>OZ020139.1:7428844-8628844 GCA_963971185.1 Bombus muscorum | reverse complement strand
ATTACGAAACGACGCATAACGTTAAATACTATTACGTAATGACGTATAACGTAATGTAGCACTACGTAAGAACGTATTACGTTATATACTATTACGTAATGATGTATAACGCTTTATAATATTATATAACAACGTATAACGTTATGTAGCATTACTTTACGACGTATAACGTTATATAATACTACGTAAAGACGTATAACGTTATGTAGCATTACGTAACGACGCGTAACGTTAAATACTATTACGTAATGACGTATAACGTTATGTAGCATTACGTAAAGACGTATAACGCTATGTAGGATTACGTCACAACGTGTAACGTTATATACTATTACGTAATGACGTATAACGTTATGTAGCATTACGTTACGACATATAACGTTATATAGTACTACGTAATGACGTATAACGTTATGTAGCATTACGTAACAACGTATAACGTTATGTAGCATTACGTAACGACGCATAACGTTAAGTACTATTACGTAATGACGTATAACGTTATGTAGCTTTACGTAACAACGTATAACGTTATATAATACTACGTAATGCCGTTTAACGTTATGTAGCATTACGTTATAACGTATAACGTTATGTAGCATTCCGTTAGAATCTATAACGTTATCGACTATTACGTAATGACGTATAACGCTATGTAGCATTACGTAACAACGTATAACGTTATGCAGCATTACGTTATAACGTATAATGTTATCTACTATTACGTAATAACGTATAACGCTATGTAGCATTACGTAACCACGAATAATGTTATATTCTATTACCTAATGACGTATAACGTTATGTAGCATTACGTAACAACGTATAAGATTATATAATACTACGTAATTACGTACAACGCTATGTAGCATTACGTAACAACGTATAACGTTATATATTATTACGTAATGACGTATAACGCTATGTAGCATTACGAAACGACGCATAACGTTAAATACTGTTACGTAATGATGTATAACGTTATGTAGCATAACGTAACGACTTATAACGTTATGTAGCATTACGTAATAACGTATAACGTTATCTACTATTACGTAATGTCGTATAACGTTATGTAGCATTACGTAATAACGTATAACGTTCTCTGCTATTACGTAATGACGTATAACGTAATGTAGCATTACGTAACAACGTATAGCGTTATGCAGCATTACGTTATAAAGTTTAATGCTATCTACTATTACGTAATAACTTATAACGTTATGTAGCATTACGTAACCACGAATAACGTTATCTGCTATTAAGTAATGACGTATAACGTTATGTAGCAATACGTTACGACGTATAACGTTTTATAATACTACGTAATGACGTATAACGTTATGTAGCATTACGTAACAAAGTGTAACGTTATATACTATTACGTAATGACGTATAACGTAATGTAGCATTACGTAACAACGTATAGCGTTATGCAGCATTACGTTATAACGTATAATGCTATCTACTATTACGTAATAACTTATAACGTTATGTAGCATTACGTAACCACGAATAACGTTATCTGCTATTAAGTAATGACGTATAACGTTATGTAGCAATACGTTACGACGTATAACGTTTTATAATACTACGTAATGACGTATAACGTTATGTAGCATTACGTAACAAAGTGTAACGTTATATACTATTACGTAATGACGTATAACGTAATGTAGCATTACGTAACAACGTATAGCGTTATGCAGCATTACGTTATAACGTATAATGCTATCTACTATTACGTAATAACTTATAACGTTATGTAGCATTACGTAACCACGAATAACGTTATCTGCTATTACGTAATGACGTATAACGTTATGTAGCATTACGTTCCGACGTGTAACGTTATCTACTGTTACGTACAGACGTATAACGCAATGAAGCATTACGTCACAACGTGTAACGCTATGTAGCATTACGTTACGACGTATAACGTTATATAATACTACGTAATGACGTATAACGTTATGTAGCATTACGTTATAACGTATAACGTTATGTAGCATTCCGTTAGAATCTAAAATGTTATCGACTATTACGTAATGACGTATAATGCTATGTAGCATTACGTCACAACGTGTAACGTTATATACTATTACGTAATGACTTATAACGTTATGTAGCATTACGTAACAACGTATAACCTTATGTAGCATTATGTAACGACGTATAACGCTATACACTATTACGTAATGACGTATAACGTAATGTAGCATTACGTAACAACGTATAACGTTATGCAGCATTACGTTATAACGTATAATGTTATCTACTATTACGTAATAACGTATAACGTTATGTAGCATTACGTAACCACGAATAATGTTATATTCTATTACCTAATGACGTATAACGTTATGTAGCATTACGTAACAACGTATAACATTATATAATACTACGTAATGACGTACAACGCTATGTAGCATTACGTAACAACGTATAACGTTATATATTATTACGTAATGACGTATAACGCTATGTAGCATTACGTCACAACGTATAGCGTTATATAATATTATGTAATGACGTATAACGTTATGTAGCATTACGAAACGACGCATAACGTTAAATACTATTACGTAATGACGTATAACGTAATGTAGCACTACGTAAGAACGTATTACGTTATATACTATTACGTAATGATGTATAACGCTTTATAATATTATATAACAACGTATAACGTTATGTAGCATTACGTTACGACGTATAACGTCATATAATACTACGTAAAGACGTATAACGTTATGTAGCATTACGTAACTACGCGTAACGTTAAATACTATTACGTAATGACGTATAACGTTATGTAGCATTACGTAAAGACGTATAACGCTATGTAGGATTACGTCACAACGTGTAACGTTATATACTATTACGTAATGACGTATAACGTTATGTAGCATTACGTTACGACATATAACGTTATATAGTACTACGTAATGACGTATAACGTTATGTAGCATTACGTAACAACGTATAACGTTATGTAGCATTACGTAACGACGCATAACGTTAAGTACTATTACGTAATGACGTATAACGTTATGTAGCTTTACGTAACAACGTATAACGTTATATAATACTACGTAATGCCGTTTAACGTTATGTAGCATTACGTTATAACGTATAACGTTATGTAGCATTCCGTTAGAATCTATAACGTTATCGACTACTACGTAATGACGTATAACGCTATGTAGCATTACGAAACAACGTATAACGTTATGCAGCATTACGTTATAACGTATAATGTTATCTACTATTACGTAATAACGTATAACGCTATGTAGCATTACGTAACCACGAATAATGTTATATTCTATTACCTAATGACGTATAACGTTATGTAGCATTACGTAACAACGTATAACATTATATAATACTACGTAATTACGTACAACGCTATGTAGCATTACGTAACAACGTATAACGTTATATATTATTACGTAATGACGTATAACGCTATGTAGCATTACGAAACGACGCATAACGTTAAATACTATTACGTAATGACGTATAACGTAATGTAGCACTACGTAAGAACGTATTACGTTATATACTATTACGTAATGATGTATAACGCTTTATAATATTATACAACAACGTATAACGTTATGTAGCATTACGTTACGACGTATAACGTTATATAATGCCACGTAATGACGTATAACGTTATGTAGCATTCCGTAACGACGCATAACATTAAATACTATTACGTAATGGCGTATATCGTTATGTAGCATTACGTAAAGACGTAAAACGCTATGTAGCATTACGTCACAACGTGTAACGTTATATACTATTACCTACTGACGTATAACATTATGTAGTATTACGTTATAACGTATAACGTTATGTAGCATTACGTAATAACGTATAACGTTATCTACTATTACGTAATGTCGTATAACGTTATGTAGCATTACGTAATAACGTATAACGTTCTCTGCTATTACGTAATGACGTATAACGTAATGTAGCATTACGTAACAACGTATAGCGTTATGCAGCATTACGTTATAACGTATAATGCTATCTACTATTACGTAATAACTTATAACGTTATGTAGCATTACGTAACCACGAATAACGTTATCTGCTATTAAGTAATGACGTATAACGTTATGTAGCAATACGTTACGACGTATAACGTTTTATAATACTACGTAATGACGTATAACGTTATGTAGCATTACGTAACAAAGTGTAACGTTATATACTATTACGTAATGACGTATAACGTAATGTAGCATTACGTAACAACGTATAGCGTTATGCAGCATTACGTTATAACGTATAATGCTATCTACTATTACGTAATAACTTATAACGTTATGTAGCATTACGTAACCACGAATAACGTTATCTGCTATTACGTAATGACGTATAACGTTATGTAGCATTACGTTCCGACGTGTAACGTTATCTACTGTTACGTACAGACGTATAACGCAATGAAGCATTACGTCACAACGTGTAACGCTATGTAGCATTACGTTACGACGTATAACGTTATATAATACTACGTAATGACGTATAACGTTATGTAGCATTACGTTATAACGTATAACGTTATGTAGCATTCCGTTAGAATCTAAAATGTTATCGACTATTACGTAATGACGTATAATGCTATGTAGCATTACGTCACAACGTGTAACGTTATATACTATTACGTAATGACTTATAACGTTATGTAGCATTACGTAACAACGTATAACCTTATGTAGCATTATGTAACGACGTATAACGCTATACACTATTACGTAATGACGTATAACGTAATGTAGCATTACGTAACAACGCATAACGTTATATATTATTACGTAATGACCTATAACGCTATGTAGCATTACGTCGCAACGTATAGCGTTATATAATATTATGTAATGACGTATAACGTTATGTAGCATTACGTAACAACGTATAACCTTATGTAGCATTATGTAACGACGTATAACGCTATACACTATTACGTAATGTCATATAACGCTATGTAGCATTACGTAACAACGTATAACGTTAAGTAGCATTACGTAACAACGTATAACGTTATCTACTAATACGTAATGACGTATAAAGGTATGTAGCATTACGTAACAAAATATAACGTTATATACTATTACGTAATGACGTATAACGCCCTGTAGCATTACGTAAAGTCGTATAACGCTCTGTAGCATTACGTAAAGGCGTATAACGCTATGTAGCATTACGTCACAACGTGTAACGTTATATACTATTACGTAATGACGTATAACGTTATGTAGCATAACGTAGCAACGTGTAATGTTATATACTATTACGTAGTATCGTATAACGTTATATAGTACTACCCAATAACGTATAACGTTATATACTAATACGTAATAACGTATAACGTTATCTACTATTACGTAATGACGTATAACGTTATGTAGCATTACCTAACAACGTATAACGTTAAATACTATTACGTAATGACGTATATCGTTATGTAGCATTACGTATCAATGTATAACGTTATGTGGCATTACGTTACGACGTATAACGTTATATAATACTACCTAATGATGTATAACGTTATGTAGCACTACGTAACGACGCATAACGTTAAATACTATTACGTAATGACGTATAACGTTATGTAGCATTACGTAACAACGTATAACGTTATATATTATTACGTAATGTCGTATATCGTTATCTACTATTACGTAATGACGTATAACGTTATGTAGCATTACCTAACAACGTATAACGTTATATACTATTACGTAATGACGTATAACGTTATGTAGCATTACGTAGCAACGTATAACGTTCTGTAGCATTACGTTACGACGTATAACGTTATATAATACCACGTAATGACGTACAACGTTATATTCTATTACGTACTGATGTATAACGCTATATACTATTACGTAATGACGTATAACGTTATGAGGCTTTACGTAACAACGTATAACGTTATATAATACTACGTAATGACGTATAACGTTATGTAGCATTACGTAACAACGTATAACGTTATATATTATTACGTAATGTCGTATATCGTTATATTCTATTACGTACTGATGTATAACGTTATATATTATTACGTAATGTCGTATATCGTTATCTACTATTACGTAATGACGTATATCGTTATGTAGCACTACGTAACGACGCATAACGTTAAATACTATTACGTAATGACGTATAACGTTATGTAGCATTACGTCACAACGTGTAACGTTATATACTATTACGTAATGACGTATAACGTTATGTAGCATTACGTAAAGACGTATAACGCTATGTAGCATTACGTGACAACGTCTAACGTTATATACTATTACGTAATGACGTATAACGTTATGTTGCATAACGTAGCAACGTGTAATGTTATACACAATTACGTAATATCGTATAACGTTATATAGTACTACCCAATAACGTATAACGTTATATACTATTACGTTATGACGTATAACGTTATGTAGCATTACGTAACAACATATAACGTTATGTAGCATGACGTAGCAACGTGTAATGTTATATACAATTCCGTAATAACCTATAACGTTATATAGTATTACCCAATAACGTATAACGTTATATACTAATACTTAATGACGTATAACGTTATCTACTATTACGTAATGACGTATAACGTTATGTAGCATAACGTAGCAACGTGTAATGTTATACACAATTACGTAATATCGTATAACGTTATATAGTACTACCCAATAACGTATAACGTTATATATTATTACATAATGTCGTATATCGTTATATTCTATTACGTACTGATGTATAACGTTATATATTATTACGTAATGTCGTATATCGTTATCTACTATTACGTAATGACGTATATCGTTATGTAGCACTACGTAACGACGCATAACGTTAAATACTATTACGTAATGACGTATAACGTTATGTAGCATTACGTAAAGACGTATAACGCTATGTAGCATTACGTCACAACGTGTAACGTTATATACTATTACGTAATGACGTATACCGTTATGTAGCATTACGTAAAGACGTATAACGCTATGTAGCATTACGTGACAACGTCTAACGTTATATACTATTACGTAATGACGTATAACGTTATGTAGCATAACGTAGCAACGTGTAATGTTATACACAATTACGTAATATCGTATAACGTTATATAGTACTACCCAATAACGTATAACGTTATATACTATTACGTTATGACGTATAACGTTATGTAGCATTACGTAACAACATATAACGTTATGTAGCATAACGTAGCAACGTGTAATGTTATATACAATTCCGTAATAACCTATAACGTTATATAGTATTACCCAATAACGTATAACGTTATATACTAATACGTAATAACGTATAACGTTATCTACTATTACGTAATGACGTATAACGTTATGTAGCATTACCTAACAACGTATAACGTTATATACTATTACGTAATGACGTATAACGTTATGTAGCATTACGTAACAACGTATAACGTTATGTAGCATTACGTAACGACATATAACGTTATATAATACTACGTAATGACGTATAACGTTATGTAGAATTACGTAACAACGTATAACGTTATGTAGCATTACGTAACGACGCATAACATTAAGTACTATTACGTAAGGACGTATACCGTTATGTAGATTAACGTAACAACGTATAACGTTCTGTAGCATTACGTTACGACGTATAACGTTATATAATACCACGTAATGACGTACAACGTTATATTCTATTACGTACTGATGTATAACGCTATATACAATTACGAAATGACGTATAACGTTATGAGGCTTTACGTAACAACGTATAACGTTATATAATACTACGTAATGACGTATAACGTTATGTAGCATTACGTAACAACGTATAACGTTATATATTATTACGTAATGTCGTATATCGTTATCTACTATTACGTAATGACGTATATCGTTATGTAGCAGTACGTAACAACGTATAACGTTATATAATACTACGTAATGACGTATAACGTTATATAGCATTATGTTATAACGTATAACGTTATGTAGCATTCCTTTAGAATCTATAACGTTATCGACTATTACGTAATGACGTATAACGCTATGTAGCATTACGTCACAACGTGTAACGTTATATACTATTACTTAATGACTTATAACGTTATGTAGCATTACGTAACAACGTATAACCTTATGTAGCATTATCTAGCGACGTATTACGCTATACACTATTACGTAATGACGTATAACGTAATGTAGCATTACGTAACAACGTATAACGTTATACAGCATTACGTTACGACGTATAAGGTTATATAATACCACGTAATGACGTACAACGTTATATTCTATTACGTAATGATGTATAACGCTATATACTATTACGTAATGACGTATAACGTTATGTAGCATTACGTTATAACGTATAACGTTATGTACCATTCCGTTAGAATCTATAACGTTATCGACTATTACGTAATGACGTATAACGCTATGTAGCATTACGTCACAACGTGTAACGTTATATACTATTACGTAATGACTTATAACGTTATGTAGCATTACGTATCAACGTATAACGTTATGTGGCATTACGTTACGACGTATAACGTTATCTACTATTACGTAATGTCGTATAACGTTATGTGGCATTACGTAACGACATATAACGTTATGTATCATTACGTTATAATGTATAACGTTATGTAGCATTACGTTATAACCTATAACGTTATATATTATTACATAATGACGTATAACGTTATGTAGCATGACGTTATAACGTATAACGTTATCTACTATTACGTAATGGCGTATTACGTTATGTAGCATTACGTTATAACGTATAACGTTATGTAACGTTACATTATAACGTATAACATTATCTACTAAAACGTAATGACGTATAACGTTATGTAGCACTGCGTAACCACGAATTACGTTATATATTACTACGTAATGACGTATAACGGTATGTAGCATTACGTTACGACGTATAACGTTATATAATACTACGTAATGACGTATAGCGTTATGTAGTATTAAGTAACTACGTATAACGTTATATACTATTACGTAATGACGTATAACGTTATTTAGCATTACGTCACAACGTGTTACGTTATATACTATTGAGTAACGACGTATAACGTTATTCAACATTACGTATCAACGTATAACGTTATCTACTATTACGTAATGACGTATAACGTTATGTAGCATTACGTAACAACGTATAACGTTATATACTATTACGTAATGACGTATAACGTTATGTAGCATTATGTAACAACGTATAACGTTATATACTATTACGTAATGACGTATAACGTTATTCAACATTACGTATCAACGTATAACGTTATCTACTATTACGTAATGACGTATAACGCTATGTAGCAATACGTCACAACGTATAGCGTTATATAATATTATGTAATGACGTATAAGGTTATGTAGCATTACGTAACAATGCATAACGTTAAATACTATTACGTAAAGATGTATAACGCTATGTAGCGTTTCGTAACAACGTGTTCCGTTATATACTATTACGTAATGACGTATAAAGTTATATAATATTATTACTGACGTATAACGTTATGTAGCATTACGTTACGATGTATAACGGTATATAATACCACGTAATGACGTACAACGTTATATTCTGTTTCGTAATGATGTATAACGCTTTATAATATTACGTAACAACGTATAACGTTCTGTAGCATTACGTTACTACGTATAACGTTATATAATACTACGTAATGACGTATAACGTTATGTAGCATTATGTTATAACGTATAACGTTATGTAGCATTCCTTTAGAATCTATAACGTTATCGACTATTACGTAATGACGTATAACGTTATGTAGCATTACGTAAAGACGTATAACGCTATGTAGCATTACGTGACAACGTCGAACGTTATATACTATTACGTAATGACGTATAACGTTATGTAGCATAACGTAGCAACGTGTAATATTATACACAATTACGTAATAACGTATAACGTTATATAGTACTACCCAATAACGTATAACGTTATATAGTACTACCCAATAACGTATAACGTTATATACTATTACGTTCTAACGTATAACGTTATGCAGCATTACGTAACAACGTAAAACGTTATGTAGCGTTACGTAACGACGCATAACGTTAAGTACTATTACGTAATGACGTATAACGTTATGTAGCTTCACGTAACAACGTTTAACATTATATAATACTACGTAATGACGTATAACGTAATGTAGCATTACGTTATAACGTATAACGTTATGTAGCATTCCGTTAGAATCTATAACGTTATCGGCTATTACGTAATGACGTATAACGCTATGTAGCATTACGTCACAACGTGTAACGTTATATACTATTACTTAATGACTTATAACGATATGTAGCATTACGTAACAACGTATAACCTTATGTAGCATTATGTAACGACGTATAACGCTATACACTATTGCGTAATGACGTATAACGTAATGTAGCATTACGTAACAACGTATAACGTTATGCAGCATTACGTTATAACGTATAATGTTATCTACTATTACGTAATAACGTATAACGTTATGTAGCATTACGTAACCACGAATAATGTTATATTCTATTACCTAATGACGTATAACGTTATGTAGCATTACGTAACAACGTATAACATTATATAATACTACGTAATGACGTACAACGCTATGTAGCATTACGTAACAACGTATAACGTTATATATTATTACGTAATGACGTATAACGCTATGTAGCATTACGTCACAACGTATAGCGTTATATAATATTATGTAATGACGTATAACGTTATGTAGCATTACGAAACGACGCATAACGTTAAATACTATTACGTAATGACGTATAACGTAATGTAGCACTACGTAAGAACGTATTACGTTATATACTATTACGTAATGATGTATAACGCTTTATAATATTATATAACAACGTATAACGTTATGTAGCATTACGTTACGACGTATAACGTTATATAATACTACGTAAAGACGTATAACGTTATGTAGCATTACGTAACGACGCGTAACGTTAAATACTATTACGTAATGACGTATAACGTTATGTAGCATTACGTAAAGTCGTATAACGCTATGTAGGATTACGTCACAACGTGTAACGTTATATACTATTACGTAATGACGTATAACGTTATGTAGCATTACGTTACGACATATAACGTTATATAGTACTACGTAATGACGTATAACGTTATGTAGCATTACGTAACAACGTATAACGTTATGTAGCATTACGTAACGACGCATAACGTTAAGTACTATTACGTAATGACGTATAACGCTATGTAGCATTACGTAACAACGTATAACGTTATGCAGCATTACGTTATAACGTATAATGTTATCTACTATTACGTAATAACGTATAACGCTATGTAGCATTACGTAACCACGAATAATGTTATATTCTATTACCTAATGACGTATAACGTTATGTAGCATTACGTAACAACGTATAACATTATATAATACTACGTAATTACGTACAACGCTATGTAGCATTACGTAACAACGTATAACGTTATATATTATTACGTAATGACGTATAACGCTATGTAGCATTACGAAACGACGCATAACGTTAAATACTATTACGTAATGACGTATAACGTAATGTAGCACTACGCAAGAACGTATTACGTTATATACTATTACGTAATGATGTATAACGCTTTATAATATTATACAACAACGTATAACGTTATGTAGCATTACGTTACGACGTATAACGTTATATAATGCCACGTAATGACGTATAACGTTATGTAGCATTCCGTAACGACGCATAACATTAAATACTATTACGTAATGGCGTATATCGTTATGTAGCATTACGTAAACACGTAAAACGCTATGTAGCATTACGTCACAACGTGTAACGTTATATACTATTACCTACTGACGTATAACATTATGTAGCATTACGTTATAACGTATAACGTTATGTAGCATTACGTAATAACGTATAACGTTATCTACTATTACGTAATGTCGTATAACGTTATGTAGCATTACGTAATAACGTATAACGTTCTCTGCTATTACGTAATGACGTATAACGTAATGTAGCATTACGTAACAACGTATAGCGTTATGCAGCATTACGTTATAACGTATAATGCTATCTACTATTACGTAATAACTTATAACGTTATGTAGCATTACGTAACCACGAATAACGTTATCTGCTATTAAGTAATGACGTATAACGTTATGTAGCAATACGTTACGACGTATAACGTTTTATAATACTACGTAATGACGTATAACGTTATGTAGCATTACGTAACAAAGTGTAACGTTATATACTATTACGTAATGACGTATAACGTAATGTAGCATTACGTAACAACGTATAGCGTTATGCAGCATTACGTTATAACGTATAATGCTATCTACTATTACGTAATAACTTATAACGTTATATAGTACTACCCAATAACGTATAACGTTATATAGTACTACCCAATAACGTATAACGTTATATACTATTACGTTCTAACGTATAACGTTATGCAGCATTACGTAACAACGTAAAACGTTATGTAGCGTTACGTAACGACGCATAACGTTAAGTACTATTACGTAATGACGTATAACGTTATGTATCTTTACGTAACAACGTATAACGTTATGTAGCATTACGTAACGACGCATAACGTTAAGTACTATTACGTAATGACGTATAACGTTATGTAGCTTTACGTAACAACGTATAACGTTATATAATACTACGTAATGCCGTTTAACGTTATGTAGCATTACGTTATAACGTATAACGTTATGTAGCATTCCGTTAGAATCTATAACGTTATCGACTATTACGTAATGACGTATAACGCTATGTAGCATTACGTAACAACGTATAACGTTATGCAGCATTACGTTATAACGTATAATGTTATCTACTATTACGTAATAACGTATAACGCTATGTAGCATTACGTAACCACGAATAATGTTATATTCTATTACCTAATGACGTATAACGTTATGTAGCATTACGTAACAACGTATAACATTATATAATACTACGTAATTACGTACAACGCTATGTAGCATTACGTAACAACGTATAACGTTATATATTATTACGTAATGACGTATAACGCTATGTAGCATTACGAAACGACGCATAACGTTAAATACTATTACGTAATGACGTATAACGTAATGTAGCACTACGTAAGAACGTATTACGTTATATACTATTACGTAATGATGTATAAGCTTTATAATATTATACAACAACGTATAACGTTATGTAGCATTACGTTACGACGTATAACGTTATATAATGCCACGTAATGACGTATAACGTTATGTAGCATTCCGTAACGACGCATAACATTAAATACTATTACGTAATGGCGTATATCGTTATGTAGCATTACGTAAAGACGTAAAACGCTATGTAGCATTACGTCACAACGTGTAACGTTATATACTATTACCTACTGACGTATAACATTATGTAGCATTACGTTATAACGTATAACGTTATGTAGCATTACGTAATAACGTATAACGTTATCTACTATTACGTAATGTCGTATAACGTTATGTAGCATTACGTAATAACGTATAACGTTCTCTGCTATTACGTAATGACGTATAACGTAATGTAGCATTACGTAACAACGCATAGCGTTATGCAGCATTACGTTATAACGTATAATGCTATCTACTATTACGTAATAACTTATAACGTTATGTAGCATTACGTAACCACGAATAACGTTATCTGCTATTAAGTAATGACGTATAACGTTATGTAGCAATACGTTACGACGTATAACGTTTTATAATACTACGTAATGACGTATAACGTTATGTAGCATTACGTAACAAAGTGTAACGTTATATACTATTACGTAATGACGTATAACGTAATGTAGCATTACGTAACAACGTATAGCGTTATGCAGCATTACGTTATAACGTATAATGCTATCTACTATTACGTAATAACTTATAACGTTATGTAGCATTACGTAACCACGAATAACGTTATCTGCTATTACGTAATGACGTATAACGTTATGAAGCATTACGTTCCGACGTGTAACGTTATCTACTGTTACGTACAGACGTATAACGCAATGAAGCATTACGTCACAACGTGTAACGCTATGTAGCATTACGTTACGACGTATAACGTTATGTAGCATTCCGTTAGAATCTAAAATGTTATCGACTATTACGTAATGACGTATAATGCTATGTAGCATTACGTCACAACGTGTAACGTTATATACTATTACGTAATGACTTATAACGATATGTAGCATTACGTAACAACGTATAACCTTATGTAGCATTATGTAACGACGTATAACGCTATACACTATTACGTAATGACGTATAACGTAATGTAGCATTACGTAACAACGTATAACGTTATGCAGCATTACGTTATAACGTATAATGTTATCTACTATTACGTAATAACGTATAACGTTATGTAGCATTACGTAACCACGAATAATGTTATATTCTATTACCTAATGACGTATAACGTTATGTAGCATTACGTAACAACGTATAACATTATATAATACTACGTAATGACGTACAACGCTATGTAGCATTACGTAACAACGTATAACGTTATATATTATTACGTAATGACGTATAACGCTATGTAGCATTACGTCACAACGTATAGCGTTATATAATATTATGTAATGACGTATAACGTTATGTAGCATTACGAAACGACGCATAACGTTAAATACTATTACGTAATGACGTATAACGTAATGTAGCACTACGTAAGAACGTATTACGTTATATACTATTACGTAATGATGTATAACGCTTTATAATATTATATAACAACGTATAACGTTATGTAGCATTACGTTACGACGTATAACGTTATATAATACTACGTAAAGACGTATAACGTTATGTAGCATTACGTAACCACGAATAATGATATATTCTATTACCTAATGACGTATAACGTTATGTAGCATTACGTAACAACGTATAACATTATATAATACTACGTAATGACGTACAACGCTATGTAGCATTACGTAACAACGTATAACGTTATATATTATTACGTAATGACGTATAACGCTATGTAGCATTACGTCACAACGTATAGCGTTATATAATATTATGTAATGACGTATAACGTTATGTAGCATTACGTAAAGACGTATAACGCTATGTAGGATTACGTCACAACGTGTAACGTTATATACTATTACGTAATGACGTATAACGTTATGTAGCATTACGTTACGACATATAACGTTATATAGTACTACGTAATGACGTATAACGTTATGTAGCATTACGTAACAACGTATAACGTTATGTAGCATTACGTAACGACGCATAACGTTAAGTACTATTACGTAATGACGTATAACGTTATGTAGCTTTACGTAACAACGTATAACGTTATATAATACTACGTAATGCCGTTTAACGTTATGTAGCATTACGTTATAACGTATAACGTTATGTAGCATTCCGTTAGAATCTATAACGTTATCGACTATTACGTAATGACGTATAACGCTATGTAGCATTACGTAACAACGTATAACGTTATGCAGCATTACGTTATAACGTATAATGTTATCTACTATTACGTAATAACGTATAACGCTATGTAGCATTACGTAACCACGAATAATGTTATATTCTATTACCTAATGACGTATAACGTTATGTAGCATTACGTAACAACGTATAACATTATATAATACTACGTAATTACGTACAACGCTATGTAGCATTACGTAACAACGTATAACGTTATATATTATTACGTAATGACGTATAACGCTATGTAGCATTACGAAACGACGCATAACGTTAAATACTATTACGTAATGACGTATAACGTAATGTAGCACTACGTAAGAACGTATTACGTTATATACTATTACGTAATGATGTATAACGCTTTATAATATTATACAACAACGTATAACGTTATGTAGCATTACGTTACGACGTATAACGTTATATAATGCCACGTAATGACGTATAACGTTATGTAGCATTCCGTAACGACGCATAACATTAAATACTATTACGTAATGGCGTATATCGTTATGTAGCATTACGTAAAGACGTAAAACGCTATGTAGCATTACGTCACAACGTGTAACGTTATATACTATTACCTACTGACGTATAACATTATGTAGCATTACGTTATAACGTATAACGTTATGTAGCATTACGTAATAACGTATAACGTTATCTACTATTACGTAATGTCGTATAACGTTATGTAGCATTACGTAATAACGTATAACGTTCTCTGCTATTACGTAATGACGTATAACGTAATGTAGCATTACGTAACAACGTATAGCGTTATGCAGCATTACGTTATAACGTATAATGCTATCTACTATTACGTAATAACTTATAACGTTATGTAGCATTACGTAACCACGAATAACGTTATCTGCTATTAAGTAATGACGTATAACGTTATGTAGCAATACGTTACGACGTATAACGTTTTATAATACTACGTAATGACGTATAACGTTATGTAGCATTACGTAACAAAGTGTAACGTTATATACTATTACGTAATGACGTATAACGTAATGTAGCATTACGTAACAACGTATAGCGTTATGCAGCATTACGTTATAACGTATAATGCTATCTACTATTACGTAATAACTTATAACGTTATGTACCATTACGTAACCACGAATAACGTTATCTGCTATTAAGTAATGACGTATAACGTTATGTAGCAATACGTTACGACGTATAACGTTTTATAATACTACGTAATGACGTATAACGTTATGTAGCATTACGTAACAAAGTGTAACGTTATATACTATTACGAAATGACGTATAACGTAATGTAGCATTACGTAACAACGTATAGCGTTATGCAGCATTACGTTATAACGTATAATGCTATCTACTATTACGTAATAACTTATAACGTTATGTAGCATTACGTAACCACGAATAACGTTATCTGCTATTACGTAATGACGTATAACGTTATGTAGCATTACGTTCCGACGTGTAACGTTATCTACTGTTACGTACAGACGTATAACGCAATGAAGCATTACGTCACAACGTGTAACGCTATGTAGCATTACGTTACGACGTATAACGTTATATAATACTACGTAATGACGTATAACGTTATGTAGCATTACGTTATAACGTATAACGTTATGTAGCATTCCGTTAGAATCTAAAATGATATCGACTATTACGTAATGACGTATAATGCTATGTAGCATTACGTCACAACGTGTAACGTTATATACTATTACGTAATGACTTATAACGATATGTAGCATTACGTAACAACGTATAACCTTATGTAGCATTATGTAACGACGTATAACGCTATACACTATTACGTAATGACGTATAACGTAATGTAGCATTACGTAACAACGTATAACGTTATGCAGCATTACGTTATAACGTATAATGTTATCTACTATTACGTAATAACGTATAACGTTATGTAGCATTACGTAACCACGAATAATGTTATATTCTATTACCTAATGACGTATAACGTTATGTAGCATTACGTAACAACGTATAACATTATATAATACTACGTAATGACGTACAACGCTATGTAGCATTACGTAACAACGTATAACGTTATATATTATTACGTAATGACGTATAACGCTATGTAGCATTACGTCACAACGTATAGCGTTATATAATATTATGTAATGACGTATAACGTTATGTAGCATTACGAAACGACGCATAACGTTAAATACTATTACGTAATGACGTATAACGTAATGTAGCACTACGTAATAACGTATTACGTTATATACTATTACGTAATGATGTATAACGCTTTATAATATTATATAACAACGTATAACGTTATGTAGCATTACGTTACGACGTATAACGTCATATAATACTACGTAAAGACGTATAACGTTATGTAGCATTACGTAACGACGCGTAACGTTAAATACTATTACGTAATGACGTATAACGTTATGTAGCATTACGTAAAGACGTATAACGCTATGTAGGATTACGTCACAACGTGTAACGTTATATACTATTACGTAATGACGTATAACGTTATGTAGCATTCCGTTAGAATCTATAACGTTATCGACTATTACGTAATGACGTATAACGCTATGTAGCATTACGAAACAACGTATAACGTTATGCAGCATTACGTTATAACGTATAATGTTATCTACTATTACGTAATAACGTATAACGCTATGTAGCATTACGTAACAACGTATAACGTTATGTAGCATTACGTAACGACATATAACGTTATGTAGCATAACGTAGCAACGTGTACTGTTATATACAATTCCGTAATAACCTATAACGTTATATAGTATTACCCAATAACGTATAACGTTATATACTAATACGTAATAACGTATAACGTTATCTACTATTACGTAATGACGTATAACGTTATGTAGCATTACCTAACAACGTATAACGTTATATACTATTACGTAATGACGTATAACGTTATGTAGCATTACGTAACAACGTATAACGTTATGTAGCATTACGTAACGACATATAACGTTATATAATACTACGTAATGACGTATAACGTTATGTAGAATTACGTAACAACGTATAACGTTATGTAGCATTACGTAACGACGCATAACATTAAGTACTATTACGTAAGGACGTATACCGTTATGTAGATTAACGTAACAACGTATAACGTTCTGTAGCATTACGTTACGACGTATAACGTTATATAATACCACGTAATGACGTACAACGTTATATTCTATTACGTACTGATGTATAACGCTATATACAATTACGAAATGACGTATAACGTTATGAGGCTTTACGTAACAACGTATAACGTTATATAATACTACGTAATGACGTATAACGTTATGTAGCATTACGTAACAACGTATAACGTTATATATTATTACGTAATGTCGTATATCGTTATCTACTATTACGTAATGACGTATATCGTTATGTAGCAGTACGTAACAACGTATAACGTTATATAATACTACGTAATGACGTATAACGTTATGTAGCATTATGTTATAACGTATAACGTTATGTAGCATTCCTTTAGAATCTATAACGTTATCGACTATTACGTAATGACGTATAACGCTATGTAGCATTACGTCACAACGTGTAACGTTATATACTATTACTTAATGACTTATAACGTTATGTAGCATTACGTAACAACGTATAACCTTATGTAGCATTATCTAGCGACGTATTACGCTATACACTATTACGTAATGACGTATAACGTAATGTAGCATTACGTAACAACGTATAACGTTATACAGCATTACGTTACGACGTATAAGGTTATATAATACCACGTAATGACGTACAACGTTATATTCTATTACGTAATGATGTATAACGCTATATACTATTACGTAATGACGTATAACGTTATGTAGCATTACGTTATAACGTATAACGTTATGTACCATTCCGTTAGAATCTATAACGTTATCGACTATTACGTAATGACGTATAACGCTATGTAGCATTACGTCACAACGTGTAACGTTATATACTATTACGTAATGACTTATAACGTTATGTAGCATTACGTATCAACGTATAACGTTATGTGGCATTACGTTACGACGTATAACGTTATCTACTATTACGTAATGTCGTATAACGTTATGTGGCATTACGTAACGACATATAACGTTATGTATCATTACGTTATAATGTATAACGTTATGTAGCATTACGTTATAACCTATAACGTTATATATTATTACATAATGACGTATAACGTTATGTAGCATGACGTTATAACGTATAACGTTATCTACTATTACGTAATGGCGTATTACGTTATGTAGCATTACGTTATAACGTATAACGTTATGTAACGTTACATTATAACGTATAACATTATCTACTAAAACGTAAAGACGTATAACGTTATGTAGCACTGCGTAACCACGAATTACGTTATATATTACTACGTAATGACGTATAACGGTATGTAGCATTACGTTACGACGTATAACGTTATATAATACTATGTAATGACGTATAGCGTTATGTAGTATTAAGTAAGTACGTATAACGTTATATACTATTACGTAATGACGTATAACGTTATTTAGCATTACGTCACAACGTGTTACGTTATATACTATTGAGTAACGACGTATAACGTTATTCAACATTACGTATCAACGTATAACGTTATCTACTATTACGTAATGACGTATAACGTTATGTAGCATTACGTAACAACGTATAACGTTATATACTATTACGTAATGACGTATAACGTTATGTAGCATTATGTAACAACGTATAACGTTATATACTATTACGTAATGACGTATAACGTTATTCAACATTACGTATCAACGTATAACGTTATCTACTATTACGTAATGACGTATAACGCTATGTAGCAATACGTCACAACGTATAGCGTTATATAATATTATGTAATGACGTATAAGGTTATGTAGCATTACGTAACAATGCATAACGTTAAATACTATTACGTAAAGATGTATAACGCTATGTAGCGTTTCGTAACAACGTGTTCCGTTATATACTATTACGTAATGACGTATAAAGTTATATAATATTATTACTGACGTATAACGTTATGTAGCATTACGTTACGATGTATAACGGTATATAATACCACGTAATGACGTACAACGTTATATTCTGTTTCGTAATGATGTATAACGCTTTATAATATTACGTAACAACGTATAACGTTCTGTAGCATTACGTTACTACGTATAACGTTATATAATACTACGTAATGACGTATAACGTTATGTAGCATTATGTTATAACGTATAACGTTATGTAGCATTCCTTTAGAATCTATAACGTTATCGACTATTACGTAATGACGTATAACGTTATGTAGCATTACGTAAAGACGTATAACGCTATGTAGCATTACGTGACAACGTCGAACGTTATATACTATTACGTAATGACGTATAACGTTATGTAGCATAACGTAGCAACGTGTAATATTATACACAATTACGTAATAACGTATAACGTTATATAGTACTACCCAATAACGTATAACGTTATATAGTACTACCCAATAACGTATAACGTTATATACTATTACGTTCTAACGTATAACGTTATGCAGCATTACGTAACAACGTAAAACGTTATGTAGCGTTACGTAACGACGCATAACGTTAAGTACTATTACGTAATGACGTATAACGTTATGTAGCTTTACGTAACAACGTTTAACATTATATAATACTACGTAATGACGTATAACGTAATGTAGCATTACGTTATAACGTATAACGTTATGTAGCATTCCGTTAGAATCTATAACGTTATCGACTATTACGTAATGACGTATAACGCTATGTAGCATTACGTCACAACGTGTAACGTTATATACTATTACTTAATGACTTATAACGATATGTAGCATTACGTAACAACGTATAACCTTATGTAGCATTATGTAACGACGTATAACGCTATACACTATTACGTAATGACGTATAACGTAATGTAGCATTACGTAACAACGTATAACGTTATGCAGCATTACGTTATAACGTATAATGTTATCTACTATTACGTAATAACGTATAACGTTATGTAGCATTACGTAACCACGAATAATGATATATTCTATTACCTAATGACGTATAACGTTATGTAGCATTACGTAACAACGTATAACATTATATAATACTACGTAATGACGTACAACGCTATGTAGCATTACGTAACAACGTATAACGTTATATATTATTACGTAATGACGTATAACGCTATGTAGCATTACGTCACAACGTATAGCGTTATATAATATTATGTAATGACGTATAACGTTATGTAGCATTACGTAAAGACGTATAACGCTATGTAGGATTACGTCACAACGTGTAACGTTATATACTATTACGTAATGACGTATAACGTTATGTAGCATTACGTTACGACATATAACGTTATATAGTACTACGTAATGACGTATAACGTTATGTAGCATTACGTAACAACGTATAACGTTATGTAGCATTACGTAACGACGCATAACGTTAAGTACTATTACGTAATGACGTATAACGTTATGTAGCTTTACGTAACAACGTATAACGTTATATAATACTACGTAATGCCGTTTAACGTTATGTAGCATTACGTTATAACGTATAACGTTATGTAGCATTCCGTTAGAATCTATAACGTTATCGACTATTACGTAATGACGTATAACGCTATGTAGCATTACGTAACAACGTATAACGTTATGCAGCATTACGTTATAACGTATAATGTTATCTACTATTACGTAATAACGTATAACGCTATGTAGCATTACGTAACCACGAATAATGTTATATTCTATTACCTAATGACGTATAACGTTATGTAGCATTACGTAACAACGTATAACATTATATAATACTACGTAATTACGTACAACGCTATGTAGCATTACGTAACAACGTATAACGTTATATATTATTACGTAATGACGTATAACGCTATGTAGCATTACGAAACGACGCATAACGTTAAATACTATTACGTAATGACGTATAACGTAATGTAGCACTACGTAAGAACGTATTACGTTATATACTATTACGTAATGATGTATAACGCTTTATAATATTATACAACAACGTATAACGTTATGTAGCATTACGTTACGACGTATAACGTTATATAATGCCACGTAATGACGTATAACGTTATGTAGCATTCCGTAACGACGCATAACATTAAATACTATTACGTAATGGCGTATATCGTTATGTAGCATTACGTAAAGACGTAAAACGCTATGTAGCATTACGTCACAACGTGTAACGTTATATACTATTACCTACTGACGTATAACATTATGTAGCATTACGTTATAACGTATAACGTTATGTAGCATTACGTAATAACGTATAACGTTATCTACTATTACGTAATGTCGTATAACGTTATGTAGCATTACGTAATAACGTATAACGTTCTCTGCTATTACGTAATGACGTATAACGTAATGTAGCATTACGTAACAACGTATAGCGTTATGCAGCATTACGTTATAACGTATAATGCTATCTACTATTACGTAATAACTTATAACGTTATGTAGCATTACGTAACCACGAATAACGTTATCTGCTATTAAGTAATGACGTATAACGTTATGTAGCAATACGTTACGACGTATAACGTTTTATAATACTACGTAATGACGTATAACGTTATGTAGCATTACGTAACAAAGTGTAACGTTATATACTATTACGTAATGACGTATAACGTAATGTAGCATTACGTAACAACGTATAGCGTTATGCAGCATTACGTTATAACGTATAATGCTATCTACTATTACGTAATAACTTATAACGTTATGTACCATTACGTAACCACGAATAACGTTATCTGCTATTAAGTAATGACGTATAACGTTATGTAGCAATACGTTACGACGTATAACGTTTTATAATACTACGTAATGACGTATAACGTTATGTAGCATTACGTAACAAAGTGTAACGTTATATACTATTACGAAATGACGTATAACGTAATGTAGCATTACGTAACAACGTATAGCGTTATGCAGCATTACGTTATAACGTATAATGCTATCTACTATTACGTAATAACTTATAACGTTATGTAGCATTACGTAACCACGAATAACGTTATCTGCTATTACGTAATGACGTATAACGTTATGTAGCATTACGTTCCGACGTGTAACGTTATCTACTGTTACGTACAGACGTATAACGCAATGAAGCATTACGTCACAACGTGTAACGCTATGTAGCATTACGTTACGACGTATAACGTTATATAATACTACGTAATGACGTATAACGTTATGTAGCATTACGTTATAACGTATAACGTTATGTAGCATTCCGTTAGAATCTAAAATGATATCGACTATTACGTAATGACGTATAATGCTATGTAGCATTACGTCACAACGTGTAACGTTATATACTATTACGTAATGACTTATAACGATATGTAGCATTACGTAACAACGTATAACCTTATGTAGCATTATGTAACGACGTATAACGCTATACACTATTACGTAATGACGTATAACGTAATGTAGCATTACGTAACAACGTATAACGTTATGCAGCATTACGTTATAACGTATAATGTTATCTACTATTACGTAATAACGTATAACGTTATGTAGCATTACGTAACCACGAATAATGTTATATTCTATTACCTAATGACGTATAACGTTATGTAGCATTACGTAACAACGTATAACATTATATAATACTACGTAATGACGTACAACGCTATGTAGCATTACGTAACAACGTATAACGTTATATATTATTACGTAATGACGTATAACGCTATGTAGCATTACGTCACAACGTATAGCGTTATATAATATTATGTAATGACGTATAACGTTATGTAGCATTACGAAACGACGCATAACGTTAAATACTATTACGTAATGACGTATAACGTAATGTAGCACTACGTAATAACGTATTACGTTATATACTATTACGTAATGATGTATAACGCTTTATAATATTATATAACAACGTATAACGTTATGTAGCATTACGTTACGACGTATAACGTCATATAATACTACGTAAAGACGTATAACGTTATGTAGCATTACGTAACGACGCGTAACGTTAAATACTATTACGTAATGACGTATAACGTTATGTAGCATTACGTAAAGACGTATAACGCTATGTAGGATTACGTCACAACGTGTAACGTTATATACTATTACGTAATGACGTATAACGTTATGTAGCATTCCGTTAGAATCTATAACGTTATCGACTATTACGTAATGACGTATAACGCTATGTAGCATTACGAAACAACGTATAACGTTATGCAGCATTACGTTATAACGTATAATGTTATCTACTATTACGTAATAACGTATAACGCTATGTAGCATTACGTAACAACGTATAACGTTATGTAGCATTACGTAACGACATATAACGTTATGTAGCATAACGTAGCAACGTGTACTGTTATATACAATTCCGTAATAACCTATAACGTTATATAGTATTACCCAATAACGTATAACGTTATATACTAATACGTAATAACGTATAACGTTATCTACTATTACGTAATGACGTATAACGTTATGTAGCATTACCTAACAACGTATAACGTTATATACTATTACGTAATGACGTATAACGTTATGTAGCATTACGTAACAACGTATAACGTTATGTAGCATTACGTAACGACATATAACGTTATATAATACTACGTAATGACGTATAACGTTATGTAGAATTACGTAACAACGTATAACGTTATGTAGCATTACGTAACGACGCATAACATTAAGTACTATTACGTAAGGACGTATACCGTTATGTAGATTAACGTAACAACGTATAACGTTCTGTAGCATTACGTTACGACGTATAACGTTATATAATACCACGTAATGACGTACAACGTTATATTCTATTACGTACTGATGTATAACGCTATATACAATTACGAAATGACGTATAACGTTATGAGGCTTTACGTAACAACGTATAACGTTATATAATACTACGTAATGACGTATAACGTTATGTAGCATTACGTAACAACGTATAACGTTATATATTATTACGTAATGTCGTATATCGTTATCTACTATTACGTAATGACGTATATCGTTATGTAGCAGTACGTAACAACGTATAACGTTATATAATACTACGTAATGACGTATAACGTTATGTAGCATTATGTTATAACGTATAACGTTATGTAGCATTCCTTTAGAATCTATAACGTTATCGACTATTACGTAATGACGTATAACGCTATGTAGCATTACGTCACAACGTGTAACGTTATATACTATTACTTAATGACTTATAACGTTATGTAGCATTACGTAACAACGTATAACCTTATGTAGCATTATCTAGCGACGTATTACGCTATACACTATTACGTAATGACGTATAACGTAATGTAGCATTACGTAACAACGTATAACGTTATACAGCATTACGTTACGACGTATAAGGTTATATAATACCACGTAATGACGTACAACGTTATATTCTATTACGTAATGATGTATAACGCTATATACTATTACGTAATGACGTATAACGTTATGTAGCATTACGTTATAACGTATAACGTTATGTACCATTCCGTTAGAATCTATAACGTTATCGACTATTACGTAATGACGTATAACGCTATGTAGCATTACGTCACAACGTGTAACGTTATATACTATTACGTAATGACTTATAACGTTATGTAGCATTACGTATCAACGTATAACGTTATGTGGCATTACGTTACGACGTATAACGTTATCTACTATTACGTAATGTCGTATAACGTTATGTGGCATTACGTAACGACATATAACGTTATGTATCATTACGTTATAATGTATAACGTTATGTAGCATTACGTTATAACCTATAACGTTATATATTATTACATAATGACGTATAACGTTATGTAGCATGACGTTATAACGTATAACGTTATCTACTATTACGTAATGGCGTATTACGTTATGTAGCATTACGTTATAACGTATAACGTTATGTAACGTTACATTATAACGTATAACATTATCTACTAAAACGTAAAGACGTATAACGTTATGTAGCACTGCGTAACCACGAATTACGTTATATATTACTACGTAATGACGTATAACGGTATGTAGCATTACGTTACGACGTATAACGTTATATAATACTATGTAATGACGTATAGCGTTATGTAGTATTAAGTAAGTACGTATAACGTTATATACTATTACGTAATGACGTATAACGTTATTTAGCATTACGTCACAACGTGTTACGTTATATACTATTGAGTAACGACGTATAACGTTATTCAACATTACGTATCAACGTATAACGTTATCTACTATTACGTAATGACGTATAACGTTATGTAGCATTACGTAACAACGTATAACGTTATATACTATTACGTAATGACGTATAACGTTATGTAGCATTATGTAACAACGTATAACGTTATATACTATTACGTAATGACGTATAACGTTATTCAACATTACGTATCAACGTATAACGTTATCTACTATTACGTAATGACGTATAACGCTATGTAGCAATACGTCACAACGTATAGCGTTATATAATATTATGTAATGACGTATAAGGTTATGTAGCATTACGTAACAATGCATAACGTTAAATACTATTACGTAAAGATGTATAACGCTATGTAGCGTTTCGTAACAACGTGTTCCGTTATATACTATTACGTAATGACGTATAAAGTTATATAATATTATTACTGACGTATAACGTTATGTAGCATTACGTTACGATGTATAACGGTATATAATACCACGTAATGACGTACAACGTTATATTCTGTTTCGTAATGATGTATAACGCTTTATAATATTACGTAACAACGTATAACGTTCTGTAGCATTACGTTACTACGTATAACGTTATATAATACTACGTAATGACGTATAACGTTATGTAGCATTATGTTATAACGTATAACGTTATGTAGCATTCCTTTAGAATCTATAACGTTATCGACTATTACGTAATGACGTATAACGTTATGTAGCATTACGTAAAGACGTATAACGCTATGTAGCATTACGTGACAACGTCGAACGTTATATACTATTACGTAATGACGTATAACGTTATGTAGCATAACGTAGCAACGTGTAATATTATACACAATTACGTAATAACGTATAACGTTATATAGTACTACCCAATAACGTATAACGTTATATAGTACTACCCAATAACGTATAACGTTATATACTATTACGTTCTAACGTATAACGTTATGCAGCATTACGTAACAACGTAAAACGTTATGTAGCGTTACGTAACGACGCATAACGTTAAGTACTATTACGTAATGACGTATAACGTTATGTAGCTTTACGTAACAACGTTTAACATTATATAATACTACGTAATGACGTATAACGTAATGTAGCATTACGTTATAACGTATAACGTTATGTAGCATTCCGTTAGAATCTATAACGTTATCGACTATTACGTAATGACGTATAACGCTATGTAGCATTACGTCACAACGTGTAACGTTATATACTATTACTTAATGACTTATAACGATATGTAGCATTACGTAACAACGTATAACCTTATGTAGCATTATGTAACGACGTATAACGCTATACACTATTACGTAATGACGTATAACGTAATGTAGCATTACGTAACAACGTATAACGTTATGCAGCATTACGTTATAACGTATAATGTTATCTACTATTACGTAATAACGTATAACGTTATGTAGCATTACGTAACCACGAATAATGTTATATTCTATTACCTAATGACGTATAACGTTATGTAGCATTACGTAACAACGTATAACATTATATAATACTACGTAATGACGTACAACGCTATGTAGCATTACGTAACAACGTATAACGTTATATATTATTACGTAATGACGTATAACGCTATGTAGCATTACGTCACAACGTATAGCGTTATATAATATTATGTAATGACGTATAACGTTATGTAGCATTACGAAACGACGCATAACGTTAAATACTATTACGTAATGACGTATAACGTAATGTAGCACTACGTAAGAACGTATTACGTTATATACTATTACGTAATGATGTATAACGCTTTATAATATTATATAACAACGTATAACGTTATGTAGCATTACGTTACGACGTATAACGTTATATAATACTACGTAAAGACGTATAACGTTATGTAGCATTACGTAACGACGCGTAACGTTAAATACTATTACGTAATGACGTATAACGTTATGTAGCATTACGTAAAGACGTATAACGCTATGTAGGATTACGTCACAACGTGTAACGTTATATACTATTACGTAATGACGTATAACGTTATGTAGCAGTACGTTACGACATATAACGTTATATAGTACTACGTAATGACGTATAACGTTATGTAGCATTACGTAACGACGCATAACGTTAAGTACTATTACGTAATGACGTATAACGCTATGTAGCATTACGTAACAACGTATAACGTTATGCAGCATTACGTTATAACGTATAATGTTATCTACTATTACGTAATAACGTATAACGCTATGTAGCATTACGTAACCACGAATAATGTTATATTCTATTACCTAATGACGTATAACGTTATGTAGCATTACGTAACAACGTATAACATTATATAATACTACGTAATTACGTACAACGCTATGTAGCATTACGTAACAACGTATAACGTTATATATTATTACGTAATGACGTATAACGCTATGTAGCATTACGAAACGACGCATAACGTTAAATACTATTACGTAATGACGTATAACGTAATGTAGCACTACGTAAGAACGTATTACGTTATATACTATTACGTAATGATGTATAACGCTTTATAATATTATACAACAACGTATAACGTTATGTAGCATTACGTTACGACGTATAACGTTATATAATGCCACGTAATGACGTATAACGTTATGTAGCATTCCGTAACGACGCATAACATTAAATACTATTACGTAATGGCGTATATCGTTATGTAGCATTACGTAAAGACGTAAAACGCTATGTAGCATTACGTCACAACGTGTAACGTTATATACTATTACCTACTGACGTATAACATTATGTAGCATTACGTTATAACGTATAACGTTATGTAGCATTACGTAATAACGTATAACGTTATCTACTATTACGTAATGTCGTATAACGTTATGTAGCATTACGTAATAACGTATAACGTTCTCTGCTATTACGTAATGACGTATAACGTAATGTAGCATTACGTAACAACGTATAGCGTTATGCAGCATTATGTTATAACGTATAATGCTATCTACTATTACGTAATAACTTATAACGTAATGTAGCATTACGTAACCACGAATAACGTTATATGCTATTAAGTAATGACGTATAACGTTATGTAGCAATACGTTACGACGTATAACGTTTTATAATACTACGTAATGACGTATAACGTTATGTAGCATTACGTAACAAAGTGTAACGTTATATACTATTACGTAATGACGTATAACGTAATGTAGCATTACGTAACAACGTATAGCGTTATGCAGCATTACGTTATAACGTATAATGCTATCTACTATTACGTAATAACTTATAACGTTATGTAGCATTACGTAACCACGAATAACGTTATCTGCTATTACGTAATGACGTATAACGTTATGTAGCATTACGTTCCGACGTGTAACGTTATCTACTGTTACGTACAGACGTATAACGCAATGAAGCATTACGTCACAACGTGTAACGCTATGTAGCATTACGTTACGACGTATAACGTTATATAATACTACGTAATGACGTATAACGTTATGTAGCATTACGTTATAACGTATAACGTTATGTAGCATTCCGTTAGAATCTATAACGTTATCTGCTATTACGTAATGACGTATAACGTTATGTAGCATTACGTTCCGACGTGTAACGTTATCTACTGTTACGTACAGACGTATAACGCAATGAAGCATTACGTCACAACGTGTAACGCTATGTAGCATTACGTTACGACGTATAACGTTATATAATACTACGTAATGACGTATAACGTTATGTAGCATTACGTAAAGACGTATAACGCTATGTAGCATTACGTGACAACGTCGAACGTTATATACTATTACGTAATGACGTATAACGTTATGTAGCATAACGTAGCAACGTGTAATATTATACACAATTACGTAATAACGTATAACGTTATATAGTACTACCCAATAACGTATAACGTTATATAGTACTACCCAATAACGTATAACGTTATATACTATTACGTTCTAACGTATAACGTTATGCAGCATTACGTAACAACGTAAAACGTTATGTAGCGTTACGTAACGACGCATAACGTTAAGTACTATTACGTAATGACGTATAACGTTATGTAGCTTTACGTAACAACGTTTAACATTATATAATACTACGTAATGACGTATAACGTAATGTAGCATTACGTTATAACGTATAACGTTATGTAGCATTCCGTTAGAATCTATAACGTTATCGACTATTACGTAATGACGTATAACGCTATGTAGCATTACGTCACAACGTGTAACGTTATATACTATTACTTAATGACTTATAACGATATGTAGCATTACGTAACAACGTATAACCTTATGTAGCATTATGTAACGACGTATAACGCTATACACTATTACGTAATGACGTATAACGTAATGTAGCATTACGTAACAACGTATAACGTTATGCAGCATTACGTTATAACGTATAATGTTATCTACTATTACGTAATAACGTATAACGTTATGTAGCATTACGTAACCACGAATAATGTTATATTCTATTACCTAATGACGTATAACGTTATGTAGCATTACGTAACAACGTATAACATTATATAATACTACGTAATGACGTACAACGCTATGTAGCATTACGTAACAACGTATAACGTTATATATTATTACGTAATGACGTATAACGCTATGTAGCATTACGTCACGACGTATAGCGTTATATAATATTATGTAATGACGTATAACGTTATGTAGCATTACGAAACGACGCATAACGTTAAATACTATTACGTAATGACGTATAACGTAATGTAGCACTACGTAAGAACGTATTACGTTATATACTATTACGTAATGATGTATAACGCTTTATAATATTATATAACAACGTATAACGTTATGTAGCATTACGTTACGACGTATAACGTTATATAATACTACGTAAAGACGTATAACGTTATGTAGCATTACGTAACGACGCGTAACGTTCAATACTATTACGTAATGACGTATAACGTTATGTAGCATTACGTAAAGACGTATAACGCTATGTAGGATTACGTCACAACGTGTAACGTTATATACTATTACGTAATGACGTATAACGTTATGTAGCATTACGTTACGACATATAACGTTATATAGTACTACGTAATGACGTATAACGTTATGTAGCATTACGTAACGACGCATAACGTTAAGTACTATTACGTAATGACGTATAACGCTATGTAGCATTACGTAACAACGTATAACGTTATGCAGCATTACGTTATAACGTATAATGTTATCTACTTTTACGTAATAACGTATAACGCTATGTAGCATTACGTAACCACGAATAATGTTATATTCTATTACCTAATGACGTATAACGTTATGTAGCATTACGTAACAACGTATAACATTATATAATACTACGTAATTACGTACAACGCTATGTAGCATTACGTAACAACGTATAACGTTATATATTATTACGTAATGACGTATAACGCTATGTAGCATTACGAAACGACGCATAACGTTAAATACTATTACGTAATGACGTATAACGTAATGTAGCACTACGTAAGAACGTATTACGTTATATACTATTACGTAATGATGTATAACGCTTTATAATATTATACAACAACGTATAACGTTATGTAGCATTACGTTACGACGTATAACGTTATATAATGCCACGTAATGACGTATAACGTTATGTAGCATTCCGTAACGACGCATAACATTAAATACTATTACGTAATGGCGTATATCGTTATGTAGCATTACGTAAAGACGTAAAACGCTATGTAGCATTACGTCACAACGTGTAACGTTATATACTATTACCTACTGACGTATAACATTATGTAGCATTACGTTATAACGTATAATGCTATCTACTATTACGTAATAACTTATAACGTTATGTAGCATTACGTAACCACGAATAACGTTATCTGCTATTAAGTAATGACGTATAACGTTATGTAGCAATACGTTACGACGTATAACGTTTTATAATACTACGTAATGACGTATAACGTTATGTAGCATTACGTAACAAAGTGTAACGTTATATACTATTACGTAATGACGTATAACGTAATGTAGCATTACGTAACAACGTATAGCGTTATGCAGCATTACGTTATAACGTATAATGCTATCTACTATTACGTAATAACTTATAACGTTATATAGTACTACCCAATAACGTATAACGTTATATAGTACTACCCAATAACGTATAACGTTATATACTATTACGTTCTAACGTATAACGTTATGCAGCATTACGTAACAACGTAAAACGTTATGTAGCGTTACGTAACGACGCATAACGTTAAGTACTATTACGTAATGACGTATAACGTTATGTAGCTTTACGTAACAACGTATAACGTTATATAATACTACGTAATGCCGTTTAACGTTATGTAGCATTACGTTATAACGTATAACGTTATGTAGCATTCCGTTAGAATCTATAACGTTATCGACTATTACGTAATGACGTATAACGCTATGTAGCATTACGTAACAACGTATAACGTTATGCAGCATTACGTTATAACGTATAATGTTATCTACTATTACGTAATAACGTATAACGCTATGTAGCATTACGTAACCACGAATAATGTTATATTCTATTACCTAATGACGTATAACGTTATGTAGCATTACGTAACAACGTATAACATTATATAATACTACGTAATTACGTACAACGCTATGTAGCATTACGTAACAACGTATAACGTTATATATTATTACGTAGTGACGTATAACGCTATGTAGCATTACGAAACGACGCATAACGTTAAATACTATTACGTAATGACGTATAACGTAATGTAGCACTACGTAAGAACGTATTACGTTATATACTATTACGTAATGATGTATAAGCTTTATAATATTATACAACAACGTATAACGTTATGTAGCATTACGTTACGACGTATAACGTTATATAATGCCACGTAATGACGTATAACGTTATGTAGCATTCCGTAACGACGCATAACATTAAATACTATTACGTAATGGCGTATATCGTTATGTAGCATTACGTAAAGACGTAAAACGCTATGTAGCATTACGTCACAACGTGTAACGTTATATACTATTACCTACTGACGTATAACATTATGTAGCATTACGTTATAACGTATAACGTTATGTAGCATTACGTAATAACGTATAACGTTATCTACTATTACGTAATGTCGTATAACGTTATGTAGCATTACGTAATAACGTATAACGTTCTCTGCTATTACGTAATGACGTATAACGTAATGTAGCATTACGTAACAACGCATAGCGTTATGCAGCATTACGTTATAACGTATAATGCTATCTACTATTACGTAATAACTTATAACGTTATGTAGCATTACGTAACCACGAATAACGTTATCTGCTATTAAGTAATGACGTATAACGTTATGTAGCAATACGTTACGACGTATAACGTTTTATAATACTACGTAATGACGTATAACGTTATGTAGCATTACGTAACAAAGTGTAACGTTATATACTATTACGTAATGACGTATAACGTAATGTAGCATTACGTAACAACGTATAGCGTTATGCAGCATTACGTTATAACGTATAATGCTATCTACTATTACGTAATAACTTATAACGTTATGTAGCATTACGTAACCACGAATAACGTTATCTGCTATTACGTAATGACGTATAACGTTATGTAGCATTACGTTCCGACGTGTAACGTTATCTACTGTTACGTACAGACGTATAAAGCAATGAAGCATTACGTCACAACGTGTAACGCTATGTAGCATTACGTTACGACGTATAACGTTATGTAGCATTCCGTTAGAATCTAAAATGTTATCGACTATTACGTAATGACGTATAATGCTATGTAGCATTACGTCACAACGTGTAACGTTATATACTATTACGTAATGACTTATAACGATATATAGCATTACGTAACAACGTATAACCTTATGTAGCATTATGTAACGACGTATAACGCTATACACTATTACGTAATGACGTATAACGTAATGTAGCATTACGTAACAACGTATAACGTTATGCAGCATTACGTTATAACGTATAATGTTATCTACTATTACGTAATAACGTATAACGTTATGTAGCATTACGTAACCACGAATAATGTTATATTCTATTACCTAATGACGTATAACGTTATGTAGCATTACGTAACAACGTATAACATTATATAATACTACGTAATGACGTACAACGCTATGTAGCATTACGTAACAACGTATAACGTTATATATTATTACGTAATGACGTATAACGCTATGTAGCATTACGTCACAACGTATAGCGTTATATAATATTATGTAATGACGTATAACGTTATGTAGCATTACGAAACGACGCATAACGTTAAATACTATTACGTAATGACGTATAACGTAATGTAGCACTACGTAAGAACGTATTACGTTATATACTATTACGTAATGATGTATAACGCTTTATAATATTATATAACAACGTATAACGTTATGTAGCATTACGTTACGACGTATAACGTTATATAATACTACGTAAAGACGTATAACGTTATGTAGCATTACGTAACCACGAATAATGTTATATTCTATTACCTAATGACGTATAACGTTATGTAGCATTACGTAACAACGTATAACATTATATAATACTACGTAATGACGTACAACGCTATGTAGCATTACGTAACAACGTATAACGTTATATATTATTACGTAATGACGTATAACGCTATGTAGCATTACGTCACAACGTATAGCGTTATATAATATTATGTAATGACGTATAACGTTATGTAGCATTACGTAAAGACGTATAACGCTATGTAGGATTACGTCACAACGTGTAACGTTATATACTATTACGTAATGACGTATAACGTTATGTAGCATTACGTTACGACATATAACGTTATATAGTACTACGTAATGACGTATAACGTTATGTAGCATTACGTAACAACGTATAACGTTATGTAGCATTACGTAACGACGCATAACGTTAAGTACTATTACGTAATGACGTATAACGTTATGTAGCTTTACGTAACAACGTATAACGTTATATAATACTACGTAATGCCGTTTAACGTTATGTAGCATTACGTTATAACGTATAACGTTATGTAGCATTCCGTTAGAATCTATAACGTTATCGACTATTACGTAATGACGTATAACGCTATGTAGCATTACGTAACAACGTATAACGTTATGCAGCATTACGTTATAACGTATAATGTTATCTACTATTACGTAATAACGTATAACGCTATGTAGCATTACGTAACCACGAATAATGTTATATTCTATTACCTAATGACGTATAACGTTATGTAGCATTACGTAACAACGTATAACATTATATAATACTACGTAATTACGTACAACGCTATGTAGCATTACGTAACAACGTATAACGTTATATATTATTACGTAACAACGTATAACGTTATATATTATTACGTAATGACGTATAACGCTATGTAGCATTACGAAACGACGCATAACGTTAAATACTATTACGTAATGACGTATAACGTAATGTAGCACTACGTAAGAACGTATTACGTTATATACTATTACGTAATGATGTATAACGCTTTATAATATTATACAACAACGTATAACGTTATGTAGCATTACGTTACGACGTATAACGTTATATAATGCCACGTAATGACGTATAACGTTATGTAGCATTCCGTAACGACGCATAACATTAAATACTATTACGTAATGGCGTATATCGTTATGTAGCATTACGTAAAGACGTAAAACGCTATGTAGCATTACGTCACAACGTGTAACGTTATATACTATTACCTACTGACGTATAACATTATGTAGCATTACGTTATAACGTATAACGTTATGTAGCATTACGTAATAACGTATAACGTTATCTACTATTACGTAATGTCGTATAACGTTATGTAGCATTACGTAATAACGTATAACGTTCTCTGCTATTACGTAATGACGTATAACGTAATGTAGCATTACGTAACAACGTATAGCGTTATGCAGCATTACGTTATAACGTATAATGCTATCTACTATTACGTAATAACTTATAACGTTATGTAGCATTACGTAACCACGAATAACGTTATCTGCTATTAAGTAATGACGTATAACGTTATGTAGCAATACGTTACGACGTATAACGTTTTATAATACTACGTAATGACGTATAACGTTATGTAGCATTACGTAACAAAGTGTAACGTTATATACTATTACGAAATGACGTATAACGTAATGTAGCATTACGTAACAACGTATAGCGTTATGCAGCATTACGTTATAACGTATAATGCTATCTACTATTACGTAATAACTTATAACGTTATGTAGCATTACGTAACCACGAATAACGTTATCTGCTATTACGTAATGACGTATAACGTTATGTAGCATTACGTTCCGACGTGTAACGTTATCTACTGTTACGTACAGACGTATAACGCAATGAAGCATTACGTCACAACGTGTAACGCTATGTAGCATTACGTTACGACGTATAACGTTATATAATACTACGTAATGACGTATAACGTTATGTAGCATTACGTTATAACGTATAACGTTATGTAGCATTCCGTTAGAATCTAAAATGATATCGACTATTACGTAATGACGTATAATGCTATGTAGCATTACGTCACAACGTGTAACGTTATATACTATTACGTAATGACTTATAACGATATGTAGCATTACGTAACAACGTATAACCTTATGTAGCATTATGTAACGACGTATAACGCTATACACTATTACGTAATGACGTATAACGTAATGTAGCATTACGTAACAACGTATAACGTTATGCAGCATTACGTTATAACGTATAATGTTATCTACTATTACGTAATAACGTATAACGTTATGTAGCATTACGTAACCACGAATAATGTTATATTCTATTACCTAATGACGTATAACGTTATGTAGCATTACGTAACAACGTATAACATTATATAATACTACGTAATGACGTACAACGCTATGTAGCATTACGTAACAACGTATAACGTTATATATTATTACGTAATGACGTATAACGCTATGTAGCATTACGTCACAACGTATAGCGTTATATAATATTATGTAATGACGTATAACGTTATGTAGCATTACGAAACGACGCATAACGTTAAATACTATTACCTAATGACGTATAACGTAATGTAGCACTACGTAATAACGTATTACGTTATATACTATTACGTAATGATGTATAACGCTTTATAATATTATATAACAACGTATAACGTTATGTAGCATTACGTTACGACGTATAACGTCATATAATACTACGTAAAGACGTATAACGTTATGTAGCATTACGTAACGACGCGTAACGTTAAATACTATTACGTAATGACGTATAACGTTATGTAGCATTACGTAAAGACGTATAACGCTATGTAGGATTACGTCACAACGTGTAACGTTATATACTATTACGTAATGACGTATAACGTTATGTAGCATTCCGTTAGAATCTATAACGTTATCGACTATTACGTAATGACGTATAACGCTATGTAGCATTACGAAACAACGTATAACGTTATGCAGCATTACGTTATAACGTATAATGTTATCTACTATTACGTAATAACGTATAACGCTATGTAGCATTACGTAACCACGAATAATGTTATATTCTATTACCTAATGACGTATAACGTTATGTAGCATTACGTAACAACGTATAACATTATATAATACTACGTAATTACGTACAACGCTATGTAGCATTACGTAACAACGTATAACGTTATATATTATTACGTAATGACGTATAACGCTATGTAGCATTACGAAACGACGCATAACGTTAAATACTATTACGTAATGACGTATAACGTAATGTAGCACTACGTAAGAACGTATTACGTTATATACTATTACGTAATGATGTATAACGCTTTATAATATTATACAACAACGTATAACGTTATGTAGCATTACGTTACGACGTATAACGTTATATAATGCCACGTAATGACGTATAACGTTATGTTGCATTCCGTAACGACGCATAACATTAAATACTATTACGTAATGGCGTATAACGTTATGTAGCATTACGTAAAGACGTAAAACGCTATGTAGCATTACGTCACAACGTGTAACGTTATATACTATTACCTACTGACGTATAACATTATGTAGTATTACGTTATAACGTATAACGTTATGTAGCATTACGTAATAACGTATAACGTTATCTACTATTACGTAATGTCGTATAACGTTATGTAGCATTACGTAATAACGTATAACGTTCTCTGCTATTACGTAATGACGTATAACGTAATGTAGCATTACGTAACAACGTATAGCGTTATGCAGCATTACGTTATAACGTATAATGCTATCTACTATTACGTAATAACTTATAACTTTATGTAGCATTACGTAACCACGAATAACGTTATCTGCTATTAAGTAATGACGTATAACGTTATGTAGCATTCCGTTAGAATCTAAAATGTTATCGACTATTACGTAATGACGTATAATGCTATGTAGCATTACGTCACAACGTGTAACGTTATATACTATTACGTAATGACTTATAACGTTATGTAGCATTACGTAACAACGTATAACCTTATGTAGCATTATGTAACGACGTATAACGCTATACACTATTACGTAATGACGTATAACGTAATGTAGCATTACGTAACAACGCATAACGTTATATATTATTACGTAATGACCTATAACGCTATGTAGCATTACGTCGCAACGTATAGCGTTATATAATATTATGTAATGACGTATAACGTTATGTAGCATTACGTAACAACGTATAACCTTATGTAGCATTATGTAACGACGTATAACGCTATACACTATTACGTAATGTCATATAACGCTATGTAGCATTACGTAACAACGTATAACGTTAAGTAGCATTACGTAACAACGTATAACGTTATCTACTATTACGTAATGACGTATAACGTAATGTAGCATTACGTAACAACGTATAGCGTTATGCAGCATTACGTTATAACGTATAATGCTATCTACTATTACGTAATAACTTATAACTTTATGTAGCATTACGTAACCACGAATAACGTTATCTGCTATTAAGTAATGACGTATAACGTTATGTAGCATTCCGTTAGAATCTAAAATGTTATCGACTATTACGTAATGACGTATAATGCTATGTAGCATTACGTCACAACGTGTAACGTTATATACTATTACGTAATGACTTATAACGTTATGTAGCATTACGTAACAACGTATAACCTTATGTAGCATTATGTAACGACGTATAACGCTATACACTATTACGTAATGACGTATAACGCCCTGTAGCATTACGTAAAGTCGTATAACGCTCTGTAGCATTACGTAAAGGCGTATAACGCTATGTAGCATTACGTCACAACGTGTAACGTTATATACTATTACGTAATGACGTATAACGTTATGTAGCATAACGTAGCAACGTGTAATGTTATATACTATTACGTAATGACGTATATCGTTATGTAGCATTACGTATCAATGTATAACGTTATGTGGCATTACGTTACGACGTATAACGTTATATAATACTACCTAATGATGTATAACGTTATGTAGCACTACGTAACGACGCATAACGTTAAATACTATTACGTAATGAAGTATAACGTTATGTAGCATTACGTAACAACGTATAACGTTATATATTATTACGTAATGTCGTATATCGTTATCTACTATTACGTAATGACGTATAACGTTATGTAGCATTACCTAACAACGTATAACGTTATATACTATTACGTAATGACGTATAACGTTATGTAGCATTACGTAGCAACGTATAACTTTCTGTAGCATTACGTTACGACGTATAACGTTATATAATACCACGTAATGACGTACAACGTTATATTCTATTACGTACTGATGTATAACGCTATAAACTATTACGTAATGACGTATAACGTTATGAGGCTTTACGTAACAACGTATAACGTTATACAAAACTACGTAATGACGTATAACGTTATGTAGCATTACGTAAAGACGTATAACGCTATGTAGCATTACGTCACAACGTGTAACGTTCTATACTATTACGTAATGACGTATAACGTTATGTAGCATTACGTAAAGACGTATAACGCTATGTAGCATTACGTGACAACGTCTAACGTTATATACTATTACGTAATGACGTATAACGTTATGTAGCATAACGTAGCAACGTGTAATGTTATACACAATTACGTAATATCGTATAACGTTATATAGTACTACCCAATAACGTATAACGTTATATACTATTACGTTATGACGTATAACGTTATGTAGCATTACGTAACAACATATAACGTTATGTAGCATAACGTAGCAACGTGTAATGTTATATACAATTCCGTAATAACCTATAACGTTATATAGTATTACCCAATAACGTATAACGTTATATACTAATACTTAATAACGTATAACGTTATCTACTATTACGTAATGACGTATAACGTTATGTAGCATTACCTAACAACGTATAACGTTATATACTATTACGTAATGACGTATAACGTTATGTAGCATTACGTAACAACGTATAACGTTATGTAGCATTACGTAACGACATATAACGTTATATAATACTACGTAATGACGTATAACGTTATGTAGAATTACGTAACAACGTATAACGTTATGTAGCATTACGTAACGACGCATAACATTAAGTACTATTACGTAAGGACGTATACCGTTATGTAGATTAACGTAACAACGTATAACGTTCTGTAGCATTACGTTACGACGTATAACGTTATATAATACCACGTAATGACGTACAACATTATATTCTATTACGTACTGATGTATAACGCTATATACTATTACGTAATGACGTATAACGTTATGAGGCTTTACGTAACAACGTATAACGTTATATAATACTACGTAATGACGTATAACGTTATGTAGCATTACGTAACAACGTATAACGTTATATATTATTACGTAATGTCGTATATCGTTATCTACTATTACGTAATGACGTATATCGTTATGTAGCATTACGTAACAACGTATAACGTTATATAATACTACGTAATGACGTATAACGTTATGTAGCATTATGTTATAACGTATAACGTTATGTAGCATTCCTTTAGAATCTATAACGTTATCGACTATTACGTAATGACGTATAACGCTATGTAGCATTACGTCACAACGTGTAACGTTACATACTATTACTTAATGACTTATAACGTTATGTAGCATTACGTAACAACGTATAACCTTATGTAGCATTATCTAGCGACGTGTTACGCTATACACTATTACGTAATGACGTATAACGTAATGTAGCATTACGTAACAACGTATAACGTTATACAGCATTACGTTACGACGTATAAGGTTATGTAATACCACGTAATGACGTACAACGTTATATTCTATTACGTAATGATGTATAACGCTATATACTATTACGTAATGACGTATAACGTTATGTAGCATTACGTTATAACGTATAACGTTATGTACCATTCCGTTAGAATCTATAACGTTATCGACTATTACGTAATGACGTATAACGCTATGTAGCATTACGTCACAACGTGTAACGTTATATACTATTACGTAATGACTTATAACGTTATGTAGCATTACGTATCAACGTATAACGTTATGTGGCATTACGTTACGACGTATAACGTTATCTACTATTACGTAATGTCGTATAACGTTATGTGGCATTACGTAACGACATATAACGTTATGTATCATTACGTTATAATGTATAACGTTATGTAGCATTACGTTATAACCTATAACGTTATATATTATTATATAATGACGTATAACGTTATGTAGCATGACGTTATAACGTATAACGTTATCTACTATTACGTAATGGCGTATTACGTTATGTAGCATTACGTTATAACGTATAACGTTATATAATACTATGTAATGACGTATAGCGTTATGTAGTATTAAGTAAGTACGTATAACGTTATATACTATTACGTAATGACGTATAACGTTATTTAGCATTACGTCACAACGTGTTACGTTATATACTATTGAGTAACGACGTATAACGTTATTCAACATTACGTATCAACGTATAACGTTATCTACTATTACGTAATGACGTATAACGTTATGTAGCATTACGTAACAACGTATAACGTTATATACTATTACGTAATGACGTATAACGTTATGTAGCATTATGTAACAACGTATAACGTTATATACTATTACGTAATGACGTATAACGTTATTCAACATTACGTATCAACGTATAACGTTATCTACTATTACGTAATGACGTATAACGCTATGTAGCAATACGTCACAACGTATAGCGTTATATAATATTATGTAATGACGTATAAGGTTATGTAGCATTACGTAACAATGCATAACGTTAAATACTATTACGTAAAGATGTATAACGCTATGTAGCGTTTCGTAACAACGTGTTCCGTTATATACTATTACGTAATGACGTATAAAGTTATATAATATTATTACTGACGTATAACGTTATGTAGCATTACGTTACGATGTATAACGGTATATAATACCACGTAATGACGTACAACGTTATATTCTGTTTCGTAATGATGTATAACGCTTTATAATATTACGTAACAACGTATAACGTTCTGTAGCATTACGTTACTACGTATAACGTTATATAATACTACGTAATGACGTATAACGTTATGTAGCATTATGTTATAACGTATAACGTTATGTAGCATTCCTTTAGAATCTATAACGTTATCGACTATTACGTAATGACGTATAACGTTATGTAGCATTACGTAAAGACGTATAACGCTATGTAGCATTACGTGACAACGTCGAACGTTATATACTATTACGTAATGACGTATAACGTTATGTAGCATAACGTAGCAACGTGTAATATTATACACAATTACGTAATAACGTATAACGTTATATAGTACTACCCAATAACGTATAACGTTATATAGTACTACCCAATAACGTATAACGTTATATACTATTACGTTCTAACGTATAACGTTATGCAGCATTACGTAACAACGTAAAACGTTATGTAGCGTTACGTAACGACGCATAACGTTAAGTACTATTACGTAATGACGTATAACGTTATGTAGCTTTACGTAACAACGTTTAACATTATATAATACTACGTAATGACGTATAACGTAATGTAGCATTACGTTATAACGTATAACGTTATGTAGCATTCCGTTAGAATCTATAACGTTATCGACTATTACGTAATGACGTATAACGCTATGTAGCATTACGTCACAACGTGTAACGTTATATACTATTACTTAATGACTTATAACGATATGTAGCATTACGTAACAACGTATAACCTTATGTAGCATTATGTAACGACGTATAACGCTATACACTATTACGTAATGACGTATAACGTAATGTAGCATTACGTAACAACGTATAACGTTATGCAGCATTACGTTATAACGTATAATGTTATCTACTATTACGTAATAACGTATAACGTTATGTAGCATTACGTAACCACGAATAATGTTATATTCTATTACCTAATGACGTATAACGTTATGTAGCATTACGTAACAACGTATAACATTATATAATACTACGTAATGACGTACAACGCTATGTAGCATTACGTAACAACGTATAACGTTATATATTATTACGTAATGACGTATAACGCTATGTAGCATTACGTCACAACGTATAGCGTTATATAATATTATGTAATGACGTATAACGTTATGTAGCATTACGAAACGACGCATAACGTTAAATACTATTACGTAATGACGTATAACGTAATGTAGCACTACGTAAGAACGTATTACGTTATATACTATTACGTAATGATGTATAACGCTTTATAATATTATATAACAACGTATAACGTTATGTAGCATTACGTTACGACGTATAACGTTATATAATACTACGTAAAGACGTATAACGTTATGTAGCATTACGTAACGACGCATAACGTTAAGTACTATTACGTAATGACGTATAACGCTATGTAGCATTACGTAACAACGTATAACGTTATGCAGCATTACGTTATAACGTATAATGTTATCTACTATTACGTAATGACGTATAACGTTATGTAGCATTACGTAAAGACGTATAACGCTATGTAGGATTACGTCACAACGTGTAACGTTATATACTATTACGTAATGACGTATAACGTTATGTAGCATTACGTTACGACATATAACGTTATATAGTACTACGTAATGACGTATAACGTTATGTAGCATTACGTAACGACGCATAACGTTAAGTACTATTACGTAATGACGTATAACGCTATGTAGCATTACGTAACAACGTATAACGTTATGCAGCATTACGTTATAACGTATAATGTTATCTACTATTACGTAATAACGTATAACGCTATGTAGCATTACGTAACCACGAATAATGTTATATTCTATTACCCAATGACGTATAACGTTATGTAGCATTACGTAACAACGTATAACATTATATAATACTACGTAATTACGTACAACGCTATGTAGCATTACGTAACAACGTATAACGTTATATATTATTACGTAATGACGTATAACGCTATGTAGCATTACGAAACGACGCATAACGTTAAATACTATTACGTAATGACGTATAACGTAATGTAGCACTACGTAAGAACGTATTACGTTATATACTATTACGTAATGATGTATAACGCTTTATAATATTATACAACAACGTATAACGTTATGTAGCATTACGTTACGACGTATAACGTTATATAATGCCACGTAATGACGTATAACGTTATGTAGCATTCCGTAACGACGCATAACATTAAATACTATTACGTAATGGCGTATATCGTTATGTAGCATTACGTAAAGACGTAAAACGCTATGTAGCATTACGTCACAACGTGTAACGTTATATACTATTACCTACTGACGTATAACATTATGTAGCATTACGTTATAACGTATAACGTTATGTAGCATTACGTAATAACGTATAACGTTATCTACTATTACGTAATGTCGTATAACGTTATGTAGCATTACGTAATAACGTATAACGTTCTCTGCTATTACGTAATGACGTATAACGTAATGTAGCATTACGTAACAACGTATAGCGTTGTGCAGCATTATGTTATAACGTATAATGCTATCTACTATTACGTAATAACTTATAACGTTATGTAGCATTACGTAACCACGAATAACGTTATATGCTATTAAGTAATGACGTATAACGTTATGTAGCAATACGTTACGACGTATAACGTTTTATAATACTACGTAATGACGTATAACGTTATGTAGCATTACGTAACAAAGTGTAACGTTATATACTATTACGTAATGACGTATAACGTAATGTAGCATTACGTAACAACGTATAGCGTTATGCAGCATTACGTTACGACGTATAACGTTATATAATACTACGTAATGACGTATAACGTTATGTAGCATTACGTTATAACGTATAACGTTATGTAGCATTCCGTTAGAATCTATAACGTTATCGACTATTACGTAATGACGTATAACGTTATGTAGCATTACGTAAAGACGTATAACGCTATGTAGCATTACGTGACAACGTCGAACGTTATATACTATTACGTAATGACGTATAACGTTATGTAGCATAACGTAGCAACGTGTAATATTATACACAATTACGTAATAACGTATAACGTTATATAGTACTACCCAATAACGTATAACGTTATATAGTACTACCCAATAACGTATAACGTTATATACTATTACGTTCTAACGTATAACGTTATGCAGCATTACGTAACAACGTAAAACGTTATGTAGCGTTACGTAACGACGCATAACGTTAAGTACTATTACGTAATGACGTATAACGTTATGTAGCTTTACGTAACAACGTTTAACATTATATAATACTACGTAATGACGTATAACGTAATGTAGCATTACGTTATAACGTATAACGTTATGTAGCATTCCGTTAGAATCTATAACGTTATCGACTATTACGTAATGACGTATAACGCTATGTAGCATTACGTCACAACGTGTAACGATATATACTATTACTTAATGACTTATAACGATATGTAGCATTACGTAACAACGTATAACCTTATGTAGCATTATGTAACGACGTATAACGCTATACACTATTACGTAATGACGTATAACGTAATGTAGCATTACGTAACAACGTATAACGTTATGCAGCATTACGTTATAACGTATAATGTTATCTACTATTACGTAATAACGTATAACGTTATGTAGCATTACGTAACCACGAATAATGTTATATTCTATTACCTAATGACGTATAACGTTATGTAGCATTACGTAACAACGTATAACATTATATAATACTACGTAATGACGTACAACGCTATGTAGCATTACGTAACAACGTATAACGTTATATATTATTACGTAATGACGTATAACGCTATGTAGCATTACGTCACAACGTATAGCGTTATATAATATTATGTAATGACGTATAACGTTATGTAGCATTACGAAACGACGCATAACGTTAAATACTATTACGTAATGACGTATAACGTAATGTAGCACTACGTAAGAACGTATTACGTTATATACTATTACGTAATGATGTATAACGCTTTATAATATTATATAACAACGTATAACGTTATGTAGCATTACGTTACGACGTATAACGTTATATAATACTACGTAAAGACGTATAACGTTATGTAGCATTACGTAACGACGCGTAACGTTAAATACTATTACGTAATGACGTATAACGTTATGTAGCATTACGTAAAGACGTATAACGCTATGTAGGATTACGTCACAACGTGTAACGTTATATACTATTACGTAATGACGTATAACGTTATGTAGCATTACGTTACGACATATAACGTTATATAGTACTACGTAATGACGTATAACGTTATGTAGCATTACGTAACGACGCATAACGTTAAGTACTATTACGTAATGACGTATAACGCTATGTAGCATTACGTAACAACGTATAACGTTATGCAGCATTACGTTATAACGTATAATGTTATCTACTATTACGTAATAACGTATAACGCTATGTAGCATTACGTAACCACGAATAATGTTATATTCTATTACCTAATGACGTATAACGTTATGTAGCATTACGTAACAACGTATAACATTATATAATACTACGTAATTACGTACAACGCTATGTAGCATTACGTAACAACGTATAACGTTATATATTATTACGTAATGACGTATAACGCTATGTAGCATTACGAAACGACGCATAACGTTAAATACTATTACGTAATGACGTATAACGTAATGTAGCACTACGTAAGAACGTATTACGTTATATACTATTACGTAATGATGTATAACGCTTTATAATATTATACAACAACGTATAACGTTATGTAGCATTACGTTACGACGTATAACGTTATATAATGCCACGTAATGACGTATAACGTTATGTAGCATTCCGTAACGACGCATAACATTAAATACTATTACGTAATGGCGTATATCGTTATGTAGCATTACGTAAAGACGTAAAACGCTATGTAGCATTACGTCACAACGTGTAACGTTATATACTATTACCTACTGACGTATAACATTATGTAGCATTACGTTATAACGTATAACGTTATGTAGCATTACGTAATAACGTATAACGTTATCTACTATTACGTAATGTCGTATAACGTTATGTAGCATTACGTAATAACGTATAACGTTCTCTGCTATTACGTAATGACGTATAACGTAATGTAGCATTACGTAACAACGTATAGCGTTATGCAGCATTATGTTATAACGTATAATGCTATCTACTATTACGTAATAACTTATAACGTTATGTAGCATTACGTAACCACGAATAACGTTATATGCTATTAAGTAATGACGTATAACGTTATGTAGCAATACGTTACGACGTATAACGTTTTATAATACTACGTAATGACGTATAACGTTATGTAGCATTACGTAACAAAGTGTAACGTTATATACTATTACGTAATGACGTATAACGTAATGTAGCATTACGTAACAACGTATAGCGTTATGCAGCATTACGTTATAACGTATAATGCTATCTACTATTACGTAATAACTTATAACGTTATGTAGCATTACGTAACCACGAATAACGTTATCTGCTATTACGTAATGACGTATAACGTTATGTAGCATTACGTTCCGACGTGTAACGTTATCTACTGTTACGTACAGACGTATAACGCAATGAAGCATTACGTCACAACGTGTAACGCTATGTAGCATTACGTTACGACGTATAACGTTATATAATACTACGTAATGACGTATAACGTTATGTAGCATTACGTTATAACGTATAACGTTATGTAGCATTCCGTTAGAATCTAAAATGTTATCGACTATTACGTAATGACGTATAATGCTCTGTAGCATTACGTCACAACGTGTAACGTTATATACTATTACGTAATGACTTATAACGATATGTAGCATTACGTAACAACGTATAACCTTATGTAGCATTATGTAACGACGTATAACGCTATACACTATTACGTAATGACGTATAACGCAATGTAGCATTACGTAACAACGTATAACGTTATGCAGCATTACGTTATAACGTATAATGTTATCTACTATTACGTAATAACGTATAACGTTATGTAGCATTACGTAACCACGAATAATGTTATATTCTATTACCTAATGACGTATAACGTTATGTAGCATTACGTAACAACGTATAACATTATATAATACTACGTAATGACGTACAACGCTATGTAGCATTACGTAACAACGTATAACGTTATATATTATTACGTAATGACGTATAACGCTATGTAGCATTACGTCACAACGTATAGCGTTATATAATATTATGTAATGACGTATAACGTTATGTAGCATTACGAAACGACGCATAACGTTAAATACTATTACGTAATGACGTATAACGTAATGTAGCACTACGTAAGAACGTATTACGTTATATACTATTACGTAATGATGTATAACGCTTTATAATATTATATAACAACGTATAACGTTATGTAGCATTACGTTACGACGTATAACGTTATATAATACTACGTAAAGACGTATAACGTTATGTAGCATTACGTAACGACGCGTAACGTTAAATACTATTACGTAATGACGTATAACGTTATGTAGCATTACGTAAAGACGTATAACGCTATGTAGGATTACGTCACAACGTGTAACGTCATATACTATTACGTAATGACGTATAACGATATGTAGCATTACGTTACGACATATAACGTTATATAGTACTACGTAATGACGTATAACGTTATGTAGCATTACGTAACAACGTATAACGTTATGTAGCATTACGTAACGACGCATAACGTTAAGTACTATTACGTAATGACGTATAACGTTATGTAGCTTTACGTAACAACGTATAACGTTATATAATACTACGTAATGCCGTTTAACGTTATGTAGCATTACGTTATAACGTATAACGTTATGTAGCATTACGTTATAACGTATAATGTTATCTACTATTACGTAATAACGTATAACGCTATGTAGCATTACGTAACCACGAATAATGTTATATTCTATTACCTAATGACGTATAACGTTATGTAGCATTACGTAACAACGTATAACGTTATATAATACTACGTAATTACGTACAACGCTATGTAGCATTACGTAACCACGAATAATGTTATATTCTATTACCTAATGACGTATAACGTTATGTAGCATTACGTAACAACGTATAACGTTATATAATACTACGTAATTACGTACAACGCTATGTAGCATTACGTAACAACGTATAACGTTATATATTATTACGTAATGACGTATAACGCTATGTAGCATTACGAAACGACGCATAACGTTAAATACTATTACGTAATGACGTATAACGTAATGTAGCACTACGCAAGAACGTATTACGTTATATACTATTACGTAATGATGTATAACGCTTTATAATATTATACAACAACGTATAACGTTATGTAGCATTACGTTACGACGTATAACGTTATATAATGCCACGTAATGACGTATAACGTTATGTAGCATTCCGTAACGACGCATAACATTAAATACTATTACGTAATGGCGTATATCGTTATGTAGCATTACGTAAAGACGTAAAACGCTATGTAGCATTACGTCACAACGTGTAACGTTATATACTATTACCTACTGACGTATAACATTATGTAGCATTACGTTATAACGTATAATGCTATCTACTATTACGTAATAACTTATAACGTTATGTAGCATTACATAACCACGAATAACGTTATCTGCTATTAAGTAATGACGTATAACGTTATGTAGCAATACGTTACGACGTATAACGTTTTATAATACTACGTAATGACGTATAACGTTATGTAGCATTACGTAACAAGGTGTAACGTTATATACTATTACGTAATGACGTATAACGTAATGTAGCATTACGTAACAACGTATAGCGTTATGCAGCATTACGTTATAACGTATAATGCTATCTACTATTACGTAATAACTTATAACGTTATATAGTACTACCCAATAACGTATAACGTTATATAGTACTACCCAATAACGTATAACGTTATATACTATTACGTTCTAACGTATAACGTTATGCAGCATTACGTAACAACGTAAAACGTTATGTAGCGTTACGTAACGACGCATAACGTTAAGTACTATTACGTAATGACGTATAACGTTATGTAGCTTTACGTAACAACGTATAACGTTATATAATACTACGTAATGCCGTTTAACGTTATGTAGCATTACGTTATAACGTATAACGTTATGTAGCATTCCGTTAGAATCTATAACGTTATCGACTATTACGTAATGACGTATAACGCTATGTAGCATTACGTAACAACGTATAACGTTATGCAGCATTACGTTATAACGTATAATGTTATCTACTATTACGTAATAACGTATAACGCTATGTAGCATTACGTAACCACGAATAATGTTATATTCTATTACCTAATGACGTATAACGTTATGTAGCATTACGTAACAACGTATAACATTATATAATACCACGTAATTACGTACAACGCTATGTAGCATTACGTAACAACGTATAACGTTATATATTATTACGTAATGACGTATAACGCTATGTAGCATTACGAAACGACGCATAACGTTAAATACTATTACGTAATGACGTATAACGTAATGTAGCACTACGTAAGAACGTATTACGTTATATACTATTACGTAATGATGTATAAGCTTTATAATATTATACAACAACGTATAACGTTATGTAGCATTACGTTACGACGTATAACGTTATATAATGCCACGTAATGACGTATAACGTTATGTAGCATTCAGGTAACGACGCATAACATTAAATACTATTACGTAATGGCGTATATCGTTATGTAGCATTACGTAAAGACGTAAAACGCTATGTAGCATTACGTCACAACGTGTAACGTTATATACTATTACCTACTGACGTATAACATTATGTAGCATTACGTTATAACGTATAACGTTATGTAGCATTACGTAATAACGTATAACGTTATCTACTATTACGTAATGTCGTATAACGTTATGTAGCATTACGTAATAACGTATAACGTTCTCTGCTATTACGTAATGACGTATAACGTAATGTAGCATTACGTAACAACGCATAGCGTTATGCAGCATTACGTTATAACGTATAATGCTATCTACTATTACGTAATAACTTATAACGTTATGTAGCATTACGTAACCACGAATAACGTTATCTGCTATTAAGTAATGACGTATAACGTTATGTAGCAATACGTTACGACGTATAACGTTTTATAATACTACGTAATGACGTATAACGTTATGTAGCATTACGTAACAAAGTGTAACGTTATATACTATTACGTAATGACGTATAACGTAATGTAGCATTACGTAACAACGTATAGCGTTATGCAGCATTACGTTATAACGTATAATGCTATCTACTATTACGTAATAACTTATAACGTTATGTAGCATTACGTAACCACGAATAACGTTATATGCTATTAAGTAATGACGTATAACGTTATGTAGCAATACGTTACGACGTATAACGTTTTATAATACTACGTAATGACGTATAACGTTATGTAGCATTACGTAACAAAGTGTAACGTTATATACTATTACGTAATGACGTATAACGTAATGTAGCATTACGTAACAACGTATAGCGTTATGCAGCATTACGTTATAACGTATAATGCTATCTACTATTACGTAATAACTTATAACGTTATGTAGCATTACGTAACCACGAATAACGTTATCTGCTATTACGTAATGACGTATAACGTTATGTAGCATTACGTTCCGACGTGTAACGTTATCTACTGTTACGTACAGACGTATAACGCAATGAAGCATTACGTCACAACGTGTAACGCTATGTAGCATTACGTTACGACGTATAACGTTATATAATACTACGTAATGACGTATAACGTTATGTAGCATTACGTTATAACGTATAACGTTATGTAGCATTCCGTTAGAATCTAAAATGTTATCGACTATTACGTAATGACGTATAATGCTATGTAGCATTACGTAACAACGTATAGCGTTATGCAGCATTACGTTATAACGTATAATGCTATCTACTATTACGTAATAACTTATAACGTTATATAGTACTACCCAATAACGTATAACGTTATATAGTACTACCCAATAACGTATAACGTTATATACTATTACGTTCTAACGTATAACGTTATGCAGCATTACGTAACAACGTAAAACGTTATGTAGCGTTACGTAACGACGCATAACGTTAAGTACTATTACGTAATGACGTATAACGTTATGTAGCTTTACGTAACAACGTATAACGTTATATAATACTACGTAATGCCGTTTAACGTTATGTAGCATTACGTTATAACGTATAACGTTATGTAGCATTCCGTTAGAATCTATAACGTTATCGACTATTACGTAATGACGTATAACGCTATGTAGCATTACGTAACAACGTATAACGTTATGCAGCATTACGTTATAACGTATAATGTTATCTACTATTACGTAATAACGTATAACGCTATGTAGCATTACGTAACCACGAATAATGTTATATTCTATTACCTAATGACGTATAACGTTATGTAGCATTACGTAACAACGTATAACATTATATAATACCACGTAATTACGTACAACGCTATGTAGCATTACGTAACAACGTATAACGTTATATATTATTACGTAATGACGTATAACGCTATGTAGCATTACGAAACGACGCATAACGTTAAATACTATTACGTAATGACGTATAACGTAATGTAGCACTACGTAAGAACGTATTACGTTATATACTATTACGTAATGATGTATAAGCTTTATAATATTATACAACAACGTATAACGTTATGTAGCATTACGTTACGACGTATAACGTTATATAATGCCACGTAATGACGTATAACGTTATGTAGCATTCAGGTAACGACGCATAACATTAAATACTATTACGTAATGGCGTATATCGTTATGTAGCATTACGTAAAGACGTAAAACGCTATGTAGCATTACGTCACAACGTGTAACGTTATATACTATTACCTACTGACGTATAACATTATGTAGCATTACGTTATAACGTATAACGTTATGTAGCATTACGTAATAACGTATAACGTTATCTACTATTACGTAATGTCGTATAACGTTATGTAGCATTACGTAATAACGTATAACGTTCTCTGCTATTACGTAATGACGTATAACGTAATGTAGCATTACGTAACAACGCATAGCGTTATGCAGCATTACGTTATAACGTATAATGCTATCTACTATTACGTAATAACTTATAACGTTATGTAGCATTACGTAACCACGAATAACGTTATCTGCTATTAAGTAATGACGTATAACGTTATGTAGCAATACGTTACGACGTATAACGTTTTATAATACTACGTAATGACGTATAACGTTATGTAGCATTACGTAACAAAGTGTAACGTTATATACTATTACGTAATGACGTATAACGTAATGTAGCATTACGTAACAACGTATAGCGTTATGCAGCATTACGTTATAACGTATAATGCTATCTACTATTACGTAATAACTTATAACGTTATGTAGCATTACGTAACCACGAATAACGTTATCTGCTATTACGTAATGACGTATAACGTTATGTAGCATTATGTTCCGACGTGTAACGTTATCTACTGTTACGTACAGACGTATAAAGCAATGAAGCATTACGTCACAACGTGTAACGCTATGTAGCATTACGTTACGACGTATAACGTTATGTAGCATTCCGTTAGAATCTAAAATGTTATCGACTATTACGTAATGACGTATAATGCTATGTAGCATTACGTCACAACGTGTAACGTTATATACTATTACGTAATGACTTATAACGATATGTAGCATTACGTAACAACGTATAACCTTATGTAGCATTATGTAACGACGTATAACGCTATACACTATTACGTAATGACGTATAACGTAATGTAGCATTACGTAACAACGTATAACGTTATGCAGCATTACGTTATAACGTATAATGTTATCTACTATTACGTAATAACGTATAACGTTATGTAGCATTACGTAACCACGAATAATGTTATATTCTATTACCTAATGACGTATAACGTTATGTAGCATTACGTAACTACGTATAACATTATATAATACTACGTAATGACGTACAACGCTATGTAGCATTACGTAACAACGTATAACGTTATATATTATTACGTAATGACGTATAACGCTATGTAGCATTACGTCACAACGTATAGCGTTATATAATATTATGTAATGACGTATAACGTTATGTAGCATTACGAAACGACGCATAACGTTAAATACTATTACGTAATGACGTATAACGTAATGTAGCACTACGTAAGAACGTATTACGTTATATACTATTACGTAATGATGTATAACGCTTTATAATATTATATAACAACGTATAACGTTATGTAGCATTACGTTACGACGTATAACGTTATATAATACTACGTAAAGACGTATAACGTTATGTAGCATTACGTAACCACGAATAATGTTATATTCTATTACCTAATGACGTATAACGTTATGTAGCATTACGTAACAACGTATAACATTATATAATACTACGTAATGACGTACAACGCTATGTAGCATTACGTAACAACGTATAACGTTATATATTATTACGTAATGACGTATAACGCTATGTAGCATTACGTCACAACGTATAGCGTTATATAATATTATGTAATGACGTATAACGTTATGTAGCATTACGTAAAGACGTATAACGCTATGTAGGATTACGTCACAACGTGTAACGTTATATACTATTACGTAATGACGTATAACGTTATGTAGCATTACGTTACGACATATAACGTTATATAGTACTACGTAATGACGTATAACGTTATGTAGCATTACGTAACAACGTATAACGTTATGTAGCATTACGTAACGACGCATAACGTTAAGTACTATTACGTAATGACGTATAACGTTATGTAGCTTTACGTAACAACGTATAACGTTATATAATACTACGTAATGCCGTTTAACGTTATGTAGCATTACGTTATAACGTATAACGTTATGTAGCATTCCGTTAGAATCTATAACGTTATCGACTATTACGTAATGACGTATAACGCTATGTAGCATTACGTAACAACGTATAACGTTATGCAGCATTACGTTATAACGTATAATGTTATCTACTATTACGTAATAACGTATAACGCTATGTAGCATTACGTAACCACGAATAATGTTATATTCTATTACCTAATGACGTATAACGTTATGTAGCATTACGTAACAACGTATAACATTATATAATACTACGTAATTACGTACAACGCTATGTAGCATTACGTAACAACGTATAACGTTATATATTATTACGTAACAACGTATAACGTTATATATTATTACGTAATGACGTATAACGCTATGTAGCATTACGAAACGACGCATAACGTTAAATACTATTACGTAATGACGTATAACGTAATGTAGCACTACGTAAGAACGTATTACGTTATATACTATTACGTAATGATGTATAACGCTTTATAATATTATACAACAACGTATAACGTTATGTAGCATTACGTTATGACGTATAACGTTATATAATGCCACGTAATGACGTATAACGTTATGTAGCATTCCGTAACGACGCATAACATTAAATACTATTACGTAATGGCGTATATCGTTATGTAGCATTACGTAAAGACGTAAAACGCTATGTAGCATTACGTCACAACGTGTAACGTTATATACTATTACCTACTGACGTATAACATTATGTAGCATTACGTTATAACGTATAACGTTATGTAGCATTACGTAATAACGTATAACGTTATCTACTATTACGTAATGTCGTATAACGTTATGTAGCATTACGTAATAACGTATAACGTTCTCTGCTATTACGTAATGACGTATAACGTAATGTAGCATTACGTAACAACGTATAGCGTTATGCAGCATTACGTTATAACGTATAATGCTACCTACTATTACGTAATAACTTATAACGTTATGTAGCATTACGTAACCACGAATAACGTTATCTGCTATTAAGTAATGACGTATAACGTTATGTAGCAATACGTTACGACGTATAACGTTTTATAATACTACGTAATGACGTATAACGTTATGTAGCATTACGTAACAAAGTGTAACGTTATATACTATTACGTAATGACGTATAACGTAATGTAGCATTACGTAACAACGTATAGCGTTATGCAGCATTACGTTATAACGTATAATGCTATCTACTATTACGTAATAACTTATAACGTTATGTAGCATTACGTAACCACGAATAACGTTATCTGCTATTAAGTAATGACGTATAACGTTATGTAGCAATACGTTACGACGTATAACGTTATATAATACTACGTAATGACGTATAACGTTATGTAGCATTACGTTATAACGTATAACGTTATGTAGCATTCCGTTAGAATCTAAAATGATATCGACTATTACGTAATGACGTATAATGCTATGTAGCATTACGTCACAACGTGTAACGTTATATACTATTACGTAATGACTTATAACGATATGTAGCATTACGTAACAACGTATAACCTTATGTAGCATTATGTAACGACGTATAACGCTATACACTATTACGTAATGACGTATAACGTAATGTAGCATTACGTAACAACGTATAACGTTATGCAGCATTACGTTATAACGTATAATGTTATCTACTATTACGTAATAACGTATAACGTTATGTAGCATTACGTAACCACGAATAATGTTATATTCTATTACCTAATGACGTATAACGTTATGTAGCATTACGTAACAACGTATAACATTATATAATACTACGTAATGACGTACAACGCTATGTAGCATTACGTAACAACGTATAACGTTATATATTATTACGTAATGACGTATAACGCTATGTAGCATTACGTCACAACGTATAGCGTTATATAATATTATGTAATGACGTATAACGTTATGTAGCATTACGAAACGACGCATAACGTTAAATACTATTACGTAATGACGTATAACGTAATGTAGCACTACGTAATAACGTATTACGTTATATACTATTACGTAATGATGTATAACGCTTTATAATATTATATAACAACGTATAACGTTATGTAGCATTACGTTACGACGTATAACGTCATATAATACTACGTAAAGATGTATAACGTTATGTAGCATTACGTAACGACGCGTAACGTTAAATACTATTACGTAATGACGTATAACGTTATGTAGCATTACGTAAAGACGTATAACGCTATGTAGGATTACGTCACAACGTGTAACGTTATATACTATTACGTAATGACGTATAACGTTATGTAGCATTCCGTTAGAATCTATAACGTTATCGACTATTACGTAATGACGTATAACGCTATGTAGCATTACGAAACAACGTATAACGTTATATACTATTACGTAATGACTTATAACGATATGTAGCATTACGTAACAACGTATAACCTTATGTAGCATTATGTAACGACGTATAACGCTATACACTATTACGTAATGACGTATAACGTAATGTAGCATTACGTAACAACGTATAGCGTTATGCAGCATTACGTTATAACGTATAATGCTATCTACTATTACGTAATAACTTATAACGTTATGTAGCATTACGTAACCACGAATAACGTTATCTGCTATTAAGTAATGACGTATAACGTTATGTAGCAATACGTTACGACGTATAACGTTATATATTATTACGTAATGACGTATAACGCTATGTAGCATTACGAAACGACGCATAACGTTAAATACTATTACGTAATGACGTATAACGTAATGTAGCACTACGTAAGAACGTATTACGTTATATACTATTACGTAATGATGTATAACGCTTTATAATATTATACAACAACGTATAACGTTATGTAGCATTACGTTACGACGTATAACGTTATATAATGCCACGTAATGACGTATAACGTTATGTAGCATTCCGTAACGACGCATAACATTAAATACTATTACGTAATGGCGTATAACGTTATGTAGCATTACGTAAAGACGTAAAACGCTATGTAGCATTACGTCACAACGTGTAACGTTATATACTATTACCTACTGACGTATAACATTATGTAGTATTACGTTATAACGTATAACGTTATGTAGCATTACGTAATAACGTATAACGTTATCTACTATTACGTAATGTCGTATAACGTTATGTAGCATTACGTAATAACGTATAACGTTCTCTGCTATTACGTAATGACGTATAACGTAATGTAGCATTACGTAACAACGTATAGCGTTATGCAGCATTACGTTATAACGTATAATGCTATCTACTATTACGTAATAACTTATAACTTTATGTAGCATTACGTAACCACGAATAACGTTATCTGCTATTAAGTAATGACGTATAACGTTATGTAGCATTCCGTTAGAATCTAAAATGTTATCGACTATTACGTAATGACGTATAATGCTATGTAGCATTACGTCACAACGTGTAACGTTATATACTATTACGTAATGACTTATAACGTTATGTAGCATTACGTAACAACGTATAACCTTATGTAGCATTATGTAACGACGTATAACGCTATACACTATTACGTAATGACGTATAACGTAATGTAGCATTACGTAACAACGCATAACGTTATATATTATTACGTAATGACCTATAACGCTATGTAGCATTACGTCGCAACGTATAGCGTTATATAATATTATGTAATGACGTATAACGTTATGTAGCATTACGTAACAACGTATAACCTTATGTAGCATTATGTAACGACGTATAACGCTATACACTATTACGTAATGTCATATAACGCTATGTAGCATTACGTAACAACGTATAACGTTAAGTAGCATTACGTAACAACGTATAACGTTATCTACTAATACGTAATGACGTATAAAGGTATGTAGCATTACGTAACAAAATATAACGTTATATACTATTACGTAATGACGTATAACGCCCTGTAGCATTACGTAAAGTCGTATAACGCTCTGTAGCATTACGTAAAGGCGTATAACGCTATGTAGCATTACGTCACAACGTGTAACGTTATATACTATTACGTAATGACGTATAACGTTATGTAGCATAACGTAGCAACGTGTAATGTTATATACTATTACGTAATGACGTATATCGTTATGTAGCATTACGTATCAATGTATAACGTTATGTGGCATTACGTTACGACGTATAACGTTATATAATACTACCTAATGATGTATAACGTTATGTAGCACTACGTAACGACGCATAACGTTAAATACTATTACGTAATGAAGTATAACGTTATGTAGCATTACGTAACAACGTATAACGTTATATATTATTACGTAATGTCGTATATCGTTATCTACTATTACGTAATGACGTATAACGTTATGTAGCATTACCTAACAACGTATAACGTTATATACTATTACGTAATGACGTATAACGTTATGTAGCATTACGTAGCAACGTATAACGTTCTGTAGCATTACGTTACGACGTATAACGTTATATAATACCACGTAATGACGTACAACGTTATATTCTATTACGTACTGATGTATAACGCTATAAACTATTACGTAATGACGTATAACGTTATGAGGCTTTACGTAACAACGTATAACGTTATATAATACTACGTAATGACGTATAACGTTATGTAGCATTACGTAAAGACGTATAACGCTATGTAGCATTACGTCACAACGTGTAACGTTCTATACTATTACGTAATGACGTATAACGTTATGTAGCATTACGTAAAGACGTATAACGCTATGTAGCATTACGTGACAACGTCTAACGTTATATACTATTACGTAATGACGTATAACGTTATGTAGCATAACGTAGCAACGTGTAATGTTATACACAATTACGTAATATCGTATAACGTTATATAGTACTACCCAATAACGTATAACGTTATATACTATTACGTTATGACGTATAACGTTATGTAGCATTACGTAACAACATATAACGTTATGTAGCATAACGTAGCAACGTGTAATGTTATATACAATTCCGTAATAACCTATAACGTTATATAGTATTACCCAATAACTTATAACGTTATATACTAATACTTAATAACGTATAACGTTATCTACTATTACGTAATGACGTATAACGTTATGTAGCATTACCTAACAACGTATAACGTTATATACTATTACGTAATGACGTATAACGTTATGTAGCATTACGTAACAACGTATAACGTTATGTAGCATTACGTAACGACATATAACGTTATATAATACTACGTAATGACGTATAACGTTATGTAGAATTACGTAACAACGTATAACGTTATGTAGCATTACGTAACGACGCATAACATTAAGTACTATTACGTAAGGACGTATACCGTTATGTAGATTAACGTAACAACGTATAACGTTCTGTAGCATTACGTTACGACGTATAACGTTATATAATACCACGTAATGACGTACAACATTATATTCTATTACGTACTGATGTATAACGCTATATACTATTACGTAATGACGTATAACGTTATGAGGCTTTACGTAACAACGTATAACGTTATATAATACTACGTAATGACGTATAACGTTATGTAGCATTACGTAACAACGTATAACGTTATATATTATTACGTAATGTCGTATATCGTTATCTACTATTACGTAATGACGTATATCGTTATGTAGCATTACGTAACAACGTATAACGTTATATAATACTACGTAATGACGTATAACGTTATGTAGCATTATGTTATAACGTATAACGATATGTAGCATTCCTTTAGAATCTATAACGTTATCGACTATTACGTAATGACGTATAACGCTATGTAGCATTACGTCACAACGTGTAACGTTACATACTATTACTTAATGACTTATAACGTTATGTAGCATTACGTAACAACGTATAACCTTATGTAGCATTATCTAGCGACGTGTTACGCTATACACTATTACGTAATGACGTATAACGTAATGTAGCATTACGTAACAACGTATAACGTTATACAGCATTACGTTACGACGTATAAGGTTATATAATACCACGTAATGACGTACAACGTTATATTCTATTACGTAATGATGTATAACGCTATATACTATTACGTAATGACGTATAACGTTATGTAGCATTACGTTATAACGTATAACGTTATGTACCATTCCGTTAGAATCTATAACGTTATCGACTATTACGTAATGACGTATAACGCTATGTAGCATTACGTCACAACGTGTAACGTTATATACTATTACGTAATGACTTATAACGTTATGTAGCATTACGTATCAACGTATAACGTTATGTGGCATTACGTTACGACGTATAACGTTATCTACTATTACGTAATGTCGTATAACGTTATGTGGCATTACGTAACGACATATAACGTTATGTATCATTACGTTATAATGTATAACGTTATGTAGCATTACGTTATAACCTATAACGTTATATATTATTATATAATGACGTATAACGTTATGTAGCATGACGTTATAACGTATAACGTTATCTACTATTACGTAATGGCGTATTACGTTATGTAGCATTACGTTATAACGTATAACGTTATATAATACTACGTAATGACGTATAACGTTATGTAGTATTAAGTAACTACGTATAACGTTATATACTATTACGTAATGACGTATAACGTTATTTAGCATTACGTCACAACGTGTTACGTTATATACTATTGCGTAACGACGTATAACGTTATTCAACATTACGTATCAACGTATAACGTTATCTACTATTACGTAATGACGTATAACGTTATGTAGCATTACGTAACAACGTATAACGTTATATACTATTACGTAATGACGTATAACGTTATGTAGCATTATGTAACAACGTATAACGTTATATACTATTACGTAATGACGTATAACGCTATGTAGCGTTTCGTAACAACGTGTTCCGTTATATACTATTACGTAATGACGTATAAAGTTATATAATATTATTACTGACGTATAACGTTATGTAGCATTACGTTACGATGTATAACGGTATATAATACCACGTAATGACGTACAACGTTATATTCTGTTTCGTAATGATGTATAACGCTTTATAATATTACGTAACAACGTATAACGTTCTGTAGCATTACGTTACTACGTATAACGTTATATAATACTACGTAATGACGTATAACGTTATGTAGCATTCCGTAACGACGCATAACGTTAAATACTATTACGTAAAGACGTATAACGCTATGTAGCGTTACGTAACAACGTGTTCCGTTATATACTATTACGTAATGACGTATGAAGTTATATGATATTACCTACTGACGTACAACGTTATGTAGCATTACGTTATAACGTATAACGTTATGTAGCATTACGTAACAACGTATAACATTATATAATACTACGTAATGACGTATAACGTTATGTAGTATTACGTAACAACATATAACGTTATATATTATTACGTAATGACGTATAACGCTATGTAGCATTACGTCACAACGTATAGCGTTATATAATATTATGTAATGACGTATACGGTTATGTAGCATTACGTAACAACGTATAACGTTATCTACTATTACGTAATGACGTATAACGTTATGTAGCATTACGTAACAGAGTATAACGTTATCTACTATTACGTAATGACGTATAACGTTATGTAGCATTACGTATCAACGTATAACGTTATATAATACTACGTAATGACGTATAACGTTATGTAGTATTAAGTAACAACGTATAACGTTACATACTATTACGTAATGACGTATAACGTTATGTAGCAATACGTCACAACGTGTTACGTTATATACTATTACGTAACGACGTATAACTTTATGTAACATTACGTTATAACGTATAACGTTATCTACTATTACGTAATGACGTATAACGTTACGTAGCATTACGTAACAACGTATAACGTTATGTAGCATTACGTAATGACGAATAACGTTAAATACTATTACGTAATGACGTATATCGTTATGTAGCATTACGTAACGACAAAGAACGTTATATACCATTACGTAACAACGTATAACGTTATATATTATTACGTAATAACGTATTACGTTATTCAACATTACGTATCAACGTATTACGTCATAAGCTATTACGTAATGACGTATATCGTTATGTGGCATTACGTAACGACATATAACGTTGTGTATCATTACGTTATAATGTATAACGTTATGTAGCAATACCTTATAACCTATAACGTTATATATTATTACATAATGACGTATAACGTTATGTAGCATGACGTTATAACGTATAACGTTATCTACTATTACGTAATGGCGTATTACGTTATGTAGCATTACGTTATAACGTATAACGTTATGTAACGTTACATTATAACGTATAACATTATCTACTAAAACGTAATGACGTATAACGTTATGTAGCACTGCGTAACCACGAATTACGTTATATATTACTACGTAATGACGTATAACGGTATGTAGCATTACGTTACGACGTATAACGTTATATAATACTACGTAATGACGTATAACGTTATGTAGTATTAAGTAACTACGTATAACGTTATATACTATTACGTAATGACGTATAACGTTATTTAGCATTACGTCACAACGTGTTACGTTATATACTATTGCGAAACGACGTATAACGTTATTCAACATTACGTATCAACGTATAACGTTATCTACTATTACGTAATGACGTATAACGTTATGTAGCATTACGTAACAACGTATAACGTTATATATTATTACGTAATGACGTATAACGTTATGTAGCATTATGTATCAACGTATAACGTTATATACTATTACGTAATGACGTATAACGTTATTCAACATTACGTATCAACGTATAACGTTATCTACTATTACGTAATGACGTATAACGCTATGTAGCAATACGTCACAACGTATAGCGTTATATAATATTATGTAATGACGTATAAGGTTATGTAGCATTACGTAACAATGCATAACGTTAAATACTATTACGTAAAGATGTATAACGCTATGTAGCGTTTCGTAACAACGTGTTCCGTTATATACTATTACGTAATGTCGTATAAAGTTATATAATATTATTACTGACGTATAACGTTATGTAGCATTACGTTACGATGTATAACGGTATATAATACCACGTAATGACGTACAACGTTATATTCTGTTTCGTAATGATGTATAACGCTTTATAATATTACGTAACAACGTATAACGTTACATACTATTACGTAATGACGTATAACGTTATGTAGCAATACGTCACAACGTGTTACGTTATATACTATTACGTAACGACGTATAACGTTATGTAACATTACGTTATAACGTATAACGTTATCTACTATTACGTAATGACGTATAACATTATGTAGCATTACGTAACCACGAATAACGTTATATAATACTACGTAATGACGTATAACGTTATGTAGCATTACGTATCAACGTATAACGTTATATAATACTACGTAATGACGTATAACGTTATGTATTATTAAGTAACTACGTATAACGTTATATACTATTACGTAATGTCGTATAACGTTAAGTAGCATTACGTCACAACGTGTTACGTTATATACTATTACGTAACGACGTATAACGTTATTCAAAATTACGTATCAACGTATAACGTTATCTACTATTACGTAATGACGTATAACGTTATCTAGCATTACGTAACAACGTATAACGTTATATACTATTACGTAATGACGTATAACGTTATGTAGCATTACGTATCAACGTATAACATTATGTGGCATTACGTTACGACGTATAACGTTATATTATACTACGTAATGACGTATAACGTTATGTAGCATTCCGTAACGACGCATAACGTTAAATACTATTACGTAAAGACGTATAACGCTATGTAGCGTTACGTAACAACGTGTTCCGTTATATACTATTACGTAATGACGTATGAAGTTATATAATATTACCTACTGACGTACAACGTTATGAAGCATTACGTTATAACGTATAACGTTATGTAGCATTACGTAACAACGTATAACATTATATAATACTACGTAATGACGTATAACGTTATGTAGCATTACGTAACAACATATAACGTTATATATTATTACGTAATGACGTATAACGCTATGTAGCATTACGTCACAACGTATAGCGTTATATAATATTATGTAATGACGTATACGGTTATGTAGCATTACGTAACAACGTATAACGTTATCTACTATTACGTAATGACGTATAACGTTATGTAGCATTACGTAACAGAGTATAACGTTATCTACTATTACGTAATGACGTATAACGTTATGTAGCATTACGTATCAACGTATAACGTTATATAATACTACGTAATGACGTATAACGTTATGTAGTATTAAGTAACAACGTATAACGTTACATACTATTACGTAATGACGTATAACGTTATGTAGCAATACGTCACAACGTGTTACGTTATATACTATTACGTAACGACGTATAACGTTATGTAACATTACGTTATAACGTATAACGTTATCTACTATTACGTAATGACGTATAACATTATGTAGCATTACGTAACCACGAATAACGTTATATAATACTACGTAATGACGTATAACGTTATGTAGCACTACGTTACGACGTATAACGTTATATAATACTACGTAATGACGTATAACGTTATGTAGTATTAAGTAACTACGTATAACGTTATATACTATTACGTTATGTCGTATAACGTTAAGTAGCATTACGTCACAACGTGTTACGTTATATACTATTACGTACCGACGTATAACGTTATTCAACATTACGTATCAACGTATAACGTTATCTACTATTACGTAATGACGTATAACGTTATCTAGCATTACGTAACAACGTATAACGTTATATACTATTACGTAATGACGTATAACGTTATGTAGCATTACGTATCAACGTATAACATTATGTGGCATTACGTTACGACGTATAACGTTATATTATACTACGTAATGACGTATAACGTTAAGTAGCATTACGTAACAACGCATAACGTTAAATACTATTACGCAATGACGTATAACTTCATGCAAAATTACGTAAGGACGTATAACGTTAAGTAGCATTACGTAACAACGTATAACGTTATCTACTATTACGTAATGACGTATAAAGGTACGTAGCATTCCGTAACAACGTATAACGTTATGCAGCATTACGTAACAACGTAAAACGTTAAGTAGCATTACGTAACGACGCATAACGTTAAATACTATTACGTAACAACGTATAACGTTATATAATATTACGTAATGACGTATAACGTTATGTAGCATTACGTAACAAAGTATAACGTTATATAATACTACGTAATGACGTACAACGTTATGTAGCATTACGTAACAACGTGTTACGTTGTATACTATTACGCAATGACGTATAACGTTATAAATTATTACCTACTGACGTATATAGTTATGTAGCATTACATAACAACGTATAATGTTATCTACTATTACGTAATGACGTATAAGGCTATGTAGCATTACGTAACAACGTAAAATGTTATGTAGTATTACGTAACGACGCATAACGTTAAATGCTATTACATAATGACGTATAACGTTGTGTAGCATTACGTAACAACGGATAACGATATGTAGCATTACGTTACGACGTATAACATTATATAATACCACGTAATGACGTACAACGTTATATTCTATTTCGTAATGATGTATAACGCTTTATAATATTACGTAACAACGTATAACGTCCTGTAGCATTACGTTACGACGTATAACGTTATATAATACTACGTAATGACGTATAACGCTATGTAGCATTACGTCACAACGTGTAACGTTATATACTATTACGTAATGACGTATAACGTTAAATACTATTACGTAATGACGTATATCGTTATGTAGCATTACGTATCAACGTATAACGTTATGTGGCATTACGTTACGACGTATAACGTTATATAATACTACGTAATGACGTATAACGCTATGTAGCATTACGTCACAACGTGTAACGTTATATACTATTACGTAATGACGTATAACGTTATGTAGCATTACGTAAAGACGTATAACGCCATGTAGCATTACGTCACAACGTCTAACGTTATATACTATTACGTAATGACGTATAACGTTATGTAGCATAACGTAGCAACGTGTCATGTAATATACAATTCCGTAATAACCTATAACGTTATATAGTATTACCCAATAACGTATAACGTTATATACTAATACATAATAACGTATAACGTTATCTACTATTACGTAATGACGTATAACGTTATGTAGCATTACCTAACAACGTATAACGTTATATACTATTACGTAATGACGTATAACGTTATGTAGCATTACGTAACAACATATAACGTTATGTAGCATTACGTTACGACGTATAACGTTATATAATACTACGTAATGACGTATAACGTTATGTAGCATTACGCAACAACGTGTTTCGTTATATACTATTATGTAATGACGTATGAAGTTATATATTAGTACCTACTGACGTATAACGTTATGTAGCATTACGTAACAACGTAGAACGTTATATAATACTACGTAATGACGTATAACGTTATATACTATTATGTAATGACGTAGAACGTGATGTAGCACTACGTAACAACGTATAACGTTATCTACTATTACGTAATGACGTATAACGCTATGTAGCATTACGTCGCAACGTGTACCGTTATATACTATTACGTAATGACGTTTCAACGTTATGTAGCATTGCGTAACAACGTATCACGTTATGCAGCATTACGTTATAACGTATAATGTTATCTACTATTACCTAAAGACGTATAACGTTATATATTATTACGTAAAGACGTATAACGCTATGTTGCATTACGTCACAACGTCTAACGTTATATACTATTACGTAATGACGTATAACGTTATGTAGCATTACGTAACAACGTATAACGTTATGTAGCATTACGTAACAACGTACAACGTTATGTAGTATTACGTAACAACGTATAACGTTATCTACTATTACGTAATGACGTATATCGTTATGTAGCATTACGTAACAACGTATAAAGTTATACAGTACTACATAATGACGTATAACGTTATGTAGCATTACGTAACAACGTATAACGTTATGTATCATTACGTAACAACGTATAACGTTATGTAGCATTACGTAACAACGTATAACGTTTTGTAATATTACGTAACAACGTATAACGTTATTTACTATTATGTAATGACGTATATCGTTATGTAGCATTACGTAACAACGTGTAACGTTATATAATACTACGTGATGACGTATAACGTTATGTAGCATTACGTAAGGACGTATAACGTTATGTAGCATTACGTAACAACGTATAACGTTATGTAGCATTACGTAATGACGAATAACGTTATGTAGCATTACGTAATGACGAATAACGTTAAATACTATTACGTAATGACGTATATCGTTACGTAGCATAACGTAACGACATATAACGTTATATACCATCACGTAACAACGTATAACGTTATATATTATTACGTAATATCGTATTACGTTATTCAACATTACGTATCAACGTATTACGTTATAAACTATTACGTAACAACGTATAACGTTATTTACTATTACGTAATGGCGTATATCGTTATGTAGCATTACGTAACAACGTGTAACGTTATATAATACTACGTGATGACGTATAACGTTATGTAGCATTACGTCGCAACGTGTAACGTTATATACTATTACGTAATGACGTTTCAACGTTATGTAGCATTACGTAACAACGTATCACGTTATGCAGCATTACGTTATAACGTATAACGTTATCTACTATTACCTATAGACGTATAACGTTATATATTATTACGTAAAGACGTATAACGCTATGTAGCATTACGTCACAACGTCTAACGTTATATACTACTACGTAATGACGTATAACGTTATGTAGCACTACGAAGCAACGTGTAACGTTATATACTATTACGTAATGACGTATAACGTTATGTAGCATTACGTAAGAACGTGTTACGTTATATACTATTGCGGTGCGACGTATAACGTTATATAATACTACGTAATGACGTATAACGTTATGTAGCATTACGTAACAACGTATACCGTTGTAGAGTACTACGTAATGACGTATAACGTTATATAGCATTATGTAACAACGTATAACGTTATGTAGCATTACGCAACAACGTATAACGTTCTGTATCATTACGTAACAACGTATAACGTTATGTATCATTACGTAACAACGTATAACGTTATTTACTATTACGTAATGACGTATTACGTTATGTAGCATAACGTTATAACGTATAAAGTTATTTACTATTACATAATGACGTATAACGTTATGTAGCATTACGTAACAACGTATACCTTTATATAATACTACGTAATGACGTATAACGTTATGTAGCATTACGTAACAACGTATCACGTTATGTAGCATTTCGTAACAACGTATACCGTTATACAGTACTACATAATGACGTATAACGTTATGTAGCATTACGTAACGACGTATCACGTTATGTAGCATTACGTAACAACGTATAACGTTATATAATTCTACGTAATGACGTATTACGTTATGTAGCATAACGTTATAACGAATAACGTTATTTACTATTACATAACAACGTATAACGTTATGTAGCATTACGTAACAAGGTATAACGTTATATACTATTATGTAATGATGTATAACGTTATGTAGCATTATGTTATAGCGTATAACGTTATCTACTATTACGTAATGACGTATAACGTTATGTAGCATTACGTAACAACGTATAACGTTCTGTATCATTACGTAACAACGTATAACGTTATGTATCATTACGTAACAACGTATAACGTTATTTACTATTACGTAATGACGTATTACGTTATGTAGCATAACGTTATAACGTATAAAGCTATTTACTATTACATAATGACGTATAACGTTATGTAGCATTACGTAACAACGTATACCTTTATATAATACTACGTAATGACGTATAACGTTATGTAGCATTACGTAACAACGTATCACGTTCTGTATCATTACGTAACAACGTATAACGTTATGTATCATTACGTAACAACGTATAACGTTATTTACTATTACGTAATGACGTATTACGTTATGTAGCATAACGTTATAACGTATAAAGTTATTTACTATTACATAATGACGTATAACGTTATGTAGCATTACGTAACAACGTATACCTTTATATAATACTACGTAATGACGTATAACGTTATGTAGCATTACGTAACAACGTATCACGTTATGTAGCATTACGTAACAACGTATACCGTTATACAGTACTACATAATGACGTATAACGTTATGTAGCATTACGTAACGACGTATCACGTTATGTAGCATTACGTAACAACGTATAACGTTATATAATTCTACGTAATGACGTATTACGTTATGTAGCATAACGTTATAACGAATAACGTTATTTACTATTACATAACAACGTATAACGTTATGTAGCATTACGTAACAAGGTATAACGTTATATACTATTATGTAATGATGTATAACGTTATGTAGCATTATGTTATAGCGTATAACGTTATCTACTATTACGTAATGACGTATAACGTTATGTAGCATTACGTAACAACGTGTTACGTTATATACTATTGCGTTGCGACGTATAACGTTATATAATACTACGTAATGACGTATAACGTTATGTAGCATTACGTAACAACGTATAACGTTATGTAGCATTACGTAACAACGTACAACGTTATGTAGTATTACGTAACAACGTATAACGTTATCTACTATTACGTAATGACGTATATCGTTATGTAGCATTACGTAACAACGTATAAAGTTATACAGTACTACATAATGACGTATAACGTTTTGTAGCATTACGTAACAACGTATCACGTTATGTAGCATTACGTAACAACGTATAACGTTATGTATCATTACGTAACAACGTATAACGTTATGTAGCATTACGTAACAACGTATAACGTTTTGTAGTATTACGTAACAACGTATAACGTTATTTACTATTACGTAATGACGTATAACGTTACGTAGCATTACGTAACAACGTATAACGTTATGTAGCATTACGTAATGACGAATAACGTTATGTAGCATTACGTAATGACGAATAACGTTAAATACTATTACGTAATGACGTATATCGTTACGTAGCATTACGTAACGACATATAACGTTATATACCATTACGTAACAACGTATAACGTTATATATTATTACGTAATATCGTATTACGTTATTCAACATTACGTATCAACGTATTACGTTATAAACTATTACGTAATGACGTATAACGTTATGTAGCATTACGTATCAAGGTATAACGTTATGTGGCATTACGTTATGACGTATAACGTTATGTAGAATGACGTTATCACGTATAACGTTATGTAGCATTACGTTATAACGTATAATGTTATCTACTATTACGTAATGACGTATAACGTTATGTAGCATTACGTATCAAGGTATAACGTTATGTGGCATTACGTTATGACGTATAACGTTATGTAGAATGACGTTATCACGTATAACGTTATGTAGCATTACGTCGCAACGTGTAACGTTATATACTATTACGTAATGACGTTTCAACGTTATGTAGCATTACGTAACAACGTATCACGTTATGCAGCATTACGTTATAATGTATAACGTTATCTACTATTACCTATAGACGTATAACGTTATATATTATTACGTAAAGACGTATAACGCTATGTAGCATTACGTCACAACGTCTAACGTTATATACTACTACGTAATGACGTATAACGTTATGTAGCACTACGAAGCAACGTGTAACGTTATCTACTATTACGTAATGACGTATAACGTTATGTAGCATTACGTAACAACGTATAACGTTCTGTATCATTACGTAACAACGTATAACGTTATGTATCATTACGTAGCAACGTATAACGTTATTTACTATTACGTAATGACGTATTACGTTATGTAGCATAACGTTATAACGTATAAAGCTATTTACTATTACATAATGACGTATAACGTTATGTAGCATTACGTAACAACGTATACCTTTATATAATACTACGTAATGACGTATAACGTTATGTAGCATTACGTAACAACGTATCACGTTCTGTATCATTACGTAACAACGTATAACGTTATGTATCATTACGTAACAACGTATAACGTTATTTACTATTACGTAATGACGTATTACGTTATGTAGCATAACGTTATAACGTATAAAGTTATTTACTATTACATAATGACGTATAACGTTATGTAGCATTACGTAACAACGTATACCTTTATATAATACTACGTAATGACGTATAACGTTATGTAGCATTACGTAACAACGTATCACGTTATGTAGCATTACGTAACAACGTATACCGTTATACAGTACTACATAATGACGTATAACGTTATGTAGCATTACGTAACGACGTATCACGTTATGTAGCATTACGTAACAACGTATAACGTTATATAATTCTACGTAATGACGTATTACGTTATGTAGCATAACGTTATAACGAATAACGTTATTTACTATTACATAACAACGTATAACGTTATGTAGCATTACGTAACAAGGTATAACGTTATATACTATTATGTAATGATGTATAACGTTATGTAGCATTATGTTATAGCGTATAACGTTATCTACTATTACGTAATGACGTATAACGTTATGTAGCATTACGTAACAACGTAAAACGTTATGTAGCATTACGTAACAACGTATAACGTTATATACTATTACGTAATGTCGTATAACGTGATATATTATTACCTACTGACGTATAACGTTATGTAGCATTACGTAACAACGTGTTACGTTATATACTATTGCGTTGCGACGTATAACGTTATATAATACTACGTAATGACGTATAACGTTATGTAGCATTACGTAACAACGTATAACGTTATGTAGCATTACGTAACAACGTACAACGTTATGTAGTATTACGTAACAACGTATAACGTTATCTACTATTACGTAATGACGTATATCGTTATGTAGCATTACGTAACAACGTATAAAGTTATACAGTACTACATAATGACGTATAACGTTGTGTAGCATTACGTAACAACGTATCACGTTATGTAGCATTACGTAACAACGTATAACGTTATGTATCATTACGTAACAACGTATAACGTTATGTAGCATTACGTAACAACGTATAACGTTTTGTAGTATTACGTAACAACGTATAACGTTATTTACTATTACGTAATGACGTATAACGTTACGTAGCATTACGTAACAACGTATAACGTTATGTAGCATTACGTAATGACGAATAACGTTATGTAGCATTACGTAATGACGAATAACGTTAAATACTATTACGTAATGACGTATATCGTTACGTAGCATTACGTAACGACATATAACGTTATATACCATTACGTAACAACGTATAACGTTATATATTATTACGTAATATCGTATTACGTTATTCAACATTACGTATCAACGTATTACGTTATAAACTATTACGTAATGACGTATAACGTTATGTAGCATTACGTATCAAGGTAAACGTTATGTGGCATTACGTTATGACGTATAACGTTATGTAGAATGACGTTATCACGTATAACGTTATGTAGCATTACGTTATAACGTATAATGTTATCTACTATTACGTATTGACGTATAACGTTATGTAGCATTACGTATCAAGGTATAACGTTATGTGGCATTACGTTATGACGTATAGCGTTATGTAGAATGACGTTATCACGTATAACGTTATGTAGCATTACGTCGCAACGTGTAACGTTATATACTATTACGTAATGACGTTTCAACGTTATGTAGCATTACGTAACAACGTATCACGTTATGCAGCATTACGTTATAATGTATAACGTTATCTACTATTACCTATAGACGTATAACGTTATATATTATTACGTAAAGACGTATAACGCTATGTAGCATTACGTCACAACGTCTAACGTTATATACTACTACGTAATGACGTATAACGTTATGTAGCACTACGAAGCAACGTGTAACGTTATATACTATTACGTAATGACGTATAACGTTATGTAGCATTACGTAAGAACGTGTTACGTTATATACTATTGCGGTGAGACGTATAACGTTATATAATACTACGTAATGACGTATAACGTTATGTAGCATTACGTAACAACGTATACCGTTGTAGAGTACTACGTAATGACGTATAACGTTATGTAGCATTATGTAACAGCGTATAACGTTATGTAGCATTACGTAACAACGTATAACGTTCTGTATCATTACGTAACAACGTATAACGTTATGTATCATTACATAACAACGTATAACGTTATTTACTATTACGTAATGACGTATTACGTTATGTAGCATAACGTTATAACGTATAAAGTTATTTACTATTACATAATGACGTATAACGTTATGTAGCATTACGTAACAACGTATACCTTTATATAATACTACGTAATGACGTATAACGTTATGTAGCATTACGTAACAACGTATCACGTTATGTAGCATTACGTAACAACGTACACCGTTATACAGTACTACATAATGACGTATAACGTTATGTAGCATTACGTAACGACGTATCACGTTATGTAGCATTACGTAACAACGTATAACGTTATATAATACTACGTAATGACGTATTACGTTATGTAGCATAACGTTATAACGAATAACGTTATTTACTATTACATAACAACGTATAACGTTATGTAGCATTACGTAACAAGGTATAACGTTATATACTATTATGTAATGATGTATAACGTTATGTAGCATTATGTTATAGCGTATAACGTTATCTACTATTACGTAATGACGTATAACGTTATGTAGCATTACGTAACAACGTAAAACGTTATGTAGCATTACGTAACAACGTATAACGTTATATACTATTACGTAATGTCGTATAACGTGATATATTATTACCTACTGACGTATAACGTTATGTAGCATTACGTTATAACGTATAACGTTATGTAGCATTACGTAACAACGTCTTACGGTATCTGCTATTATGTAATGACGTATAACGTTATATATTATTACCTAAAGACGTATAACGTTACATACTATTACATAATGACGTATAACGCTACTTAGCATTACGTCACAACGTGTAACGTTATATACTATTACGTAATGACGTATAACGTTATGTAGCATTAAGTAACAACGTATAACGTTATGTATCATTACGTAACAACGTATAACGTTATGTAGCATTACGTAACAACGTATGACGTTATGTAGTATTACGTAACAACGTATAACGTTATCTACTATTACGTAATGACGTATATCGTTATATAGCATTACGTAACAACGTATACCGTTATACAGTACTACATAATGACGTATAACGTTATGTAGCATTACGTAACAACATATCACGTTATGCAGCATTACGTTATAACGTATAACGTTATCTACTGTTACCTATAGACGTATAACGTTATATATTATTACGTAAAGACGTATAACGCTATGTAGCATTACGTCATAACGTCTAACGTTATATACTACTACGTAATGACGTATAACGTTATGTAGCACTACGAAGCAACGTGTAACGTTATATACTATTACGTAATGAGGTATAACGTTAAGTAGCATTACGTAACAACGTATAACGTTATGTAGCATTACGTAATGACGAATAACGTTAAATACTATTACGTAATGACGTATATCGTTACGTAGCATAACGTAACGACATATAACGTTATATACCATCACGTAACAACGTATAACGTTATATATTATTACGAAATATCGTATTACGTTATTCAACATTACGTATCAACGTATTACGTTATAAACTATTACGTAACAACGTATAACGTTATTTACTATTACGTAATGGCGTATATCGTTATGTAGCATTACGTAACAAGGTGTAACGTTATATAATACTACGTGATGACGTACAACGTTATGTAGCATTACGTCGCAACGTGTAACGTTATATACTATTACGTAATGACGTTTCAACGTTATGTAGCATTACGTAACAACGTATCACGTTATGCAGCATTACGTTATAACGTATAACGTTATCTACTATTACCTATAGACGTATAACGTTATATATTATTACGTAAAGACGTATAACGCTATGTAGCATTACGTCACAACGTCTAACGTTATATACTACTACGTAATGACGTATAACGTTATGTAGCACTACGAAGCAACGTGTAACGTTATATACTATTACGTAATGACGTATAACGTTATGTAGCATTACGTAAGAACGTGTTACGTTATATACTATTGCGGTGCGACGTATAACGTTATATAATACTACGTAATGACGTATAACGTTATGTAGCATTACGTAACAACGTATACCGTTGTAGAGTACTACGTAATGACGTATAACGTTATATAGCATTATGTAACAACGTATAACGTTATGTAGCATTACGCAACAACGTATAACGTTCTGTATCATTACGTAACAACGTATAACGTTATGTATCATTACGTAACAACGTATAACGTTATTTACTATTACGTAATGACGTATTACGTTATGTAGCATAACGTTATAACGTATAAAGTTATTTACTATTACATAATGACGTATAACGTTATGTAGCATTACGTAACAACGTATACCTTTATATAATACTACGTAATGACGTATAACGTTATGTAGCATTACGTAACAACGTATCACGTTATGTAGCATTTCGTAACAACGTATACCGTTATACAGTACTACATAATGACGTATAACGTTATGTAGCATTACGTAACGACGTATCACGTTATGTAGCATTACGTAACAACGTATAACGTTATATAATTCTACGTAATGACGTATTACGTTATGTAGCATAACGTTATAACGAATAACGTTATTTACTATTACATAACAACGTATAACGTTATGTAGCATTACGTAACAAGGTATAACGTTATATACTATTATGTAATGATGTATAACGTTATGTAGCATTATGTTATAGCGTATAACGTTATCTACTATTACGTAATGACGTATAACGTTATGTAGCATTACGTAACAACGTATAACGTTCTGTATCATTACGTAACAACGTATAACGTTATGTATCATTACGTAACAACGTATAACGTTATTTACTATTACGTAATGACGTATTACGTTATGTAGCATAACGTTATAACGTATAAAGCTATTTACTATTACATAATGACGTATAACGTTATGTAGCATTACGTAACAACGTATACCTTTATATAATACTACGTAATGACGTATAACGTTATGTAGCATTACGTAACAACGTATCACGTTCTGTATCATTACGTAACAACGTATAACGTTATGTATCATTACGTAACAACGTATAACGTTATTTACTATTACGTAATGACGTATTACGTTATGTAGCATAACGTTATAACGTATAAAGTTATTTACTATTACATAATGACGTATAACGTTATGTAGCATTACGTAACAACGTATACCTTTATATAATACTACGTAATGACGTATAACGTTATGTAGCATTACGTAACAACGTATCACGTTATGTAGCATTACGTAACAACGTATACCGTTATACAGTACTACATAATGACGTATAACGTTATGTAGCATTACGTAACGACGTATCACGTTATGTAGCATTAGGTAACAACGTATAACGTTATATAATTCTACGTAATGACGTATTACGTTATGTAGCATAACGTTATAACGAATAACGTTATTTACTATTACATAACAACGTATAACGTTATGTAGCATTACGTAACAAGGTATAACGTTATCTACTATTATGTAATGATGTATAACGTTATGTAGCATTATGTTATAGCGTATAACGTTATCTACTATTACGTAATGACGTATAACGTTATGTAGCATTACGTAACAACGTGTTACGTTATATACTATTGCGTTGCGACGTATAACGTTATATAATACTACGTAATGACGTATAACGTTATGTAGCATTACGTAACAACGTATAACGTTATGTAGCATTACGTAACAACGTACAACGTTATGTAGTATTACGTAACAACGTATAACGTTATCTACTATTACGTAATGACGTATATCGTTATGTAGCATTACGTAACAACGTATAAAGTTATACAGTACTACATAATGACGTATAACGTTTTGTAGCATTACGTAACAACGTATCACGTTATGTAGCATTACGTAACAACGTATAACGTTATGTATCATTACGTAACAACGTATAACGTTATGTAGCATTACGTAACAACGTATAACGTTTTGTAGTATTACGTAACAACGTATAACGTTATTTACTATTACGTAATGACGTATAACGTTACGTAGCATTACGTAACAACGTATAACGTTATGTAGCATTACGTAATGACGAATAACGTTATGTAGCATTACGTAATGACGAATAACGTTAAATACTATTACGTAATGACGTATATCGTTACGTAGCATTACGTAACGACATATAACGTTATATACCATTACGTAACAACGTATAACGTTATATATTATTACGTAATATCGTATTACGTTATTCAACATTACGTATCAACGTATTACGTTATAAACTATTACGTAATGACGTATAACGTTATGTAGCATTACGTATCAAGGTATAACGTTATGTGGCATTACGTTATGACGTATAACGTTATGTAGAATGACGTTATCACGTATAACGTTATGTAGCATTACGTTATAACGTATAATGTTATCTACTATTACGTAATGACGTATAACGTTATGTAGCATTACGTATCAAGGTATAACGTTATGTGGCATTACGTTATGACGTATAACGTTATGTAGAATGACGTTATCACGTATAACGTTATGTAGCATTACGTCGCAACGTGTAACGTTATATACTATTACGTAATGACGTTTCAACGTTATGTAGCATTACGTAACAACGTATCACGTTATGCAGCATTACGTTATAATGTATAACGTTATCTACTATTACCTATAGACGTATAACGTTATATATTATTACGTAAAGACGTATAACGCTATGTAGCATTACGTCACAACGTCTAACGTTATATACTACTACGTAATGACGTATAACGTTATGTAGCACTACGAAGCAACGTGTAACGTTATCTACTATTACGTAATGACGTATAACGTTATGTAGCATTACGTAACAACGTATAACGTTCTGTATCATTACGTAACAACGTATAACGTTATGTATCATTACGTAACAACGTATAACGTTATTTACTATTACGTAATGACGTATTACGTTATGTAGCATAACGTTATAACGTATAAAGCTATTTACTATTACATAATGACGTATAACGTTATGTAGCATTACGTAACAACGTATACCTTTATATAATACTACGTAATGACGTATAACGTTATGTAGCATTACGTAACAACGTATCACGTTCTGTATCATTACGTAACAACGTATAACGTTATGTATCATTACGTAACAACGTATAACGTTATTTACTATTACGTAATGACGTATTACGTTATGTAGCATAACGTTATAACGTATAAAGTTATTTACTATTACATAATGACGTATAACGTTATGTAGCATTACGTAACAACGTATACCTTTATATAATACTACGTAATGACGTATAACGTTATGTAGCATTACGTAACAACGTATCACGTTATGTAGCATTACGTAACAACGTATACCGTTATACAGTACTACATAATGACGTATAACGTTATGTAGCATTACGTAACGACGTATCACGTTATGTAGCATTACGTAACAACGTATAACGTTATATAATTCTACGTAATGACGTATTACGTTATGTAGCATAACGTTATAACGAATAACGTTATTTACTATTACATAACAACGTATAACGTTATGTAGCATTACGTAACAAGGTATAACGTTATATACTATTATGTAATGATGTATAACGTTATGTAGCATTATGTTATAGCGTATAACGTTATCTACTATTACGTAATGACGTATAACGTTATGTAGCATTACGTAACAACGTAAAACGTTATGTAGCATTACGTAACAACGTATAACGTTATATACTATTACGTAATGTCGTATAACGTGATATATTATTACCTACTGACGTATAACGTTATGTAGCATTACGTAACAACGTGTTACGTTATATACTATTGCGTTGCGACGTATAACGTTATATAATACTACGTAATGACGTATAACGTTATGTAGCATTACGTAACAACGTATAACGTTATGTAGCATTACGTAACAACGTACAACGTTATGTAGTATTACGTAACAACGTATAACGTTATCTACTATTACGTAATGACGTATATCGTTATGTAGCATTACGTAACAACGTATAAAGTTATACAGTACTACATAATGACGTATAACGTTGTGTAGCATTACGTAACAACGTATCACGTTATGTAGCATTACGTAACAACGTATAACGTTATGTATCATTACGTAACAACGTATAACGTTATGTAGCATTACGTAACAACGTATAACGTTTTGTAGTATTACGTAACAACGTATAACGTTATTTACTATTACGTAATGACGTATAACGTTACGTAGCATTACGTAACAACGTATAACGTTATGTAGCATTACGTAATGACGAATAACGTTATGTAGCATTACGTAATGACGAATAACGTTAAATACTATTACGTAATGACGTATATCGTTACGTAGCATTACGTAACGACATATAACGTTATATACCATTACGTAACAACGTATAACGTTATATATTATTACGTAATATCGTATTACGTTATTCAACATTACGTATCAACGTATTACGTTATAAACTATTACGTAATGACGTATAACGTTATGTAGCATTACGTATCAAGGTAAACGTTATGTGGCATTACGTTATGACGTATAACGTTATGTAGAATGACGTTATCACGTATAACGTTATGTAGCATTACGTTATAACGTATAATGTTATCTACTATTACGTATTGACGTATAACGTTATGTAGCATTACGTATCAAGGTATAACGTTATGTGGCATTACGTTATGACGTATAGCGTTATGTAGAATGACGTTATCACGTATAACGTTATGTAGCATTACGTCGCAACGTGTAACGTTATATACTATTACGTAATGACGTTTCAACGTTATGTAGCATTACGTAACAACGTATCACGTTATGCAGCATTACGTTATAATGTACAACGTTATCTACTATTACCTATAGACGTATAACGTTATATATTATTACGTAAAGACGTATAACGCTATGTAGCATTACGTCACAACGTCTAACGTTATATACTACTACGTAATGACGTATAACGTTATGTAGCACTACGAAGCAACGTGTAACGTTATATACTATTACGTAATGACGTATAACGTTATGTAGCATTACGTAAGAACGTGTTACGTTATATACTATTGCGGTGAGACGTATAACGTTATATAATACTACGTAATGACGTATAACGTTATGTAGCATTACGTAACAACGTATACCGTTGTAGAGTACTACGTAATGACGTATAACGTTATGTAGCATTATGTAACAGCGTATAACGTTATGTAGCATTACGTAACAACGTATAACGTTCTGTATCATTACGTAACAACGTATAACGTTATGTATCATTACATAACAACGTATAACGTTATTTACTATTACGTAATGACGTATTACGTTATGTAGCATAACGTTATAACGTATAAAGTTATTTACTATTACATAATGACGTATAACGTTATGTAGCATTACGTAACAACGTATACCTTTATATAATACTACGTAATGACGTATAACGTTATGTAGCATTACGTAACAACGTATCACGTTATGTAGCATTACGTAACAACGTACACCGTTATACAGTACTACATAATGACGTATAACGTTATGTAGCATTACGTAACGACGTATCACGTTATGTAGCATTACGTAACAACGTATAACGTTATATAATACTACGTAATGACGTATAACGTTATGTAGCACTACGAAGCAACGTGTAACGTTATCTACTATTACGTAATGACGTATAACGTTATGTAGCATTACGTAACAACGTATAACGTTCTGTATCATTACGTAACAACGTATAACGTTATGTATCATTACGTAACAACGTATAACGTTATTTACTATTACGTAATGACGTATTACGTTATGTAGCATAACGTTATAACGTATAAAGCTATTTACTATTACATAATGACGTATAACGTTATGTAGCATTACGTAACAACGTATACCTTTATATAATACTACGTAATGACGTATAACGTTATGTAGCATTACGTAACAACGTATCACGTTCTGTATCATTACGTAACAACGTATAACGTTATGTATCATTACGTAACAACGTATAACGTTATTTACTATTACGTAATGACGTATTACGTTATGTAGCATAACGTTATAACGTATAAAGTTATTTACTATTACATAATGACGTATAACGTTATGTAGCATTACGTAACAACGTATACCTTTATATAATACTACGTAATGACGTATAACGTTATGTAGCATTACGTAACAACGTATCACGTTATGTAGCATTACGTAACAACGTATACCGTTATACAGTACTACATAATGACGTATAACGTTATGTAGCATTACGTAACGACGTATCACGTTATGTAGCATTACGTAACAACGTATAACGTTATATAATTCTACGTAATGACGTATTACGTTATGTAGCATAACGTTATAACGAATAACGTTATTTACTATTACATAACAACGTATAACGTTATGTAGCATTACGTAACAAGGTATAACGTTATATAGTATTATGTAATGATGTATAACGTTATGTAGCATTATGTTATAGCGTATAACGTTATCTACTATTACGTAATGACGTATAACGTTATGTAGCATTACGTAACAACGTAAAACGTTATGTAGCATTACGTAACAACGTATAACGTTATATACTATTACGTAATGTCGTATAACGTGATATATTATTACCTACTGACGTATAACGTTATGTAGCATTACGTAACAACATGTTACGTTATATACTATTGCGTTGCGACGTATAACGTTATATAATACTACGTAATGACGTATAACGTTATGTAGCATTACGTAACAACGTATAACGTTATGTAGCATTACGTAACAACGTACAACGTTATGTAGTATTACGTAACAACGTATAACGTTATCTACTATTACGTAATGACGTATATCGTTATGTAGCATTACGTAACAACGTATAAAGTTATACAGTACTACATAATGACGTATAACGTTGTGTAGCATTACGTAACAACGTATCACGTTATGTAGCATTACGTAACAACGTATAACGTTATGTATCATTACGTAACAACGTATAACGTTATGTAGCATTACGTAACAACGTATAACGTTTTGTAGTATTACGTAACAACGTATAACGTTATTTACTATTACGTAATGACGTATAACGTTACGTAGCATTACGTAACAACGTATAACGTTATGTAGCATTACGTAATGACGAATAACGTTATGTAGCATTACGTAATGACGAATAACGTTAAATACTATTACGTAATGACGTATATCGTTACGTAGCATTACGTAACGACATATAACGTTATATACCATTACGTAACAACGTATAACGTTATATATTATTACGTAATATCGTATTACGTTATTCAACATTACGTATCAACGTATTACGTTATAAACTATTACGTAATGACGTATAACGTTATGTAGCATTACGTATCAAGGTAAACGTTATGTGGCATTACGTTATGACGTATAACGTTATGTAGAATGACGTTATCACGTATAACGTTATGTAGCATTACGTTATAACGTATAATGTTATCTACTATTACGTAATGACGTATAACGTTATGTAGCATTACGTATCAAGGTATAACGTTATGTGGCATTACGTTATGACGTATAACGTTATGTAGAATGACGTTATCACGTATAACGTTATGTAGCATTACGTCGCAACGTGTAACGTTATATACTATTACGTAATGACGTTTCAACGTTATGTAGCATTACGTAACAACGTATCACGTTATGCAGCATTACGTTATAATGTATAACGTTATCTACTATTACCTATAGACGTATAACGTTATATATTATTACGTAAAGACGTATAACGCTATGTAGCATTACGTCACAACGTCTAACGTTATATACTACTACGTAATGACGTATAACGTTATGTAGCACTACGAAGCAACGTGTAACGTTATATACTATTACGTAATGACGTATAACGTTATGTAGCATTACGTAAGAACGTGTTACGTTATATACTATTGCGGTGAGACGTATAACGTTATATAATACTACGTAATGACGTATAACGTTATGTAGCATTACGTAACAACGTATAACGTTCTGTATCATTACGTAACAACGTATAACGTTATGTATCATTACATAACAACGTATAACGTTATTTACTATTACGTAATGACGTATTACGTTATGTAGCATAACGTTATAACGTATAAAGTTATTTACTATTACATAATGACGTATAACGTTATGTAGCATTACGTAACAACGTATACCTTTATATAATACTACGTAATGACGTATAACGTTATGTAGCATTACGTAACAACGTATCACGTTATGTAGCATTACGTAACAACGTACACCGTTATACAGTACTACATAATGACGTATAACGTTATGTAGCATTACGTAACGACGTATCACGTTATGTAGCATTACGTAACAACGTATAACGTTATATAATACTACGTAATGACGTATTACGTTATGTAGCATAACGTTATAACGAATAACGTTATTTACTATTACATAACAACGTATAACGTTATGTAGCATTACGTAACAAGGTATAACGTTATATACTATTATGTAATGATGTATAACGTTATGTAGCATTATGTTATAGCGTATAACGTTATCTACTATTACGTAATGACGTATTACGTTATGTAGCATAACGTTATAACGTATAAAGTTATTTACTATTACATAATGACGTATAACGTTATGTAGCATTACGTAACAACGTATACCTTTATATAATACTACGTAATGACGTATAACGTTATGTAGCATTACGTAACAACGTATCACGTTATGTAGCATTACGTAACAACGTACACCGTTATACAGTACTACATAATGACGTATAACGTTATGTAGCATTACGTAACGACGTATCACGTTATGTAGCATTACGTAAGAACGTATAACGTTATATAATACTACGTAATGACGTATTACGTTATGTAGCATAACGTTATAACGTATAAAGCTATTTACTATTACATAATGACGTATAACGTTATGTAGCATTACGTAACAACGTATACCTTTATATAATACTACGTAATGACGTATAACGTTATGTAGCATTACGTAACAACGTATCACGTTCTGTATCATTACGTAACAACGTATAACGTTATGTATCATTACGTAATAACGTATAACGTTATTTACTATTACGTAATGACGTATTACGTTATGTAGCATAACGTTATAACGTATAAAGTTATTTACTATTACATAATGACGTATAACGTTATGTAGCATTACGTAACAACGTATACCTTTATATAATACTACGTAATGACGTATAACGTTATGTAGCATTACGTAACAACGTATCACGTTATGTAGCATTACGTAACAACGTATACCGTTATACAGTACTACATAATGACGTATAACGTTATGTAGCATTACGTAACGACGTATCACGTTATGTAGCATTACGTAACAACGTATAACGTTATATAATTCTACGTAATGACGTATTACGTTATGTAGCATAACGTTATAACGAATAACGTTATTTACTATTACATAACAACGTATAACGTTATGTAGCATTACGTAACAAGGTATAACGTTATATACTATTATGTAATGATGTATAACGTTATGTAGCATTATGTTATAGCGTATAACGTTATCTACTATTACGTAATGACGTATAACGTTATGTAGCATTACGTAACAACGTAAAACGTTATGTAGCATTACGTAACAACGTATAACGTTATATACTATTACGTAATGTCGTATAACGTGATATATTATTACCTACTGACGTATAACGTTATGTAGCATTACGTAACAACGTGTTACGTTATATACTATTGCGTTGCGACGTATAACGTTATATAATACTACGTAATGACGTATAACGTTATGTAGCATTACGTAACAACGTATAACGTTATGTAGCATTACGTAACAACGTACAACGTTATGTAGTATTACGTAACAACGTATAACGTTATCTACTATTACGTAATGACGTATATCGTTATGTAGCATTACGTAACAACGTATAAAGTTATACAGTACTACATAATGACGTATAACGTTGTGTAGCATTACGTAACAACGTATCACGTTATGTAGCATTACGTAACAACGTATAACGTTATGTATCATTACGTAACAACGTATAACGTTATGTAGCATTACGTAACAACGTATAACGTTTTGTAGTATTACGTAACAACGTATAACGTTATTTACTATTACGTAATGACGTATAACGTTACGTAGCATTACGTAACAACGTATAACGTTATGTAGCATTACGTAATGACGAATAACGTTATGTAGCATTACGTAATGACGAATAACGTTAAATACTATTACGTAATGACGTATATCGTTACGTAGCATTACGTAACGACATATAACGTTATATACCATTACGTAACAACGTATAACGTTATATATTATTACGTAATATCGTATTACGTTATTCAACATTACGTATCAACGTATTACGTTATAAACTATTACGTAATGACGTATAACGTTATGTAGCATTACGTATCAAGGTAAACGTTATGTGGCATTACGTTATGACGTATAACGTTATGTAGAATGACGTTATCACGTATAACGTTATGTAGCATTACGTTATAACGTATAATGTTATCTACTATTACGTAATGACGTATAACGTTATGTAGCATTACGTATCAAGGTATAACGTTATGTGGCATTACGTTATGACGTATAACGTTATGTAGAATGACGTTATCACGTATAACGTTATGTAGCATTACGTCGCAACGTGTAACGTTATATACTATTACGTAATGACGTTTCAACGTTATGTAGCATTACGTAACAACGTATCACGTTATGCAGCATTACGTTATAATGTATAACGTTATCTACTATTACCTATAGACGTATAACGTTATATATTATTACGTAAAGACGTATAACGCTATGTAGCATTACGTCACAACGTCTAACGTTATATACTACTACGTAATGACGTATAACGTTATGTAGCACTACGAAGCAACGTGTAACGTTATATACTATTACGTAATGACGTATAACGTTATGTAGCATTACGTAAGAACGTGTTACGTTATATACTATTGCGGTGAGACGTATAACGTTATATAATACTACGTAATGACGTATAACGTTATGTAGCATTACGTAACAACGTATACCGTTGTAGAGTACTACGTAATGACGTATAACGTTATGTAGCATTATGTAACAACGTATAACGTTATGTAGCATTACGTAACAACGTATAACGTTCTGTATCATTACGTAACAACGTATAACGTTATGTATCATTACATAACAACGTATAACGTTATTTACTATTACGTAATGACGTATTACGTTATGTAGCATAACGTTATAACGTATAAAGTTATTTACTATTACATAATGACGTATAACGTTATGTAGCATTACGTAACAACGTATACCTTTATATAATACTACGTAATGACGTATAACGTTATGTAGCATTACGTAACAACGTATCACGTTATGTAGCATTACGTAACAACGTACACCGTTATACAGTACTACATAATGACGTATAACGTTATGTAGCATTACGTAACGACGTATCACGTTATGTAGCATTACGTAACAACGTATAACGTTATATAATACTACGTAATGACGTATTACGTTATGTAGCATAACGTTATAACGAATAACGTTATTTACTATTACATAACAACGTATAACGTTATGTAGCATTACGTAACAAGGTATAACGTTATATACTATTATGTAATGATGTATAACGTTATGTAGCATTATGTTATAGCGTATAACGTTATCTACTATTACGTAATGACGTATAACGTTATGTAGCATTACGTAACAACGTAAAACGTTATGTAGCATTACGTAACAACGTATAACGTTATATACTATTACGTAATGTCGTATAACGTGATATATTATTACCTACTGACGTATAACGTTATGTAGCATTACGTTATAACGTATAACGTTATGTAGCATTACGTAACAACGTCTTACGGTATCTGCTATTATGTAATGACGTATAACGTTATCTACTGTTACCTATAGACGTATAACGTTATATATTATTACGTAAAGACGTATAACGCTATGTAGCATTACGTCACAACGTCTAACGTTATATACTACTACGTAATGACGTATAACGTTATGTAGCACTACGAAGCAACGTGTAACGTTATATACTATTACGTAATGACGTATAACGTTATGTAGCATTACGTAAGAACGTGTTACGTTATATACTATTGCGGTGCGACGTATAACGTTATATAATACTACGTAATGACGTATAACGTTATGTAGCATTACGTAACTACGTATACCGTTGTAGAGTACTACGTAATGACGTATAACGTTATGTAGCATTATGTAACAACGTATAACGTTATGTAGCATTACGTAACAACGTATAACGTTATGTATCATTACGTAACAACGTATAACGTTATGTATCATTACGTAACAACGTATAACGTTATTTACTATTACGTAATGACGTATTACGTTATGTAGCACAACGTTATAACGTATAAAGTTATTTACTATTACATAATGACGTATAACGTTATGTAGCATTACGTAACAACGTATACCTTTATATAATACTACGTAATGACGTATAACGTTATGTAGCATTACGTAACAACGTATAACGTTATGTAGCATTACGTTATAACGTATAACGTTATGTAGCATTACGTAACAACGTCTTACGGTATCTGCTATTATGTAATGACGTATAACGTTATATATTATTACCTAATGACGTATAACGTTACATACTATTACATAATGACGTATAACGCTATTTAGCATTACGTCACAACGTGTAACGTTATATACTATTACGTAATGACGTATAACGTTATGTAGCATTAAGTAACAACGTATAACGTTATGTATCATTACGTAACAACGTATAACGTTATGTAGCATTACGTAACAACGTATAACGTTATGTAGTATTACGTAACAACGTATAACGTTATCTACTATTACGTAATGACGTATATCGTTATATAGCATTACGTAACAACGTATACCGTTATACAGTACTACATAATGACGTATAACGTTATGTAGCATTACGTAACAACGTATCACGTTATGTAGCATTACGTAACAACGTATAACGTTATATAATACTACGTAATGACGTATAACGTTATGTAGCTTTATGTAACGACGTATAACGCTATATACTATTACGTAATGTCGTATAACGTTATGTAGCATTACGTAACAACGTATAACGTTATGTAACATTACGTAACGACGCATAACGTTAAATACTATTTCGTAATGACGTATATCGTTATGTAGCATTACGTAACAACGTATACCCTTATATAATACTACGTAATGACGTATAACGTTATGTAGCGTTATGTAACGACGTATAACGCTATATACTATTACGTAATGTCGTATAACGTTATGTAGCATTACGTAACAACGTATAACGTTATGTAACATTACGTAACGACGCATAACGATAAATACTATTTCGTAATGACGTATATCGTTATGTAGCATTACGTAAATACGTATAACGCTATGTAGCATTACGTCAAAACGTGTAACGTCATATACTATTACGTAACGACGTATGACGTTATGTAGCATAACGTAGCAACGTGTAATTTGTATACAATTACGTAATAACGTATAACGTTATGTAACATTACGTAACAACGTATACCCTTGTATAATACTACGTAATGACGTATAACGTTATGTAGCGTTAAGTAACAACGTGTTCCGTTATATACTATTACGTAGTGACGTATGAAGTTATATATTATTACCTACTGACGTATAACGTTATGTAGCATTACGTTATAACGTATAACGTTATGTAGCATTACGTAACAACGTATACCCTTATATAATACTTCGTAATGACGTATAACGTTATGTAGCGTTACGTAACAACGTGTTCCGATATATACTATAACGTAATGACGTATGAAGTTATATATTATTACCTACTGACGTATAACGTTATGTAGCATTACGATATAACGTTATACGTTGTTACGTAACGTTATATAATACTACGTAATGACGTATAACGTTACGTAGCAATACGTAACAACGTAAAACGTTATGTAACATTACGTAACGACGCATAACGTTAAATACTATTTCGTAATGACTTATATCGTTATGTAGTATTACGTAAAGACTTATAACGCTATGTAGCATTACGTCACAACGTGTAACGTTATATACTATTACGTAATGACGTTTTAACGTTATGTAGCATTACGTAACAACGTATCACGTTATGTAACAATACGTGACGACGCATAACGTTAAATACTATTTCGTAATGACTTATATCGTTATGTAGTATTACGTAAAGAAGTATAACGCTATGTAGCATTACGTCACAACGTGTAACGTTATATACTATTACGTAATGACGTTTCAACGTTATGTAGCATTACGTAACAACGTATCACGTTATGTAGCATTACGTAACAACATATAACGTTATATATTATTACGTAATAACGTATTACGTTATTCAACATTACGTATCAACGTATTACGTTATAAACTATTACGTGATGACGTATAACGCTATATACTATTACGTAATGACGTATAACGTTACGTAGCATTACGTAACAACGTAAAACGTTATGTAGCATTACGTAATGACGAATAACGTTATGTAGCATTACGTAATGACGAATAACGTTATATACTATTACGTATCAACGTATAACGTTATATAATATTACGTAACGACGCATAACGTAAAATACTATTACGTAATGATGTATAACGTTATGTAGCATTACATAACGACGTATAACGTTATGTACCATTACGTATCAACGTATAACATTATGTAGCATTACGTAAAGACGTATAACGCTATGTTGCATTACGTCACAACGTGTAACGTTATATACTATTACGTAATGACGTATAACGTTATGTAGCATTACGTATCAACGTATAACGTTACGTGGCATTACGTTATGACGTATAACGTTATGTAGAATGACGTTATCACGTATAACGTTATGTAGCATTACGTAACCACGAATAACGTTATCTACTATTACGTAATGACGTATAACGTGATGTAGCACTACGTAACAACGTATAACGTTATCTACTATTACGTAATGACGTTTTAACGTTATGTAGCATTACGTAACAACGTATCACGTTATGTAGCATTACGTAACCACGAATAACGTTATCTACTATTACGTAATGACGTATAACGTGATGTAGCACTACGTAACAACGTATAACGTTATCTACTATTACGTAATGACGTTTTAACGTTATGTAGCATTACGTAACAACGTATCACGTTATGTAGCATTACGTAACAACGTATAACATTATATAATACTACGTAATGACGCATAACGTTTTGTAGCAATACGTAACAACGTAAAACGTTATGTAACATTACGTAACGACGCATAACGTTAAATACTATTTCGTAATGACTTATATCGTTATGTAGTATTACGTAAAGAAGTATAACGCTATGTAGCATTACGTCACAACGTGTAACGTTATATACTATTACGTAATGACATTTCAACGTTATGTAGCATTACGTAACAACGTATCACGTTATGTAGCATTACGTAACAACATATAACGTTATATATTATTACGTAATAACGTATTACGTTATTCAACATTACGTATCAACGTATTACGTTATAAACTATTACGTGATGACGTATAACGCTATATACTATTACGTAATGACGTATAACGTTACGTAGCATTACGTAACAACGTATAACGTTATGTAGCATTACGTAATGACGAATAACGTTATGTAGCATTACGTAATGACGAATAACGTTATATACTATTACGTATCAACGTATAACGTTATATAATATTACGTAACGACGCATAACGTAAAATACTATTACGTAATGATGTATAACGTTATGTAGCATTACATAACGACGTATAGCGTTATGTACCATTACGTATCAACGTATAACATTATGTAGCATTACGTAAAGACGTATAACGCTATGTTGCATTACGTCACAACGTGTAACGTTATATACTATTACGTAATGACGTATAACATTATGTAGCATTACGTATCAACGTATAACGTTATGTGGCATTACGTTATGACGTATAACGTTATGTAGAATGACGTTATCACGTATAACGTTATGTAGCATTACGTTATAACGTGTAATGTTATCAACTATTACGTAATAACGTATATCGTTATGTAGCATTACGTAAGCACGAATAACGTTATCTAATATTACGTAATGACGTATAACGTGATGTAGCACTACGTAACAACGTATAACGTTATCTACTATTACGTAATGACGTATAACGCTATGTAGCATTACGTCGCAACGTGTAACGTTATATACTATTACGTAATGACGTTTCAACGTTATGTAGCATTACGTAACAACGTATCACGTTATGCAGCATTACGTTATAACGTATAACGTTATCTACTATTACCTATAGACGTATAACGTTATATATTATTACGTAAAGACGTATAACGCTATGTAGCATTACGTCACAACGTCTAACGTTATATACTATTACGTAACGACGTATGACGTTATGTAGCATAACGTAGCAACGTGTAATTTGTATACAATTACGTAATAACGTATAACGTTATGTAGCATTACGTAACAACGTATACCCTTATATAATACTACGTAATGACGTATAACGTTATGTAGCGTTACGTAACAACGTGTTCCGTTATATACTATTACGTAATGACGTATGAAATTATATATTATTACCTACTGACGTATAACGTTATGTAGCATTACCTTATAACGTATAACGTTATGTAGCATTACGTAACAACGTATCACGTTATGTAGCATTACGTAACAACGTATACCGTTATACAGTACTACATAATGACGTATAACGTTATCTACTATTACCTAAAGACGTATAACGATATATATTATTACGTAAAGACGTATAACGCTATGTAGCATTACGTCACAACGTCTAACGTTATATACTATTACGTAATGACGTATAACGTTATGTAGCATTACGTAACAACGTATCACGTTATGTAGCATTACGTAACAACGTATAACGTTATCTACTATTACGTAATGACGTATAACGCTATGTAGCATTACGTCGCAACGTGTAACGTTATATACTATTACGTAATGACGTTTCAACGTTATGTAGCATTACGTAACAACGTATCACGTTATGCAGCATTACGTTAAAACGTATAACGTTATCTACTATTACCTATAGACGTATAACGTTATATATTATTACGTAAAGACGTATAACGCTATGTAGCATTACGTCACAACGTCTAACGTTATATACTACTACGTAATGACGTATAACGTTATGTAGCACTACGAAGCAACGTATAACGTTATATACTATTACGTAACAACGTATAGCGTTATATACTATTACCTAATGACGTATAAGGTTATATACTATTTCGTGATGACGTATAACGCAATGTAGCATTACGTCGCAACGTGTAACGTTATATACTATTACGTAATGACGTATAACGTTATGTAGCATTACGTAACAACGTGTTACGTTATATACTATTGCGGTGCGACGTATAACGTTATATAATACTACGTAATGACGTATAACGTTATGTAGCATTACGTAACAACGTATACCGTTATAGAGTACTACGTAATGACGTATAACGTTATGTAGCATTATGTAACAACGTATAACGTTATGTAGCATTACGGTGCGACGTATAACGTTATATAATACTACGTAATGACGTATACCGTTATGTACCATTACGTAACAACGTGTTACGTTATGTACTATTATGTAATGGCGTATAACGTTATATATTATTACCTAAAGACGTATAACGTTATATACTATTACGTAACAACGTATAACGTTATGTAACATTACGTAACGACGCATAGCGTTAAATACTATTTCGTAATGACGTATAACGCTATGTAGCATTACGTCACAACGTGTAACGTCATATACTATTACGTAACGACGTATGACGTTATGTAGCATAACGTAGCAACGTGTAATTTGTATACAATTACGTAATAACGTATAACGTTATGTAGCATTACGTAACAACGTATACCCTTATATAATACTATGTAATGACGTATAACGTTATGTAGCGTTACGTAACAACGTGTTCCGTTATATACTATTACGTAGTGACGTATGAAGTTATATATTATTACCTACTGACGTATAACGTTATGTAGCATTACGTTATAACGTATAACGTTATGTAGCATTACGTAACAACGTATACCCTTATATAATACTACGTAATGACGTATAACGTTATGTAGCGTTACGTAACAACGTGTTCCGTTATATACTATTACGTAATGACGTATGAAGTTATATATTATTACCTACTGACGTATAACGTTATGTAGCATTACGTTATAACGTTATACGTTGTTACGTAACGTTATATAATACTACGTAATGACGTATAACGTTATGTAGCGTTACGTAACAACGTGTTCCGTTATATACTATTACGTAATGACGTATGAAGTTATATAATACTACGTAATGACGTATAACGTTATGTAGCATTATGTAACGACGTATAACGCTATATACTATTACGTAATGTCGTATAACGTTATGTAGCAATACGTAACAGCGTATAACGTTATGTAACATTACGTAACGACGCATAACGTTAAATACTATTTCGTAATGACGTATATCGTTATGTAGCATTACGTAAAGACGTATAACGCTATGTAGCATTACGTCACAACGTGTAACGTCATATACTATTACGTAACGACGTATGACATTATGTAGCATAACGTAGCAGCGTGTAATTTGTATACAAATACGTAATAACGTATAACGTTATGTAGCATTACGTAACAACGTATACCCATATATAATACTACGTAATGACGTATAACGTTATGTAGCGTTACGTAACAACGTGTTCCGTTATACACTATTACGTAGTGACGTATGAAGTTATATATTCTTACCTACTGACGTATAACGTTATGTAGCATTACGTTATAACGTATAACGTTATGTAGCATTACGTAACAACGTATAACATTATATAATACTACGTAATGACGTATAACGTTATGTAGCAATACGTAACAACGTATCACGATATGTAGCATTACGTAACAACGTATAACGTTATATAATACTACGTAATGACGTATAACGTTATGTAGCATTATGTAACGACGTATAACACTATATACTATTACGTAATGTCGTATAACGTTATGTAGCATTACGTAATGACGAATAACGTTATGTAGCATTACGTAATGACGTATAACGCTATATACTATTACGTAATGACGTATAACGTTACGTAGCATTACATAACAACGTATAACGTTATGTAGCATTACGTAACAACGTATACCGTTATAGAGTACTACGTAATGACGCGTAACGTTATGTAGCATTATGTAACAACGTATAACGTTATGTAGCATTACGGCACGACGTATAACGTTATGTATCATTACGTAACAACGTATAACGTTATCTAGTATTACGTAATGTCGTATAACGTTATGTAGCAATACGTAACAGCGTATAACGTTATGTAACATTACGTAACGACGCATAACGTTAAATACTATTTCGTAATGACGTATATCGTTATGTAGCATTACGTAACAACGTATAACGTTATATAATACTACGTAATGACGTATAACGTTATGTAGCATTATGTAACGACGTATAACACTATATACTATTACGTAATGTCGTATAACGTTATGTAGCATTACGTAATGACGAATAACGTTATGTAGCATTACGTAATGACGTATAACGCTATATACTATTACGTAATGACGTATAACGTTACGTAGCATTACATAACAACGTATAACGTTATGTAGCATTACGTAACAACGTATACCGTTATAGAGTACTACGTAATGACGCGTAACGTTATGTAGCATTATGTAACAACGTATAACGTTATGTAGCATTACGGCACGACGTATAACGTTATGTATCATTACGTAACAACGTATAACGTTATCTAGTATTACGTAACAACGTATAACGTTATTTACTATTACATAATAATGTATAACGTTATGTAGCATTACGTAACAACGTATAACGTTATATACTATTATGTAATGATGTATAACGTTATGTAGCATTATGTTATAGCGTATAACGTTATCTGCTATTACGTAATGACGTATAACGTTATGTAGCATTACGTAACAACGTAAAACGTTATGTAGCAATACGTAACAACGTATAACGTTATATACTATTACGTAATGACGTATAACGTGATATATTATTACCTACTGACGTATAACGTTATGTAGCATTACGTTATAACTTATAACGTTATGTAGCATTACGTAACAACGTATAACGTTATGTAGTATTACGTAACAACGTATAACGTTATTTACTATTACATAATAACGTATAACGTTATGTAGCATTACGTAACAACGTATAACGTTATATACTATTATGTAATGATGTATAACGTTATGTAGCATTACGTAACAACGTGTTACGTTATATACTATTGCGGTGCGACGTATAACGTTATATAATACTACGTGATGACGTATAACGTTATGTTGCATTACGTAACAACGTATACCGTTATAGAGTACTACGTAATGACGTATAACGTTATGTAGCATTATGTAACAACGTATAACGTTATGTAGCATTACGTAACAACGTATAACGTTATCTACTATTACGTAATGACGTATAACGTTATGTAGCATTACGTAACAACGTAAAACGTTATGTAGCATTACGTAACAACGTATAACGTTATATACTATTACGTAATGACGTATAACGTGATATATTATTACCTACTGACGTATAACGTTATGTAGCATTACGTTATAACGTATAACGTTATGTAGCATTACGTAACAACGTATAACGTTATGTAGTATTACGTAACAACGTATAACGTTATTTACTATTACATAATAACGTATAACGTTATGTAGCATTACGTAACAACGTGTTACGTTATATACTATTGCGGTGCGACGTATAACGTTATATAATACTACGTAATGACGAATAACGTTATGTAGCATTACGTAACAACGTATACCGTTATAGAGTACTACGTAATGACGTATAACGTTATGTAGCATTACGTAACAACGTATAACGTTATGTAGCATTACGGTGCGACGAATAACGTTATATAATACTACGTAATGACGTATACCGTTATGTACCATTACGTAACAACGTGTTACGTTATGTGCTATTATGTAATGGCGTATAACGTTATATACTATTACGTAATGACGTATAACGTTATGTAGCATTACGTAACAACGTATAACGTTATGTAACATTACGTAACGACGCATAGAGTTAAATACTATTTCGTAATGACGTATAACGCTATGTAGCATTACGTCACAACGTGTAACGTCATATACTATTACGTAACGACGTATGACGTTATGTAGCATTACGTAACAACGTATCACGTTATGTAGCATTACGTAACAACGTATGACGTTATATAATACTACGTAATGACATAAAACGTTATGTAGCAATACGTAACAACGTATAACGTTATATACTATTACGTAATGACGTATAACGTGATATATTATTACCTACTGACGTATAACGTTATGTAGCATTACGTAACAACGTATAACGTTATATACTATTATGTAATGATGTATAACGTTATGTAGCATTATGTTATAGCGTATAACGTTATCTACTATTACGTAATGACGTATAACGTTATGTAGCATTACGTAACAACGTAAAACGTTATGTAGCATTACGTAACAACGTATAACGTTATATACTATTACGTAATGACGTATAACGTTATATAATACTACGTAATGACGTATAACGTTATGTAGCATTACGTAACAACGTATACCGTTATAGAGTACTACGTAATGACGTATAACGTTATGTAGCATTACGTAACAACGTGTTACGTTATGTACTATTATGTAATGGCGTATAACGTTATATATTATTACCTAAAGACGTATAACGTTATATACTATTACATAATGACGTATAACGCTATGTAGCATTACGTCACAACGTGTAACGTTACATACTATTACGTAATGACGTATAACGTTATGTAGCATTACGTAACAACGTATAACGTTATGTATCATTACGTAACAACGTATAACGTTATCTACTATTACGTAATGACGTATATCGTTATGTAGCATTACGTAACAACGTATACCGTTATACAGTACTACATAATGACGTATAACGTAATGTAGCATTACGTAACAACGTATCACGTTATGTAGCATTACGTAACAACGTATGACGTTATATAATACTACGTAATGACGTATAACGTTATGTAGCATTATGTAACGACGTATAACGCTATATACTATTACGTAATGTCGTATAACGTTATGTAGCATTACGTAACAACGTATAACGTTATGTAACATTACGTAACGACGCATAGCGTTAAATACTATTTCGTAATGACGTATATCGTTATGTAGCATTACGTAAAGACGTATAACGCTATGTAGCATTACGTCACAACGTGTAACGTCATATACTATTACGTAACGACGTATGACGTTATGTAGCATAACGTAGCAACGTGTAATTTGTATACAATTACGTAATAACGTATAACGTTATGTAGCATTACGTAACAACGTATACCCTTCTATAATACTACGTAATGACGTATAACGTTATGTAGCGTTATGTAACGACGTATAACGCTATATACTATTACGTAATGTCGTATAACGTTATGTAGCATTACGTAACAACGTATAACGTTATGTAACATTACGTAACGACGCATAGCGTTAAATACTATTTCGTAATGACGTATATCGTTATGTAGCATTACGTAAAGACGTATAACGCTATGTAGCATTACGTCACAACGTGTAACGTCATATACTATTACGTAACGACGTATGACGTTATGTAGCATAACGTAGCAACGTGTAATTTGTATACAATTACGTAATAACGTATAACGTTATGTAGCATTATGTAACAACGTATACCCTTATATAATACTACGTAATGACGTATAACGTTATGTAGCATTACGTACCAACGTGTTCCGTTGTATACTATTACGTAATGACGTATGAAGTTATATATTATTACCTACTGACGTATAATGTTATGTAGCATTACGTTATAGCGTATAACGTTATGTAGCATTACGTAACAACGTATAACGTTATATAATACTACGTAATGACGTATAACGTTATGTAGCATAACGTAGCAACGTGTAATTTGTATACAATTACGTAATAACGTATCACGTTATGTAGCATTACGTAACAACGTATAACGTTATATAATACTACGTAATGACGTATAACGTTATGTAGCATTATGTAACGACGTATAACGCTATATACTATTACGTAATGTCGTATAACGTTATGTAGCATTATGTAACAACGTATACCCTTATATAATGCTACGTAATGACGTATAACGTTATGTAGCATTACGTAACAACGTGTTCCGTTGTATACTATTACGTAATGACGTATGAAGTTATATATTATTACCTACTGACGTAAAACGTTATGTAGCATTACGTTATAACGTATAACGTTATCTACTATTACGTAATGACGTATAACGTTATGTAGCATTACGTAACAAAGTATAACGTTATCTACTATTACGTAATGACGTATAACGTTATGTAGCATTACGTAACAACGTCTTACGTTATCTACTATTATGTAATGACGTATAACGTTATATATTATTACCTAAAGACGTATAACGTTATATACTATTACATAATGACGTATAACGCTATGTAGCATTACGTCACAACGTGTAACGTTATATACTATTACGTAATGGCGTATAACGTTATGTAGCATTAAGTAACAACGTATAACGTTATGTATCATTACGTAACAACGTATAACGTTATGTAGCATTACGTAACAACGAATAACGTTATGTAGTATTACGTAGCAACGTATAACGTTATCTACTATTACGTAATGACGTATAACGTTATGTAGCATTACGTAACAAAGTATAACGTTATCTACTATTACGTAATGACGTATAACATTATGTAGCATTACGTAACAACGTATAACGTTATGTAGCATTACGTAACAACGAATAACGTTATGTAGTATTACGTAGCAACGTATAACGTTATCTACTATTACGTAATGACGTATAACGTTATGTAGCATTACGTAACAACGTCTTACGTTATCTACTATTATGTAATGACGTATAACGTTATATATTATTACCTAAAGACGTATAACGTTATATACTATTACATAATGACGTATAACGCTATGTAGCATTACGTCACAACGTGTAACGTCATATACTATTACGTAACGACCTATGACGTTATGTAGCATAACGTAGCAACGTGTAATTTGTATACAATTACGTAATAACGTATAACGTTATGTAGCATTACGTAACAACGTATACCCTTATATAATACTACGTAATGACGTATAACGTTATGTAGTATTACGTGACAACGTACAACGTTATATAATACTACGTAATGTCGTATAACGTTATATACTATTATGTAATGACGTAGAACGTGATGTAGCACTACGTAACAACGTATAATGTTATCTACTATTACCTAAAGACGTATAACGTTATATATTATTACGTAAAGACGTATAACGCTATGTAGCATTACGTCACAACGTCTAACGTTATATACTATTACGTAATGACGTATAACGTTATGTAGCATTACGTAACAACGTGTTACGTTATATACTATTGCGTTGCGACGTATAACGTTATATACTACTACGTAATGACGTATAACGTTATGTAGCATTACGTAACAACGTATACCTTTATAGAGTACTACGTAATGACGTATAACGTTATGTAGCATTACGTAACAACGTATAACGTTATGTAGCATTACGTAACAACGTATAACGTTATGTAGTATTCCGTAACAACGTATAACGTTATTTACTATTACGTAATGACGTATAACGTTATGTAGCATTACGTAACAACGTATAACGTTATGTAGCATTACGTAACAACGTATAACGTTATGTAGTATTACGTAACAACGTATAACGTTATCTACTATTACGTAATGACGTATATCGTTATGTAGTATTACGTAACAACGCATAACGTTATTTACTATTACGTAATGACGTATATCGTTATGTAGCATTACGTAACAACGTGTAACGTTATATACTACTACGTGATAACGTATAACGTTATGTAGCATTACGTAACGACGTATAACGTTACGTAGCATTACGTAACAACGTATAACGTTATGTAGCATTACGTAATGACGAATAACGTTATGTAGCATTACGTAATGACGAATAACGTTAAATACTATTACGTAATGATGTATATCGTTACGTAGCATTACGTAACGACATATAACGTTATATACCATTACGTAACAACGTATAACGTTATATATTGTTACGTAATAACGTATTACGTTATTCAACATTACGTATCAACGTATTACGTTATTTACTATTACGTAATGACGTATAACGCTATATACTATTACGTAATGACGTATAACGTTACGTAGCATTACGTCGGAACGTGTAACGTTATATACTATTACGTAATGACGTTTCAACGTTATGTAGTATTACGTAACAACGTATAACGTTATTTACTATTACATAATAACGTATAACGTTATGTAGCATTACGTAACAACGTATAACGTTATATACTATTATGTAATGATGTATAACGTTATGTAGCATTACGTAACAACGTGTTACGTTATATACTATTGCGGTGCGACGTATAACGTTGTATAATACTACGTAATGACGTATAACGTTATGTAGCATTACGTAACAACGTATACCGTTATAGAGTACTACGTAATGACGTATAACGTTATGTAGCATTATGTAACAACGTATAACGTTATGTAGCATTACGTAACAACGTATAACGTTATATACTATTACGTAATGACGTATAACGTGATATATTATTACCTACTGACGTATAACGTTATGTAGCATTACGTTATAACGTATAACGTTATGTAGCATTACGTAACAACGTATAACGTTATGTAGCACTACGGTACGACGTATAACGTTATATAATTCTACGTAATGACGTATAACGTTATGTAGCATTACGTAACAATGTGTTACGTTATGTACTATTATGTAATGGCGTATAACGTTATATATTATTACCTAAAGACGTATAACGTTATATACTATTACATAATGACGTATAACGCTATGTAGCATTACGTCACAACGTGTAACGTTATATACTATTACGTAATGACGTATAACGTTATGTAACATTACGTAACAACGTATAACGTTATGTATCATTACGTAACAACGTATAACGTTATGTATCATAACGTAACAACGTATAACGTTATGTAGTATTACGTAACAACGTATAACGTTATTTACTATTACATAATAACGTATAACGTTATGTAGCATTACGTAACAACGTATAACGTTATCTACTATTATGTAATGACGGATAACGTTATATATTATTACCTAAAGACGTATAACGTTATATACTATTACATAATGACGTATAACGCTATGTAGCATTACACCACAACGTGTAACATTATATACTATTACGTAATGACGTATAACGTTATGTAGCATTATGTAACAACGTATAACGTTATGTATCATTTCGTAACAACGTATAACGTTATGTAGCGTTACATAACAACGAATAACGTTATGTAGTATTACGTAACAACGTATAACGTTATCTACTATTATGTATTGACGGATAACGTTATACATTATTACCTAAAGACGTATAACGTTATATACTATTACATAATGACGTATATCGTTATGTAGCATTACGTAACAACGTATACCGTTATACAGTACTACATAATGACGTATCACGTTATGTAGCATTACGTAACAACGTCTTACGTTATCTACTATTATGTAATGACGTATAACGTTATATATTATACCTAAAGACGTATAACGTTATATACTATTACATAATGACATATAACGCTATGTAGCATTACGTCACAACGTGTAACGTTATCTACTATTACGTAATGACGTATATCGTTATGTAGCATTACGTAACAACGTATACCGTTAAACAGTACTACATAATGACGTATAACGTTATATAGCATTACGTAACAACGTATCACGTTATGTAGCATTACGTAACAACGTATAGCGTTATATAATACTACGTAATGACGTATAACGTTATGTAGCATTATGTAACGACGTATAACGCTATATGCTATTACGTAATGTCGTATAACGTTATGTAGCATTACGTAACAACGTATAACGTTATGTAACATTACGTAACGACGCATAACGTTAAATACTATTTCGTAGTGACGTATATCGTTATGTAGCATTACGTAACAACGTATAACGCTATGTAACATTACGTAACGTCGCATAGCGTTAAATACTATTTCGTAATGACGTATATCGTTATGTAGCATTACGTAAAGACGTATAACGCTATGTACCATTACGTCACAACGTGTAACGTCATATACTATTACGTAACGACGTATGACGTTATGTAGCATAACGTAGCAACGTGTAATTTGTATACAATTACGTAATAACGTATAACGTTATGTAGCATTACGTAACAACGTATACCCTTCTATAATACTACGTAATGACGTATAACGTTATGTAGCGTTATGTAACGACGTATAACGCTATATATAATTACGTAATGTCGTATAACGTTATGTGGCATTACGTAACAACGTATAACGCTATGTAACATTACGTAACGACGCATAGCGTTAAATACTATTTCGTAATGACGTATATCGTTATGTAGCATTACGTAACAACGTAAAACGTTATGTATCATTACGTAACGACGTATAACGTTATATACTATTACGTAATGACGTATAACGTGATATATTATTACCTACTGACGTATAACGTTATGTAGCATTACGTTATAACGTATAACGTTATGTAGCATTACGTAACAACGTCTTACGTTATCTACTATTATGTAATGACGTATAACGTTATATATTATTACCTAAAGACGTATAACGTTATATACTGTTACATAATGACGTATAACGCTATGTAGCATTACGTCACAACGTGTAACGTTATATACTATTACGTAACAACGTATAACGTTATATAATACTACGTAATGACGTATAACGTTATGTAGCATTATGTAACGACGTATAACGCTATATACTATTACGTAATGTCGTATAACGTTATGTAGCATTACGTAACAACGTATAACGTTATGTAACATTACGTAACGACGCATAACGTTAAATACTATTTCGTAATGACGTATATCGTTATGTAGCATTACGTAAAGACGTATAACGCTATGTAGCATTACGTCACAACGTGTAACGTCATATACTATTACGTAACGACGTATGACGTTATGTAGCATAACGTAGCAACGTGTAATTTGTATACAATTACGTAATAACGTATAACGTTATGTAGCATTACGTAACAACGTATACCCTTCTATAATACTGCGTAATGACGTATAACGTTATGTAGCGTTATGTAACGACGTATAACGCTATATACTATTACGTAATGTCGTATAACGTTATGTAGCATTACGTAACAACGTATAACGTTATATAATACTACGTAATGACGTATAACGTTATGTAGCATTATGTAACGACGTATAACGCTATATACTATTACGTAATGTCGTATAACGTTATGTAGCACTACGTAACAACGTATAACGTTATGCAGCATTACGTTATAACGTATAACGTTATCTACTATTAAGTAATGACGTATAACGTTATGTACCATTGTGTTATAACGTATAACGTTATGTAGCATTACGTAACAACGTATACCCTTATATAATACTACGTAATGACGTATAACGTTATGTAGCGTTACGTAACAACGTGTTCCGTTATATACTATTACGTAACGACGTATGACGTTATGTAGCATAACGTAGCAACGTGTAATTCGTATACAATTACGTAATAACGTATAACGTTATGTAGCATTAAGTAACAACGTAAAACGTTATGTAACATTACGTAACGACGTATAACGTTATGTAGTATTACGTAACAACGTATAACGTTATCTACTATTATGTAATGACGTATAACGTTACATATTATTACCTAAAGACGTATAACGTTATATACTATTACATAATGACGTATAACGCTATGTAGCATTACGTCACAACGTGTAACGTTATATACTATTACGTAATGACGTATAACGTTATGTAGCATTAAGTAACAACGTATAACGTTATGTATCATTAAGTAACAACGTATAACGTTATGTAGCATTACGTAACAACGTATAACGTTATGTAGTATTACGTAACAACGTATAACGTTATCTACTATTACGTAATGACGTATACCGTTATGTAGCATTACGTAACAACGTATACCGTTATACAGTACTACATAATGACGTATAACGTTATGTAGCATTACGTAACAACGTATACCCTTATATAATACTACGTAATGACGTATAACGTTATGTAGTATTACGTTATAACGTATAACGTTATCTACTATTACGTAATGACGTATAACGTTATGTAGCATTACGTAACAGCGTATTACGTTATAAGCTATTACGTAATGACGTAAAATACTATAACGCAATGACGTATAACGCTATGTAGCATTACGTCACAACGTATAGCGTTATATAATATTGTGTAATGACGTATAACGTTATGTAGCATTACGTAACAACGTATAACGTTATGTAGCATTACGTAACAACGTATAACGTTATGTACCATTACGTAACAACGTAGAACGTTATGTAGCATTACGTAAAGGCGTATAACGCTATGTAGCATTACGTCACAACGTGTAACGTTATATACTATTACGTATCAACGTATAACGTTATATATTATTACCTAATGACGTATAACGTTGTATATTATTACCTAATGACGTATAACGCTATGTAGCATTACGTAACGACGCATAACGTAAAATACTATTACGTAATGACGTATAACGCTATGTAGCATTACGTAACGACGCATAACATAACATAATATTACGTAATGACGTATAACGCTATCTAGCATTACGTCACAACGTATAGCGTTATAATATATTATGTAATGACGTATAACGTTATGTAGCATTACGTAACAAAGTATAACGTTGTCTACTATTACGTAATGACGTATAAAGCTATGTAGCATTACGTAACGACGCATAACGTTAAATAATATTACGTAATGGCGTATAACGTTATGTAGCATTACGCAACGGCGCATAACGTTAAAAACTATTACGTAATGTCGTATAACGTGATATATTATTACCTACTGACGTATAACGTTATGTAGCATTACGTTATAACGTATAACGTTATGTAGCATTACGTAACAACGTCTTACGTTATCTACTATTATGTAATGACGTATAACGTTATATATTATACCTAAAGACGTATAACGTTATGTTATATTACATAATGACGTATAACGCTATGTAGCATTACGTCACAACGTGTAACGTTATCTACTATTACGTAATGACGTATATCGTTATGTAGCATTACGTAACAACGTATACCGTTAAACAGTACTACATAATGACGTATAACGTTATGTAGCATTACGTAACAACGTATCACGTTATGTAGCATTACGTAACAACGTATAGCGTTATATAATACTACGTAATGACGTATAACGTTATGTAGCATTATGTAACGACGTATAACGCTATATACTATTACGTAATGTCGTATAACGTTATGTAGCATTACGTAACAACGTATAACGTTATGTAACATTACGTAACGACGCATAACGTTAAATACTATTTCGTAATGACGTATATCGTTATGTAGCATTACGTAACAACGTATAACGCTATGTAACATTACGTAACGTCGCATAGCGTTAAATACTATTTCGTAATGACGTATATCGTTATGTAGCATTACGTAAAGACGTATAACGCTATGTACCATTACGTCACAACGTGTAACGTCATATACTATTACGTAACGACGTATGACGTTATGTAGCATAACGTAGCAACGTGTAATTTGTATACAATTACGTAATAACGTATAACGTTATGTAGCATTACGTAACAACGTATACCCTTCTATAATACTACGTAATGACGTATAACGTTATGTAGCGTTATGTAACGACGTATAACGCTATATATAATTACGTAATGTCGTATAACGTTATGTAGCATTACGTAACAACGTATACCGCTATGTAACATTACGTAACGACGCATAGCGTTAAATACTATTTCGTAATGACGTATATCGTTATGTAGCATTACGTAACAACGTAAAACGTTATGTATCATTACGTAACGACGTATAACGTTATATACTATTACGTAATGACGTATAACGTGATATATTATTACCTACTGACGTATAACGTTATGTAGCATTACGTTATAACGTATAACGTTATGTAGCACTACGTAACAACGTCTTACGTTATCTACTATTATGTAATGACGTATAACGTTATATATTATTACCTAAAGACGTATAACGTTATATACTATTACATAATGACGTATAACGCTATGTAGCATTACGTCACAACGTGTAACGTTATATACTATTACGTAACAACGTATAACGTTATATAATACTACGTAATGACGTATAACGTTATGTAGCATTATGTAACGACGTATAACGCTATATACTATTACGTAATGTCGTATAACGTTATGTAGCATTACGTAACAACGTATAACGTTATGTAACATTACGTAACGACGCATAACGTTAAATACTATTTCGTAATGACGTATATCGTTATGTAGCATTACGTAAAGACGTATAACGCTATGTAGCATTACGTCACAACGTGTAACGTCATATACTATTACGTAACGACGTATGACGTTATGTAGCATTAAGTAACAACGTATAACGTTATGTATCATTACGTAACAACGTATACCCTTCTATAATACTACGTAATGACGTATAACGTTATGTAGCGTTATGTAACGACGTATAACGCTATATACTATTACGTAATGTCGTATAACGTTATGTAGCATTACGTAACAACGTATAACGTTATATAATACTACGTAATGACGTATAACGTTATGTAGCATTATGTAACGACGTATAACGCTATATACTATTACGTAATGTCGTATAACGTTATGTAGCACTACGTAACAACGTATAACGTTATGCAGCGTTACGTTATAACGTATAACGTTATCTACTATTAAGTAATGACGTATAACGTTATGTAGCATTACGTTATAACGTATAACGTTCTGTAGCATTACGTAACAACGTCTTACGTTATCTACTATTATGTAATGACGTATAACGTTACCTATTATTACCTAAAGACGTATAACGTTATATACTATTACATAATGACGTATAACGCTATGTAGCATTACGTCACAACGTGTAACGTTATATACTATTACGTAATGACGTATAACGTTATGTAGCATTAAGTAACAACGTATAACGTTATGTATCATTACGTAACAACGTATAACGTTATGTAGCATTACGTAACAACGTATAACGTTATGTAGTATTACGTAACAACGTATAACGTTATCTACTATTACGTAATGACGTATACCGTTATGTAGCATTACGTAACAACGTATACCGTTATACAGTACTACATAATGACGTATAACGTTATGTAGCATTACGTAACAACGTATACCCTTATATAATACTACGTAATGACGTATAACGTTATGTAGTATTACGTAACAACGTATAACGTTATCTACTATTACGTAATGACGTATATCGTTATGTAGCACTACGTAACAACGCATACCGTTATACAGTACTACATAATGACGTATAACGTTATGTCGCATTACGTAACAACGTATAACGTTATGTAGCATTACGTTCCGACGTATATCGCTATGTAGCATTACGTCACAACGTGTAACGTTATATACTATTCCGTAATGACGTATATCGTTATGTAGCATTTCGTAACAACGTATAACGTTATGTAGCATTACGTAATGATGTATAACGACATATGCTATTACGTAATGACGTATAACGTAATGTACCATTACGTAACAACGTAAAACGTTATGTAGCATTACGTGACGACGTATAACGCTATATACTAATACGTAATGTCGTATAACGTTATGTAGCATTACGTAACAACGTAAAACGTTATGTAGCATTACGTAACGACGCATAACGTTATATAATACTACGTAATGACGTATAACTTTATGTAACATTACGTTATAACGTATAACGTTATCTACTATTACGTAATGACGTATAACGTTATGTAGCATTACGTAACAGCGTATTACGTTATAAGCTATTACGTAATGACGTATAACGTAAAATACTATTACGCAATGACGTATAACGCTATGTAGCATTACGTCACAACGTATAGCGTTATATAATATTGTGTAATGACGTATAACGTTATGTAGCATTACGTAACAACGTATAACGTTATGTAGCATTACGTAACAACGTATAACGTTATGTACCATTACGTAACAACGTAGAACGTTATGTAGCATGACGTAAAGGCGTATAACGCTATGTAGCATTACGTCACAACGTGTAACGTTATATACTATTACGTATCAACGTATAACGTTATATATTATTACCTAATGACGTATAACGTTATATATTATTACCTAATGACGTATAACGCTATGTAGCATTACGTAACGACGCATAACGTAAAATACTATTACGTAATGACGTATAACGCTATGTAGCATTACGTAACGACGCATAACATAACATAATATTACGTAATGACGTATAACGCTATCTAGCATTACGTCACAACGTATAGCGTTATAATATATTATGTAATGACGTATAACGTTATGTAGCATTACGTAACAAAGTATAACGTTATCTACTATTACGTAATGACGTATAAAGCTATGTAGCATTACGTAACAACGTATAACGTTATATAATATTACGTAATGTCGTATAACCTTATCTACTATTACGTAATGGCGTATATCGTTATGTAGCATTACGTCACAACGTCTAACGTTATATACTATTACGTAATGACGTATAACGTTACGTAGCATTACGTAACAACGTATTATGTTATCTACTGTTACGTAATGACGTATAACGTAAAATACTATTACGTAATGACGTATTACGCTATGTAGCTTTACGTCACAACGTATAGCGTTAAATACTATTACGTAATGACGTATAACGTTATGTAGCTTTCCGTAACAACGTACAACGCTATATAATACTACGTAATGACGTATAACGTTTTGTAGCATTACGTAACAACGTATAACGTTATATAATATTACGTAATGTCGTATAACCTTATCTACTATTACGTAATGGCGTATATCGTTATGTAGCATTACGTCACAACGTCTAACGTTATATACTATTACGTAATGACGTATAACGTTACGTAGCATTACGTAACAACGTATTATGTTATCTACTATTACGTAATGACGTATAACGTAAAATACTATTATGTAATGACGTATTACGCTTTGTAGCATTACGTCACAACGTATAGCGTTAAATACTATTACGTAATGACGTATAACGTTATGTAGCATTACGTTACAACGTGTAACGTTATATACTATTACGTAATGACGTGTAACGTTATGTAGCATTACGTAACAACGTATAACGTTATGTATCATTACGTAACAACGTATAACGTTATGTAGCATTACGTAACAACGTATAACGTTATGTAGTATTACGTAACAACGTATAACGTTACATAATACTACGTAATGACGTATAACGTTATCCAACATTACTTTTCAACGTATAACGTTATATACTATTACGTAATGACGTATAACGTGAAATACTATTACGTAATGACGTATAACACTATGTAGCATTACGTCACAACGTATAGCGTTAAATACTATTACGTAATGACTTATAACGTTATATAGCTTTACGTAACAACGTATAACGTTATATAATACTACGTAATGACGTATAACGTTATGTAGCATTACGTGACAACGTTCAACGTTATATAATACTACGTAATGACGTATATGGTTATATACTATTACGTCATGACGTATAACGTTATGTAGCATTACGTTATAACGTATAATGTTATCTACTATTACGTAATAACGTTTAACGTTATGTAGCATTTACGTAACAACGTATAAACTTATGTAGCATTACGTAATGACGTATAATGTTATGTAGCATTACGTTATAACGTATAACGTTATCTACTATTACGTAATGACGTATAACGTTATGTAGCATTACGTAACCACGAATAACGTTATATACTATTACGTAATGACGTATAACGTTATGTAGCATTACGTAACAACGTATAACGTTATATACTATTACGCATCAACGTATAACGTTATATACTATTACCTAATGGCGTATAACGCTATGTAGCATTACGTCACAACGTATAGCGTTATATAATATTATGTAATGACGTATAACGTTATGTAGCATTACGTAACAACGTATAACGTTATCTACTACTACGTAATGACGTATAACGTTATGTAGCATATCGTAACAAAGTATAACGTTATCTACTATTACGTGATGACGTATAAAGCTATGTAGCATTACGTAACAACGTATTACGTTATAAACTATTACGTAATGACGTATAACGTTATGTAGCTTTACGTATCAACATATAACGTTATATACTATGACGTATCAACGTATAACGTTATATAATATTACGTAACGACGCATAACGTAAAATACTATTACGTAATGACGTATAACGCTATGTAGCATTACGTCACAACGTGTAACGTTATATACTATTACGTAATGACGTATGAAGTTATATATTATTACCTACTGACGTATAACGTTATGTAGCATTACGTTATAACGTATAACGTTATGTAGCATTACGTAATAACGTATAACGTTATCTACTATTACGTAATGTCGTATAACGTTATGTAGCATTACGTAACAACGTATGACGTCATATATTATTACGTAATGACGTATAACGCTATGTAGCATTACGTCACAACGTATAGCGTTATATAATATTATGTAATGACGTATAACGTTATGTAGCATTACGTAACAACGTATAACGTTATCTACTATTACGTAATGACGTATAACGTTATGTAGCATATCGTAACAAAGTATAACGTTATATAATACTACGTAATGACGTATAAGGTTATGTAGCATTACGTAACAACGTATTACGTTATAAGCTATTACGTAATGACGTATAACGTAAAATACTATTACGTAACGACATATAACGCTATGTAGCATTACGTCACAACGTATAGCGTTATATAATATTATGTAATGACGTATAACGTTATGTAGCATTACGTAACAACGTATAACGTTATCTACTATTACGTAATGACGTATGACGTTATGTAGCATTACGTAACAAAGTATAACGTTAGCTACTATTACGTAATGACGTATGAAGCTATGTAGCATTACGTAACAACGTATTACGTTATAAACTATTACGTAATGACGTATAACGTTATGTAGCTTTGCGTATCAACATATAACGTTATATACTATGACGTATCAACGTATAACGTTATATAATATTACGTAACGACGCATAACGTAAAATACTATTACGTAATGACGTATAACGCTATGTAGCATTACGTCACAACGTGTAACGTTATATAGCTTTACGTAACAACGTATAACGTTATATAATACTACGTAATGTCGTGTAACCTTATCTACTATTACGTAATGACGTATATCGTTATGTAGCATTACGTAACAACGTGTAATATTATATACAATTACGTAGTAACATATAACGTTATATAGTACTACCCAATAACGTATAACGTTATATACTAATACGTAATGACGTATAACGTTATCTACTATCACGTAATATCGTATAACGTTATGTAGCATTACGTCACAACGAATACTGTTATATACTATTACGTAATGACGTATAACGTTATGTAGCATTACGTAACAACGTACAACGTTAGCTACTATTACGTACCAACGAATAACGTTATATACTATTACGTATCAACGTATCAACGTATAACGTTATATACTATGACGTAATGACGTACAACGTTATGTAGCATTACGTTATTACGTATGACGTTATATATTACTACCTAATGACGTATAACGCTATATACTATTACATAATGACGTATAACGTTATGTAGCATTACGTAACAACGTAAACCGTTATGTAGCATTACGTAACAACGTATAACGTTATGTAGCATTACGTAACAACGTATAACGTTATATAATATTACGTAATGTCGTGTAACCTTATCTACTATTACGTAATGACGTATATCGTTATGTAGCATTACGTAACAACGTATAACGTTATATAATACTACGTAATGACGTATAACGTTATGAAGCATTACGTTACAACGTGTAACGTTATATACTATTACGTAAGTACGTGTTACGTTATGTAGCATTACGTAATAACGTATAACGTTATATAGCTTTACGTAACAACGTATAACGTTATATAATACTACGTAATGACGTATAACGTTATGTAGCATTACGTGACAACGTACAACGTTATATAATACTACGTAATGACGTATAAGGTTATATACTATTACGTCATGACGTATAACGTTATGTAGCATTACGTTATAACGTATAATGTTATCTACTATTTCGTAATAACGTATAACGTTATGTAGCATTTACGTAACAACGTATAAACTTATGTAGCATTACGTAATGACGTATAATGTTATGTAGCATTACGTTATAACGTATAACGTTATCTACTATTACGTAATGACGTATAACGTTTTGTAGCATTACGTAACCACGAATAACGTTATATACTATTACGTAATGACGTATAACGTTATGTAGCATTACGTAACAACGTATAACGTTATGTAGTATTACGTAACAACGTATAACGTTATCTACTATTACGTAATGACGTATATCGTTATGTTGCAGTACGTAACAACGTATAACGTTATCTACTATTACGTAATGACGTATATCGTTATGTAGCATTACGTAACAACGTATACCGTTATACAGTACTACATAATGACGTATAACGTTATGTAGCATTACGTAACAACGTATAACGTTATATACTATTACGTATCAACGTATAACGTTATATACTATTACCTAATGGCGTATAACGTTATGTAGCATAACGTAGCAACGTGTAATGTTATATACAATTAGGTAATAACGTATAACGTTATCTACTATTACGTAATGACGTATAACGTTATTTAGTATTACGTAACAACGTATGACGTTATATACTATTACCTAATGACGTATAACGTTATATACTATTACGTAATGACGTATAACGTTACGTAGCATTACGTAACAACGTATTACGTTATCTACTATTACGTAATGACGTATAACGTTATGTAGCATTACGTAACAACGTGTTACGTTATGTAGCATTACGGTACGACGTATAACGTTATATAATACTACGTAATGACGTATAACGTTATGTAGCATTACGTAACGACGTGTTGCGTTATGTACTATTATGTAATGACGTATAACGTTATGTAGCATTACGTAACAACGTATAACGTTACCTACTATTACGTACCAACGTATAACGTTATATACTATTACGTAATGTCGTATAACGTTATTTACTATTACGCAATGACGTATATCGTTATGTAGCATTACGTAACAACGTATAACGTTACATAATACTACGTAATAACGTATAACGTTATCTACTATAACGTAATGACGTATAACGTTATGTATCATTACGTAACAACGTATAACGTTATGTAGCATTACGTAACAACGTATAACGTTATGCAGCATTACGTCACAACGTGTAACGTTATATACTATTACGTAATGACGTATAACGTTATGCAGCATAACGTAGCAACGTGTAATGTTATATACAATTACGTAATAACATATAACGTTATATAGTATTACCCAATAACGTATAACGTTATATACTAATACGTAATAACGTATAACGTTATCTACTATAACGTAATGACGTATAACGTTATGTAGCATTACGTAACAACGTACAACGTTAGCTACTATTACGTACCAACGTATAACGTTATATACTATTACGTATCAACGTATCAACGTATAACGTTATATACTATGACGTAATGACGTACAACGTCATGTAGCATTACGTTATTACGTATAACGTTATATATTACTACCTAATGACGTATAACGCTAGATACTATTACATAATGACGTATAACGTTATGTAGCATTACGTAACAACGTAAAACGTTATGTAGCATTACGTAACAACGTATAACGTTATGTAGCATTACGTCACAACGTGTAACGTTATATACTATTACGTAATGACGTATAACGTTATGCAGCATAACGTAGCAACGTGTAATGTCATATACAATTACGTAATAACATATAACGTTATATAGTACTACCCAATAACGTATAACGTTATATACTAATACGTAATAACGTATAACGTTATCTACTATTACGTAATGACGTATAACGTTATTTAGTATTACGTAACAACGTACAACGTTAGCTACTATTACGTACCAACGTATAACGTTATATACTATTACGTATCAACGTATCAACGTATAACGTTATATACTATGACGTAATGACGTACAACGTTATGTAGCATTACGTTATTACGTATGACGTTATATATTACTACCTAATGACGTATAACGCTATATACTATTACATAATGACGTATAACGTTATGTAGCATTACGTAACAACGTAAACCGTTATGTAGCATTACGTAACAACGTATAACGTTATGTAGCATTACGTAACAACGTATAACGTTATATAATATTACGCAATGTCGTGTAACCTTATCTACTATTACGTAATGACGTATATCGTTATGTAGCATTACGTAACAACGTATAACGTTATATAATACTACGTAATGACGTATAACGTTATGAAGCATTACGTTACAACGTGTAACGTTATATACTATTACGTAATGACGTGTTACGTTATGTAGCATTACGTAACAACGTATAACGTTATATAGCTTTACGTAACAACGTATAACGTTATATAATACTACGTAATGACGTATAACGTTATGTAGCATTACGTGACAACGTACAACGTTATATAATACTACGTAATGACGTATAAGGTTATATACTATTACGTAATGACGTATAACGTTATGTAGCATTACGTAACAACGTATAACGTTATATACTATTACGTATCAACGTATAACGTTATATACTATTACCTAATGGCGTATAACGTTGTGTAGCATAACGTAGCAACGTGTAATGTTATATACAATTAGGTAATAACGTATAACGTTATCTACTATTACGTAATGACGTATAACGTTATTTAGTATTACGTAACAACGTATGACGTTATATACTATTACCTAATGACGTATAACGTTATATACTATTACGTAATGACGTATAACGTTACGTAGCATTACGTAACAACGTATTACGTTATCTACTATTACGTAATGACGTATAACGTTATGTAGCATTACGTAACAACGTGTTACGTTATGTAGCATTACGGTACGACGTATAACGTTATATAATACTACGTAATGACGTATAACGTTATGTAGCATTACGTAACGACGTGTTGCGTTATGTACTATTATGTAATGACGTATAACGTTATGTAGCATTACGTAACAACGTATAACGTTACCTACTATTACGTACCAACGTATAACGTTATATACTATTACGTAATGTCGTATAACGTTATTTACTATTACGCAATGACGTATATCGTTATGTAGCATTACGTAACAACGTATAACGTTACATAATACTACGTAATAACGTATAACGTTATCTACTATAACGTAATGACGTATAACGTTATGTAGCATTACGTAACAACGTGTTACGTTATGTAGCATTACGGTACGACGTATAACGTTATATAATACTACGTAATGACGTATAACGTTATGTAGCATTACGTAACAACGTGTTACGTTATGTAGCATTACGTAACAACGTATAACGTTATGTAGCATTACGTAACAACGTATAACGTTATGTAGCATTACGTCACAACGTGTAACGTTATATACTATTACGTAATGACGTATAACGTTATGCAGCATAACGTAGCAACGTGTAATGTTATATACAATTACGTAATAACATATAACGTTATATAGTATTACCCAATAACGTATAACGTTATATACTAATACGTAATAACGTATAACGTTATCTACTATAACGTAATGACGTATAACGTTATGTAGCATTACGTAACAACGTACAACGTTAGCTACTATTACGTACCAACGTATAACGTTATATACTATTACGTATCAACGTATCAACGTATAACGTTATATACTATGACGTAATGACGTACAACGTCATGTAGCATTACGTTATTACGTATAACGTTATATATTACTACCTAATGACGTATAACGCTATATACTATTACATAATGACGTATAACGTTATGTAGCATTACGTAACAACGTAAAACGTTATGTAGCATTACGTAACAACGTATAACGTTATGTAGCATTACGTCACAACGTGTAACGTTATATACTATTACGTAATGACGTATAACGTTATGCAGCATAACGTAGCAACGTGTAATGTCATATACAATTACGTAATAACATATAACGTTATATAGTACTACCCAATAACGTATAACGTTATATACTAATACGTAATAACGTATAACGTTATCTACTATTACGTAATGACGTATAACGTTATTTAGTATTACGTAACAACGTATGATGTTATATACTATTGCCTAATGACGTATAACGTTATGTAGCATTACGTAACAACGTATAACGTTATGTAGCATTACGTCACACCGTGTAACGTTATATACTATTACGTAATGACGTATAACGTTATGCAGAATAATAGCAACGTGTAATGTTATATACAATTACGTAATAACATATAACGTTATATAGTACTACCCAATAACGTATAACGTTATATACTAATACGTAATAACGTATAACGTTATCTACTATTACGTAATGACGTATAACGTTATTTAGTATTACGTAACAACGTACAACGTTAGCTACTATTACGTACCAACGTATAACGTTATATACTATTACGTATCAACGTATCAACGTATAACGTTATATACTATGACGTAATGACGTACAACGTTATGTAGCATTACGTTATTACGTATGACGTTATATATTACTACCTAATGACGTATAACGCTATATACTATTACATAATGACGTATAACGTTATGTAGCATTACGTAACAACGTAAACCGTTATGTAGCATTACGTAACAACGTATAACGTTATGTAGCATTACGTAACAACGTATAACGTTATATAATATTACGCAATGTCGTGTAACCTTATCTACTATTACGTAATGACGTATATCGTTATGTAGCATTACGTAACAACGTATAACGTTATATAATACTACGTAATGACGTATAACGTTATGAAGCATTACGTTACAACGTGTAACGTTATATACTATTACGTAATGACGTGTTACGTTATGTAGCATTACGTAACAACGTATAACGTTATATAGCTTTACGTAACAACGTATAACGTTATATAATACTACGTAATGACGTATAACGTTATGTAGCATTACGTGACAACGTACAACGTTATATAATACTACGTAATGACGTATAAGGTTATATACTATTACGTCATGACGTATAACGTTATGTAGCATTACGTTATAACGTATAATGTTATCTACTATTACGTAATAACGTATAACGTTATGTAGCATTTACGTAACAACGTATAAACTTATGTAGCATTACGTAATGACGTATAATGTTATGTAGCATTACGTTATAACGTATAACGTTATCTACTATTACGTAATGACGTATAACGTTATGTAGCATTACGTAACCACGAATAACGTTATATACTATTACGTAATGACGTATAACGTTATGTAGCATTACGTAACAACGTATAACGTTATGTAGTATTACGTAACAACGTATAACGTTATCTACTATTGCGTAATGACGTATATCGTTATGTTGCAGTACGTAACAACGTATAACGTTATCTACTATTACGTAATGACGTATATCGTTATGTAGCATTACGTAACAACGTATACCGTTATACAGTACTACATAATGACGTATAACGTTATGTAGCATTACGTAACAACGTATAACGTTATATACTATTACGTATCAACGTATAACGTTATATACTATTACCTAATGGCGTATAACGTTATGTAGCATAACGTAGCAACGTGTAATGTTATATACAATTAGGTAATAACGTATGACGTTATCTACTATTACGTAATGACGTATAACGTTATTTAGTATTACGTAACAACGTATGACGTTATATACTATTACCTAATGACGTATAACGTTATATACTATTACGTAATGACGTATAACGTTACGTAGCATTACGTAACAACGTATTACGTTATCTACTATTACGTAATGACGTATAACGTTATGTAGCATTACGTAACAACGTATAATGTTAGCTACTATTACGTAATGACGTATAACGTTATGTAGCATTACGTAACAACGTGTTACGTTATGTAGCATTACGGTACGACGTATAACGTTATATAATACTACGTAATGACGTATAACGTTATGTAGCATTACGTAACGACGTGTTGCGTTATGTACTATTATGTAATGACGTATAACGTTATGTAGCATTACGTAACAACGTATAACGTTACCTACTATTACGTACCAACGTATAACGTTATATACTATTACGTAATGTCGTATAACGTTATTTACTATTACGCAATGACGTATATCGTTATGTAGCATTTCGTAACAACGTATAACGTTACATAATACTACGTAATAACGTATAACGTTATCTACTATAACGTAATGAAGTATAACGTTATGTATCATTACGTAACAACGTATAACGTTATGTAGCATTACGTAACAACGTATAACGTTATGTAGCATTACGTCACAACGTGTAACGTTATATACTATTACGTAATGACGTATAACGTTATGCAGCATAACGTAGCAACGTGTAATGTTATATACAATTACGTAATAACATATAACGTTATATAGTATTACCCAATAACGTATAACGTTATATACTAATACGTAATAACGTATAACGTTATCTACTATAACGTAATGACGTATAACGTTATGTAGCATTACGTAACAACGTACAACGTTAGCTACTATTACGTACCAACGTATAACGTTATATACTATTACGTATCAACGTATCAACGTATAACGTTATATACTATGACGTAATGACGTACAACGTCATGTAGCATTACGTTATTACGTATAACGTTATATATTACTACCTAATGACGTATAACGCTATATACTATTACATAATGACGTATAACGTTATGTAGCATTACGTAACAACGTAAAACGTTATGTAGCATTACGTAACAACGTATAACGTTATGTAGCATTACGTCACAACGTGTAACGTTATATACTATTACGTAATGACGTATAACGTTATGCAGCATAACGTAGCAACGTGTAATGTCATATACAATTACGTAATAACATATAACGTTATATAGTACTACCCAATAACGTATAACGTTATATACTAATACGTAATAACGTATAACGTTATCTACTATTACGTAATGACGTATAACGTTATTTAGTATTACGTAACAACGTATGATGTTATATACTATTGCCTAATGACGTATAACGTTATGTAGCATTACGTAACAACGTATAACGTTATGTAGCATTACGTCACAACGTGTAACGTTATATACTATTACGTAATGACGTATAACGTTATGCAGCATAACGTAGCAACGTGTAATGTTATATACAATTACGTAATAACATATAACGTTATATAGTACTACCCAATAACGTATAACGTTATATACTAATACGTAATAACGTATAACGTTATCTACTATTACGTAATGACGTATAACGTTATTTAGTATTACGTAACAACGTACAACGTTAGCTACTATTACGTACCAACGTATAACGTTATATACTATTACGTATCAACGTATCAACGTATAACGTTATATACTATGACGTAATGACGTACAACGTTATGTAGCATTACGTTATTACGTATAACGTTATATATTACTACCTAATGACGTATAACGCTATATACTATTACATAATGACGTATAACGTTATGTAGCATTACGTAACAACGTAAAACGTTATGTAGCAATACGTAACGACGCATAACGTAAAATACTATTACGTAATGACGTATAACATTATGTAGCATTACGTAACGACGCATAACGTTAAATACTATTACGTAATGACGTATAATGTTATGTAGCATGACGTTATCACGTATAACGTTATGTAGCATTACGTAATAACGTATAACGGTATCTACTTTTACGTAATGACGTATAACGTTATTTAGTATTACGTAACAACGTATGACGTTATATACTATTACCTAATGACGTATAACGTAATGTAGCATGACGTTATAACGTATAACGTTACGTACCATTACGTAACAACGTATTACGTTATCTACTATTACGTAATGACGTATAACGTTATGTAGCATTACGTAACAACGTATAACGTTATATAATACTACGCAATGACGTATAAGGTTATATACTATTACGTCATGACGTATAACTCTATGTAACATTACGTTACAACGTGTAACGTTATATTCTATTACGTAAGGACGTATAACGTTATGTAGCATTACGTATCAACGTATAACGTTATATAATACTACGTAATGACGTATAACGTTATGTAGCATTACGTAACAACGTGTTACGTTATGTAGCATTATGTTATAACGTATAGCGTTATCTACTATTACGTAATGACGTATAACGTAATGTAGCATAACGTAAGAAACGTATAACGTTTTGTAATACTACGTTATGACGTATAACGTTATGTAGCATTACGTATCGAGGCATAACGTTAAATACTATTACGTAATGACGTATAATGCTATGTAGCATTAGGTATCAACGTATAACGTTATATACTACTACGTAATGACGTATAACGTTTTGTAGCATTACGTAACAACGTATAACGTTATCTACTATTACGTAATGACTTATAACGTAATGTAGCATTACGTAACAACGTATAACCTTATTTAGCATTATGTAACGACGTATAACGCTATACACTATTACGTAATGACGTATAACGTAATGTAGCATTACGTAACAACGTATAACGTTATGCAGCATTACGTTATAACGTATAATGTTATCTACTATTACGTAATAACGTATAACGTTATGTAGCATTATTTAACAACGTATAACGTTATATACTATTACGTAATGACGTATAACGTTATGTAGCATTACGTAACAACGTGTAACGGTAGCTACTATTACGTAATGACGTATGAAGTTATATATTATTACCTACTGACGTATAACGTTATGTAGCATTACGTTATAACGTATAACGTTATGTAGCATTACGTATCAACGTATAACGTTATATACTATTACGTAATGACGTATAACGTAAAATACTATTACGTAATGACGTATAACGTTATGTAGCATTACGTCACAACGTATAGCGTTAAATAATATTACGTAATGACGCATAACGTTATGTAGCTTTCCGTAACAACGTATAACGTTATATAATACTACGTAATGACGTATAACGTTATGTAGCATTACGTAACAACGTATAACGTTATATAATATTACGTAATGTCGTATAACGTTATCTACTATTACGTAATAACGTATAAATTTATGTAGCATTACGTAATGACGTATAATGTTATGTAGCATTATGTAACAACGTATAACGTTATCTACTATTACGTAATGACTTATAACGTAATGTAGCATTACGTAACAACGTATAACCTTATTTAGCATTATGTAACGACGCATAACGTAAAATACTATTACGTAATGACGTATAACGTTATGTAGCATTACGTTAAAACGTATAACGTTATGTAGCATTACGTTAAAACGTATAACGTTATGTAGCATTACGTTATAACGTATAACGTTATCTACTATTACGTAATGACGTATGACGTTATGTAGCATTACGTAACAAAGTATGACGTTAGCTACTATTACGTAATGACGTATAAAGCTATGTAGCATTACGTAACAACGTATTACGTTATAAACTATTACGTAATGACGTATAACGTTATGTAGCTTTACGTATCAACATATAACGTTATATACTATGACGTATCAACGTATAACGTTATATAATATTACGTAACGACGCATAACGTAAAATACTATTACGTAATGACGTATAACGCTATGTAGCATTACGTCACAACGTGTAACGTTATATACTATTACGTAATGACGTATGAAGTTATATATTATTACCTACTGACGTATAACGTTATGTAGCATTACGTTATAACGTATAACGTTATGTAGCATTACGTAATAACGTATAACGTTATCTACTATTACGTAATGTCGTATAACGTTATGTAGCATTACGTAACAACGTATGACGTTATATACTATTACGTAATGACGTATAATGTTATGTAGCATTACGTAACGAGGCATAACGTTAAATACTATTACGTAATGACGTATAACGCTATGTAGCATTACGTCACAACGTATAGCGTTATATAATATTATGTAATGGCGTATAACGTTATGTAGCATTACGTCACAACGTATAACGTTATCTACTATTACGTAATGACGTATAACGTTATGTAGCATTACGTCACGACGCATAACGTTAAATACTATTACGTAATGACGTATAACGTTATGTAGCTTTACCTAACAACGTATAACGTTATATAATACTACGTAATGACGTATAACGTTATGTAGCATTACGTAACAACGTATTACGTTATAAGCTATTACGTAATGACGTATAACGTATAATACTATTACGTAACGACGTATAACGCTATGTAGCATTACGTCACAACGTATAGCGTTATATAATATTATGTAATGACGTATAACTTTATGTAGCATTACGTAACAACGTATAACGTTATCTACTATTACGTAATGACGTATGACGTTATGTAGCATTACGTAACAAAGTATAACGTTAGCTACTATTACGTAATGACGTATAAAGCTATGTAGCATTACGTAACAACGTATTACGTTATAAACTATTACGTAATGACGTATAACGTTATGTAGCTTTACGTATCAACATATAACGTTATATACTATTACGTATCAACGTATAACGTTATATAATATTACGTAACGACGCATATCGTAAAATACTATTACGTAATGACGTATAACGCTATGTAGCATTACGTCACAACGTGTAACGTTATATACTATTACGTAATGACGTATGAAGTTATGTATTATTACCTACTGACGTATAACGTTTTGTAGCAGTACGTTATAACGTATAACGTTATGTAGCATTACGTAATAACGTATAACGTTATTTACTATTACGTAGTGACGTATAACGTTATGTAGCATTACGTTACAACGTGTAACGTTATATACTATTACGTAATGACGTGTAACGCTATGTAGCATTACGTCACAACGTCTAACGTTATATACTATTACGTAATGACGTATAACGTTACGTAGCATTACGTAACAACGTATTATGTTATCTACTATTACGTAATGACGTATAACGTAAAATACTATTACGTAATGACGTATTACGCTATGTAGCATTACGTCACAACGTATAGCGTTAAATACTATTACGTAATGACGTATAACGTTATGTAGCTTTCCGTAACAACGTACAACGTTATATAATACTACGTAATGACGTATAACGTTTTGTAGCATTACGTAACAACGTATAACGTTATATAATATTACGTAATGTCGTATAACCTTATCTACTATTACGTAATGACGTATATCGTTATGTAGCATTACGTAACAACGTATAACGTTATATAATACTACGTAATGACGTATAACGTTATGTAGCATTACGTTACAACGTGTAACGTTATATACTATTACGTAATGACGTGTAACGTTATGTAGCATTACGTAACAACGTATAACGTTATGTATCATTACGTAACAACGTATAACGTTATGTAGCATTACGTAACAACGTATAACGTTATGTAGTATTACGTAACAACGTATAACGTTATCTACTATAACGTAATGACGTATAACGTTATGTATCATTACGTAACAACGTATAACGTTATGTAGCATTACGTAACATCGTATAACGTTATGTAGCATTACGTAACATCGTATAACGTTATGTAGCATTACGTCACAACGTGTAACGTTATATACTATTACGTAATGACGTATAACGTTATGCAGCATAACGTAGCAACGTGTAATGTTATATACAATTACGTAATAACATATAACGTTATATAGTACTTCCCAATAACGTATAACGTTATATACTAATACGTAATAACGTATAACGTTATCTACTATAACGTAATGACGTATAACGTTATGTAGCATTACGTAACAACGTACAACGTTAGCTACTATTACGTACCAACGTATAACGTTATATACTATTACGTATCAACGTATAACGTTATATACTATGACGTAATGACGTACAACGTCATGTAGCATTACGTTATTACGTATAACGTTATATATTACTACCTAATGACGTATAACGCTATATACTATTACATAATGACGTATATAATTATGTAGCATTACGTAACAACGTAAAACGTTATGTAGCATTACGTAACAACGTATAACGTTATGTAGCATTACGTCACAACGTGTAACGTTATATACTATTACGTAATGACGTATAACGTTATGCAGCATAACGTAGCAACGTGTAATGTTATATACAATTACGTAATAACATATAACGTTATATAGTACTACCCAATAACGTATAACGTTATATACTAATACGTAATAACGTATAACGTTATCTACTATTACGTAATGACGTATAACGTTATTTAGTATTACGTAACAACGTACAACGTTAGCTACTATTACGTACCAACGTATAACGTTATATACTATTACGTATCAACGTATCTACGTATAACGTTATATACTATGACGTAATGACGTACAACGTTATGTAGCATTACGTTATTACGTATAACGTTATATATTACTACCTAATGACGTATAACGCTATATACTATTACATAATGACGTATAACGTTATGTAGCATTACGTAACAACGTAAAACGTTATGTAGCAATACGTAACGACGCATAACGTAAAATACTATTACGTAATGACGTATAACATTATGTAGCATTACGTAACGACGCATAACGTTAAATACTATTACGTAATGACGTATAATGTTATGTAGCATGACGTTATCACGTATAACGTTATGTAGCATTACGTAATAACGTATAACGTTATCTACTATTACGTAATGACGTATAACGTTATTTAGTATTACGTAACAACGTATGACGTTATATACTATTACCTAATGACGTATAACGTAATGTAGCATGACGTTATAACGTATAACGTTACGTACCATTACGTAACAACGTATTACGTTATCTACTATTACGTAATGACGTATAACGTTATGTAGCATTACGTAACAACGTATAACGTTATATAATACTACGCAATGACGTATAAGGTTATATACTATTACGTCATGACGTATAACTCTATGTAAAATTACGTTACAACGTGTAACCTTATATTCTATTACGTAAGGACGTATAACGTTATGTAGCATTACGTATCAACGTATAACGTTATATAATACTACGTAATGACGTATAACGTTATGTAGCATTACGTAACAACGTGTTACGTTATGTAGCATTATGTTATAACGTATAGCGTTATCTACTATTACGTAATGACGTATAACGTAATGTAGCATAACGTAAGAAACGTATAACGTTTTGTAATACTACGTTATGACGTATAACGTTATGTAGCATTACGTATCGAGGCATAACGTTAAGTACTATTACGTAATGACGTATAATGCTATGTAGCATTAGGTATCAACGTATAACGTTATATACTACTACGTAATGACGTATAACGTTTTGTAGCATTACGTAACAACGTATAACGTTATCTACTATTACGTAATGACTTATAACGTAATGTAGCATTACGTAACAACGTATAACCTTATTTAGCATTATGTAACGACGTATAACGCTATACACTATTACGTAATGACGTATAACGTAATGTAGCATTACGTAACAACGTATAACGTTATGCAGCATTACGTTATAACGTATAATGTTATCTACTATTACGTAATAACGTATAACGTTATGTAGCATTACGTAACCACGAATAACGTTATATAATACTACGTAATGACGTATAACGTTATGTAGCTTTACGTAACAACGTATAACGTTATATAATACTACGTAATGACGTATAACGTTATGTAGCATTATTTAACAACGTATAACGTTATATACTATTACGTAATGACGTATAACGTTATGTAGCATTACGTAACAACGTATAACGGTAGCTACTATTACGTAATGACGTATGAAGTTATATATTATTACCTACTGACGTATAACGTTATGTAGCATTACGTTACAACGTATAACGTTATGTAGCATTACGTATCAACGTATAACGTTATATACTATTACGTAATGACGTATAAAGTTATGCAGCATAACGTAGCAACGTGTAATGTCATATACAATTACGTAATAACATATAACGTTATATAGTACTACCCAATAACGTATAACGTTATATACTAATACGTAATAACGTATAACGTTATCTACTATTACGTAATGACGTATAACGTTATTTAGTATTACGTAACAACGTATGATGTTATATACTATTGCCTAATGACGTATAACGTTATGTAGCATTACGTAACAACGTATAACGTTATGTAGCATTACGTCACAACGTGTAACGTTATATACTATTACGTAATGACGTATAACGTTATGCAGCATAACGTAGCAACGTGTAATGTTATATACAATTACGTAATAACATATAACGTTATATAGTACTACCCAATAACGTATAACGTTATATACTAATACGTAATAACGTATAACGTTATCTACTATTACGTAATGACGTATAACGTTATTTAGTATTACGTAACAACGTACAACGTTAGCTACTATTACGTACCAACGTATAACGTTATATACTATTACGTATCAACGTATCAACGTATAACGTTATATACTATGACGTAATGACGTACAACGTTATGCAGCATTACGTTATTACGTATAACGTTATATATTACTACCTAATGACGTATAACGCTATATACTATTACATAATGACGTATAACGTTATGTAGCATTACGTAACAACGTAAAACGTTATGTAGCAATTCGTAACGACGCATAACGTAAAATACTATTACGTAATGACGTATAACATTATGTAGCATTACGTAACGACGCATAACGTTAAATACTATTACGTAATGACGTATAATGTTATGTAGCATGACGTTATCACGTATAACGTTATGTAGCATTACGTAATAACGTATAACGTTACCTACTATTACGTAATGACGTATAACGTTATTTAGTATTACGTAACAACGTATGACGTTATATACTATTACCTAATGACGTATAACGTAATGTAGCATGACGTTATAACGTATAACGTTACGTACCATTACGTAACAACGTATTACGTTATCTACTATTACGTAATGACGTATAACGTTATATAGCATTACGTAACAACGTATAACGTTATATAATACTACGCAATGACGTATAAGGTTATATACTATTACGTCATGACGTATAACTCTATGTAAAATTACGTTACAACGTGTAACGTTATATTCTATTACGTAAGGACGTATAACGTTATGTAGCATTACGTATCAACGTATAACGTTATATAATACTACGTAATGACGTATAACGTTATGTAGCATTACGTAACAACGTGTTACGTTATGTAGCATTATGTTATAACGTATAGCGTTATCTACTATTACGTAATGACGTATAACGTAATGTAGCATAACGTAAGAAACGTATAACGTTTTGTAATACTACGTTATGACGTATAACGTTATGTAGCATTACGTATCGAGGCATAACGTTAAGTACTATTACGTAATGACGTATAATGCTATGTAGCATTAGGTATCAACGTATAACGTTATATACTACTACGTAATGACGTATAACGTTTTGTAGCATTACGTAACAACGTATAACGTTATCTACTATTACGTAATGACTTATAACGTAATGTAGCATTACGTAACAACGTATAACCTTATTTAGCATTATGTAACGACGTATAACGCTATACACTATTACGTAATGACGTATAACGTAATGTAGCATTACGTAACAACGTATAACGTTATGCAGCATTACGTTATAACGTATAATGTTATCTACTATTACGTAATAACGTATAACGTTATGTAGCATTACGTAACCACGAATAACGTTATATAATACTACGTAATGACGTATAACGTTATGTAGCATTATTTAACAACGTATAACGTTATATACTATTACGTAATGACGTATAACGTTATGTAGCATTACGTAACAACGTATAACGGTAGCTACTATTACGTAATGACGTATGAAGTTATATATTATTACCTACTGACGTATAACGTTATGTAGCATTACGTTACAACGTATAACGTTATGTAGCATTACGTATCAACGTATAACGTTATATACTATTACGTAATGACGTATAAAGTTATGCAGCATAACGTAGCAACGTGTAATGTCATATACAATTACGTAATAACATATAACGTTATATAGTACTACCCAATAACGTATAACGTTATATACTAATACGTAATAACGTATAACGTTATCTACTATTACGTAATGACGTATAACGTTATTTAGTATTACGTAACAACGTATGATGTTATATACTATTGCCTAATGACGTATAACGTTATGTAGCATTACGTAACAACGTATAACGTTATGTAGCATTACGTCACAACGTGTAACGTTATATACTGTTACGTAATGACGTATAACGTTATGCAGCATAACGTAGCAACGTGTAATGTTATATACAATTACGTAATAACATATAACGTTATATAGTACTACCCAATAACGTATAACGTTATATACTAATACGTAATAACGTATAACGTTATCTACTATTACGTAATGACGTATAACGTTATTTAGTATTACGTAACAACGTACAACGTTAGCTACTATTACGTACCAACGTATAACGTTATATACTATTACGTATCAACGTATCAACGTATAACGTTATATACTATGACGTAATGACGTACAACGTTATGCAGCATTACGTTATTACGTATAACGTTATATATTACTACCTAATGACGTATAACGCTATATACTATTACATAATGACGTATAACGTTATGTAGCATTACGTAACAACGTAAAACGTTATGTAGCAATACGTAACGACGCATAACGTAAAATACTATTACGTAATGACGTATAACATTATGTAGCATTACGTAACGACGCATAACGTTAAATACTATTACGTAATGACGTATAATGTTATGTAGCATGACGTTATCACGTATAACGTTATGTAGCATTACGTAATAACGTATAACGTTACCTACTATTACGTAATGACGTATAACGTTATTTAGTATTACGTAACAACGTATGACGTTATATACTATTACCTAATGACGTATAACGTAATGTAGCATGACGTTATAACGTATAACGTTACGTACCATTACGTAACAACGTATTACGTTATCTACTATTACGTAATGACGTATAACGTTATGTAGCATTACGTAACAACGTATAACGTTATATAATACTACGCAATGACGTATAAGGTTATATACTATTACGTCATGACGTATAACTCTATGTAAAATTACGTTACAACGTGTAACGTTATATTCTATTACGTAAGGACGTATAACGTTATGTAGCATTACGTATCAACGTATAACGTTATATAATACTACGTAATGACGTATAACGTTATGTAGCATTACGTAACAACGTGTTACGTTATGTAGCATTATGTTATAACGTATAGCGTTATCTACTATTACGTAATGACGTATAACGTAATGTAGCATAACGTAAGAAACGTATAACGTTTTGTAATACTACGTTATGACGTATAACGTTATGTAGCATTACGTATCGAGGCATAACGTTAAGTACTATTACGTAATGACGTATAATGCTATGTAGCATTAGGTATCAACGTATAACGTTATATACTACTACGTAATGACGTATAACGTTTTGTAGCATTACGTAACAACGTATAACGTTATCTACTATTACGTAATGACTTATAACGTAATGTAGCATTACGTAACAACGTATAACCTTATTTAGCATTATGTAACGACGTATAACGCTATACACTATTACGTAATGACGTATAACGTAATGTAGCATTACGTAACAACGTATAACGTTATGCAGCATTACGTTATAACGTATAATGTCATCTACTATTACGTAATAACGTATAACGTTATGTAGCATTACGTAACCACGAATAACGTTATATAATACTACGTAATGACGTATAACGTTATGTAGCTTTACGTAACAACGTATAACGTTATATAATACTACGTAATGACGTATAACGTTATGTAGCATTATTTAACAACGTATAACGTTATATACTATTACGTAATGACGTATAACGTAAAATACTATTACGTAATGACGTATAACGCTATGTAGCATTACGTCACAACGTATAGCGTTAAATAATATTACGTAATGACGTATAACGTTATGTAGCTTTCCGTAACAACGTATAACGTTATATAATACTACGTAATGACGTATAACGTTATGTAGCATTACGTAACAACGTATAACGTTATATAATATTACGTAATGTCGTATAACGTTATCTACTATTACGTAATAACGTATAAATTTATGTAGCATTACGTAATGACGTATAATGTTATGTAGCATTATGTAACAACGTATAACGTTATCTACTATTACGTAATGACTTATAACGTAATGTAGCATTACGTAACAACGTATAACCTTATTTAGCATTATGTAACGACGCATAACGTAAAATACTATTACGTAATGACGTATAACGTTATGTAGCATTACGTTAAAACGTATAACGTTATGTAGCATTACGTTATAACGTTATCTACTATTACGTAATGACTTATGACGTTATGTAGCATTACGTAACAAAGTATAACGTTAGCTACTATTACGTAATGACGTATAAAGCTATGTAGCATTACGTAACAACGTATTACGTTATAAACTATTACGTAATGACGTATAACGCTATGTAGCTTTACGTATCAACATATAACGTTATATACTATGACGTATCAACGTATAACGTTATATAATATTACGTAACGAAGCATAACGTAAAATACTATTACGTAATGACGTATAACGCTATGTAGCATTACGTCACAACGTGTAACGTTATATACTATTACGTAATGACGTATGAAGTTATATATTATTACCTACTGACGTATAACGTTATGTAGCATTACGTTATAACGTATAACGTTATGTAGCATTACGTAATAACGTATAACGTTATCTACTATTACGTAATGTCGTATAACGTTATGTAGCATTACGTAACAACGTATGACGTTATATACTATTACGTAATGACGTATAACGTTATGTAGCTTTACGTAACAACGTATAACGTTATATAATACTACGTAATGACGTATAACGTTATGTAGCATTACGTAACAACGTATTACGTTATAAGCTATTACGTAATGACGTATAACGTATAATACTATTACGTAACGACGTATAACGCTATGTAGCATTACGTCACAACGTATAGCGTTATATAATATTATGTAATGACGTATAACTTTATGTAGCATTACGTAACAACGTATAACGTTATCTACTATTACGTAATGACGTATGACGTTATGTAGCATTAGGTAACAAAGTATAACGTTATATAATATTACGTAATGTCGTATAACCTTATCTACTATTACGTAATGACGTATATCGTTATGTAGCATTACGTAACAACGTATAACGTTATATAATACTACGTAATGACGTATAACGTTATGTAGCATTACGTTACAACGTGTAACGTTATATACTATTACGTAATGACGTGTAACGTTATGTAGCATTACGTGACAACGTACAACGTTATATAATACTACGTAATGACGTATAAGGTTATATACTATTACGTCATGACGTATAACGTTATTTAGTATTACGTAACAACGTATGACGTTATATACTATTACCTAATGACGTATAACGTCATGTAGCATGACGTTATAACGTATAACGTTACGTACCATTACGTAACAACGTATTACGTTATCTACTATTACGTAATGACGTATAACGTTATGTAGCATTACGTAACAACGTATAACGTTATATAATACTACGCAATGACGTATAAGGTTATATACTATTACGTCATGACGTATAACTCTATGTAAAATTACGTTACAACGTGTAACGTTATATACTATTACGTAAGGACGTATAACGTTATGTAGCATTACGTATCAACGTATAACGGTATATACTATTACGTAATGACGTATAACGTAAAATACTATTACGTAATGACGTATAACGCTATGTAGCATTACGTCACAACGTATAGCGTTAAATAATATTACGTAATGACGTATAACGTTATGTAGCTTTCCGTAACAACGTATAACGTTATATAATACTACGTAATGACGTATAACGTTATGTAGCATTACGTAACAACGTATAACGTTATATAATATTACGTAATGTCGTATCACGTTATCTACTATTACGTAATGACGTATAACGTAAAATACTATTACGTAATGACGTATAACGCTATGTAGCATTACGTCACAACGTATAGCGTTAAATACTATTACGTGATGACTTATAACGTTATGTAGCTTTACGTAACAACGAATTATGTTATCTACTATTACGTAATGACGTATATCGTAAAATACTATTACGTAATGACGTATTACGCTATGTAGCATTACGTCTCAACGTATAGCGTTAAATACTATTACGTAATGGCGTATAACGTTATGTAGCTTTCCGTAACAACGTACAACGTTGTATAATACTACGTAATGACGTATAACGTTTTGTAGCATTACGTAACAACGTATAACGTTATATAATATTACGTAATGTCGTATAACCTTATCTACTATTACGTAATGACGTATATCGTTATGTAGCATTACGTAACAACGTATAACGTTATATAATACTACGTAATGACGTATAACGTTATGTAGCATTACGTTACAACGTGTAACGTTATATACTATTACGTAATGACGTGTAACGTTATGTAGCATTACGTAACAACGTATAACGTTATGAATCATTACGTAACAACGTATTAGGGGGACCGGAAAGTAATGTCGTTTCTGCGCATGCCGATGTTTGATTGTCTTTTGTCAGCTCATTGTGTATCTCAAAGGCGTGTTAAAGTTATTTTAAGGTTATTGTGACTTCTTTTCTTGTGAATATTGCATTATTAAACTTTTTTTTTGCTTTTTGGAGTGAAATGGGCAGCCAAATACCAGAAGAGCATATCCGGCATTGTATGCTTTATGAATTTCGCAAGGGTAGCAATGCAACAATTGCGACCAAAAACATTTGCGATGTTTATCCATCTGCATTAGACGTTCGTAAATGTCAAAGATGGTTTTCTAAGTTCAAATCTGGTAATTTTGATCTCTCGGACTCCTATCGATCAGGAAGACCAGTAACATTGGATAACAACATTCTCAAGGCAGAAGTGGAGGCAAATCCATGTCAAACTATTGAAGAATTGTCGAACACCCTCAACCAACCTTGGTCGACCATACAAGAACATTTAAAGCAAATTGGAAAAGTAAGCAGAGCAGGTGTTTGGGTCCCGCATAACCTGTCCGAAGAAAACAAAGCCAACCGATCCGTCACATGCAACGTATTGCTTCAGCGGCATCGTACCGAACCATTTTTTGATCGTTTGATCACAGGAGACGAAAAGTGGGTACTGTATGATAATCCAAAACGCAAAAGGCAGTGGCTCTCTGCAAGCGAATCACCACGAAGTACTGCAAAACCGGGTTTACATCCCAAAAAGGCGCTTCTGTGTGTTTGGTGGAGCATTCGCGGTATTGTTCACTTTGAAGTGCTCAAACCTGGACAAACAGTTAATGCAGAAGTTTATTGTGAACAATTGGATCGTGTGAAACAATCACTAATGGAAAAGTATCCGGCAATTGTCAACAGGAAAGGTGTCATTTTGCAACACGACAATGCAAGACCGCACTGTGCAAGACGAACTCTAGAAAAAATTAATGCATTGGGTTGGGAAGTATTGCCTCATCCACCATATTCACCCGATATCGCACCCTCGGATTTCCATTTATTCCGATCCCTGCAACATTTTCTAAGCGGTAAAAAATTTGATAATTTGGATGACGTTCAAAATGCTATTTCGGATTATTTTAATGAAAAACCAATTGATTTTTATCAATCCGGGATTGAAAATTTGCACACTAGATGGCAAAAGGTTGTTGAAAACGACGGCGATTATATTATTGATTAAAAATAAAGACTTCTTCAAAATATATTCGTTTGAATTTAATGTAAGAAAGCGACATTACTTTCCGGTCCCCCTAATATAACGTTATGTAGCATTACGTAACAACGTATAACGTTATGTAGTATTACGTAACAACGTATAACGTTACATAATACTACGTAATGACGTATAACGTTATCCAACATTACTTTTCAACGTATAACGTTATATACTATTACGTAATGACGTATAACGTAAAATACTATTACGTAATGACATATAACACTATGTAGCATTACGTCACAACGTATAGCGTTAAATACTATGACGTAATGACGTATAACGTTATGTAGCATTACGTAACAACGTATAACGTTATATACTATTACGTAATGTCGCATGACGTTATTTACTATTACGCAATGACGTATATCGTTATGTAGCATTACGTAACAACGTATAACGTTAGATAATACTACGTAATGACGTATAACGTTATCCAACATTACGTATCAACGTATAACGTTATATACTATTACGTATCAACGTATAACGTTATATACTATTACGTAATGACGTATATCGTTATGTAGCATTACGTAACAACGTATAACGTTATATAATACTACGCAATGACGTATAACGTTATGTAGCATAACGTAGCAACGTGTAATGTTATATACAATTACGTAATAACGTATAACGTTATATAGTACTACCCAATAACGTATAACGTTATATACTAATACGTAATAACGTATAACGTTATCTACTATAACGTAATGACGTATAACGTTATTTAGTATTACGTAACAACGTATGACGTTATATACTATTACCTAATGACGTATAACGTTATATACTATTACCTAATGACGTATAACGTTATGTAGGATGACGTTATAACGCATAACGTTATGTAGCATTCCGTTAGAACCTATAACGTTATCTACTATTACGTAATGACGTATAACGTTATGTATCGTTACGTAACAACGTATAACGTTATGTAGCATTACGTAACGACGTATAACGTTATGTAGCATTACGTCACAACGTGTAACGTTATATACTATTACGTAATGACGTATAACATTATGCAGCATAACGTAGCAACGTGTAATGTTATATACAATTACGTAATAACATATAACGTTATATAGTACTACCCAATAACGTATAACGTTATATACTAATACGTAATAACGTATAACGTTATCTACTATCACGTAATGTCGTATAACGCTATGTAGCATTACGTCACAACGAATACTGTTATATAGTATTACGTAATGACGTATAACGTTATGTAGCATTACGTAACAACGTACAACGTTAGCTACTATTACGTACCAACGTATAACGTTATATACTATTACGTATCAACGTATCAACGTATAACGTTATATACTATGACGTAATGACGTATAACGCTATAAACTGTTGCATAATGACGTATGACGTTATGTAGCATTACGTAACAACGTAAAACGTTATGTAGCATTACGTAACAACGTATAACGTTATGTAGCATTACGTAACAACGTATAACGTTATATAATATTACGTAATGTCGTGTAACCTTATCTACTATTACGTAATGACGTATATCGTTAGGTAGCATTACGTAACAACGTATAACGTTATATAATACTACGTAATGACGTATAACGTTATGAAGCATTACGTTACAACGTGTAACGTTATATACTATTACGTAATGACGTGTAACGTTATGTAGCATTACGTAACAACGTATAACGTTATGTATCATTACGTAACAACGTATAACGTTATGTAGCATTACGTAACAACGTATAACGTTATGTAGTATTACGTAACAACGTATAACGTTACATAATACTACGTAATGACGTATAACGTTATCCTACATTACTTTTCAACGTATAACGTTATATACTATTACGTAATGACGTATAACGTAAAATACTATTACGTAATGACGTATAACACTATGTAGCATTACGTCACAACGTATAGCGTTAAGTACTATTACGTAATGACTTATAACGTTATATAGCTTTACGTAACAACGTGTAACGTTATATAATACTACGTAATGACGTATAACGTTATGTAGCATTACGTGACAACGTACAACGTTATATAATACTACGTAATGACGTATAAGGTTATATACTATTACGTCATGACGTATAACGTTATGTAGCATTACGTTATAACGTATAATGTTATCTACTATTACGTAATAACGTATAACGTTATGTAGCATTTACGTAACAACGTATAAACTTATGTAGCATTACGTAATGACGTATAATGTTATGTAGCATTACGTTATAACGTATAACGTTATCTACTATTACGTAATGACGTATAACGTTATTTAGTATTACGTAACAACGTATGACGTTATATACTATTACCTAATGACGTATAACGTTATATACTATTACGTAATGACGTATAACGTTACGTAGCATTACGTAACAACGTATTACGTTATCTACTATTACGTAATGACGTATAACGTTATGTAGCATTACGTAACAACGTATTACGTTATCTACTATTACGTAATGACGTATAACGTTATGTAGCATTACGTAACAACGTATAATGTTACCTACTATTACGTAATGACGTATAACGTTACGTAGCATTACGTAACAACGTATTACGTTATCTACTATTACGTAATGACGTATAACGTTATGTAGCATTACGTAACGACGTGTTGCGTTATGTACTATTATGTAATGACGTATAACGTTATGTAGCATTACGTAACAACGTATAACGTTACCTACTATTACGTACCAACGTATAACGTTATATACTATTACGTAATGTCGTATAACGTTATTTACTATTACGCAATGACGTATATCGTTATGTAGCATTACGTAACAACGTATAACGTTACATAATACTACGTAATGACGTATAACGTTATCCAACATTACGTATCAACGTATAACGTTATATACTATTACGTATCAACGTATAACGTTATATACTATTACGTAATGACGTATATCGTTATGTAGCATTACGTAACAACGTATAACGTTATATAATACTACGTAATGACGTATAACGTTATGTAGCATAACATAGCAACGTGTAATGTTATATACAATTACGTAATAACGTATAACGTTATATAGTACTACCCAATAACGTATAACGTTATATACTAATACGTAATAACGTATAACGTTATCTACTATTACGTAATGTCGTATAACGCTATGTAGCATTACGTCACAACGAATACTGTTATATACTATTACGTAATGACGTATAACGTTATGTAGCATTACGTAACAACGTACAACGTTAGCTACTATTACGTACCAACGTATAACGTTATATACTATTACGTATCAACGTATCAACGTATAACGTTATATACTATGACGTAATGACGTACAACGTTATGTAGCATTACGTTATTACGTATAACGTTATATATTACTACCTAATGACGTATAACGCTATATACTATTACATAATGACGTATAACGTTATGTAGCATTACGTAACAACGTAAAACGTTATGTAGCAATACGTAACGACGCATAACGTAAAATACTATTACGTAATGACGTATAACATTATGTAGCATTACGTAACGACGCATAACGTTAAATACTATTACGTAATGACGTATAATGTTATGTAGCATGACGTTATCACGTATAACGTTATGTAGCATTACGTAATAACGTATAACGTTATCTACTTTTACGTAATGACGTATAACGTTATTTAGTATTACGTAACAACGTATGACGTTATATACTATTACCTAATGACGTATAACGTCATGTAGCATGACGTTATAACGTATAACGTTACGTACCATTACGTAACAACGTATTACGTTATCTACTATTACGTAATGACGTATAACGTTATGTAGCATTACGTAACAACGTATAACGTTATATAATACTACGCAATGACGTATAAGGTTATATACTATTACGTCATGACGTATAACTCTATGTAAAATTACGTTACAACGTGTAACGTTATATACTATTACGTAAGGACGTATAACGTTATGTAGCATTACGTATCAACGTATAACGGTATATACTATTACGTAATGACGTATAACGTAAAATACTATTACGTAATGACGTATAACGCTATGTAGCATTACGTCACAACGTATAGCGTTAAATAATATTACGTAATGACGTATAACGTTATGTAGCTTTCCGTAACAACGTATAACGTTATATAATACTACGTAATGACGTATAACGTTATGTAGCATTACGTAACAACGTATAACGTTATATAATATTACGTAATGTCGTATCACGTTATCTACTATTACGTAATGACGTATAACGTAAAATACTATTACGTAATGACGTATAACGCTATGTAGCATTACGTCACAACGTATAGCGTTAAATACTATTACGTGATGACTTATAACGTTATGTAGCTTTACGTAACAACGAATTATGTTATCTACTATTACGTAATGACGTATATCGTAAAATACTATTACGTAATGACGTATTACGCTATGTAGCATTACGTCTCAACGTATAGCGTTAAATACTATTACGTAATGGCGTATAACGTTATGTAGCTTTCCGTAACAACGTACAACGTTGTATAATACTACGTAATGACGTATAACGTTTTGTAGCATTACGTAACAACGTATAACGTTATATAATATTACGTAATGTCGTATAACCTTATCTACTATTACGTAATGACGTATATCGTTATGTAGCATTACGTAACAACGTATAACGTTATATAATACTACGTAATGACGTATAACGTTATGTAGCATTACGTTACAACGTGTAACGTTATATGCTATTACGTAATGACGTGTAACGTTATGTAGCATTACGTAACAACGTATAACGTTATGTATCATTACGTAACAACGTATAACGTTATGTAGCATTACGTAACAACGTATAACGTTATGTAGTATTACGTAACAACGTATAACGTTACATAATACTACGTAATGACGTATAACGTTATCCAACATTACTTTTCAACGTATAACGTTATATACTATTACGTAATGACGTATAACGTAAAATACTATTACGTAATGACATATAACACTATGTAGCATTACGTCACAACGTATAGCGTTAAATACTATTACGTAATGACTTATAACGTTATATAGCTTTACGTAACAACGTATAACGTTATATAATACTACGTAATGACGTATAACGTTATGTAGCATTACGTTATAACGTATAATGTTATCTACTATTACGTAATAACGTATAACGTTATGTAGCATTTACGTAACAACGTATAAACTTATGTAGCATTACGTAATGGCGTATAATGTTATGTAGCATTACGTTATAACGTATAACGTTATCTACTTTTACGTAATGACGTATAACGTTATGTAGCATTACGTAACCACGAATAACGTTATATACTATTACGTAATGACGTATAACGTTATGTAGCATTACGTAACAACGTATAACGTTATATACTATTGCGTATCAACGTATAACGTTGTATACTATTACCTAATGGCGTAGGACGTTATGTAGCATAACGTAGCAACGTGTATTGTTATATACAATTACGTAATAACGTATAACGTTATCTACTATTACGTAAGGACGTATAACGTTATTTAGTATTACGTAACAACGTATGACGTTATATACTATTATCTAATGACGTATAACGTTATATACTATTACCTAATGATGTATAACGTTATGTATCATGTCGTTATAACGTATAACGTTACGTAGCATTACGTAACAACGTATTACGTTATCTACTATTACGTAATGACGTATAACGTTATGTAGCATTACGTAACAATGTATAATGTTAGCTACTATTACGTAATGACGTATAAAGTTATGTAGCATTACGTTACAACGTATAACGTTATATAATACTACGTAATGACGTATAACGTTATGTAGCATTACGTAACAACGTGTTACGTTATGTAGCATTACGGTACGACGTATAACGTTATATAATACTACGTAATGACGTATAACGTTATGTAGCATTACGTAACGACGTGTTGCGTTATGTTCTATTATGTAATGACGTATAACGTTATGCAGCATTACGTAACAACGTATAACGTTAGCTACTATTACGTACCAACGTATAACGTTATATACTATGACGTAATGACGTATAACGTTATCCAACATTACGTATCAACGTATAACGTTATATACTATTACGTATCAACGTATAACGTTATATACTATTACGTAATGACGTATATCGTTATGTAGCATTACGTGACAACGTATAACGTTATATAATACTACGCAATGACGTATAACGTTATGTAGCATAACGTAGCAACGTGTAATGTTATATACAATTACGTAATAACGTATAACGTTATATAGTACTACCCAATAACGTATAACGTTATATACTAATACGTAATAACGTATAACGTTATCTACTATAACGTAATGACGTATAACGTTATTTAGTATTACGTAACAACGTATGACGTTATATACTATTACCTAATGACGTATAACGTTATATACTATTACCTAATGACGTATAACGTTATGTAGCATGGCGTTATAACGTATAACGTTATGTAGCATTCCGTTAGAACCTATAACGTTATCTACTATTACGTAATGACGTATAACGTTATGTATCGTTACGTAACAACGTATAACGTTATGTAGCATTACGTCACAACGTGTAACGTTATATACTATCACGTAATGTCGTATAACGCTATGTAGCATTACGTCACAACGAATACTGTTATATACTATTACGTAATGACGTATAACGTTATGTAGCATTACGTAACAACGTACAACGTTAGCTACTATTACGTACCAACGTATAACGTTATATACTATTACGTATCAACGTATCAACGTATAACGTTATATACTATGACGTAATGACGTACAACGTTATGTAGCATTACGTTATTACGTATAGCGTTATATATTACTACCTAATGACGTATAACGCTATATACTATTACATAATGACGTATAACGTTATGTAGCATTACGTAACAACGTAAAACGTTATGTAGCATTACGTAACAACGTATAACGTTATGTAGCATTACGTAACAACGTATAACGTTATATAATATTACGTAATGTCGTGTAACCTTATCTACTATTACGTAATGACGTATAACGTTATGTAGCATTACGTAACAACGTATAACGTTATGTATCATTACGTAACAACGTATAACGTTATGTAGCATTACGTAACAACGTATAAAGTTATGTAGTATTACGTAACAACGTATAACGTTACATAATACTACGTAATGACGTATAACGTTATCCAACATTACTTTTCAACGTATAACGTTATATACTATTACGTAATGACGTATAACGTAAAATACTATTACGTAATGACGTATAACGTAAAATACTATTACGTAATGACGTATAACACTATGTAGCATTACGTCACAGCGTATAGCGTTAAATACTATTACGTAATGACTTATAACGTTATATAGCTTTACGTAACAACGTATAACGTTATATAATACTACGTAATGACGTATAACGTTATGTAGCATTACGTGACAACGTACAACGTTATATAATACTACGTAATGACGTATAATGTTATATACTATTACGTCATGGCATATAACGTTATGTAGCATTACATTATAACGTATAATGTTATCTACTATTACGTAATAACGTATAACGTTATGTATCATTTACGTAACAACGTATAAACTTATGTAGCATTACGTTATAACGTATAACGTTATCTACTATTACGTAATGACGTATAACGTTATGTAGCATTACGTAACCACGAATAACGTTATATACTCTTACGTAATGACGTATAACGTTATGTAGCATTACGTAACAACGTATAACGTTATGTAGTATTACGTAACAACGTATAACGTTATCTACTATTACGTAATGACGTATATCGTTATGTTGCAGTACGTAACAACGTATAACGTTATCTACTATTACGTAATGACGTATATCGTTATGTAGCATTACGTAACAACGTATAATGTTAGCTACTATTACGTAATGACGTATAACGTTATGTAGCATTACGTAACAACGTGTTACGTTATGTAGCATTACGGTACGACGTATAACGTTATATAATACTACCTAATGACGTATAACGTTATGTAGCATTACGTAACGACGTGTTGCGTTATGTACTATTATGTAATGACGTATAACGTTATGTAGCATTACGTATCAACGTATAACGTTACCTACTATTACGTACCAACTTATAACGTTATATACTATTACGTAATGTCGTATAACGTTATTTACTATTACGCAATGACGTATATCGTTATGTAGCATTACGTAACAACGTATAACGTTACATAATACTACGTAATGACGTATAACGTTATCCAACATTACGTATCAACGTATAACGTTATATACTATTACGTAATGTCGTATAACGTTATTTACTATTACGCAATGACGTATATCGTTATGTAGCATTACGTAACAACGTATAACGTTATATACTATTACGTAATGACGTATATCGTTATGTAGCATTACGTAACAACGTATAACGTTATATAATACTACGTAATGACGTATAACGTTATGTAGCATAACGTAGCAACGTGTAATGTTATATACAATTACGTAATAACGTATAACGTTATATAGTACTACCCAATAACGTATAACGTTATATACTAATACGTAATAACGTATAACGTTATCTACTATAACATAATGACGTATAACGTTATGTATCATTACGTAACAACGTACAACGTTAGCTACTATTACGTACCAACGTATAACGTTATATACTATTACGTATCAACGAATAACGTTATATACTATTACGTAATGACGTGTATCGTTATGTAGCATTACGTAACAACGTATAACGTTATATAATACTACGTAATGACGTATAACGTTATGTAGCATAACGTAGCAACGTGTAATGTTATATACAATTACGTAATAACGTATAACGTTATATAGTACTACCCAATAACGTATAACGTTATATACTAATACCTAATGACGTATAACGTTATATACTATTACGCAATGACGTATAACGTTACGTAGCATTACGTAACAACGTATTACGTTATCTACTATTACGTAATGACGTATAACGTTATGTAGCATTACGTCACAACGAATACTGTTATATACTATTACGTAATGACGTATAACGTTATGTAGCATTACGTAACAACGTACAACGTTAGCTACTATTACGTACCAACGTATAACGTTATATACTATTACGTATCAGCGTATCAACGTATAACGTTATATACTATGACGTAATGACGTACAACGTTATGTAGCGTTACGTTATTACGTATAACGTTATATATTACTACCTAATGACGTATAACGCTATATACTATTACATAATGACGTATAACGTTATGTAGCATTACGTAACAACGTAAAACGTTATGTAGCATTACGTAACAACGTATAACGTTATGTAGCATTACGTCACAACGTGTAACGTTATATACTATTACGTAATGACGTATAACGTTATGCAGCATAACGTAGCAACGTGTAATGTTATATACAATTACGTAATAACATATAACGTTATATAGTACTACCCAATAACGTATAACGTTATATACTAATACGTAATAACGTATAACGTTATCTACTATTACGTAATGACGTATAACGTTATTTAGTATTACGTAACAACGTACAACGTTAGCTACTATTACGTACCAACTTATAACGTTATATACTATTACGTATCAACGTATCAACGTATAACGTTATATACTATGACGTAATGACGTACAACGTTATGTAGCATTACGTTATTACGTATAACGTTATATATTACTACTTAATGACGTATAACGCTATATACTATTACGTAATGACGTATAACGTTATGTAGCATTACGTAACAACGTAAAACGTTATGTAGCAATACGTAACGACGCATAACGTAAAATACTATTACGTAATGACGTATAACATTATGTACCATTACGTAACAACGTATTACGTTATCTACTATTACGTAATGACGTATAACGTTATGTAGCATTACGTAACAACGTATAACGTTATATAATACTACGCAATGACGTATAAGGTTATATACTATTACATCATGACGTATAACTCTATGTAAAATTACGTTACAACGTGTAACGTTATATACTATTACGTAAGGACGTATAACGTTATGTAGCATTACGTATCAACGTATAACGTTATATACTATTACGTAATGACGTATAACGTAAAATACTATTACGTAATGACGTATAACGCTATGTAGCATTACGTCACAACGTATAGCGTTAAATAATATTACGTAATGACGTATAACGTTATGTAGCTTTCCGTAACAACGTATAACGTTATATAATACTACGTAATGACGTATAACGTTATGTAGCATTACGTAACAACGTGTTACGTTATGTAGCATTATGTTATAACGTATAGCGTTATCCACTATTACGTAATGACGTATAACGTAATGTAGCATAACGTAAGAAACGTATAACGTTTTGTAATACTACGTTATGACGTATAACGTTATGTAGCATTACGTATCGAGGCATAACGTTAAATACTATTACGTAATGACGTATAATGCTATGTAGCATTAGGTATCAACGTATAACGTTATATACTACTACGTAATGACGTATAACGTTTTGTAGCATTACGTAACAACGTATAACGTTATCTACTATTACGCAATGACTTATAATGTAATGTAGCATTACGTAACAACGTAAAACCTTATTTAGCATTATGTAACGACGTATAACGCTATACACTATTACGTAATGACGTATAACGTAATGTAGCATTACGTAACAACGTATAACGTTATGCAGCATTACGTTATAACGTATAATGTTATCTACTATTACGTAATAACGTATAACGTTATGTAGCATTACGTAACCACGAATAACGTTATATAATACTACGTAATGACGTATAACGATATGTAGCTTTACGTAACAACGTATAACGTTATATAATACTACGTAATGACGTATAACGTTATGTAGCATTATGTAACAACGTATAACGTTATATACTATTACGTAATGACGTATAACGTTATGTAGCATTACGTAACAACGTATAACGTTAGCTACTATTACGTAATGACGTATGAAGTTATATATTATTACCTACTGACGTATAACGTTATGTAGCATTACGTTATAACGTATAACGTTATGTAGCATTACGTCACAACGTATAACGTTATCTACTATTACGTAATGACGTATAACGTTATGTAGCATTACGTAACAAAGTATAACGTTATCTACTATTACGTAATGACGTATAACGTTATGTAGCATTACGTAACGACGCATAACGTTAAATACTATTACGTAATGACGCATAACGTTATGTAGCTTTACGTAACAACGTATAACGTTATATAATACTACGTAATGACGTATAACGTTATGTAGCATTATGTAACAACGTATAACGTTATCTACTATTACGTAATGACGTATAACTTTGTATATTATTACCTAATGACGTATAAGGTTATATACTATTACGTAATGACGTATAACGTTATGTAGCTTTACGTAACAACGTATAACGTTATCTACTATTACGTAATGACGTATAACGTTATGTAGCATTACGTCACGACGCATGACGTTAAATACTATTACGTAATGACGTATAACGTTATGTAGCTTTACGTAACAACGTATAACGTTATATAATACTACGTAATGACGTATAACGTTATGTAGCATTATGTAACAACGTATAACGTTATCTACTATTACGTAATAACGTATAACTTTATATATTATTACCTAATGACGTATAAGGTTATATACTATTACGTAATGACGTATAACGTTATGTAGCATTACGTAACAACGTGTTACGTTATCTACTATTACGTAATGACGTATAACTTTGTATATTATTACCTAATGACGTATAAGGTTATATACTATTACGTAATGACGTATAACGTTATGTAGCTTTACGTAACAACGTATAACGTTATCTACTATTACGTAATGACGTATAACGTTATGTAGCATTACGTCACGACGCATGACGTTAAGTACTATTACGTAATGACGTATAACGTTATGTAGCTTTACGTAACAACGTATAACGTTATATAATACTACGAAATGACGTATAACGTTATGTAGCATTATGTTATAACGTATAGCGTTATCTACTATTACGTAATGACGTATAATGCTATGTAGCATTAGGTATCAACGTATAACGTTATATACTATTACGTAATGACGTATAACGTTTTGTAGCATTATGTAACAACGTATAACGTTATCTACTATTACGTAATGACTTATAACGTAATGTAGCATTACGTAACAACGTATAACCTTATTTAGCATTATGTAACGACGTATAACGCTATACACTATTACGTAATGACGTATAACGTAATGTAGCATTACGTAACAACGTATAACGTTATGCAGCATTACGTTATAACGTATAATGTTATCTACTATTACGTAATAACGTATAACGTTATGTAGCATTACGAAACCACGAATAACGTTATATACTATTACCTACTGACGTATAACGTTATGTAGCATTACGTTATAACGTATAACGTTATGTAGCAATACGTAGCAACGTATAACATTATATAATACTACGTAATTACGTTCAACGCTATGTAGCATTACGTAACAACGTATAACGTTATATATTATTACGTAATGACGTATAACGCTATGTAGCATTACGTCACAACGTTTAGCGTTATATAATATTATGTAATGACGTATAACGTTATGTAGCATTACGTAACAACGTATAACGTTATCTACTATTACGTAATGAGGTATAACGTTATGTAGCATATCGTAACAAAGTATAACGTTATCTACTATTACGTAATGACGTATAACGTTATGTAGCATTACGTAACGAAGCATAACGTTAAATACTATTACGTAATGACGTATAACGTTATGTAGCTTTACGTAACAACGTATAACGTTATATAATACTACGTGATGACGTATAACGTTATGTAGCATTACGTAACAACGTATTACGTTATAAGCTATTACGTAATGACGTATAACGTATAATACTATTACGTAACGACGTATAACGCTATGTAGCATTACGTCACAGCGTATAGCGTTATATAATTTTATGTAATGACGTATAACGTTATGTAGCATTACGTAACAACGTATAACGTTATCTACTATTACGTAATGACGTATGACGTTATGTAGCATTACGTAACAAAGTATAACGTTAGCTACTATTACGTAATGACGTATAAAGCTATGTAGCATAACGTAACAACGTATTACGTTATAAACTATTACGTAATGACGTATAACGTTATGTAGCTTTACGTATCAACATATAACGTTATATACTATTACGTATCAACGTATAACGTTATATAATATTACGTAACGACGCATAACGTAAAATACTATTACGTAATGACGTATAACGCTATGTAGCATTACGTCACAACGTGTAACGTTATCTACTATTACGTAATGAGGTATAACGTTATGTAGCATATCGTAACAAAGTATAACGTTATCTACTATTACGTAATGACGCATAACGTTATGTAGCTTTACGTAACAACGTATAACGTTATATAATACTACGTAATGACGTATAACGTTATGTAGCATTATGTAACAACGTATAACGTTATCTACTATTACGTAATGACGTATAACTTTGTATATTATTACCTAATGACGTATAAGGTTATATACTATTACGTAATGACGTATAACGTTATGTAGCTTTACGTAACAACGTATAACGTTATCTACTATTACGTAATGACGTATAACGTTATGTAGCATTACGTCACGACGCATGACGTTAAATACTATTACGTAATGACGTATAACGTTATGTAGCTTTACGTAACAACGTATAACGTTATATAATACTACGTAATGACGTATAACGTTATGTAGCATTATGTAACAACGTATAACGTTATCTACTATTACGTAATAACGTATAACTTTATATATTATTACCTAATGACGTATAAGGTTATATACTATTACGTAATGACGTATAACGTTATGTAGCATTACGTAACAACGTGTTACGTTATCTACTATTACGTAATGACGTATAACTTTGTATATTATTACCTAATGACGTATAAGGTTATATACTATTACGTAATGACGTATAACGTTATGTAGCTTTACGTAACAACGTATAACGTTATCTACTATTACGTAATGACGTATAACGTTATGTAGCATTACGTCACGACGCATGACGTTAAGTACTATTACGTAATGACGTATAACGTTATGTAGCTTTACGTAACAACGTATAACGTTATATAATACTACGAAATGACGTATAACGTTATGTAGCATTATGTTATAACGTATAGCGTTATCTACTATTACGTAATGACGTATAATGCTATGTAGCATTAGGTATCAACGTATAACGTTATATACTATTACGTAATGACGTATAACGTTTTGTAGCATTATGTAACAACGTATAACGTTATCTACTATTACGTAATGACTTATAACGTAATGTAGCATTACGTAACAACGTATAACCTTATTTAGCATTATGTAACGACGTATAACGCTATACACTATTACGTAATGACGTATAACGTAATGTAGCATTACGTAACAACGTATAACGTTATGCAGCATTACGTTATAACGTATAATGTTATCTACTATTACGTAATAACGTATAACGTTATGTAGCATTACGAAACCACGAATAACGTTATATACTATTACCTACTGACGTATAACGTTATGTAGCATTACGTTATAACGTATAACGTTATGTAGCAATACGTAGCAACGTATAACATTATATAATACTACGTAATTACGTTCAACGCTATGTAGCATTACGTAACAACGTATAACGTTATATATTATTACGTAATGACGTATAACGCTATGTAGCATTACGTCACAACGTTTAGCGTTATATAATATTATGTAATGACGTATAACGTTATGTAGCATTACGTAACAACGTATAACGTTATCTACTATTACGTAATGAGGTATAACGTTATGTAGCATATCGTAACAAAGTATAACGTTATCTACTATTACGTAATGACGTATAACGTTATGTAGCATTACGTAACGAAGCATAACGTTAAATACTATTACGTAATGACGTATAACGTTATGTAGCTTTACGTAACAACGTATAACGTTATATAATACTACGTGATGACGTATAACGTTATGTAGCATTACGTAACAACGTATTACGTTATAAGCTATTACGTAATGACGTATAACGTATAATACTATTACGTAACGACGTATAACGCTATGTAGCATTACGTCACAGCGTATAGCGTTATATAATTTTATGTAATGACGTATAACGTTATGTAGCATTACGTAACAACGTATAACGTTATCTACTATTACGTAATGACGTATGACGTTATGTAGCATTACGTAACAAAGTATAACGTTAGCTACTATTACGTAATGACGTATAAAGCTATGTAGCATAACGTAACAACGTATTACGTTATAAACTATTACGTAATGACGTATAACGTTATGTAGCTTTACGTATCAACATATAACGTTATATACTATTACGTATCAACGTATAACGTTATATAATATTACGTAACGACGCATAACGTAAAATACTATTACGTAATGACGTATAACGCTATGTAGCATTACGTCACAACGTGTAACGTTATATACCATTACGTAATGACGTATGAAGTTATGTATTATTACCTACTGACGTATAACGTTTTGTAGCAGTACGTTATAACGTATAACGTTATGTAGCATTACGTAACAACGTATAACGTTATTTACTATTACGTAATGACGTATAACGTTATGTAGCATTACGTAACAACGTGTTACGTTATGTAGCATTACGGTACGACGCATAACGGTATATAATACTGCGTAATGACGTATAACGTTATGTAGCATTCCGCTAGAACCTATAACGTTATCTACTATTACGTAATGACGTATAACGTTATGTAGCATTACGTAACCACGAATAACGTTATATACTATTACGTAATGACGTATAACGTTATGTAGCATTACGTAACAACGTATAACGTTATATACTATTACGTATCAACGTATAACGTTATATACTATTACCTAATGGCGTATAACGTTATGTAGCATAACGTAGCAACGTGTATTGTTATATACAATTACGTAATAACGTATAACGTTATCTACTATTACGTAAGGACGTATAACGTTATTTAGTATTACGTAACAACGTATGACGTTATATACTATTACCTAATGACGTATAACGTTATATACTATTACCTAATGACGTATAACGTTATGTATCATGACGTTATAACGTATAACGTTACGTAGCATTACGTAACAACGTATTACGTTATCTACTATTACGTAATGACGTATAACGTTATGTAGCATTACGTAACAACGTATAACGTTATATACTATTACGTAATGTCGTATAACGTTATTTACTATTACGCAATGACGTATATCGTTATGTAACATTACGTAACAACGTATAACATTACATAATACTACGTAATGACGTATAACGTTATCCAACATTACGTATCAACGTATAACGTTATATACTATTACGTATCAACGTATAACGTTATATACTATTACGTAATGACGTATATCGTTATGTAGCATTACGTAACAACGTATAACGTTATATAATACTACGCAATGACGTATAACGTTATGTAGCATAACGTAGCAACGTGTAATGTTATATACAATTGCGTAATAACGTATAACGTTATATAGTACTACCCAATAACGTATAACGTTATATACTAATACGTAATAACGTATAACGTTATCTACTATAACGTAATGACATATAACGTTATTTAGTATTACGTAACAACGTATGACGTTATATACTAGTACCTAATGACGTATAACGTTATATACTATTACCTAATGACGTATAACGTTATGTAGCATGACGTTATAACGCATAACGTTATGTAGCATTCCGTTAGAACCTATAACGTTATCTACTATTACGTAATGACGTATAACGTTATGTATCGTTACGTAACAACGTATAACGTTATGTAGCATTACGTAACAACGTATAACGTTATGTAGCATTATGTCACAACGTGTAACGTTATATACTATCACGTAATGTCGTATAACGCTATGTAGCATTACGTCACAACGAATACTGTTATATACTATTACGTAATGACGTATAACGTTATGTAGCATTACGTAACAACGTACAACGTTAGCTACTATTACGTACCAACGTATAACGTTATATACTATTACGTATCAACGTATCAACGTATAACGTTATATACTATGACGTAATGACGTACAACGTTATGTAGCATTACGTTATTACGTATAACGTTATATATTACTACCTAATGACGTATAACGCTATATACTATTACATAATGACGTATAACGTTATGTAGCATTACGTAACAACGTAAAACGTTATGTAGCATTACGTAACAACGTATAACGTTATGTAGCATTACGTAACAACGTATAACGTTAATTAATATTACGTAATATCGTGTAACCTTATCTACTATTACGTAATGACGTATATCGTTATGTAGCATTACGTAACAACGTATAACGTTATATAATACTACGTAATGACGTATAACGTTATGAAGCATTACGTTAGAACGTGTAACGTTATCTACTATTACGTAATGACGTGTAACGTTATGTAGCATTACGTAACAACGTATAACGTTATGTATCATTACGTAACAACGTATAACGTTATGTAGCATTACGTAACAACGTATAACGTTATGTAGTATTACGTAACAACGTATAACGTTACATAATACTACGTAATGACGTATAACGTTATCCAACATTACTTTTCAACGTATAACGTTATATACTATTACGTAATGACGTATAACGTAAAATACTATTACGTAATGACGTATAACACTATGTAGCATTACGTCACAACGTATAGCGTTAAATACTATTACGTAATGACTTATAACGTTATATAGCTTTACGTAACAACGTATAACGTTATATAATACTACGTAATGACGTATAACGTTATGTAGCATTACGTGACAACGTACAGCGTTATATAATACTACGTAATGACGTATAAGGTTATATACTATTACGTCATGACATATAACGTTATGTAGCATTACGTTATAACGTATAATGTTATCTACTATTACGTAATAACGTATAACGTTATGTAGCATTTACGTAACAACGTATAAACTTATGTAGCATTACGTAATGACGTATAATGTTATGTAGCATTACGTTATAACGTATAACGTTATCTACTATTACGTAATGACGTATAACGTTATGTAGCATTACGTAACCACGAATAACGTTATATACTCTTACGTAATGACGTATAACGTTATGTAGCATTACGTAACAACGTATAACGTTATACAGTACTACATAATGACGTATAACGTTATGCAGCATTACGTAACAACGTATAATGTTAGCTACTATTACGTAATGACGTATAACGTTATGTAGCATTACGTAACAACGTGTTACGTTATGTAGCATTACGGTACGACGTATAACGTTATATAATACTACGTAATGCCGTATAACGTAATGTAGCATTACGTAACGACGTGTTGCGTTATGTACTATTATGTAATGACGTATAACGTTATGTAGCATTACGTAACAACGTATAACGTTACCTACTATTACGTACCAACGTATAACGTTATATACTATTACGTAATGTCGTATAACGTTATTTACTATTACGCAATGACGTATATCGTTATGTAGCATTACGTAACAACGTATAACGTTACATAATACTACGTAATGAAGTATAACGTTATCCAACATTACGTATCAACGTATAACGTTATATACTATTACGTATCAACGTATAACGTTATATACTATTACGTAATGACGTATATCGTTATGTAGCATTACGTAACAACGTATAACGTTATATAATACTACGTAATGACGTATAACGTTATGTAGCATAACGTAGCAACGTGTAATGTTATATACAATTACGTAATAACGTATAAAGTTATATAGTACTACCCAATAACGTATAACGTTATATACTAATACGTAATAACGTATAACGTTATCTACTATAACGTAATGACGTATAACGTTATGTATCATTACGTAACAACGTATAACGTTATGTAGCATTACGTAACAACGTATAACGTTATGTAGCATTACGTCACAACGTGTAACGTTATATACTATTACGTAATGACGTATAACGTTATGCAGCATAACGTAGCAACGTGTAATGTTATATAAAATTACGTAATAACATATAACGTTATATAGTACTACCCAATAACGTATAACGTTATATACTAATACGTAATAACGTATAACGTTATCTACTATTACGTAATGTCGTAAAACGCTATGTAGCATTACGTCACAACGAATACTGTTATATACTATTACGTAATGACGTATAACGTTATGTAGCATTACGTAACAACGTACAACGTTAGCTACTATTACGTACCAACGTATAACGATATATACTATTACGTATCAACGTATCAACGTATAACGTTATATACTATTACGTAATGACGTATAACGTGAAATACTATTACGTAATGACGTATAACGCTATGTAGCATTACGTCACAACGTATAGCGTTAAATAGTATTACGTAATGACGTATAACGTTATGTAGCTTTCCGTAACAACGTATAACGTTATATAATACTACGTAATGACGTATAACGTTATGTAGCATTACGTAACAACGTATAACGTTATATAATATTACGTAATGTCGTATAACGTTATCTACTATTACGTAATGACGTATAACGTAAAATACTATTAGGTAATGACGTATAACGCTATGTAGCATTACGTCACAACGTATAGCGTTAAATACTATTACGTGATGACTTATAACGTTATGTAGCTTTACGTAACAACGTATAACGTTATATAATACTACGTAATGACGTATAACGTTATGTAGCATTACGTGACAACGTACAACGTTATATAATACTACGTAATGACGTATAAGGTTATATACTATTATGTCATGACGTATAACGTTATGTAGCATTACGTTATAACGTATAATGTTATCTACTATTACGTAATAACGTATAAATTTATGTAGCATTACGTAATGACGTATAATGTTATGTAGCATTATGTAACAACGTATAACGTTATCTACTATTACGTAATGACTTATAACGTAATGTAGCATTACGTAACAACGTATAACCTTATTTAGCATTATGTAACGACGCATAACGTAAAATACTATTACGTAATGACGTATAACGTTATGTAGCATTACGTTAAAACGTATAACGTTATGTAGCATTACGTTACAACGTATAACGTTATCTACTATTACGTAATGACGTATAACGTTATGTAGCATTACGTAACAACGTATAACGTTATATAATACTCCGTAATGACGTATAACGTTATGTAGCATTACGTAACAACGTGTTACGTTATGTAGCATTATGTTATAACGTATAGCGTTATCTACTATTACGTAATGACGTATAACGTAATGTAGCATAACGTAAGAAACGTATAACGTTTTGTAATACTACGTTATGACGTATAACGTTATGTAGCATTACGTATCGAGGCATAACGTTAAATACTATTACGTAATGACGTATAATGCTATGTAGCATTAGGTATCAACGTATAACGTTATATACTACTACGTAGTGACGTATAACGTTATGTAGCATTACGTAACCACGAATAACGTTATATAATACTACGTAATGACGTATAACGTTATGTAGCTTTACGTAACAACGTATAACGTTATATAATACTACGTAATGACGTATAACGTTATGTAGCATTATGTAACAACGTATAACGTTATATACTATTACGTAATGACGTATAACGTTATGTAGCATTACGTAACAACGTATAACGTTAGCTACTATTACGTAATGACGTACGAAGTTATATATTATTACCTACTGACTTATAACGTTATGTAGCATTACGTTATAACGTATAACGTTATGTAGCATTACGTATCAACGTATAACGTTATATACTATTATGTAATGACGTATAACGTAAAATACTATTACGTAATGTCGTATAACGCTATGTAGCATTACGTCACAACGTATAGCGCTAAATACTATTACGTGATGACTTATAACGTTATGTAGCTTTACGTAACAACGTATAGCGTTATATAATACTACGTAATGACGTATAACGTTATGTAGCATTACGTGACAACGTACAACGTTATATAATACTACGTAATGACGTATAAGGTTATATACTATTACGTCATGACGTATAACGGTATGTAGCATTACGTTATAACGTATAATGTTATCTACTATTACGTAATAACGTATAAATTTATGTAGCATTACGTAATGACGTATAATGTTATGTAGCATTACGTAACAACGTGTTACGTTATGTAGCATTATGTTATAACGTATAGCGTTATCCACTATTACGTAATGACGTATAACGTAATGTAGCATAACGTAAGAAACGTATAACGTTTTGTAATATTACGTTATGACGTATAACGTTATGTAGCATTACGTATCGAGGCATAACGTTAAATACTATTACGTAATGACGTATAATGCTATGTAGCATTAGGTATCAACGTATAACGTTATATACTACTACGTAATGACGTATAACGTTTTGTAGCATTACGTAACAACGTATAACGTTATCTACTATTACGCAATGACTTATAACGTAATGTAGCATTACGTAACAACGTATAACCTTATTTAGCATTATGTAACGACGTATAACGCTATACACTATTACGTAATGACGTATAACGTAATGTAGCATTACGTAACAACGTATAACGTTATGCAGCATTACGTTATAACGTATAATGTTATCTACTATTACGTAATAACGTATAACGTTATGTAGCATTACGTAACCACGAATAACGTTATATAATACTACGTAATGACGTATAACGATATGTAGCTTTACGTAACAACGTATAACGTTATATAATACTACGTAATGACGTATAACGTTATGTAGCATTATGTAACAACGTATAACGTTATATACTATTACGTAATGACGTATAACGTTATGTAGCATTACGTAACAACGTATAACGTTAGCTACTATTACGTAAAGACGTATGAAGTTATATATTATTACCTACTGACGTATAACGTTATGTAGCATTACGTTATAACGTATAACGTTATGTAGCATTACGTCACAACGTATAACGTTATCTACAATTACGTAATGACGTATAACGTTATGTAGCATTACGTAACAAAGTATAACGTTATCTACTATTACGTAATGACGTATAACGTTATGTAGCATTACGTAACGACGCATAACGTTATATACTATTACGTAATGACGTATAACGTTAAGTAGCTTTACGTAACAACGTATAACGTTATATAATACTACGTAATGACGTATAACGTTATGTAGCATTATGTAACAACGTATAACGTTATCTACTATTACGTAATGACGTATAACTTTGTATATTATTACCTAATGACGTATAAGGTTATATACTATTACGTAATGACGTATAACTTTGTATATTATTACCTAATGACGTATAAGGTTATATACTATTACGTCATGACATATAACGTTATGTAGCATTACGTTATAACGTATAATGTTATCTACTATTACGTAATAACGTATAACGTTATGTAGCATTTACGTAACAACGTATAAACTTATGTAGCATTACGTAATGACGTATAATGTTATGTAGCATTACGTTATAACGTATAACGTTATCTACTATTACGTAATGACGTATAACGTTATGTAGCATTACGTAACCACGAATAACGTTATATACTCTTACGTACTGACGTATAACGTTATGTAGCATTACGTAACAACGTATAACGTTATACAGTACTACATAATGACGTATAACGTTATGTAGCATTACGTAACAAGGTATAATGTTAGCTACTATTACGTAATGACGTATAACGTTATGTAGCATTACGTAACAACGTGTTACGTTATGTAGCATTACGGTACGACGTATAACGTTATATAATACTACGTAATGACGTATAACGTTATGTAGCATTACGTAACGACGTATAACGTTATGTAGCATTACGTAACAACGTATAACGTTATGTAGCATTACGTCACAACGTGTAACGTTACATAATACTACGTAATGACGTATAACGTTATCCAACATTACGTATCAACGTATAACGTTATATACTATTACGTATCACCGTATAACGTTACCTACTATTACGTACCAACGTATAACGTTATATACTATTACGTAATGACGTATATCGTTATGTAGCATTACGTCACAACGAATACTGTTATATACTATTACGTAATGACGTATAACGTTATGTAGCATTACGTAACAACGTACAACATTAGCTACTATTACGTACCAACGTATAACGTTATATACTATTACGTATCAACGTATCAACGTATAACGTTATATACTATGACGTAATGACGTACAACGTTATGTAGCATTACGTTATTACGTATAACGTTATATATTACTACCTAATGACGTATAACGCTATATACTATTACATAATGACGTATAACGTTATGTAGCATTACGTAACAACGTAAAACGTTATGTAGCATTACGTAACAACGTATAACGTTATGTAGCATTACGTCACAACGTGTAACGTTATATACTATTACGTAATGACGTATAACGTTATGCAGCATAACGTAGCAACGTGTAATGTCATATACAATTACGTAATAACATATAACGTTATATAGTACTACCCAATAACGTATAACGTTATATACTAATACGTAATAACGTATAACGTTATCTACTATTACGTAATGACGTATAACGTTATGTAGCATTACGTTATTACGTATAACGTTATATATTACTACTTAATGACGTATAACGCTATATACTATTACATAATGACGTATAACGTTATGTAGCATTACGTAATAACGTATAACGTTATCTACTTTTACGTAATGACGTATAACGTTATTTAGTATTACGTAACAACGTATGACGTTATGTACTATTACCTAATGACGTATAACGTTATGTAGCATGACGTTATAACGTATAACGTTACGTACCATTACGTAACAACGTATTACGTTATCTACTATTACGTAATGACGTATAACGTTATGTAGCATTACGTAACAACGTATAACGTTATATAATACTACGCAATGACGTATAAGGTTATATACTATTACGTCATGACGTATAACTCTATGTAAAATTACGTTACAACGTGTAACGTTATATACTATTACGTAAGGACGTATAACGTTATGTAGCATTACGTATCAACGTATAACGTTATATACTATTACGTAATGACGTATAACGTTATCCAACATTACGTATCAACGTATAACGTTATATACTATTACGTATCAACGTATAACGTTATATACTATTACGTAATGACGTATATCGTTATGTAGCATTACGTAACAACGTATAACGTTATATAATACTACGTAATGACGTATAACGTTATGTAGCATAACGTAGCAACGTGTAAAGTTATATACAATTACGTAATAACGTATAACGTTATATAGTACTACCCAATAACGTATAACGTTATATACTAATACGTAATAACGTATAACGTTATCTACTATAACGTAATGACGTATAACGTTATGTATCATTACGTAACAACGTATAACGTTATGTAGCATTACGTAACAACGTATAACGTTATGTAGCATTACGTCACAGCGAATACTGTTATATACTATTACGTAATGACGTATAACGTTATGTAGCATTACGTAACAACGTACAACGTTAGCTACTATTACGTACCAACGTATAACGTTATATACTATTACGTATCAACGTATCAACGTATAACGTTATATACTATGACGTAATGACGTACAACGTTATGTAGCATTACGTTATTACGTATAACGTTATATATTACTACCTAATGACGTATAACGCTATATACTATTACATAATGACGTATAACGTTATGTAGCATTACGTAACAACGTAAAACGTTATGTAGCATTACGTAACAACGTATAACGTTATGTAGCATTACGTCACAACGTGTAACGTTATATACTATTACGTAATGACGTATAACGTTATGCAGCATAACGTAGCAACGTGTAATGTCATATACAATTACGTAATAACATATAACGTTATATAGTACTACCCAATAACGTATAACGTTATATATTAATACGTAATAACGTATAACGTTATCTACTATTACGTAATGACGTATAACGTTATGTAGCATTACGTTATTACGTATAACGTTATATATTACTACTTAATGACGTATAACGCTATATACTATTACATAATGACGTATAACGTTATGTAGCATTACGTAATAACGTATAACGTTATCTACTTTTACGTAATGACGTATAACGTTATTTAGTATTACGTAACAACGTATGACGTTATGTACTATTACCTAATGACGTATAACGTTATGTAGCATGACGTTATAACGTATAACGTTACGTACCATTACGTAACAACGTATTACGTTATCTACTATTACGTAATGACGTATAACGTTATGTAGCATTACGTAACAACGTATAACGTTATATAATACTACGCAATGACGTATAAGGTTATATACTATTACGTCATGACGTATAACTCTATGTAAAATTACGTAACGTGTAACGTTATATACTATTACGTAAGGACGTATAACGTTATGTAGCATTACGTATCAACGTATAACGTTATATACTATTACGTAATGACGTATAACGTTATGTAGCATTACGTAACAACGTATAACGTTATATAATACTACGCAATGACGTATAAGGTTATATACTATTACGTCATGACGTATAACTCTATGTAAAATTACGTTACAACGTGTAACGTTATATACTATTACGTAAGGACGTATAACGTTATGTAGCATTACGTATCAACGTATAACGTTATATACTATTACGTAATGACGTATAACGTAAAATACTATTACGTAATGACGTATAACGCTATGTAGCATTACGTCACAACGTATAGCGTTAAATAATATTACGTAATGACGTATAACGTTATGTAGCTTTCCGTAACAACGTATAACGTTATATAATACTACGTAATGACGTATAACGTTATGTAGCATTACGTAACAACGTATAACGTTATATAATATTACGTAATGTAGTATAACGTTATCTACTATTACGTAATGACGTATAACGTAAAATACTATTAGGTAATGACGTATAACGCTATGTAGCATTACGTCACAACGTATAGCGTTAAATACTATTACGTGATGACATATAACGTTATGTAGCTTTACGTAACAACGTATAACGTTATATAATACTACGTAATGACGTATAACGTTATGTAGCATTACGTGACAACGTACAACGTTATATAATACTACGTAATGACGTATAAGGTTATATACTATTATGTCATGACGTATAACGTTATGTAGCAATACGTTATAACGTATAATGTTATCTACTATTACGTAATAACGTATAAATTTATGTAGCATTACGTAATGACGTATAATGTTATGTAGCATTATGAAACAACGTATAACGTTATCAACTATTACGTAATGACTTATAACGTAATGTAGCATTACGTAACAACGTATAACCTTATTTAGCATTATGTAACGACGCATAACGTAAAATACTATTACGTAATGACGTATAACGTTATGTAGCATTACGTTAAAACGTATAACGTTATGTAGCATTACGTTATAACGTATAATGTTATCTACTATTACGTAATAACGTATAAATTTATGTAGCATTACGTAATGACGTATAATGTTATGTAGCATTATGTAACAACGTATAACGTTATCTACTATTACGTAATGACTTATAACGTAATGTAGCATTACGTAACAACGTATAACCTTATTTAGCATTATGTAACGACGCATAACGTAAAATACTATTACGTAATGACGTATAACGTTATGTAGCATTACGTTAAAACGTATAACGTTATGTAGCATTACGTTATAACGTATAACGTTATCTACTATTACGTAATGACGTATAACGTTATGTAGCATTACGTAACAACGTATAACGTTATATAATACTACATAATGACGTATAACGTTATGTAGCATTACGTAACAACGTGTTACGTTATGTAGCATTATGTTATAACGTATAGCGTTATCTACTATTACGTAATGACGTATAACGTAATGTAGCATAACGTAAGAAACGTATAACGTTTTGTAATACTACGTTATGACGTATAACGTTATGTAGCATTACGTATCGAGGCATAACGTTAAATACTATTACGTAATGACGTATAATGCTATGCAGCATTAGGTATCAACGTATAACGTTATATACTACTACGTAATGACGTATAACGTTTTGTAGCATTACGTAACAACGTATAACGTTATCTACTATTACGTAATGACTTATAACGTAATGTAGCATTACGTAACAACGTATAACCTTATTTAGCATTATGTAACGACGTATAACGCTATACACTATTACGTAATGACGTATAACGTAATGTAGCATTACGTAACAACGTATAACGTTATGCAGCATTACGTTATAACGTATAATGTTATCTACTATTACGTAATAACGTATAACGTTATGTAGCATTACGTAACCACGAATAACGTTATATAATACTACGTAATGACGTATAACGTTATGTAGCTTTACGTAACAACGTATAACGTTATATAATACTACGTAATGACGTATAACGTTATGTAGCATTATGTAACAACGTATAAGGTTATATACTATTACGTAATGACGTATAACTTTGTATATTATTACCTAATGACGTATAAGGTTATATACTATTACGTCATGACATATAACGTTATGTAGCATTACGTTATAACGTATAATGTTATCTACTATTACGTAATAACGTATAACGTTATGTAGCATTTACGTAACAACGTATAAACTTATGTAGCATTACGTAATGACGTATAATGTTATGTAGCATTACGTTATAACGTATAACGTTATCTACTATTACGTAATGACGTATAACGTTATGTAGCATTACGTAACCACGAATAACGTTATATACTCTTACGTACTGACGTATAACGTTATGTAGCATTACGTAACAACGTATAACGTTATACAGTACTACATAATGACGTATAACGTTATGTAGCATTACGTAACAAGGTATAATGTTAGCTACTATTACGTAATGACGTATAACGTTATGTAGCATTACGTAACAACGTGTTACGTTATGTAGCATTACGGTACGACGTATAACGTTATATAATACTACGTAATGACGTATAACGTTATGTAGCATTACGTAACGACGTATAACGTTATGTAGCATTACGTAACAACGTATAACGTTATGTAGCATTACGTCACAACGTGTAACGTTACATAATACTACGTAATGACGTATAACGTTATCCAACATTACGTATCAACGTATAACGTTATATACTATTACGTATCACCGTATAACGTTACCTACTATTACGTACCAACGTATAACGTTATATACTATTACGTAATGTCGTATAACGTTATTTACTATTACGCAATGACGTATATCGCTATGTAGCATTACGTAACAACGTATAACGTTACATAATACTACGTAATGACGTATAACGTTATCCAACATTACGTATCAACGTATAACGTTATATACTATTACGTATCAACGTATAACGTTATATACTATTACGTAATGACGTATATCGTTATGTAGCATTACGTCACAACGAATACTGTTATATACTATTACGTAATGACGTATAACGTTATGTAGCATTACGTAACAACGTACAACATTAGCTACTATTACGTACCAACGTATAACGTTATATACTATTACGTATCAACGTATCAACGTATAACGTTATATACTATGACGTAATGACGTACAACGTTATGTAGCATTACGTTATTACGTATAACGTTATATATTACTACCTAATGACGTATAACGCTATATACTATTACATAATGACGTATAACGTTATGTAGCATTACGTAACAACGTAAAACGTTATGTAGCATTACGTAACAACGTATAACGTTATGTAGCATTACGTCACAACGTGTAACGTTATATACTATTACGTAATGACGTATAACGTTATGCAGCATAACGTAGCAACGTGTAATGTCATATACAATTACGTAATAACATATAACGTTATATAGTACTACCCAATAACGTATAACGTTATATACTAATACGTAATAACGTATAACGTTATCTACTATTACGTAATGACGTATAACGTTATGTAGCATTACGTTATTACGTATAACGTTATATATTACTACTTAATGACGTATAACGCTATATACTATTACATAATGACGTATAACGTTATGTAGCATTACGTAATAACGTATAACGTTATCTACTTTTACGTAATGACGTATAACGTTATTTAGTATTACGTAACAACGTATGACGTTATGTACTATTACCTAATGACGTATAACGTTATGTAGCATGACGTTATAACGTATAACGTTACGTACCATTACGTAACAACGTGTTACGTTATCTACTATTACGTAATGACGTATAACGTTATGTAGCATTACGTAACAACGTATAACGTTATATAATACTACGCAATGACGTATAAGGTTATATACTATTACGTCATGACGTATAACTCTATGTAAAATTACGTTACAACGTGTAACGTTATATACTATTACGTAAGGACGTATAACGTTATGTAGCATTACGTATCAACGTATAACGTTATATACTATTACGTAATGACGTATAACGTTATCCAACATTACGTATCAACGTATAACGTTATATACTATTACGTATCAACGTATAACGTTATATACTATTACGTAATGACGTATATCGTTATGTAGCATTACGTAACAACGTATAACGTTATATAATACTACGTAATGACGTATAACGTTATGTAGCATAACGTAGCAACGTGTAAAGTTATATACAATTACGTAATAACGTATAACGTTATATAGTACTACCCAATAACGTATAACGTTATATACTAATACGTAATAACGTATAACGTTATCTACTATAACGTAATGACGTATAACGTTATGTATCATTACGTAACAACGTATAACGTTATGTAGCATTACGTAACAACGTATAACGTTATGTAGCATTACGTCACAGCGAATACTGTTATATACTATTACGTAATGACGTATAACGTTATGTAGCATTACGTAACAACGTACAACGTTAGCTACTATTACGTACCAACGTATAACGTTATATACTATTACGTATCAACGTATCAACGTATAACGTTATATACTATGACGTAATGACGTACAACGTTATGTAGCATTACGTTATTACGTATAACGTTATATATTACTACCTAATGACGTATAACGCTATATACTATTACATAATGACGTATAACGTTATGTAGCATTACGTAACAACGTAAAACGTTATGTAGCATTACGTAACAACGTATAACGTTATGTAGCATTACGTCACAACGTGTAACGTTATATACTATTACGTAATGACGTATAACGTTATGCAGCATAACGTAGCAACGTGTAATGTCATATACAATTACGTAATAACATATAACGTTATATAGTACTACCCAATAACGTATAACGTTATATATTAATACGTAATAACGTATAACGTTATCTACTATTACGTAATGACGTATAACGTTATGTAGCATTACGTTATTACGTATAACGTTATATATTACTACTTAATGACGTATAACGCTATATACTATTACATAATGACGTATAACGTTATGTAGCATTACGTAATAACGTATAACGTTATCTACTTTTACGTAATGACGTATAACGTTATTTAGTATTACGTAACAACGTATGACGTTATGTACTATTACCTAATGACGTATAACGTTATGTAGCATGACGTTATAACGTATAACGTTACGTACCATTACGTAACAACGTATTACGTTATCTACTATTACGTAATGACGTATAACGTTATGTAGCATTACGTAACAACGTATAACGTTATATAATACTACGCAATGACGTATAAGGTTATATACTATTACGTCATGACGTATAACTCTATGTAAAATTACGTAACGTGTAACGTTATATACTATTACGTAAGGACGTATAACGTTATGTAGCATTACGTATCAACGTATAACGTTATATACTATTACGTAATGACGTATAACGTTATGTAGCATTACGTAACAACGTATAACGTTATATAATACTACGCAATGACGTATAAGGTTATATACTATTACGTCATGACGTATAACTCTATGTAAAATTACGTTACAACGTGTAACGTTATATACTATTACGTAAGGACGTATAACGTTATGTAGCATTACGTATCAACGTATAACGTTATATACTATTACGTAATGACGTATAACGTAAAATACTATTACGTAATGACGTATAACGCTATGTAGCATTACGTCACAACGTATAGCGTTAAATAATATTACGTAATGACGTATAACGTTATGTAGCTTTCCGTAACAACGTATAACGTTATATAATACTACGTAATGACGTATAACGTTATGTAGCATTACGTAACAACGTATAACGTTATATAATATTACGTAATGTAGTATAACGTTATCTACTATTACGTAATGACGTATAACGTAAAATACTATTAGGTAATGACGTATAACGCTATGTAGCATTACGTCACAACGTATAGCGTTAAATACTATTACGTGATGACATATAACGTTATGTAGCTTTACGTAACAACGTATAACGTTATATAATACTACGTAATGACGTATAACGTTATGTAGCATTACGTGACAACGTACAACGTTATATAATACTACGTAATGACGTATAAGGTTATATACTATTATGTCATGACGTATAACGTTATGTAGCATTACGTTATAACGTATAATGTTATCTACTATTACGTAATAACGTATAAATTTATGTAGCATTACGTAATGACGTATAATGTTATGTAGCATTATGTAACAACGTATAACGTTATCAACTATTACGTAATGACTTATAACGTAATGTAGCATTACGTAACAACGTATAACCTTATTTAGCATTATGTAACGACGCATAACGTAAAATACTATTACGTAATGACGTATAACGTTATGTAGCATTACGTTAAAACGTATAACGTTATGTAGCATTACGTTATAACGTATAATGTTATCTACTATTACGTAATAACGTATAAATTTATGTAGCATTACGTAATGACGTATAATGTTATGTAGCATTATGTAACAACGTATAACGTTATCTACTATTACGTAATGACTTATAACGTAATGTAGCATTACGTAACAACGTATAACCTTATTTAGCATTATGTAACGACGCATAACGTAAAATACTATTACGTAATGACGTATAACGTTATGTAGCATTACGTTAAAACGTATAACGTTATGTAGCATTACGTTATAACGTATAACGTTATCTACTATTACGTAATGACGTATAACGTTATGTAGCATTACGTAACAACGTATAACGTTATATAATACTACATAATGACGTATAACGTTATGTAGCATTACGTAACAACGTGTTACGTTATGTAGCATTATGTTATAACGTATAGCGTTATCTACTATTACGTAATGACGTATAACGTAATGTAGCATAACGTAAGAAACGTATAACGTTTTGTAATACTACGTTATGACGTATAACGTTATGTAGCATTACGTATCGAGGCATAACGTTAAATACTATTACGTAATGACGTATAATGCTATGCAGCATTAGGTATCAACGTATAACGTTATATACTACTACGTAATGACGTATAACGTTTTGTAGCATTACGTAACAACGTATAACGTTATCTACTATTACGTAATGACTTATAACGTAATGTAGCATTACGTAACAACGTATAACCTTATTTAGCATTATGTAACGACGTATAACGCTATACACTATTACGTAATGACGTATAACGTTATGTAGCATTACGTAACCACGAATAACGTTATATAATACTACGTAATGACGTATAACGTTATGTAGCTTTACGTAACAACGTATAACGTTATATAATACTACGTAATGACGTATAACGTTATGTAGCATTATGTAACAACGTATAAGGTTATATACTATTACGTAATGACGTATAACTTTGTATATTATTACCTAATGACGTATAAGGTTATATACTATTACGTCATGACATATAACGTTATGTAGCATTACGTTATAACGTATAATGTTATCTACTATTACGTAATAACGTATAACGTTATGTAGCATTTACGTAACAACGTATAAACTTATGTAGCATTACGTAATGACGTATAATGTTATGTAGCATTACGTTATAACGTATAACGTTATCTACTATTACGTAATGACGTATAACGTTATGTAGCATTACGTAACCACGAATAACGTTATATACTCTTACGTACTGACGTATAACGTTATGTAGCATTACGTAACAACGTATAACGTTATACAGTACTACATAATGACGTATAACGTTATGTAGCATTACGTAACAAGGTATAATGTTAGCTACTATTACGTAATGACGTATAACGTTATGTAGCATTACGTAACAACGTGTTACGTTATGTAGCATTACGGTACGACGTATAACGTTATATAATACTACGTAATGACGTATAACGTTATGTAGCATTACGTAACGACGTATAACGTTATGTAGCATTACGTAACAACGTATAACGTTATGTAGCATTACGTCACAACGTGTAACGTTACATAATACTACGTAATGACGTATAACGTTATCCAACATTACGTATCAACGTATAACGTTATATACTATTACGTATCACCGTATAACGTTACCTACTATTACGTACCAACGTATAACGTTATATACTATTACGTAATGTCGTATAACGTTATTTACTATTACGCAATGACGTATATCGCTATGTAGCATTACGTAACAACGTATAACGTTACATAATACTACGTAATGACGTATAACGTTATCCAACATTACGTATCAACGTATAACGTTATATACTATTACGTATCAACGTATAACGTTATATACTATTACGTAATGACGTATATCGTTATGTAGCATTACGTCACAACGAATACTGTTATATACTATTACGTAATGACGTATAACGTTATGTAGCATTACGTAACAACGTACAACATTAGCTACTATTACGTACCAACGTATAACGTTATATACTATTACGTATCAACGTATCAACGTATAACGTTATATACTATGACGTAATGACGTACAACGTTATGTAGCATTACGTTATTACGTATAACGTTATATATTACTACCTAATGACGTATAACGCTATATACTATTACATAATGACGTATAACGTTATGTAGCATTACGTAACAACGTAAAACGTTATGTAGCATTACGTAACAACGTATAACGTTATGTAGCATTACGTCACAACGTGTAACGTTATATACTATTACGTAATGACGTATAACGTTATGCAGCATAACGTAGCAACGTGTAATGTCATATACAATTACGTAATAACATATAACGTTATATAGTACTACCCAATAACGTATAACGTTATATACTAATACGTAATAACGTATAACGTTATCTACTATTACGTAATGACGTATAACGTTATGTAGCATTACGTTATTACGTATAACGTTATATATTACTACTTAATGACGTATAACGCTATATACTATTACATAATGACGTATAACGTTATGTAGCATTACGTAATAACGTATAACGTTATCTACTTTTACGTAATGACGTATAACGTTATTTAGTATTACGTAACAACGTATGACGTTATGTACTATTACCTAATGACGTATAACGTTATGTAGCATGACGTTATAACGTATAACGTTACGTACCATTACGTAACAACGTGTTACGTTATCTACTATTACGTAATGACGTATAACGTTATGTAGCATTACGTAACAACGTATAACGTTATATAATACTACGCAATGACGTATAAGGTTATATACTATTACGTCATGACGTATAACTCTATGTAAAATTACGTTACAACGTGTAACGTTATATACTATTACGTAAGGACGTATAACGTTATGTAGCATTACGTATCAACGTATAACGTTATATACTATTACGTAATGACGTATAACGTTATCCAACATTACGTATCAACGTATAACGTTATATACTATTACGTATCAACGTATAACGTTATATACTATTACGTAATGACGTATATCGTTATGTAGCATTACGTAACAACGTATAACGTTATATAATACTACGTAATGACGTATAACGTTATGTAGCATAACGTAGCAACGTGTAAAGTTATATACAATTACGTAATAACGTATAACGTTATATAGTACTACCCAATAACGTATAACGTTATATACTAATACGTAATAACGTATAACGTTATCTACTATAACGTAATGACGTATAACGTTATGTATCATTACGTAACAACGTATAACGTTATGTAGCATTACGTAACAACGTATAACGTTATGTAGCATTACGTCACAGCGAATACTGTTATATACTATTACGTAATGACGTATAACGTTATGTAGCATTACGTAACAACGTACAACGTTAGCTACTATTACGTACCAACGTATAACGTTATATACTATTACGTATCAACGTATCAACGTATAACGTTATATACTATGACGTAATGACGTACAACGTTATGTAGCATTACGTTATTACGTATAACGTTATATATTACTACCTAATGACGTATAACGCTATATACTATTACATAATGACGTATAACGTTATGTAGCATTACGTAACAACGTAAAACGTTATGTAGCATTACGTAACAACGTATAACGTTATGTAGCATTACGTCACAACGTGTAACGTTATATACTATTACGTAATGACGTATAACGTTATGCAGCATAACGTAGCAACGTGTAATGTCATATACAATTACGTAATAACATATAACGTTATATAGTACTACCCAATAACGTATAACGTTATATATTAATACGTAATAACGTATAACGTTATCTACTATTACGTAATGACGTATAACGTTATGTAGCATTACGTTATTACGTATAACGTTATATATTACTACTTAATGACGTATAACGCTATATACTATTACATAATGACGTATAACGTTATGTAGCATTACGTAATAACGTATAACGTTATCTACTTTTACGTAATGACGTATAACGTTATTTAGTATTACGTAACAACGTATGACGTTATGTACTATTACCTAATGACGTATAACGTTATGTAGCATGACGTTATAACGTATAACGTTACGTACCATTACGTAACAACGTATTACGTTATCTACTATTACGTAATGACGTATAACGTTATGTAGCATTACGTAACAACGTATAACGTTATATAATACTACGCAATGACGTATAAGGTTATATACTATTACGTCATGACGTATAACTCTATGTAAAATTACGTAACGTGTAACGTTATATACTATTACGTAAGGACGTATAACGTTATGTAGCATTACGTATCAACGTATAACGTTATATACTATTACGTAATGACGTATAACGTTATGTAGCATTACGTAACAACGTATAACGTTATATAATACTACGCAATGACGTATAAGGTTATATACTATTACGTCATGACGTATAACTCTATGTAAAATTACGTTACAACGTGTAACGTTATATACTATTACGTAAGGACGTATAACGTTATGTAGCATTACGTATCAACGTATAACGTTATATACTATTACGTAATGACGTATAACGTAAAATACTATTACGTAATGACGTATAACGCTATGTAGCATTACGTCACAACGTATAGCGTTAAATAATATTACGTAATGACGTATAACGTTATGTAGCTTTCCGTAACAACGTATAACGTTATATAATACTACGTAATGACGTATAACGTTATGTAGCATTACGTAACAACGTATAACGTTATATAATATTACGTAATGTAGTATAACGTTATCTACTATTACGTAATGACGTATAACGTAAAATACTATTAGGTAATGACGTATAACGCTATGTAGCATTACGTCACAACGTATAGCGTTAAATACTATTACGTGATGACATATAACGTTATGTAGCTTTACGTAACAACGTATAACGTTATATAATACTACGTAATGACGTATAACGTTATGTAGCATTACGTGACAACGTACAACGTTATATAATACTACGTAATGACGTATAAGGTTATATACTATTATGTCATGACGTATAACGTTATGTAGCATTACGTTATAACGTATAATGTTATCTACTATTACGTAATAACGTATAAATTTATGTAGCATTACGTAATGACGTATAATGTTATGTAGCATTATGTAACAACGTATAACGTTATCAACTATTACGTAATGACTTATAACGTAATGTAGCATTACGTAACAACGTATAACCTTATTTAGCATTATGTAACGACGCATAACGTAAAATACTATTACGTAATGACGTATAACGTTATGTAGCATTACGTTAAAACGTATAACGTTATGTAGCATTACGTTATAACGTATAATGTTATCTACTATTACGTAATAACGTATAAATTTATGTAGCATTACGTAATGACGTATAATGTTATGTAGCATTATGTAACAACGTATAACGTTATCTACTATTACGTAATGACTTATAACGTAATGTAGCATTACGTAACAACGTATAACCTTATTTAGCATTATGTAACGACGCATAACGTAAAATACTATTACGTAATGACGTATAACGTTATGTAGCATTACGTTAAAACGTATAACGTTATGTAGCATTACGTTATAACGTATAACGTTATCTACTATTACGTAATGACGTATAACGTTATGTAGCATTACGTAACAACGTATAACGTTATATAATACTACATAATGACGTATAACGTTATGTAGCATTACGTAACAACGTGTTACGTTATGTAGCATTATGTTATAACGTATAGCGTTATCTACTATTACGTAATGACGTATAACGTAATGTAGCATAACGTAAGAAACGTATAACGTTTTGTAATACTACGTTATGACGTATAACGTTATGTAGCATTACGTATCGAGGCATAACGTTAAATACTATTACGTAATGACGTATAATGCTATGCAGCATTAGGTATCAACGTATAACGTTATATACTACTACGTAATGACGTATAACGTTTTGTAGCATTACGTAACAACGTATAACGTTATCTACTATTACGTAATGACTTATAACGTAATGTAGCATTACGTAACAACGTATAACCTTATTTAGCATTATGTAACGACGTATAACGCTATACACTATTACGTAATGACGTATAACGTAATGTAGCATTACGTAACAACGTATAACGTTATGCAGCATTACGTTATAACGTATAATGTTATCTACTATTACGTAATAACGTATAACGTTATGTAGCATTACGTAACCACGAATAACGTTATATAATACTACGTAATGACGTATAACGTTATGTAGCTTTACGTAACAACGTATAACGTTATATAATACTACGTAATGACGTATAACGTTATGTAGCATTATGTAACAACGTATAACGTTATATACTATTACGTAATGACGTATAACGTTATGTAGCATTACGTAACAACGTATAACGTTAGCTACTATTACGTAATGACGTATGAAGTTATATATTATTACCTACTGACTTATAACGTTATGTAGCATTACGTTATAACGTATAACGTTATGTAGCATTACGTATCAACGTATAACGTTATATACTATTACGTAATGACGTATAACGTAAAATACTATTACGTAATGTCGTATAACGATATGTAGCATTACGTCACAACGTATAGCGTTAAATACTATTACGTGATGACCTATAACGTTATGTAGCTTTACGTAACAACGTATAGCGTTATATAATACTACGTAATGACGTATAACGTTATGTAGCATTACGTGACAACGTACAACGTTATATAATACTACGTAATGACGTATAAGGTTATATACTATTACGTCATGACGTATAACGTTATGTAGCATTACGTTATAACGTATAATGTTATCTACTATTACGTAATAACGTATAAATTTATGTAGCATTACGTAATGACGTATAACGTTATGTAGCATTACGTAACAACGTACAACGTTAGCTACTATTACGTAATGACGTATGAAGTTATATATTATTACCTACTGACGTATAACGTTATGTAGCATTACGTTATAACGTATAACGTTATGTAGCATTACGTCACAACGTATAACGTTATCTACTATTACGTAATGACGTATAACGTTATGTAGCATTACGTAACAAAGTATAACGTTATCTACTATTACGTAATGACGTATAACGTTATGTAGCATTACGTAACCACGAATAACGTTATATACTATTACGTAATAACGTATAACTTTATATACTATTACCTAATGACGTATAAGGTTATATAATATTACGTAATGACGTATAACGTTATGTAGCATTACGTAACAACGTGTTACGTTATGTAGCATTATGTTATAACGTATAGCGGTATCTACTATTACGTAATGACGTATAATGCTATGTAGCATTAGGTATCAACGTATAACGTTATATACTATTACGTAATGTCGTATAACGTTTTGTAGCATTATGTAACAACGTATAACGTTATCTACTATTACGTAATGACTTATAACGTAATGTAGCATTACGTAACAACGTATAACCTTATTTAGCATTATGTAACGACGTATAACGCTATACACTATTACGTAATGACGTGTAACGTAATGTAGCATTACGTAACAACGTATAACGTTATGCAGCATTACGTTATAACGTATAATGTTATCTACTATTACGTAATAACGTATAACGTTATGTAGCATTACGTAACCACGAATAACGTTATATACTATTACGTAATGACGTATAACGTTATGTAGCATTACGTAACAACGTATAACGTTAGCTGCTATTACGTAATGACGTATGAAGTTATATATTATTACCTACTGACGTATAACGTTATGTAGCATTACGTTATAACGTATAACGTTATGTAGCAATACGTAACAACGTATAACATTATATAATACTACGTAATTACGTTCAACGCTATGTAGCATTACGTAACAACGTATAACGTTATATATTATTACGTAATGACGTATAACGCTATGTAGCATTACGTCACAACGTTTAGCGTTATATAATATTATGTAATGACGTATAACGTTATGTAGCATTACGTAACAAGGTATAACGTTATCTACTATTACGTAATGACGTATAACGTTATGTAGCATATCGTAACAAAGTATAACGTTATCTACTATTACGTAATGACGTATAACGTTATGTAGCATTACGTAACGACGCATAACGTTAAATACTATTACGTAATGACGTATAACGTTATGTAGCTTTACGTAACAACGTATAACGTTATATAATACTACGTGATGACGTATAACGTTATGTAGCATTACGTAACAACGTATTACGTTATAAGCTATTACGTAATGACGTATAACGTATAATACTATTACGTAACGACGTATAACGCTATGTAGCATTACGTCACAACGTATAGCGTTATATAATATTATGTAATGACGTATAACGTTATACACTATTACGTAATGACGTGTAACGTAATGTAGCATTACGTAACAACGTATAACGTTATGCAGCATTACGTTATAACGTATAATGTTATCTACTATTACGTAATAACGTATAACGTTATGTAGCATTACGTAACCACGTATAACGTTATATACTATTACGTAATGACGTATAACGTTATCCAACATTACGTATCAACGTATAACGTTATATACTATTACGTATCAACGTATAACGTTATATACTATTACGTAATGACGTATATCGTTATGTAGCATTACGTAACAACGTATAACGTTATATAATACTACGTAATGACGTATAACGTTATGTAGCATAACGTAGCAACGTGTAAAGTTATATACAATTACGTAATAACGTATAACGTTATATAGTACTACCCAATAACGTATAACGTTATATACTAATACGTAATAACGTATAACGTTATCTACTATAACGTAATGACGTATAACGTTATGTATCATTACGTAACAACGTATAACGTTATGTAGCATTACGTAACAACGTATAACGTTATGTAGCATTACGTCACAGCGAATACTGTTATATACTATTACGTAATGACGTATAACGTTATGTAGCATTACGTAACAACGTACAACGTTAGCTACTATTACGTACCAACGTATAACGTTATATACTATTACGTATCAACGTATCAACGTATAACGTTATATACTATGACGTAATGACGTACAACGTTATGTAGCATTACGTTATTACGTATAACGTTATATATTACTACCTAATGACGTATAACGCTATATACTATTACATAATGACGTATAACGTTATGTAGCATTACGTAACAACGTAAAACGTTATGTAGCATTACGTAACAACGTATAACGTTATGTAGCATTACGTCACAACGTGTAACGTTATATACTATTACGTAATGACGTATAACGTTATGCAGCATAACGTAGCAACGTGTAATGTCATATACAATTACGTAATAACATATAACGTTATATAGTACTACCCAATAACGTATAACGTTATATATTAATACGTAATAACGTATAACGTTATCTACTATTACGTAATGACGTATAACGTTATGTAGCATTACGTTATTACGTATAACGTTATATATTACTACTTAATGACGTATAACGCTATATACTATTACATAATGACGTATAACGTTATGTAGCATTACGTAATAACGTATAACGTTATCTACTTTTACGTAATGACGTATAACGTTATTTAGTATTACGTAACAACGTATGACGTTATGTACTATTACCTAATGACGTATAACGTTATGTAGCATGACGTTATAACGTATAACGTTACGTACCATTACGTAACAACGTATTACGTTATCTACTATTACGTAATGACGTATAACGTTATGTAGCATTACGTAACAACGTATAACGTTATATAATACTACGCAATGACGTATAAGGTTATATACTATTACGTCATGACGTATAACTCTATGTAAAATTACGTAACGTGTAACGTTATATACTATTACGTAAGGACGTATAACGTTATGTAGCATTACGTATCAACGTATAACGTTATATACTATTACGTAATGACGTATAACGTTATGTAGCATTACGTAACAACGTATAACGTTATATAATACTACGCAATGACGTATAAGGTTATATACTATTACGTCATGACGTATAACTCTATGTAAAATTACGTTACAACGTGTAACGTTATATACTATTACGTAAGGACGTATAACGTTATGTAGCATTACGTATCAACGTATAACGTTATATACTATTACGTAATGACGTATAACGTAAAATACTATTACGTAATGACGTATAACGCTATGTAGCATTACGTCACAACGTATAGCGTTAAATAATATTACGTAATGACGTATAACGTTATGTAGCTTTCCGTAACAACGTATAACGTTATATAATACTACGTAATGACGTATAACGTTATGTAGCATTACGTAACAACGTATAACGTTATATAATATTACGTAATGTAGTATAACGTTATCTACTATTACGTAATGACGTATAACGTAAAATACTATTAGGTAATGACGTATAACGCTATGTAGCATTACGTCACAACGTATAGCGTTAAATACTATTACGTGATGACATATAACGTTATGTAGCTTTACGTAACAACGTATAACGTTATATAATACTACGTCATGACGTATAACGTTATGTAGCATTACGTGACAACGTACAACGTTATATAATACTACGTAATGACGTATAAGGTTATATACTATTATGTCATGACGTATAACGTTATGTAGCATTACGTTATAACGTATAATGTTATCTACTATTACGTAATAACGTATAAATTTATGTAGCATTACGTAATGACGTATAATGTTATGTAGCATTATGTAACAACGTATAACGTTATCAACTATTACGTAATGACTTATAACGTAATGTAGCATTACATAAGAACGTATAACCTTATTTAGCATTATGTAACGACGCATAACGTAAAATACTATTACGTAATGACGTATAACGTTATGTAGCATTACGTTAAAACGTATAACGTTATGTAGCATTACGTTATAACGTATAATGTTATCTACTATTACGTAATAACGTATAAATTTATGTAGCATTACGTAATGACGTATAATGTTATGTAGCATTATGTAACAACGTATAACGTTATCTACTATTACGTAATGACTTATAACGTAATGTAGCATTACGTAACAACGTATAACCTTATTTAGCATTATGTAACGACGCATAACGTAAAATACTATTACGTAATGACGTATAACGTTATGTAGCATTACGTTAAAACGTATAACGTTATGTAGCATTACGTTATAACGTATAACGTTATCTACTATTACGTAATGACGTATAACGTTATGTAGCATTACGTAACAACGTATAACGTTATATAATACTACATAATGACGTATAACGTTATGTAGCATTACGTAACAACGTGTTACGTTATGTAGCATTATGTTATAACGTATAGCGTTATCTACTATTACGTAATGACGTATAACGTAATGTAGCATAACGTAAGAAACGTATAACGTTTTGTAATACTACGTTATGACGTATAACGTTATGTAGCATTACGTATCGAGGCATAACGTTAAATACTATTACGTAATGACGTATAATGCTATGCAGCATTAGGTATCAACGTATAACGTTATATACTACTACGTAATGACGTATAACGTTTTGTAGCATTACGTAACAACGTATAACGTTATCTACTATTACGTAATGACTTATAACGTAATGTAGCATTACGTAACAACGTATAACCTTATTTAGCATTATGTAACGACGTATAACGCTATACACTATTACGTAATGACGTATAACGTAATGTAGCATTACGTAACAACGTATAACGTTATGCAGCATTACGTTATAACGTATAATGTTATCTACTATTACGTAATAACGTATAACGTTATGTAGCATTACGTAACCACGAATAACGTTATATAATACTACGTAATGACGTATAACGTTATGTAGCTTTACGTAACAACGTATAACGTTATATAATACTACGTAATGACGTATAACGTTATGTAGCATTATGTAACAACGTATAACGTTATATACTATTACGTAATGACGTATAACGTTATGTAGCATTACGTAACAACGTATAACGTTAGCTACTATTACGTAATGACGTATGAAGTTATATATTATTACCTACTGACTTATAACGTTATGTAGCATTACGTTATAACGTATAACGTTATGTAGCATTACGTATCAACGTATAACGTTATATACTATTACGTAATGACGTATAACGTAAAATACTATTACGTAATGTCGTATAACGATATGTAGCATTACGTCACAACGTATAGCGTTAAATACTATTACGTGATGACCTATAACGTTATGTAGCTTTACGTAACAACGTATAGCGTTATATAATACTACGTAATGACGTATAACGTTATGTAGCATTACGTGACAACGTACAACGTTATATAATACTACGTAATGACGTATAAGGTTATATACTATTACGTCATGACGTATAACGTTATGTAGCATTACGTTATAACGTATAATGTTATCTACTATTACGTAATAACGTATAAATTTATGTAGCATTACGTAATGACGTATAACGTTATGTAGCATTACGTAACAACGTACAACGTTAGCTACTATTACGTAATGACGTATGAAGTTATATATTATTACCTACTGACGTATAACGTTATGTAGCATTACGTTATAACGTATAACGTTATGTAGCATTACGTCACAACGTATAACGTTATCTACTATTACGTAATGACGTATAACGTTATGTAGCATTACGTAACAAAGTATAACGTTATCTACTATTACGTAATGACGTATAACGTTATGTAGCATTACGTAACCACGAATAACGTTATATACTATTACGTAATAACGTATAACTTTATATACTATTACCTAATGACGTATAAGGTTATATAATATTACGTAATGACGTATAACGTTATGTAGCATTACGTAACAACGTGTTACGTTATGTAGCATTATGTTATAACGTATAGCGGTATCTACTATTACGTAATGACGTATAATGCTATGTAGCATTAGGTATCAACGTATAACGTTATATACTATTACGTAATGTCGTATAACGTTTTGTAGCATTATGTAACAACGTATAACGTTATCTACTATTACGTAATGACTTATAACGTAATGTAGCATTACGTAACAACGTATAACCTTATTTAGCATTATGTAACGACGTATAACGCTATACACTATTACGTAATGACGTGTAACGTAATGTAGCATTACGTAACAACGTATAACGTTATGCAGCATTACGTTATAACGTATAATGTTATCTACTATTACGTAATAACGTATAACGTTATGTAGCATTACGTAACCACGAATAACGTTATATACTATTACGTAATGACGTATAACGTTATGTAGCATTACGTAACAACGTATAACGTTAGCTGCTATTACGTAATGACGTATGAAGTTATATATTATTACCTACTGACGTATAACGTTATGTAGCATTACGTTATAACGTATAACGTTATGTAGCAATACGTAACAACGTATAACATTATATAATACTACGTAATTACGTTCAACGCTATGTAGCATTACGTCACAACGTTTAGCGTTATATAATATTATGTAATGACGTATAACGTTATGTAGCATTACGTAACAAGGTATAACGTTATCTACTATTACGTAATGACGTATAACGTTATGTAGCATATCGTAACAAAGTATAACGTTATCTACTATTACGTAATGACGTATAACGTTATGTAGCATTACGTAACGACGCATAACGTTAAATACTATTACGTAATGACGTATAACGTTATGTAGCTTTACGTAACAACGTATAACGTTATATAATACTACGTGATGACGTATAACGTTATGTAGCATTACGTAACAACGTATTACGTTATAAGCTATTACGTAATGACGTATAACGTATAATACTATTACGTAACGACGTATAACGCTATGTAGCATTACGTCACAACGTATAGCGTTATATAATATTATGTAATGACGTATAACGTTATGTAGCATTACGTAACAACGTATAACGTTATCTACTATTACGTAATGACGTATGACGTTATGTAGCATTACGTAACAAAGTATAACGTTAGCTACTATTACGTAATGACGTATAAAGCTATGTAGCATAACGTAACAACGTATTACGTTATAAACTATTACGTAATGACGTATAACGTTATGTAGCATTACGTAACAACGTGTTACGTTATGTAGCATTACGGTACGACGCATAACGGTATATAATACTGCGTAATGACGTATAACGTTATGTAGCATTCCGCTAGAACCTATAACGTTATCTACTATTACGTAATGACGTATAACGCTATGTAGCATTACGCCACAACGTCTAACGTTATATACTATTACGCAATGACGTATAACGTTACGTAGCATTACGTAACAACGTATTATGTTATCTACTATTACGTAATGACGTATAACGTAAAATACTATTACGTAATGACGTAGAACGCTATGTAGCATTACGTCACAACGTATAGCGTTAAATACTATTACGTAATGACGTATAACGTTATGTAGCTTTCCGTAACAACGTACAACGTTATATAATACTACGTAATGACGTATAACGTTATGTAGCATTACGTAACAACGTATAACGTTATATAATATTACGTAATGTCGTATAACCTTATCTACTATTACGTAATGACGTATATCGTTATGTAGCATTACGTAACAACGTATAACGTTATATAATACTACGTAATGACGTATAACGTTATGTAGCATTACGTTACAACGTGTAACGTTATATACTATTACGTAATGACGTGTAACGTTATGTAGCATTACGTAACAACGTATAACGTTATGTAGCATTACGTAACAACGTATAACGTTATGTAGTATTACGTAACAACGTATAACGTTACATAATACTACGTAATGACGTATAACGTTATGTAGCATTACGTAACAACGTATAACGTTATGTAGTATTACGTAACGACGTATAACGTTACATAATACTACGTAATGACGTATAACGTTATGTAGCATTACGTGACAACGTACAACGTTATATAATACTACATAATGACGTATAAGGTTATATACTATTACGTCATGACGTATAACGTTATGTAGCATTACGTTATAACGTATAATGTTATCTACTATTACGTAATAACGTATAACGTTATGTAGCATTTACGTAACAACGTATAAACTTATGTAGCATTACGTAATGACGTATAATGTTATGTAGCATTACATTATAACGTATAACGTTATCTACTATTACGTAATGACGTATAACGTTATGAAGCATTACGTAACCACGAATAACGTTATATACTATTACGTAATGACGTATAACGTTATGTAGCATTACGTAACAACGTATAACGTTATGTAGTATTACGTAACAACGTATAACGTTATCTACTATTACGTAATGACGTATATCGTTATGTAGCAGTACGTAACAACGTATAACGTTATCTACTATTACGTAATGACGTATATCGTTATGTAGCATTACGTAACAACGTATACCGTTATACAGTACTACATAATGACGTATAACGTTATGTAGCATTACGTAACAACGTATAACGTTATATACTATTACGTATCAACTTATAACGTTATATACTATTACCTAATGGCGTATAACGTTATGTAGCATAACGTAGCAACGTGTAATGTTTTATACAATTACGTAATAACGTATAACGTTATCTACTATTACGTAATGACGTATAACGTTATTTAGTATTACGTAACAACGTATGACGTTATATACTATTACCTAATGACGTATAACGGTATATAATACTGCGTAATGACGTATAACGTTATGTAGCATTCCGCTAGAACCTATAACGTTATCTACTATTACGTAATGACGTATAACGCTATGTAGCATTACGTCACAACGTCTTACGTTATATACTATTACGCAATGACGTATAACGTTACGTAGCATTACGTAACAACGTATTATGTTATCTACTATTACGTAATGACGTATAACGTAAAATACTATTACGTAATGACGTAGAACGATATGTAGCATTACGTCACAACGTATAGCGTTAAATACTATTACGTGATGACCTATAACGTTATGTAGCTTTACGTAACAACGTATAGCGTTATATAATACTACGTAATGACGTATAACGTTATGTAGCATTACGTGACAACGTACAACGTTATATAATACTACGTAATGACGTATAAGGTTATATACTATTACGTCATGACGTATAACGTTATGTAGCATTACGTTATAACGTATAATGTTATCTACTATTACGTAATAACGTATAAATTTATGTAGCATTACGTAATGACGTATAACGTTATGTAGCATTACGTAACAACGTATAACGTTAGCTACTATTACGTAATGACGTATGAAGTTATATATTATTACCTACTGACGTATAACGTTATGTAGCATTACGTTATAACGTATAACGTTATGTAGCATTACGTCACAACGTATAACGTTATCTACTATTACGTAATGACGTATAACGTTATGTAGCATTACGTAACAAAGTATAACGTTATCTACTATTACGTAATGACGTATAACGTTATGTAGCATTACGTAACCACGAATAACGTTATATACTATTACGTAATGACGTATAACGTTATGTAGCATTACGTCACGACGCATGACGTTAAATACTATTACGTAATGACGTATAACGTTATGTAGCTTTACGTAACAACGTATAACGTTATATAATACTACGTAATGACGTATAACGTTATGTAGCATTATGTAACAACGTATAACGTTATCTACTATTACGTAATAACGTATAACTTTATATACTATTACCTAATGACGTATAAGGTTATATAATATTACGTAATGACGTATAACGTTATGTACCATTACGTAACAACGTGTTACGTTATGTAGCATTATGTTATAACGTATAGCGGTATCTACTATTACGTAATGACGTATAACGTTTTGTAGCATTATGTAACAACGTATAACGTTATCTACTATTACGTAATGACTTATAACGTAATGTAGCATTACGTAACAACGTATAACCTTATTTAGCATTATGTAACGACGTATAACGCTATACACTATTACGTAATGACGTGTAACGTAATGTAGCATTACGTAACAACGTATAACGTTATGCAGCATTACGTTATAACGTATAATGTTATCTACTATTACGTAATAACGTATAACGTTATGTAGCATTACGTAACCACGAATAACGTTATATACTATTACGTAATGACGTATAACGTTATGTAGCATTACGTAACAACGTATAACGTTAGCTGCTATTACGTAATGACGTATGAAGTTATATATTATTACCTACTGACGTATAACGTTATGTAGCATTACGTTATAACGTATAACGTTATGTAGCAATACGTAACAACGTATAACATTATATAATACTACGTAATTACGTTCAACGCTATGTAGCATTACGTAACAACGTATAACGTTATATATTATTACGTAATGACGTATAACGCTATGTAGCATTACGTCACAACGTTTAGCGTTATATAATATTATGTAATGACGTATAACGTTATGTAGCATTACGTAACAAGGTATAACGTTATCTACTATTACGTAATGACGTATAACGTTATGTAGCATATCGTAACAAAGTATAACGTTATCTACTATTACGTAATGACGTATAACGTTATGTAGCATTACGTAACGACGCATAACGTTAAATACTATTACGTAATGACGTATAACGTTATGTAGCTTTACGTAACAACGTATAACGTTATATAATACTACGTGATGACGTATAACGTTATGTAGCATTACGTAACAACGTATTACGTTATAAGCTATTACGTAATGACGTATAACGTATAATACTATTACGTAACGACGTATAACGCTATGTAGCATTACGTCACAACGTATAGCGTTATATAATATTATGTAATGACGTATAACGTTATGTAGCATTACGTAACAACGTATAACGTTATCTACTATTACGTAATGACGTATGACGTTATGTAGCATTACGTAACAAAGTATAACGTTAGCTACTATTACGTAATGACGTATAACGCTATGTAGCATTACGTCACAGCGTGTAACGTTATATACTATTACGTAATGACTTATAACGTTATGTAGCATTACGTAACCACGAATAACGTTTGGTAGCATTACGTAACAACGTATTACGTTATATACTATTACCTAATAACGTATGACATTATTCAACATTACGTATCAACGTATAACGTTATATATTATTACGCATCAACGTATAACGTAATGTAGCATTACGTAACAACGTATAACGATATATAATATTACCTAATGACGTATAACGTTATGTAGCATAACGTTATAACGTATAACGTTATGTAGCATTACGTTATAACGTATAACGTTATCTACTATTACGTATCAACGTATAACTTTATGTAGCATTACGTAACAGCGTATAACGTTATATATTATTACCTAATGACGTATAACGTTATAACGCATAACGTTATGTAGCATTACGTTATAACGTATAACGTTATGTAGTATTTCGTTATAACGTATAACGTTATCTACTATTACGTAATGACGTATAACTTATGTAGCATTACGTAACAACGTATAACGTTATGTACCATTACGTAACAGCGTACAACGTTATATACTATTACGTAATGACGTATAACGTAATGTAGCATTACGTTATAACGTATAACGTTATGTAGCATTACGTTATAACGTATAACGTTATCTACTATTACGTAATGACGTATAACGTTATGTAGCATTACGTAACAGCGTACAACGTTATATACTATTACGTCATGACGTATAACGTTATGTAGCGTTACGTGACGACATATAACGTTATATAATACTACGAAATGACGTATAACGTTATGTAGTATTACGTAACAACGTATAACGTTATGTAGCATTACGTTATAATGTATAACATTATCTACTATTACGTCATGACGTATAACGTTATGTAGCATTACGTTACAGCGTATAACGTTATCTACTATTACGTAATAACGTATGACGTTATTCAACATTACGTATCAACGTATAACGTTATATACTATTACGTATCAACGTATAACGTTATGTAGCAGTATGTAACGACGCATAACGTTAAATACTATTACGTAATGAAGTATAACGCTATGTAGCATTACGTCACAACGTATAACGCTATGTAGCATTACGTTATAACGTATAACGTTATGTAGCATTACGTTATAACGTATAACGTTATCTACTATTACGTAATGACGTATAACGTCATGTAGCATTACGTCACAACGTGTTACGTTATCTACTATTACGTAATGACGTATAACGTTATGTAGCTATACGTAACGACGCATAACGTTATATAATACTACGTAATGACGTATAACGTTATGTAACATTACGTTATAACGTATAACGTTATCTACTAATACGTAATGACGTATAACGTTATGTAGAATTACGTATCAACGTATAACGTTATATAATATTACGTAACGACGCATAACGTAAAATACTATTACGTAATGACGTATAACGCTATGTAGCATTACGTCACAACGTATAGCGTTATATAATATTATGTAATGACGTATAACGTTATATAATACTACGTAATGACTAATAACGTTATGTAGCATTACGTAACAACGTATTACGTTATAAGCTATTACGTAATGACGTATAACGTAAAATACTATTAGGTAATGACGTATAACGCTATGTAGCATTACGTCACAACGTATAGCGTTATGCAGCATTACGTTATAATGTATAACGTTATCTACTATTACGTCATGACGTATAACGTTATGTACCATTACGCAATAACGTAAAACCTTATGTAGCATTACGTAAAGACGTATAACGCTATGTAGCATTACGTCACAACCTGTAACGTTATATACTATTACGTATCAACGTATAACGTTATATATTATTACGTATCAACGTATAACGTCATATGCTATTACGTATCAACGTATAACGTTATGTAGCATAACGTAGCAACGTGTAATGTTATATACAATTACGTAATAACGTATAACGTTATACAGTACTACCCAATAACGTATAACGTTATATACTAATACGTAATAACGTATAACGTTATCTACTATTACGTAATGACGTATAACGTTATTTAGTATTACGTAACAACGTATGACGTTATATACTATTACCTAATGACGTATAACGTTATATACTATTACCTAATGACGTATAACGTATTGTAGCATGACGTTATAACGTATAACGTTACGTAGCAATCACGTAACAACGTATTACGTTATCTACTATTACGTAATGACGTATAACGTTATGTAGCATTACGTAACAACGTATAACGTTAGCTACTATTACGTCATGACCTATAACGTTATGTAGCATTCCGTTAGTACCTATAACGTTATTTACTATTACGTAATGACGTATAACGCTATGTAGCATTACGTCACAGCGTGTAACGTTATATACTATTACGTAATGACTTATAACGTTATGTAGCATTACGTAACCACGAATAACGTTTGGTAGCATTACGTAACAACGCATTACGTTATATACGATTACCTAATAACGTATGACATTATTCAACATTACGTATCAACGTATAACGTTATATATTATTACGCATCAACGTATAACGTAATGTAGCATTACGTAACAACGTATAACGATATATAATATTACCTAATGACGTATAACGTTATAACGCATAACGTTATGTAGCATTACGTTATAACGTATAACGTTATGTAGTATTTCGTTATAACGTATAACGTTATCTACTATTACGTAATGACGTATAACTTATGTAGCATTACGTAACAACGTATAACGTTATGTAGCATTACGTAACAGCGTACAACGTTATATACTATTACGTAATGACGTATAACGTAATGTAGCATTACGTTATAACGTATAACGTTATGTAGCATTACGTTATAACGTATAACGTTATCTACTATTACGTAATGACGTATAACGTTATGTAGCATTACGTAACAGCGTACAACGTTATATACTATTACGTCATGACGTATAACGTTATGTAGCGTTACGTGACGACATATAACGTTATATAATACTACGAAATGACGTATAACGTTATGTAGTATTACGTAACAACGTATAACGTTATGTAGCATTACGTTATAATGTATAACATTATCTACTATTACGTCATGACGTATAACGTTATGTAGCATTACGTTACAGCGTATAACGTTATCTACTATTACGTAATAACGTATGACGTTATTCAACATTACGTATCAACGTATAACGTTATATACTATTACGTATCAACGTATAACGTTATGTAGCATTATGTAACGACGCATAACGTTAAATACTATTACGTAATGAAGTATAACGCTATGTAGCATTACGTCACAACGTATAGCGTTATATAATATTATGTAATGTCGTATAACGTTATATAATAATACGCAATGACGTATAACGTTATGTAGCATTACGTAACAACGTATTACGTTATAAGCTATTACGTAATGACGTATAACGTAAAATACTATTACGTAATGACGTATAACGCTATGTAGCATTACGTCACAACGTATAACGTTATATAATATTATGTAATGACGTATAACGATATGTAGCATTATGTAACAACGTATAACGTTATGTAGCATTACGTCACAACGTGTTACGTTATCTACTATTACGTAATGACGTATAACGTTATGTAGCTATACGTAACGACGCATAACGTTATATAATACTACGTAATGACGTATAACGTTATGTAACATTACGTTATAACGTATAACGTTATCTACTAATACGTAATGACGTATAACGTTATGTAGAATTACGTATCAACGTATAACGTTATATAATATTACGTAACGACGCATAACGTAAAATACTATTACGTAATGACGTATAACGCTATGTAGCATTACGTCACAACGTATAGCGTTATATAATATTATGTAATGACGTATAACGTTATATAATACTACGTAATGACTAATAACGTTATGTAGCATTACGTAACAACGTATTACGTTATAAGCTATTACGTAATGACGTATAACGTAAAATACTATTAGGTAATGACGTATAACGCTATGTAGCATTACGTCACAACGTATAACGCTATGTAGCATTACGTCACAACGTATAACGTTATATAATATTATGTAATGACGTATAACGATATGTAGCATTATGTAACAACGTATAACGTTATGTAGCATTACGTCACAACGTGTTACGTTATCTACTATTACGTAATGACGTATAACGTTATGTAGCTATACGTAACGACGCATAACCTTATATAATACTACGTAATGACGTATAACGTTATGTAACATTACGTTATAACGTATAACGTTATCTACTAATACGTAATGACGTATAACGTTATGTAGAATTACGTATCAACGTATAACGTTATATAATATTACGTAACGACGCATAACGTAAAATACTATTACGTAATGACGTATAACGCTATGTAGCATTATGTCACAACGTATAGCGTTATATAATATTATGTAATGACGTATAACGTTATATAATACTACGTAATGACTAATAACGTTATGTAGCATTACGTAACAACGTATTACGTTATAAGCTATTACGTAATGACGTATAACGTAAAATACTATTAGGTAATGACGTATAACGCTATGTAGCATTACGTCACAACGTATAGCGTTATGCAGCATTACGTTATAATGTATAACGTTATCTACTATTACGTCATGACGTATAACGTTATGTACCATTACGCAATAACGTAAAACCTTATGTAGCATTACGTAAAGACGTATAACGCTATGTAGCATTACGTCACAACCTGTAACGTTATATACTATTACGTATCAACGTATAACGTTATATATTATTACGTATCAACGTATAACGTCATATGCTATTACGTATCAACGTATAACGTTATGTAGCATAACGTAGCAACGTGTAATGTTATATACAATTACGTAATAACGTATAACGTTATACAGTACTACCCAATAACGTATAACGTTATATACTAATACGTAATAACGTATAACGTTATCTACTATTACGTAATGACGTATAACGTTATTTAGTATTACGTAACAACGTATGACGTTATATACTATTACCTAATGACGTATAACGTTATATACTATTACCTAATGACGTATAACGTATTGTAGCATGACGTTATAACGTATAACGTTACGTAGCATCACGTAACAACGTATTACGTTATCTACTATTACGTAATGACGTATAACGTTATGTAGCATTACGTAACAACGTATAACGTTAGCTACTATTACGTCATGACCTATAACGTTATGTAGCATTCCGTTAGTACCTATAACGTTATTTACTATTACGTAATGACGTATAACGCTATGTAGCATTACGTCACAGCGTGTAACGTTATATACTATTACGTAATGACTTATAACGTTATGTAGCATTACGTAACCACGAATAACGTTTGGTAGCATTACGTAACAACGTATTACGTTATATACTATTACCTAATAACGTATGACATTATTCAACATTACGTATCAACGTATAACGTTATATATTATTACGCATCAACGTATAACGTAATGTAGCATTACGTAACAACGTATAACGATATATAATATTACCTAATGACGTATAACGTTATGTAGCATAACGTTATAACGTCTAACGTTATGTAGCATTACGTTATAACGTATAACGTTATGTAGTATTTCGTTATAACGTATAACGTTATCTACTATTACGTAATGACGTATAACTTATGTAGCATTACGTAACAACGTATAACGTTATGTACCATTACGTAACAGCGTACAACGTTATATACTATTACGTAATGACGTATAACGTAATGTAGCATTACGTTATAACGTATAACGTTATGTAGCATTACGTTATAACGTATAACGTTATCTACTATTACGTAATGACGTATAACGTTATGTAGCATTACGTAACAGCGTACAACGTTATATACTATTACGTCATGACGTATAACGTTATGTAGCGTTACGTGACGACATATAACGTTATATAATACTACGAAATGACGTATAACGTTATGTAGTATTACGTAACAACGTATAACGTTATGTAGCATTACGTTATAATGTATAACATTATCTACTATTACGTCATGACGTATAACGTTATGTAGCATTACGTTACAGCGTATAACGTTATCTACTATTACGTAATAACGTATGACGTTATTCAACATTACGTATCAACGTATAACGTTATATACTATTACGTATCAACGTATAACGTTATGTAGCATTATGTAACGACGCATAACGTTAAATACTATTACGTAATGAAGTATAACGCTATGTAGCATTACGTCACAACGTATAGCGTTATATAATATTATGTAATGTCGTATAACGTTATATAATAATACGCAATGACGTATAACGTTATGTAGCATTACGTAACAACGTATTACGTTATAAGCTATTACGTAATGACGTATAACGTAAAATACTATTACGTAATGACGTATAACGCTATGTAGCATTACGTCACAACGTATAACGTTATATAATATTATGTAATGACGTATAACGATATGTAGCATTATGTAACAACGTATAACGTTATGTAGCATTACGTCACAACGTGTTACGTTATCTACTATTACGTAATGACGTATAACGTTATGTAGCTATACGTAACGACGCATAACGTTATATAATACTACGTAATGACGTATAACGTTATGTAACATTACGTTATAACGTATAACGTTATCTACTAATACGTAATGACGTATAACGTTATGTAGAATTACGTATCAACGTATAACGTTATATAATATTACGTAACGACGCATAACGTAAAATACTATTACGTAATGACGTATAACGCTATGTAGCATTACGTCACAACGTATAGCGTTATATAATATTATGTAATGACGTATAACGTTATATAATACTACGTAATGACTAATAACGTTATGTAGCATTACGTAACAACGTATTACGTTATAAGCTATTACGTAATGACGTATAACGTAAAATACTATTAGGTAATGACGTATAACGCTATGTAGCATTACGTCACAACGTATAGCGTTATGCAGCATTACGTTATAATGTATAACGTTATCTACTATTACGTCATGACGTATAACGTTATGTAGCAATACGTAACAGCGTACAACGTTATGTAGCATTACGTAACAACGTATAACGTTATGTACCATTACGCAATAACGTAAAACGTTATGTAGCATTACGTAAAGACATATAACGCTATGTAGCATTACGTCACAACCTGTAACGTTATATACTATTACGTATCAACGTATAACGTTATATGTTATTACGTATCAACGTATAACGTCATATGCTATTACCTATCAACGTATAACGTTATGTAGCTTTACGTATCAACGTATAACGTTATATACTATTACGTATCAACGTATAACGTTATATATTATTACCTAATGACGTATAACGTTATATACTATTACGTAATGGCGTATAACGTTATGTAGCATAACGTAGCAACGTGTAATGTTATATACAATTACGTAATAACGTATAACGTTATACAGTACTACCCAATAACGTATAACGTTATATACTAATACGTAATAACGTATAACGTTATCTACTATTACGTAATGACGTATAACGTTATGTAGCATTACGTAACAACGTATAACGTTAGCTACTATTACGTCATGACCTATAACGTTATGTAGCATTCCGTTAGTACCTATAACGTTATTTACTATTACGTAAAGACGTATAACGCAATGTAGCATTACGTCACAGCGTGTAACGTTATATACTATTACGTAATGACTTATAACGTTATGTAGCATTACGTAACCACGAATAACGTTTGGTAGCATTACGTAACAACGTATTACGTTATATACTATTACCTAATAACGTATGACATTATTCAACATTACGTATCAACGTATAACGTTATATATTATTACGCATCAACGTATAACGTAATGTAGCATTACGTAACAACGTATAACGATATATAATATTACCCAATGACGTATAACGTTATGTAGCATAACGTTATAACGTATAACGTTATGTAGCATTACGTTATAACGTATAACGTTATCTACTATTACGTATCAACGTATAACTTTATGTAGCATTACGTAACAGCGTATAACGTTACATATTATTACCTAATGACGTATAACGTTATAACGTATAACGTTATAACGTATAACGTTATGTAGCATTACGTTATAACGTATAACGTTATGTAGTATTTCGTTATAACGTATAACGTTATCTACTATTACGTAATGACGTATAACTTATGTAGCATTACGTAACAACGTATAACGTTATGTAGCATTACGTAACAGCGTATAACGTTATATATTATTACCTAATTACGTATAACGTTATGTAGCATAACGTTATAACGTATAACGTTATCTACTATTACGTATCAACGTATAACGTTATGTAGCATTACGTAACAGCGTATAACGTTATATATTATTACCTAATGACGTATAACGTTATGTAGTATAACGTTATAACGTATAACGATATGTAGCATTACGTAACAACGTATAACGTTATGTAGCATTAGGTTATAATGTATAACGTTACCTACTATTACGTCATGACGTATAACGTTATGTAGCATTACGTAAGAACGTGTTACGATATCTACTATTACGTAATCACGTATAACGCTATGTAGCATTACGTAACAACGTATAACGTTATGTAGCATTACGTTAAGACGTATAACGTTATCTACTATTACGTAAAGACGTATAACGCAATGTAGCATTACGTCACAACGTGTAACGTTATGTAGCATTACGTTACGACGTATAACGTTATGTAGCATTACGTAACAACGTATAACGTTATATAATACTACGTAATGACGTATAACGTTATGTAGCACTACGTAACAACGTATACCGTTATACGGTACTACATAATGACGTATAACGTTATGTAGCATTACGTAACAACGTATAACGTTATGTAGCATTACGTTACGACGTATAACGTTTTGTAGCATTACGTTACGACGTATAGCGTTATATAATACTACGTAATGACGTATAACGTTATGTAGCATTACGTAAGAACGTATAACGTTATGTAGCATTACGTAATGATGTATAACGATATATGCTATTACGTAATGACGTATAACGTAATGTAGCACTACGTAAGAACGTATTACATTATATAATATTACGTAATAACGTATAGCGTTATGTAGTATTACGTAATGACGTATAGCGTTATATATTATTACCTAATGACGTATAACGTTATATACTATTACGTAATGACGTATAACGCTATGTAGCGTTACGTTACGACGTATAACGTTATGTAGCATTACGTTACGACGTGTAACGTTTTGTAGCATTACGTTACGACGTATAACGTTATATAATACTACGTAATGACGTATAACGTTATGTAGCATTACGTAAGAACGTATAACGTTATGTAGCATTACGTAATGATGTATAACGATATATGCTATTACGTAATGACGTATAACATAATGTAGCACTACGTAAGAGCGTATTACGTTATATACTATTACGTAATGACGTATAGCGTTATATATTATTACCTAATGACATATAACGTTATATACTATTACGTAATGACGTATAACGTTATGTAGCATTACGTAACAACGTATAACGTCATGCAGCATTACGTTATAATCTATAACGTTATCTACTATTACGTCATGACCTATAACGTTATGTAGCAATACGTAACAACGTACAACGTTATGTAGCATTCCGTTAGAACCTATAACGTTATTTACTATTACGTAATGACGTATCAAGTTATATATTATTACCTACTGACGTATAACGTTATGTAGCATTACGTAACAACGTATAACGTTATATACTATTACGTAATGATGTATAATGTTATATAGTACTTCGTAATGACGTATAACGTTATATAATACTACGCAATGACGTATAACGTTATGTAGCATTACGTAAAAAAGTATTACGTTATATGCTTTTACGTAATGACGTATAAGGTTATGTAGCATTCTGTTATAATGTATAACGTTATCTACTATTATGTAATGACGTATAACGTTATGTAGCATTACGTGACGACATATAACGTTATATAATACTACGTAATGACGTATAACGCTATGTAGTATTACGTAACAACGTATAACGTTATGTAGCATTACGTAACAGCGTACAACGTTATATACTATTACGTCATATCGTATAACGTTATGTAGCGTTACGTGACGACATATAACGTTATATAATACTACGTAATGACGTATAACGTTATGTAGTATTACGTAACAACGTATAACGTTATGTAGCATTACGTTATAATGTATAACGTTATCTACTATTACGTCATGACGTATAACGTTATGTAGCATTACGTAACAGCGTATAACGTTATCTACTATTACGTAATAACGTATGACGTTATTCAACATTACGTATCAACGTATAACGTTATACACTATTACGTATCAACGTATAACGTTATGTAGCATTATGTAACGACGCATAACGTTAAATACTATTACGTAATGAAGTATAACGCTATGTAGCATTACGTCACAACGTATAGCGTTATATAATATTATGTAATGTCGTATAACGTTATATAATAATGCGCAATGAAGTATAACGTTATGTAGCTATACGTAACGACGCATAACGTTATATAATACTACGTAATGACGTATAACGTTATGTAACATTACGTTATAACGTATAACGTTATCTACTATTACGTAATGACGTATAACGTTATGTAGAATTACATATCAACGTATAACGTTATATAATATTACGTAACGACGCATAACGTAAAATACTATTACGTAATGACGTATAACGCTATGTAGCATTACGTCACAACGTATAGCGTTATATAATATTATGTAATGACGTATAACGTTATATAATACTACGTAATGACTAATAACGTTATGTAGCATTACGTAACAACGTATTACGTTATAAGCTATTACGTAATGACGTATAACGTAAAATACTATTAGGTAACAACGTATAACGTTATGTACCATTACGCAATAACGTAAAACGTTATGTAGCATTACGTAAAGACGTATAACGCTATGTAGCATTACGTCACATCCTGTAACGTTATATACTATTACGTATCAACGTATAACGTTATATATTATTACGTATCAACGTATAACGTCATATGCTATTACGTATCAACGTATAACGTTATGTAGCTTTACGTATCAACGTATAACGTTATATACTATTACGTATCAACGTATAACGTTATATATTATTACCTAATGACGTATAACGTTATATACTATTACGTAATGGCGTATAACGTTATGTAGCATAACGTAGCAACGTGTAATGTTATATACAATTACGTAATAACGTATAACGTTATACAGTACTACCCAATAACGTATAACGTTATATACTAATACGTAATAACGTATAACGTTATCTACTATTACGTAATGACGTATAACGTTATTTAGTATTACGTAACAACGTATGACGTTATATACTATTACCTAATGACGTATAACGTTATATACTATTACCTAATGACGTATAACGTATTGTAGCATGACGTTATAACGTATAACGTTACGTAGCATCACGTAACAACGTATTACGTTATCTACTATTACGTAATGACGTATAACGTTATGTAGCATTACGTAACAACGTATAACGTTAGCTACTATTACGTCATGACCTATAACGTTATGTAGCATTCCGTTAGTACCTATAACGTTATTTACTATTACGTAATGACGTATAACGCTATGTAGCATTACGTCACAGCGTGTAACGTTATATACTATTACGTAATGACTTATAACGTTATGTAGCATTACGTAACCACGAATAACGTTTGGTAGCATTACGTAACAACGTATTACGTTATACACTATTACCTAATAACGTATGACATTATTCAACATTACGTATCAACGTATAACGTTATATATTATTACGCATCAACGTATAACGTAATGTAGCATTACGTAACAACGTATAACGATATATAATATTACCCAATGACGTATAACGTTATGTAGCATAACGTTATAACGTATAACGTTATGTAGCATTACGTTATAACGTATAACGTTATCTACTATTACGTAATTACGTATAACTTATATAGCATTACGTAACAACGTATTACGTTATATGCTATTACCTAATAACGTATGACATTATTCAACATTACGTATCAACGTATAACGTTATATATTATTACGTATCAACGTATAACATTATGTAGCATTACGTAACAGCGTATAACGTTATATATTATTACCTAATGACGTATAACGTTATAACGTATAACGTTATGTAGCATTACGTTATAACGTATAACGTTATCTACTATTACGTAATGACGTATAACTTATGTAGCATTACGTAACAACGTATAACGTTATGTAGCATTACGTAACAGCGTATAACGTTATATATTATTACCTAATTACGTATAACGTTATGTAGCATAACGTTATAACGTATAACGTTATCTACTATTACGTATCAACGTATAACGTTATGTAGCATTACGTAACAGCGTATAACGTTATATATTATTACCTAATGACGTATAACGTTATGTAGTATAACGTTATAACGTATAACGATATGTAGCATTACGTAACAACGTATAACGTTATGTAGCATTAGGTTATAATGTATAACGTTACCTACTATTACGTCATGACGTATAACGTTATGTAGCATTACGTAAGAACGTGTTACGATATCTACTATTACGTAATCACGTATAACGCTATGTAGCATTACGTAACAACGTATAACGTTATGTAGCATTACGTTACGACGTATAACGTTATCTACTATTACGTAAAGACGTATAACGCAATGTAGCATTACGTCACAACGTGTAACGTTATGTAGCATTACGTTACGACGTATAACGTTATGTAGCATTACGTAACAACGTATAACGTTATATAATACTACGTAATGACGTATAACGTTATGTAGCACTACGTAACAACGTATACCGTTATACGGTACTACATAATGACGTATAACGTTATGTAGCATTACGTAACAACGTATAACGTTATGTAGCATTACGTTACGACGTATAACGTTTTGTAGCATTACGTTACGACGTATAGCGTTATATAATACTACGTAATGACGTATAACGTTATGTAGCATTACGTAAGAACGTATAACGTTATGTAGCATTACGTAATGATGTATAACGATATATGCTATTACGTAATGACGTATAACGTAATGTAGCACTACGTAAGAACGTATTACATTATATACTATTACGTAATAACGTATAGCGTTATGTACTATTACGTAATGACGTATAGCGTTATATATTATTACCTAATGACGTATAACGTTATATACTATTACGTAATGACGTATAACGCTATGTAGCGTTACGTTACGACGTATAACGTTATGTAGCATTACGTTACGACGTGTAACGTTTTGTAGCATTACGTTACGACGTATAACGTTATATAATACTACGTAATGACGTATAACGTTATGTAGCATTACGTAAGAACGTATAACGTTATGTAGCATTACGTAATGATGTATAACGATATATGCTATTACATAATGACGTATAACATAATGTAGCACTACGTAAGAGCGTATTACGTTATATACTATTACGTAATGACGTATAGCGTTATATATTATTACCTAATGACATATAACGTTATATACTATTACGTAATGACGTATAACGTTATGTAGCATTACGTAACAACGTATAACGTCATGCAGCATTACGTTATAATCTATAACGTTATCTACTATTACGTCATGACCTATAACGTTATGTAGCAATACGTAACAACGTACAACGTTATGTAGCATTTCGTTAGAACCTATAACGTTATTTACTATTACGTAATGACGTATCAAGTTATATATTATTACCTACTGACGTATAACGTTATGTAGCATTACGTAACAACGTATAACGTTATATACTATTACGTAATGATGTATAATGTTATATAGTACTTCGTAATGACGTATAACGTTATATAATACTACGCAATGACGTATAACGTTATGTAGCATTACGTAAAAAAGTATTACGTTATATGCTTTTACGTAATGACGTATAACGTTATGTAGCATTCTGTTATAATGTATAACGTTATCTACTATTATGTAATGACGTATAACGTTATGTAGCATTACGTGACGACATATAACGTTATATAATACTACGTAATGACGTATAACGCTATGTAGTATTACGTAACAACGTATAACGTTATGTAGCATTACGTAACAGCGTACAACGTTATATACTATTACGTCATATCGTATAACGTTATGTAGCGTTACGTGACGACATATAACGTTATATAATACTACGTAATGACGTATAACGTTATGTAGTATTACGTAACAACGTATAACGTTATGTAGCATTACGTTATAATGTATAACGTTATCTACTATTACGTCATGACGTATAACGTTATGTAGCATTACGTAACAGCGTATAACGTTATCTACTATTACGTAATAACGTATGACGTTATTCAACATTACGTATCAACGTATAACGTTATACACTATTACGTATCAACGTATAACGTTATAAGCTATTACGTAATGACGTATAACGTAAAATACTATTACGTAATGACGTATAACGCTATGTAGCATTACGTCACAACGTATAGCGTTATATAATATTATGTAATGACGTATAACGTTATGTAGCATTACGTACCAACGTATAACGTTATGCAGTATTACGTCATAATGTATAACGTTATATACTATTACGTTATGACGTATAACGCTATGTAGCATTACGTAACAACGTATAACGTTATATAATACTACGTAATGGCGAATAACGTTATGTAGCACTACGTAACAACGTATAACGATATGTAGCATTATGTAACAACGTATAACGTTATGTAGCATTACGTCACAACGTGTTACGTTATCTACTATTACGTAATGAAGTATAACGTTATGTAGCTATACGTAACGACGCATAACGTTATATAATACTACGTAATGACGTATAACGTTATGTAACATTACGTTATAACGTATAACGTTATCTACTATTACGTAATGACGTATAACGTTATGTAGAATTACATATCAACGTATAACGTTATATAATATTACGTAACGACGCATAACGTAAAATACTATTACGTAATGACGTATAACGCTATGTAGCATTACGTCACAACGTATAGCGTTATATAATATTATGTAATGACGTATAACGTTATATAATACTACGTAATGACTTATAACGTTATGTAGCATTACGTAACAACGTATTACGTTATAAGCTATTACGTAATGACGTATAACGTAAAATACTATTAGGTAATGACGTATAACGCTATGTAGCTTTACGTCACAACGTATAGCGTTATGCAGCATTACGTTATAATGTATAACGTTATCTACTATTACGTCATGACGTATAACGTTATGTAGCAATACGTAACAGCGTACAACGTTATGTAGCATTACGTAACAACGTATAACGTTATGTACCATTACGCAATAACGTAAAACGTTATGTAGCATTACGTAAAGACGTATAACGCTATGTAGCATTACGTCACATCCTGTAACGTTATATACTATTACGTATCAACGTATAACGTTATATATTATTACGTATCAACGTATAACGTCATATGCTATTACGTATCAACGTATAACGTTATGTAGCTTTACGTATCAACGTATAACGTTATATACTATTACGTATCAACGTATAACGTTATATATTATTACCTAATGACGTATAACGTTATATACTATTACGTAATGGCGTATAACGTTATGTAGCATAACGTAGCAACGTGTAATGTTATATACAATTACGTAATAACGTATAACGTTATACAGTACTACCCAATAACGTATAACGTTATATACTAATACGTAATAACGTATAACGTTATCTACTATTACGTAATGACGTATAACGTTATTTAGTATTACGTAACAACGTATGACGTTATATACTATTACCTAATGACGTATAACGTTATATACTATTACCTAATGACGTATAACGTATTGTAGCATGACGTTATAACGTATAACGTTACGTAGCATCACGTAACAACGTATTACGTTATCTACTATTACGTAATGACGTATAACGTTATGTAGCATTACGTAACAACGTATAACGTTAGCTACTATTACGTCATGACCTATAACGTTATGTAGCATTCCGTTAGTACCTATAACGTTATTTACTATTACGTAATGACGTATAACGCTATGTAGCATTACGTCACAGCGTGTAACGTTATATACTATTACGTAATGACTTATAACGTTATGTAGCATTACGTAACCACGAATAACGTTTGGTAGCATTACGTAACAACGTATTACGTTATACACTATTACCTAATAACGTATGACATTATTCAACATTACGTATCAACGTATAACGTTATATATTATTACGCATCAACGTATAACGTAATGTAGCATTACGTAACAACGTATAACGATATATAATATTACCCAATGACGTATAACGTTATGTAGCATAACGTTATAACGTATAACGTTATGTAGCATTACGTTATAACGTATAACGTTATCTACTATTACGTAATGACGTATAACTTATATAGCATTACGTAACAACGTATTACGTTATATACTATTACCTAATAACGTATGACATTATTCAACATTACGTATCAACGTATAACGTTATATATTATTACGTATCAACGTATAACATTATGTAGCATTACGTAACAGCGTATAACGTTATATATTATTACCTAATGACGTATAACGTTATAACGTATAACGTTATGTAGCATTACGTTATAACGTATAACGTTATGTAGTATTCCGTTATAACGTATAACGTTATCTACTATTACGTAATGACGTATAACTTATGTAGCATTACGTAACAACGTATAACGTTATGTAGCATTACGTAACAGCGTATAACGTTATATATTATTACCTAATTACGTATAACGTTATGTAGCATAACGTTATAACGTATAACGTTATCTACTATTACGTATCAACGTATAACGTTATGTAGCATTACGTAACAGCGTATAACGTTATATATTATTACCTAATGACGTATAACGTTATGTAGTATAACGTTATAACGTATAACGCAATGTAGCATTACGTCACAACGTGTAACGTTATGTAGCATTACGTTACGACGTATAACGTTATGTAGCATTACGTAACAACGTATAACGTTATATAATACTACGTAATGACGTATAACGTTATGTAGCACTACGTAACAACGTATACCGTTATACGGTACTACATAATGACGTATAACGTTATGTAGCATTACGTAACAACGTATAACGTTATGTAGCATTACGTTACGACGTATAACGTTTTGTAGCATTACGTTACGACGTATAGCGTTATATAATACTACGTAATGACGTATAACGTTATGTAGCATTACGTAAGAACGTATAACGTTATGTAGCATTACGTAATGATGTATAACGATATATGCTATTACGTAATGACGTATAACGTAATGTAGCACTACGTAAGAACGTATTACATTATATACTATTACGTAATAACGTATAGCGTTATGTACTATTACGTAATGACGTATAGCGTTATATATTATTACCTAATGACGTATAACGTTATATACTATTACGTAATGACGTATAACGCTATGTAGCGTTACGTTACGACGTATAACGTTATGTAGCATTACGTTACGACGTATAACGTTTTGTAGCATTACGTTACGACGTATAACGTTATATAATACTACGTAATGACGTATAACGTTATGTAGCATTACGTAAGAACGTATAACGTTATGTAGCATTACGTAATGATGTATAACGATATATGCTATTACGTAATGACGTATAACGTAATGTAGCACTACGTAAGAACGTATTACATTATATACTATTACGTAGTAACGTATAGCGTTATGTACTATTACGTAATGACGTATAGCGTTATATATTATTACCTAATGACGTATAACGTTATATACTATTACGTAATGACGTATAACGCTATGTAGCGTTACGTTACGACGTATAACGTTATGTAGCATTACGTTACGACGTATAACGTTATGTAGCATTACGTTATAACGTATAACGTTATGTAACATTACGTTATAACGTATAACATTATCTACTAATACGTAATGACGTATAACGTTATGTAAAATTAAGTTATAACGTAAAACGTTACGTAGCATTATGTAACAACCTACAACGTTATCTACTATTACGTAATGACGTATAACATAATGTAGCATTACGTAACAACGTATAAGGTTAGGTAGCCTTACGTTATAACGTATAATGTTATGTAGCATTACGTAACAACGTATAACTTTATGTAACATTACGTAACGACGTATAACGTTATATAATACTACGTAATGACGTATAACGTTATGTTGCATTACGTTATAACGTATAACATTATCTACTAATACGTAGTGACGTATAACGTTATGTAAAATTAAGTTATAACGTATAACGTTATCTACTATTACGTAATAACGTATAACGTTATGTAGCATTACGTAACAACGTATAACGTTATATAATACTACGTAATGACGTATAACGTTTTGTAGCATTACGTAACAACGTATAGCGTTATGCAGCATTATGTTATAATGTATAACGTTATATATTATTACGTAATGACGTATAACGCTATGTAGCATTACGTCACAACGTATAGCGTTATATACTATTATGTAATGACGTATAACGTTATGTAGCATTACGTTATAACCTATAACGTTATGTAGCATTACGTAACAACTTATAACGTTATATAATACTACGTAATGACGTATAACGTTATGTAGCATTCCGTTACGACGCATAACGTTAAATACTATTACGTAATGAAGTATAACGTTATGTAGCATTACGTTATAACGTATAACGTTATGTAACATTACGTTATAACGTATAACATTATCTACTAATACGTAGTGACGTATAACGTTATGTAAAATTAAGTTATAACGTATAACGTTATCTACTATTACGTAATAACGTATAACGTTATGTAGCATTACGTAACAACGTATAACGTTATATAATACTACGTAATGACATATAACGTTTTGTAGCATTACGTAACAACGTATAGAGTTATGCAGCATTATGTTATAATGTATAACGTTATATATTATTACGTAATGACGTATAACGCTATGTACCATTACGTAACAAAGTATAACGTTATCTACTATTACGTAATGACGTATAACGTTATGTAGCATTACGAAACGACGCACAACGTTAAATACTATTACGTAATGACGGATAACGTAATGTAACAATACGTAAGTACGTATTACGTTATATACTATTACGTAATGGTGTATAACGCTTTATAATATTACGTAACAACGTATAACGTTATGTACCATTACGTCACAACGTGTAACGTTATATACTATTACGTAATGACGTATAACGTTATGTAGCATTCCGTAACGACGCATAACATTAAATACTACTACGTAATGACGTATATCGTTATGTAGCATTACGTAAAGACGTATAACGCTATGTAGCACTACGTAACAACGTATAACGTTAAGTAGCATTACGTAACGACGCATAACGTTAAATACTATTACATAATGACGTATAACGTTATGTAGCATTACGTAACAACGTATAACGTTATGTAGCATTACGTTACGACGTATAACGTTATGTAGCATTACGTAATAACGTGTTCGGTTATATACTATTAAGTAATATCGTATAACGTTATATAGTACTACCCAATAACGTATAAAGTTATGTACTAATACGTAATAACTTATAACGTTATCTACTATTACGTAATGACGTATAACGTTATGTAGCATTATCTGACAACGTATAACGTTTTATACTATTACGTAATAACGTATAACGTTATGTAGCATTGCGTAACCACGTATAACGTTATGTAGCATTACGTTACGACATATAACGTTATATAATACTACGTAATGGAGTATAGCGTTATATATTATTACCTGCTGACGTATATCGTTATGTAGCATTACGTAACGACGCATAAGCGTTAAATACTATTACGTAACACCGTATAACGTTATATAATACTACGTAATGACGTATAACGTTATGTAGCATTCCGTTACGACGCATAACGTTAAATACTATTACGTAATGACGTATATCGTTATGTAGCATTACGTATCAACGTATAACGTTATGTGGCATTACGTTACGACGAATAACGTTATATAATACTACGTAATGACGTATAACGTTATGTAGCATTACGTAACGGCGCATAACGTTAAATACTATTACGTAATGAAGTATAAAGTTATGTAGCATTACGTAAAGACGTATAACGCTATGTAGCATTACGTCACAACGTGTAACGTTATATACTATTACGAAATGACGTATAACGTTATGTAGCATTAGGTAAAGACATATAACGCTATGTAGCATTACGTCACAACGTCTAACGTTATATACTATTACGTAATGACGTATAACGTTATGTATCATTACGTAACAACGTATAACTTTATGTAGCATTAGGTTACGACGCATAACGTTATATAATACTACGTAATGACGTATAATGTTATGTATCATTACGTTCTAACGTATAACGTTATGCAGCATTACGTAACAACGTAAAACGTTATGTAGCGTTATGTAACGACGCATAACGTTAAGTACTATTACGTAATGACGTATAACGTTATGTAGCATTACGTAACAACGTATAACGTTATGTAGCATTACGTATCAACGTATAACGTTATATATTATTACCTAATGACGTATAACGTTATATACTATTACGTTATGACGTATAACGCTATGTAGCATTACGTAACAACGTATAACGTTATATAATACCACGTAATGACGTACAAAGTAATATTCTATTACGTAACAACGTATAACATTATATAATACTACGTAATGACGTATAACGCTATGTCGCATTACGTAACAACGTATAACGTTATATATTATTACGTAATGACGTATAACGCTATGTAGCATTACGTAACAACGTAAAATGTTATGTAGTATTACGTAACGACGCATAACGTTAAATACTATTAGATAATGACGTATAACGTTATGTAGCATTACGTAACAACGTATAACGTTATGTAGCATTACGTATCAACGTATAACGTTATATATTATTACCTAATGACGTATAACGTTATATACTATTACGTTATGACGTATAACGCTATGTAGCATTACGTAACGGAGCATAACGTAAAATACTATTACGTAATGACGTATAACGCTTTGTAGCATTACGTATCAACGTATAACGTTATATAATATTACGTAACGACGCATAACGTAAAATACTTATACGTAATGACGTATAACGCTATGTAGCATTACGTCACAACGTATAGCATTATATAATATTATATAATGACGTATAACGTTATGTAGCATTACGAAACAAAGTATAACGTTATCTACTATTACGTAATGACGTATAACGTTATGTAGCAATACGTAACAACGTATAACGTTATATACTATTATGTAATGACGTATAAACGTATGTAGCATTGTGTTACGACGTATAACGTTATATAATACTACGTAATGACGTATAACCTTATGTAGCATTACGTGACGACGCATAACGTTAAATACTATTACGTAATGACGTATAACGTTATGTAGCATTATGTAACAACGTATCACGTTATATATTATTACGTAATGACGTATAACGCTATGTAGCATTACGTCACAACGTATTACGTTATATACTATTACGTAATGACGTATAACGTTATGTAGCATTCCGTTATAACGTATAACGTTATCTACTATTACGTAATGACGTATAACGTTATGTAGCATTACGTAACAACGTATAACGTTATATACTATTATGTAATGACGTATAACCTTATGTAGCATTACGTGACGACGCATAACGTTAAATACTATTACGTAACGACGCATAACGTTAAATACTATTACGTAATGACGTATAACGTTATGTAGCATTACGTAAAGACGTATAACGCTATGTAGCATTACGTCACAACGCGTAACGTTATATACTATTACGTAATGACGTATAACGTTATGTAGCATAACGTAGCAACGTGTAATGTTATATACAATTACGTAATAACGAATAACGTTATATAGTACTACCCAATAACGTATAACGTTATATACTAATACATAATAACGTATAACGTTATCTACTATTACGTAATGACGTATAACGTTATGTAGCATTACCTAACAACGTATAACGTTATGTACTATTACGTAACGACGTATAACGTTATGTAGCATTACGTCACAGCGTGTAACGTTATATAGCATTACGTTACGACGTATAACGTTATATAATACCACGTAATGACGTGTAACGTTATGTAGCATTACGTAACAACCTGTTCCGTTATATACTATTACGTTATGACGTATAACGTTATATATTATTACCTAATGACGTATAACGTAATGTAGCATTACGTTACAACGCATACCGTTATAGAGTACTACGTAATGACGTATAACGTTATGTAGCATTACGAAACGACGCATAACGTTAAATACTATTATGTAACGACGTATAACGTTATGTAGCATTACGTAACAACGTATAACGTTATCTACTATTACGTAATGACGTATAACGTTATGTAGCATTACGTTATAACGTATAACGTTATGTAACATTACGTTATAACGTATAACATTATCTACTAATACGTAATGACGTATAACGTTATGTAAAATTAAGTTATAACGTAAAACGTTACGTAGCATTATGTAACAACCTACAACGTTATCTACTATTACGTAATGACGTATAACATAATGTAGCATTACGTAACAACGTATAAGGTTAGGCAGCCTTACGTTATAACGTATAATGTTATGTAGCATTACGTAACAACGTATAACTTTATGTAACATTACGTAACGACGTATAACGTTATATAATACTACGTAATGACGTATAACGTTATGTTGCATTACGTTATAACGTATAACGTTATGTAACATTACGTTATAACGTATAACATTATCTAGTAATACGTAATGACGTATAACGTTATGTAAAATTAAGTTATAACATATAACGTTATCTACTATTACCTAATGACGTATAACGTTATGTAGCATTACGTAACAACTTATAACGTTATATAATACTACGTAATGACGTATAACGTTATGTAGCATTACGTAACAACTTATAACGTTATATAATACTACGTAATGACGTATAACGTTATGTAGCATTACGTAATAACGTATGACGTTATCTATTATTACGTAATGTCGTATAACGTTATGTAGCAATCCGTAATAGCGTACAACGTTATCTACTATTACGCAATGACGTATAACGTTATGTAGCATTACGTAACAACGTATAACGTTATATACTATTACGTAATGACGTATAAACGTATGTAGCATTGTGTTACGACGTATAACGTTATATAATACTACGTAATGACGTATAACGTTATGTAGCATTACGTGACGACGCATAACGTTAAATACTATTACGTAATGACGTATAACGTTATGTAGCATTATGTAACAACGTATTACGTTATATACTATTACGTAATGACGTATAACGTTATGTAGCATAACGTAGCAACGTGTAATGTTATATACAATTACGTAATAACGAATAACGTTATATAGTACTACCCAATAACGTATAACGTTATATACTAATACATAATAACGTATAACGTTATCTACTATTACGTAATGACGTATAACGTTATGTAGCATTACCTAACAACGTATAACGTTATGTACTATTACGTAACGACGTATAACGTTATGTAGCATTACGTCACAGCGTGTAACGTTATATAGCATTACGTTACGACGTATAACGTTATATAATACCACGTAATGACGTGTAACGTTATGTAGCATTACGTAACAACCTGTTCCGTTATATACTATTACGTTATGACGTATAACGTTATATATTATTACCTAATGACGTATAACGTAATGTAGCATTACGTTACAACGCATACCGTTATAGAGTACTACGTAATGACGTATAACGTTATGTAGCATTACGAAACGACGCATAACGTTAAATACTATTACGTAACACCGTATAACGTTATATAATACTACGTAATGACGTATAACGTTATGTAGCATTCCGTTACGACGCATAACGTTAAATACTGTTACGTAATGACGTATATCGTTATGTAGCATTACGTATCAACGTATAACGTTATGTGGCATTACGTTACGACGTATAACGTTATATAATACTACGTAATGACGTATAACGTTATGTAGCATTACGTAACGGCGCATAACGTTAAATACTATTACGTAATGAAGTATAAAGTTATGTAGCATTACGTAAAGACGTATAACGCTATGTAGCATTACGTCACAACGTGTAACGTTATATACTATTACGTAATGACGTATAACGTTATGTAGCATTACGTAAAGACATATAACGCTATGTAGCATTACGTCACAACGTATAACGTTATATAATATTACGTAACGACGCATAACGTAAAATACTTATACGTAATGACGTATAACGCTATGTAGCATTACGTCACAACGTATAGCATTATATAATATTATATAATGACGTATAACGTTATGTAGCATTACGAAACAAAGTATAACGTTATCTACTATTACGTAATGACGTATAACGTTATGTAGCAATACGTAACAACGTATAACGTTATATACTATTATGTAATGACGTATAAACGTATGTAGCATTGTGTTACGACGTATAACGTTATATAATACTACGTAATGACGTATAACCTTATGTAGCATTACGTGACGACGCATAACGTTAAATACTATTACGTAATGACGTATAACGTTATGTAGCATTATGTAACAACGTATCACGTTATATATTATTACGTAATGACGTATAACGCTATGTAGCATTACGTCACAACGTATTACGTTATATACTATTACGTAATGACGTATAACGTTATGTAGCATTCCGTTATAACGTATAACGTTATCTACTATTACGTAATGACGTATAACGTTATGTAGCATTACGTAACAACGTATAACGTTATATACTATTATGTAATGACGTATAACCTTATGTAGCATTACGTGACGACGCATAACGTTAAATACTATTACGTAACGACGCATAACGTTAAATACTATTACGTAATGACGTATAACGTTATGTAGCATTACGTAAAGACGTATAACGCTATGTAGCATTACGTCACAACGCGTAACGTTATATACTATTACGTAATGACGTATAACGTTATGTAGCATAACGTAGCAACGTGTAATGTTATATACAATTACGTAATAACGAATAACGTTATATAGTACTACCCAATAACGTATAACGTTATATACTAATACATAATAACGTATAACGTTATCTACTATTACGTAATGACGTATAACGTTATGTAGCATTACCTAACAACGTATAACGTTATGTACTATTACGTAACGACGTATAACGTTATGTAGCATTACGTCACAGCGTGTAACGTTATATAGCATTACGTTACGACGTATAACGTTATATAATACCACGTAATGACGTGTAACGTTATGTAGCATTACGTAACAACCTGTTCCGTTATATACTATTACGTTATGACGTATAACGTTATATATTATTACCTAATGACGTATAACGTAATGTAGCATTACGTTACAACGCATACCGTTATAGAGTACTACGTAATGACGTATAACGTTATGTAGCATTACGAAACGACGCATAACGTTAAATACTATTATGTAATGACGTATAACGTTATGTAGCATTACGTAACAACGTATAACGTTATCTACTATTACGTAATGACGTATAACGTTATGTAGCATTACGTTATAACGTATAACGTTATGTAACATTACGTTATAACGTATAACATTATCTACTAATACGTAATGACGTATAACGTTATGTAAAATTAAGTTATAACGTAAAACGTTACGTAGCATTATGTAACAACCTACAACGTTATCTACTATTACGTAATGACGTATAACATAATGTAGCATTACGTAACAACGTATAAGGTTAGGTAGCCTTACGTTATAACGTATAATGTTATGTAGCATTACGTAACAACGTATAACTTTATGTAACATTACGTAACGACGTATAACGTTATATAATACTACGTAATGACGTATAACGTTATGTTGCATTACGTTATAACGTATAACGTTATGTAACATTACGTTATAACGTATAACATTATCTAGTAATACGTAATGACGTATAACGTTATGTAAAATTAAGTTATAACATATAACGTTATCTACTATTACCTAATGACGTATAACGTTATGTAGCATTACGTAACAACTTATAACGTTATATAATACTACGTAATGACGTATAACGTTATGTAGCATTACGTAACAACTTATAACGTTATATAATACTACGTAATGACGTATAACGTTATGTAGCATTACGTAATAACGTATGACGTTATCTATTATTACGTAATGTCGTATAACGTTATGTAGCAATCCGTAATAGCGTACAACGTTATCTACTATTACGCAATGACGTATAACGTTATGTAGCATTACGTAACAACGTATAACGTTATATACTATTACGTAATGACGTATAAACGTATGTAGCATTGTGTTACGACGTATAACGTTATATAATACTACGTAATGACGTATAACGTTATGTAGCATTACGTGACGACGCATAACGTTAAATACTATTACGTAATGACGTATAACGTTATGTAGCATTATGTAACAACGTATTACGTTATATACTATTACGTAATGACGTATAACGTTATGTAGCATAACGTAGCAACGTGTAATGTTATATACAATTACGTAATAACGAATAACGTTATATAGTACTACCCAATAACGTATAACGTTATATACTAATACATAATAACGTATAACGTTATCTACTATTACGTAATGACGTATAACGTTATGTAGCATTACCTAACAACGTATAACGTTATGTACTATTACGTAACGACGTATAACGTTATGTAGCATTACGTCACAGCGTGTAACGTTATATAGCATTACGTTACGACGTATAACGTTATATAATACCACGTAATGACGTGTAACGTTATGTAGCATTACGTAACAACCTGTTCCGTTATATACTATTACGTTATGACGTATAACGTTATATATTATTACCTAATGACGTATAACGTAATGTAGCATTACGTTACAACGCATACCGTTATAGAGTACTACGTAATGACGTATAACGTTATGTAGCATTACGAAACGACGCATAACGTTAAATACTATTACGTAACACCGTATAACGTTATATAATACTACGTAATGACGTATAACGTTATGTAGCATTCCGTTACGACGCATAACGTTAAATACTGTTACGTAATGACGTATATCGTTATGTAGCATTACGTATCAACGTATAACGTTATGTGGCATTACGTTACGACGTATAACGTTATATAATACTACGTAATGACGTATAACGTTATGTAGCATTACGTAACGGCGCATAACGTTAAATACTATTACGTAATGAAGTATAAAGTTATGTAGCATTACGTAAAGACGTATAACGCTATGTAGCATTACGTCACAACGTGTAACGTTATATACTATTACGTAATGACGTATAACGTTATGTAGCATTACGTAAAGACATATAACGCTATGTAGCATTACGTCACAACGTCTAACGTTATATACTATTACGTAATGACGTATAACGTTATGTATCATTACGTAACAACGTATAACGTTATGTAGCATAACGTAGCAACGTGTAATGTTATATACAATTCCGTAATAACCTATAACGTTATATAGTATTACCCAATAACGTACAACGTTATATACTAATACGTAATAACGTATAACGTTATCTACTATTACGTAATGACGTATAACGTTATGTAGCATTACGTCACAGCGTGTTCCGTTATATACTATTATGTAATGACGTATGAAGTTATATATTATTACCTACTGACGTATAACGTTATGTAGCATAACGTAACAACGTATAACTTTATGTAGCATTACGTTACGACGCATAACGTTATATAATACTACGTAATGACGTATAATGTTATGTATCATTACGTTCTAACGTATAACGTTATGCAGCATTACGTAACAACGTAAAACGTTATGTAGCATTTCGTAACGACGCATAACGTTAAGTACTATTACGTAATGACGTATAACGTTATGTAGAATAACGTAACAACGTATAACGTTATGTAGCATTACGTTACCACGTATAACGTTATATAATACCACGTAATGACGTACAACGTAATATTCTATTACGTAACAACGTATAACATTATATAATACTACGTAATGACGTATAACGCTATGTCGCATTACGTAACAACGTGTAACGTTATATATTATTACGTAATGACGTATAACGCTATGTAGCATTACGTAACAACGTAAAATGTTATGTAGTATTACGTAACGACGCATAACGTTAAATACTATTAGATAATGACGTATAACGTTATGTAGCATTACGTAACAACGTATAACGTTATGTAGCATTACGTATCAACGTATAACGTTATATATTATTACCTAATGACGTATAACGTTATATACTATTACGTTATGACGTATAACGCTATGTAGCATTACGTAACGGAGCATAACGTAAAATACTATTACGTAATGACGTATAACGCTTTGTAGCATTACGTATCAACGTATAACGTTATATAATATTACGTAACGACGCATAACGTAAAATACTTATACGTAATGACGTATAACGCTATGTAGCATTACGTCACATCGTATAGCATTATATAATATTATATAATGACGTATAACGTTATGTAGCATTACGAAACAAAGTATAACGTTATCTACTATTACGTAATGACGTATAACGTTATGTAGCAATACGTAACAACGTATAACGTTATATACTATTATGTAATGACGTATAACGTGATGTAGCACTACGTAACAAAGTATAACGTTAGCTACTATTACGTAATGACGTATAAAGCTATGTAGCATTACGTAACAACGTATTACGTTATATACTATTACGTAATGACGTATAACGTTATGTAGCATTATGTAACAACGTATGACGTTATATACTATTACGTAATGACGTATAACGTTATGTATCATTACGTAACAATGTGTTACGTTATGTAGCATTATGTTATAACGTATAGCGTTATCTACTATTACGTAATGACGTATAACGTAATGTAGCATAACGTAAGAACGTATAACGTTTTATAATACTACGTTATGACGTATAACGTTATGTAGCATTACGTAACAACGTGTTAAGTCATATACTATTACGTAATGACGCATAACGTTATGTAGCATTACGTAACAACGTATAACGTTATACAGCATTACTTTATAATGTATAACGTTATCTACGATTACGTCATGACGTATAACGTTATGTAGCAATACGTAAAAGCGTACAACGTTATCTACTATTACGCAATGACGTATAACGTTATGTAGCATTACGTAACAACGTATAATGTTATATACTATTACGTAATGACGTATAAACGTATGTAGCATTGTGTTACGACGTATAACGTTATATAATACTACGTAATGACGTATAACGTTATGTAGCATTACGTGACGACGCATAACGTTAAATACTATTACGTAATGACGTATAACGTTATGTAGCATTATGTAACAACGTATCACGATATATATTATTACGTAATGACGTATAACGCTATGTAGCATTACGTCACAACGTATTACGTTATATACTATTACGTAATGACGTATATCGTTATGTAGCATTCCGTTATAACGTATAACGTTATCTACTATTACGTAATGACGTATAACGTTATGTAGCATTACGTAACAACGTATAACGTTATATACTATTATGTAATGACGTATAACGTGATGTAGCACTATGTAACAACGAATAACTTTATATAATACTACGTAATGACGAATAACGTTATGTAGTATTACGTAACGACACATAACGTTAAATACTATTACGTAATGACGTATAACGTTATGTAGCATTACGTAAAGACGTATAACGCTATGTAGCATTAGGTCACAACGCGTAACGTTATATACTATTACGTAATGACGTATAACGTTATGTAGCATAACGTAGCAACGTGTAATGTTATATACAATTACGTAATAACGAATAACGTTATATAGTACTACCCAATAACGTATAACGTTATATACTAATACATAATAACGTATAACGTTATCTGCTATTACGTAATGACGTATAACGTTATGTAGCATTACCTAACAACGTATAACGTTATGTACTATTACGTAACGACGTATAACGTTATGTAGCATTACGTCACAGCGTGTAACGTTATATAGCATTACGTTACGACGTATAACGTTATATAATACCACGTAATGACGTGTAACGTTATGTAGCATTACGTAACAACCTGTTCCGTTATATACTATTACGTTATGACGTAAAACGTTATATATTATTACCTAATGACGTATAACGTAATGTAGCATTACGTTACAACGCATACCGTTATAGAGTACTACGTAATGACGTATAACGTTATGTAGCATTACGAAGCGACGCATAACGTTAAATACTATTATGTAATGACGTATAACGTTATGTAGCATTACGTAACAACGTATAACGTTAGCTACTATTACGTAATGACGTATAACGTTATGTAGCATTACGTTATAACGTATAACGTTATGTAACATTACGTTATAACGTATAACATTATCTACTAATACGTAATGACGTATAACGTTATGTAAAATTAAGTTATAACGTAAAACGTTACGTAGCATTATGTAACAACCTACAACGTTATCTACTATTACGTAATGACGTATAACATAATGTAGCATTACGTAACAACGTATAAGGTTAGGTAGCCTTACGTTATAACGTATAATGTTATGTAGCATTACGTAACAACGTATAACTTTATGTAACATTACGTAACGACGTATAACGTTATATAATACTACGTAATGACGTATAACGTTATGTTGCATTACGTTATAACGTATAACGTTATGTAACATTACGTTATAACGTATAACATTATCTAGTAATACGTAATGACGTATAACGTTATGTAAAATTAAGTTATAACATATAACGTTATCTACTATTACCTAATGACGTATAACGTTATGTAGCATTACGTAACAACTTATAACGTTATATAATACTACGTAATGACGTATAACGTTATGTAGCATTACGTAACAACTTATAACGTTATATAATACTACGTAATGACGTATAACGTTATGTAGCATTACGTAATAACGTATGACGTTATCTATTATTACGTAATGTCGTATAACGTTATGTAGCAATCCGTAATAGCGTACAACGTTATCTACTATTACGCAATGACGTATAACGTTATGTAGCATTACGTAACAACGTATAACGTTATATACTATTACGTAATGACGTATAAACGTATGTAGCATTGTGTTACGACGTATAACGTTATATAATACTACGTAATGACGTATAACGTTATGTAGCATTACGTGACGACGCATAACGTTAAATACTATTACGTAATGACGTATAACGTTATGTAGCATTATGTAACAACGTATTACGTTATATACTATTACGTAATGACGTATAACGTTATGTAGCATAACGTAGCAACGTGTAATGTTATATACAATTACGTAATAACGAATAACGTTATATAGTACTACCCAATAACGTATAACGTTATATACTAATACATAATAACGTATAACGTTATCTACTATTACGTAATGACGTATAACGTTATGTAGCATTACCTAACAACGTATAACGTTATGTACTATTACGTAACGACGTATAACGTTATGTAGCATTACGTCACAGCGTGTAACGTTATATAGCATTACGTTACGACATATAACGTTATATAATACCACGTAATGACGTGTAACGTTATGTAGCATTACGTAACAACCTGTTCCGTTATATACTATTACGTTATGACGTATAACGTTATATATTATTACCTAATGACGTATAACGTAATGTAGCATTACGTTACAACGCATACCGTTATAGAGTACTACGTAATGACGTATAACGTTATGTAGCATTACGAAACGACGCATAACGTTAAATACTATTATGTAATGACGTATAACGTTATGTAGCATTACGTAATAACGTATAACGTTATCTATTATTACGTAATGTCGTATAACGTTATGTAGCATTACGTTATAACGTATAACGTTATGTAGCACTACGTTATAACGTATAACGTTATCTACTATTACGTAATGACGTATAACGTTATAGAGTACTACGTAATGACGTATAACGTTATGTAGTAATACGTAACAACGTACAACGTTATATAATACAACGTAAAGACGTATAACGTCATGTAGCTTTACGTCACAACGTGTTAAGTCATATACTATTCCGTAATAACGCATAACGTTATGTAGCATTACGTAACAACGTATAACGTTATACAGCATTACGTTATAATGTATAACGTTATCTACTATTACGTCATGACGTATAACGTTATGTAACAATACGTAATAGCGTACAACGTTATCTACTATTACGCAATGACGTATAACGTTATGTAGCATTACGTAACAACGTATAACGTTATATACTATTACGTAATGACGTATAAACGTATGTAGCATTGTGTTACGACGTATAACGTTATATAATACTACGTAATGACGTATAACGCTATTTAGCATTACTTAACAACGTATCACGTTATATATTATTACGTAATGACGTATAACGCTATGTAGCATTACGTCACAACGTATTACGTTATATACTATTACGTAATGACGTATAACGTTATGTAGCATTCCGTTAAAACGTATAACGTTATCTACTATTACGTAATGACGTATAACGTTATGTAGCATTACGTAACAACGTATAACGTTATATACTATTATGTAATGACGTATAACGTGATGTAGCACTATGTAACAACGTATAACTTTATATAATACTACGTAATGACGAATAACGTTATGTAGTATTACGTAACGACGCATAACGTTAAATACTATTATGTAATGACGTATAACGTTATGTAGCATTACGTAAAGACGTATAACGCTATGTAGCATTACGTCACAACGCGTAACGTTATATACTATTACGTAATGACGTATAACGTTATGTAGCATAACGTAGCAACGTGTAATGTTACATACAATTACGTAATAACGAATAACGTTATATAGTACTACCCAATAACGTATAACGTTATATACTAATACGTAATAACGTATAACGTTATCTACTATTACGTAATGACGTATAACGTTATGTAGCATTACCTAACAACGTATAACGTTATGTACTATTACGTAACGACGTATAACGTTATGTAGCATTACGTCACAGCGTGTAACGTTATATAGCATTACGTTACGACGTATAACGTTATATAATACCACGTAATGACGTATAACGTTATGTAGCATTACGTAACAACCTGTTCCGTTATATACTATTACGTTATGACGTATAACGTTATATATTATTACCTAATGACGTATAACGTAATGTAGCATTACGTAACAACGCATACCGTTATAGAGTACTACGTAATGACGTATAACGTTATGTAGCATTACGAAACGACGCATAACGTTAAATACTATTATGTAATGACGTATAACGTTATGTAGCATTACGTAACAACGTATAACGTTATCTACTATTACGTAATGACGTATAACGTTATGTAGCATTACGTTATAACGTATAACGTTATGTAACATTACGTTATAACGTATAACATTATCTACTAATACGTAATGACGTATAACGTTATGTAAAATTAAGTTATAACGTAAAACGTTACGTAGCATTATGTAACAACCTACAATGTTATCTACTATTACGTAATGACGTATAACATAATGTAGCATTACGTAACAACGTATAAGGTTAGGTAGCCTTACGTTATAACGTATAACGTTATGTAGCATTACGTAACAACGTATAACTTTATATAACATTACGTAACGACGTATAACGTTATATAATACTACGTAATGACGTATAACGTTATGTAGCATTACGTTATAACGTATAACGTTATGTAACATTACGTTATAACGTATAACATTATCTACTAATACGTAATGACGTATAACGTTATGTAGCATTACGTAATAACGTATGACGTTATCTATTATTACGTAATGTCGTATAACGTTATGTAGCAATCCGTAATAGCGTGCAACGTTATCTACTATTACGCAATGACGTATAACGTTATGTAGCATTACGTAACAACGTATAACGTTATATACTATTACGTAATGACGTATAAACGTATGTAGCATTGTGTTACGACGTATAACGTTATATAATACTACGTAATGACGTATAACGCTATGTAGCATTACATAACAACGTATCACGTTATATAATATTACGTAATGACGTATAACGCTATGTAGCATTACGTCACAACGTATTACGTTATATACTATTACGTAATGACGTATAATGTTATGTAGCATTCCGTTATAACGTATAACGTTATCTACTATTACGTCATGACGTATAACGTTATGTAGCAATACGTAATAGCGTACAACGTTATCTACTATTACGCAATGACGTATAACGTTATGTAGCATTACGTAACAACGTATAACGTTATATACTATTACGTAACGACGTATAAACGTATGTAGCATTGTGTTACGACGTATAACGTTATATAATACTACGTAATGACGTATAACGTTATGTAGCATTACGTGACGAGGCATAACGTTAAATACTATTACGTAATGACGTATAACGTTATGTAGCATTATGTAACAACGTATTACGTTATATACTATTACGTAATGACGTATAACGTTATGTAGCATTACGTAACAACGTATAACTTTATGTAACATTACGTAACGACGTATAACGCTATATACTATTACGTAATGACGTATAACGTTATGTAGCATTACGAAACAACTTATAACGTTACGTAGCATTGCGTTATAACGTATAACGTTATATATTATTACGTAATGACGTATAACGTTATGTAGCATTATGTAACAACGTATTACGTTATATACTATTACGTAATGACGTATAACGTTATGTAGCATTCCGTTATAACGTATAACGTTATCTACTATTACGTAATGACTTATAACGTTATGTAGCATTACGTAACAACGTATATCGTTATATGCTATTTTGTAATGACTTATAACGTGATGTAGCACTACATAACAACGTATAACGCTATCTACTACTACGTAATGACGTATAAAGGTATGTAGAATTGTGTTACGACGTATAACGTTATATAATACTACGTAATGACGTATAACGTTATGTAGCATTACGTGACGACGCATAACGTTAAATACTATCACGTAATGACGTATAACGTTATGTAGCATTATGTAACAACGTATTACGTTATATACTATTACGTAATGACGTATAACGTTATGTAGCATTCCGTTATAACGTATAACGTTATCTACTATTACGTAATGACGTATAACGTTATGTAGCATTACGTAACAACGTATAACGTTATATACTATTATGTAATGACCTATAACGTGATGTAGCACTATGTAACAACGTATAACGTTATATAATACTACGTAATGACGAATAACGTTATGTAGTAATACGTAACGACGCATAACGTTAAATACTATTACATAATGACGTATAACGTTATGTAGCATTACGTAAAGACGTATAACGCTATGTAGCATTACGTCACAACGCGTAACGTTATATACTATTACGTAATGACGTATAACGTTATGTAGCCTAACGTAGCAACGTGTAATGTTATATACAATTACGTAATAACGAATAACGTTATATAGTACTACCCAATAACGTATAACGTTATATACTAATACGTAATAACGTATAACGTTATCTACTATTACGTAATGACGTATAACGTTATGTAGAATTACCTAACAACGTATAACGTTATATACTATTACGTAATGACGTATAACGTTATGTAGCATTACGTAACAACCTGTTCCGTTATATACTATTACGTAATGACGTATAACGTTATATATTATTACCTAATGACTTATAACGTAATGTAGCATTACGTAACAACGCATACCGTTATAGAGTACTACGTAATGACGTATAACGTTTATGTAGCATTACGAAACGACGCATAACGTTAAATACTATTACGTAATGACGTATAACGTTATGTAGCATTACGTAAGAACGTAAAACGTTATGTAGCATTACGTAACAACGCATAACGTTAGGTAGCATTACGTTAGAACGTATAACGTTACGTAGCATTATGTAACAACCTACAACGTTATCTACTATTACGTAATGACGTATAACGTAATGTAGCATTACGTAACAACGTATAAGGTTAGGTAGCCTTACGTTATAACGTATAACGTTATGTAGCATTACGTAACAACGTATAATATTATATAATACTACGTAATGACGTATAACGCTATGTAGCATTACATAACAACGTATAACGTTATATATTATTACGTAATGACGTATAACGCTATGTAGCATTACGTCACAACGTATAGCGTTATATACTATTATGTAATGACGTATGACGTTATGTAGCATTACGTAACAACGTATAACGTTATCTACTATTACGTAATGACGTATAACGTTATGTAGCATTACGTTATAACGTATAACGTTATGTAACATTACGTTATAACGTATAACATTATCTACTAATACGTAATGACGTATAACGTTATGTAAAATTAAGTTATAACGTATAACGTTATCTACTATTACCTAATGACGTATAACGTTATGTAGCATTACGTAACAACTTATAACGTTATATAATACTACGTAATGACGTATAACGTTATGTAGCATTGCGTAACAACGTATAACTTTATGTAACATTACGTAACGACGTATAACGTTATATAATACTACGTAATGACGTATAACGTTATGTAGCATTACGTTATAACGTATAACGTTATGTAACATTACGTTATAACGTATAACATTATCTACTAATACGTAATGACGTATAACGTTATGTAAAATTAAGTTATAACGTATAACGTTATCCACTATTACCTAATGACGTATAACGTTATGTAGCATTACGTCACAACTTATAACGTTATATAATACTACGTAATGACGTATAACGTTATGTAGCATTACGTAACAACTTATAACGTTATATAATACTACGTAATGACGTATAACGTTATGTAGCATTACGTAACAACGTATAACTTTATGTAACATTACGTAACGACGTATAACGTTATATAATACTACGTAATGACGTATAACGTTATGTAGCGTTACATTATAACGTATAACGTTATGTGGCATTACGTTACGACGTATAGCGTTATATACTATTATGTAATGACGTATAACGTTATGTAGCATTACGTAACAACGTATAACGTTATATAATATTACGTAACGGCGCATAACGTAAAATACTATTACGTAATGACGTATAACGCTATGTAGCTTTACGTAACCACGAATAACGTTATATAATACTACGTAATGAGTTATAACGTTATGTAGCTTTACGTAACAACGTATAACGTTATGTAGCATTACGCTACGACGTATAACGTTATATAATACTACGTAATGACGTATAACGTTATGTAGCATTACGTAACAACGTATACCGTTATAGAGTACTACGTAATGACGTATAACGTTATGTAGCATTATGTAACAACATATAACGTTATCTACTATTACATAATGACGTATAACTTTATATATTATTACCTAATGACGTATAGGGTTATATACTATTACGTAATGACGTATAACGTTATGTAGCATAACGTAACAACGTGTTACGTTATGTAGCATTATGTTATAACGTATAGCGTTATCTACTATTACGTAATGACGTATAAAGTAATGTACCATTACGTAACAACGTATAACGTTATATAATACTACGTTATGACGTATAACGTTATGTAGCATTACGTAACGAGGCATAACGTTAAATACTATTACGTAATGACGTATAATGCTGTGTAGCATTACGTATCAACGTATAACGTTATATACTATTACGTAATGACGTATAACGTTATGTAGCATTACGTAACAACGTATAACGTTATGTAGCATTACGTTATAACGTATAACGTTATGTACTATTACGTAATGACGTATAACGTTATGTAGCATTACGTAACAACGTATAACGTTATATAATACTACGTAATGACGTATAACGTTTTGTAGCATTACGTAACAACGTATAACGTTATCCAGCATTACGTTATAATGTATAACGTTATCTACTATTACGTCATGACGTATAACGTTATGTAAAATTATGTTATAACGTATAACGTTATCTACTATTACCTAATGACGTATAACGTTATGTAGCATTACGTAACAACTTATAACGTTATATAATACTACGTAATGACGTATAACGTTATGTAGCATTACGTAACAACTTATAACGTTATATAATACTACGTAATGACGTATAACGTTATGTAGCATTACGTAACAACGTATAACTTTATGTAACATTACGTAACGACGTATAACGTTATATAATACTACGTAATGACGTATAACGTTATGTAGCGTTACGTTATAACGTATAACGTTATGTGGCATTACGTTACGACGTATAGCGTTATATACTATTATGCAATGACGAATAACGTTATGTAGCATTACGTTATAACGTATATCGTTATGTAACATTACGTTATAACGTATAACATTATCTACTAATACGTAATGACGAATAACGTTATGTAAAATTAAGTTATAACGTATAACGTTATCTACTATTACCTAATGACGTATAACGTTTTGTAGCAATACGTAACAACTTATAACGTTATATAATACTACGTAATGACGTATAACGTTATGTAGCATTACGTAACAACGTATAACTTTATGTAACATTACGTAACGACGTATAACGTTATATAATACTACGTAATGACGTATAACGTTATGTAGCATTACGTTATAACGTATGACGTTATGTAACATTACGTTATAACGTATAACATTATCTACTAATACGTAATGACGTATAACGTTATGTAAAATTAAGTTATAACGTATAACGTTATCTACTATTACCTAATGACGTATAACGTTATGTAGCATTACGTAACAACTTATAACGTTATATAACACTACGTAATGACGTATAACGTTATGTAGCATTACGTAACAACTTATAACGTTATATAATACTACGTAATGACGTATAACGTTATGTAGCGTTACGTAACAACGTGTTCCGTGATATACTATTACGTAATGACGTATGAAGTTATATATTATTACCTACTGACGTATAACGTTATGTAGCATTACGTTATAACGTATAACGTTATGTAGCACTACGTTATAACGTATAACGTTATCTACTATTACGTAATGACGTATAACGTTATATAGTAATACGTAACAACGTACAACGTTATATAGTACAACGTAAAGACGTATAACTTCATGTAGCTTTACGTCACAACGTGTTAAGTCATATACTATTACGTAATGACGTATAACGTTATGTAGCATTACGTAACAACGTATAACGTTATCTACTATTACGTAATGACGTATAACGTTATGTAGCATTACGTAACAACGTATAACGTTATATACTAATACATGATGACGTATAACGTTATGTAGCATGACGTTATCACGTATAACGCTATGTAGCATTACGTCACAACGTGTAACGTTATATACTATTACGTAATGACGTATGACGTTATGTAGCATAACGTAGCAACGTGTAATGTTATATACAATTACGTAATAACGTATAACGTTATGTAGCATTACGTAAAAACGTATAACGTTATATAATACTACCTAATGACGTATAACGTTATGTAGCGTTACGTAACAACGAGTTCCGTGATATACTATTACGTAATGACGTATGAAGTTATATATTATTACCTACTGACGTATAACGTTATGTAGCATTACGTAATAACGAGTAACGTTATGTAGCACTACGTTATAACGTATAACGTTATCTACTATTACGTAATGACGTATAACGTTATATAGTACTACGTAATGACGTATAACGTTATGTAGTAATACGTAACAACGTACAACGTTATATAATACAACGTAAAGACGTATAACTTCATGTAGCTTTACGTCACGACGTGTTAAGTCATATACTATTACGTAATGACGTATAACGCTATGTAGCATTACGTCACAACGTGTAACGTTATATACTATTACGTAATGACGTATAACGTTATGTAGCATTGCGTTACGACGTATAACGTTATATAATACTACGTTATGACGTATAACGTTATGTAGCATTACGTAACGACGCATAACGTTAAATACTATTACATAATGACGTATAACGTTATATAGCATTACGTAAAGACGTATAACGCTATGTAGCATTACGTCAAAACGTGTAACGTTATATACTATTACGTAATGACGTATAACGTTATGTAACATAACGTAGCAACGCGTAATGTTATATACAATTACGTAATAACGAATAACGTTATATAGTACTACCCAATAACGCATAAGGTTATATACTAATACGTAATAACGTATAACGTTATCTACTATTACGTAATGACGTATAACGTTATGTAGCATTACCTAACAACGTATAACGTTATATACTATTACGTAATGACGTATAACGTAATGTAGCATTACGTAACAACGTATAACGTTAGGTAGCATTACGTTATAACGTATAACGTTATGTAGCATTACGTAACAACGTATAACATTATATAATACTACGTAATGACGTATAACGCTATGTAACATTACGTAACAACGTATAACGTTATATATTATTACGTAATGACGCATAACGTAAAATACTATTACGTAATGACGTATAACGCTGTGTAGCATTACGTCACAACGTATAGCGTTATATAATATTATGTAATGGCGAATAACGTTATGTAGCATTACGTAACAAAGTATAACGTTATCTACTATTACGTAATGACGTATAACGTTATGTAGCATTACGTAACAAAGTATAATCTTATCTACTATTACGTAATGACGTACAACGTTATGTAGCATTACGTAACGACGCATAACGTTAAATACTATTACGTAATGACGTATAACGTTATGTAGCATTAAGTAACGACGGATAACGTTAAATACTATTACGTAATGACGTATAACGTTATGTAGCTTTACGTAACAACGCATAACGTTATATAATACGACGTAATGACGTATAACGTTATGTAGCATTACGTAACAACGTATTTTGTTATAAGCTACTACGTAATGACGTATAACGTAAAATACTATTACGTAACGACGTATAACGCTATGTAGCATTACGTAACAAGGTATAACGTTTGCTACTATTACGTAATGACGTATAAAGCTATGTAGCATTACGTACCAACGTATTACGTTATAAACTATTACGTAATGACGTATAACGTTATGTAGCTTTACGTATAAACATATAACTTTATATACTATAACGTATCAACGTATAACGTTATATAATATTACGTAACGACGCATAACGTAAAATACTATTACGTAACGACGTATAACGCTATGTAGCATTACGTAATGACGTATAACGTTATCTACTATTACGTAATGACGTATAACGCTATGTAGCATTACGTCACAACGTGTAACGTTATATACTATTACGTAATGACTTATAACGTAATGTAGCATTACGTAACAACGTATAACCTTATTTAGCATTATGTAACGACGTATAACGCTATGCACTATTACGTAATGACGTATAACGTTATGTAGCATTACGTTACGACGTATAACGTTATATAGTACTACGTAATGACGTATAACGTTATGTAGCAATACGTAACAGCGTACAACGTTATGTAGCATTCCGTTAGAACCTATAACGTTATCTACTATTACGTAACAACGTATAACGTTATGCAGCATTACGTTATAACGTATAATGTTATCTACTATTACGTAATAACGTATAACGTTATGTATTATTACGTAACCACGAATAACGTTATATACTATTACGTAATAACGTATAACGTTATGTAGCATTACGTAACCACGAATAACGTTATATAATATTACGTAATGACGTATAACGTTATGTAGCATTACGTAACAACGTATAACGTTAGCTACTATTACGTAATGACGTATGAAGTTATATATTATTACCTACTGACGTATAACGTTATGTAGCATTACGTTATAACGTATGACGTTATGTAGCAATACGTAACAACGTATAACATTATATAATACTACGTAATGACGTATAACGCTATGTAGCATTACGTCACAACGTATAGCGTTATATAATATTATGTAATGACGTATAACGTTATGTAGCATTACGTAACAACGTATAACGTTATATATTATTACGTAATGACGTATAACGCTATGTAGCATTACGTCACAACGTATAGCGTTATATAATATTATGTAATGACGTATAACGTTATGTAGCATTACGTAACAACGTATAACGTCATCTGCTATTACGTATCGACGTATAACGTTATATACTATTACATAATGACGTATAACGTTATGTAGCATGACGTTATCACGTATAACGTTATGTAGCATTACGTTCTAACGTATAACGTTATCTACTATTACGCAATGACGTATAACGTAAAATACTATTACGTAACGACGTATAACGCTATGTAGCATTACGTAACAAGGTATAACGTTAGCTACTATTACGTAATGACGTATAAAGCTATGTAGCATTACGTACCAACGTATTACGTTATAAACTATTACGTAATGACGTATAACGTTATGTAGCTTTACGTATAAACATATAACTTTATATACTATTACGTATCAACGTATAACGTTATATAATATTACGTAACGACGCATAACGTAAAATACTATTACGTAACGACGTATAACGCTATGTAGCATTACGTAATGACGTATAACGTTATCTACTATTACGTAATGACGTATAACGCTATGTAGCATTACGTCACAACGTGTAACGTTATATACTATTACGTAATGACTTATAACGTAATGTAGCATTACCTAACAACGTATAACCTTATTTAGCATTATGTAACGACGTATAACGCTATACACTATTACGTAATGACGTATAACGATATGTAGCATTACGTTACGACGTATAACGTTATATAGTACTACGTAATGACGTATAACGTTATGTAGCAATACGTAACAGCGTACAACGTTATGTAGCATTCCGGTAGAACCTATAACGTTATCTACTATTACGTAACAACGTATAACGTTATGCAGCATTACGTTATAACGTATAATGTTATCTACTATTACGTAATAACGTATAACGTTATGTAGCATTACGTAACCACGAATAACGTTATATACTATTACGTAATAACGTATAACGTTATGTAGCATTACGTAACCACGAATAACGTTATATAATATTACGTAATGACGTATAACGTTATGTAGCATTACGTAACAACGTATAACGTTAGCTACTATTACGTAATGACGTATGAAGTTATATATTATTACCTACTGACGTATAACGTTATGTAGCATTACGTTATAACGTATAACGTTATGTAGCAATACGTAACAACGTATAACATTATATAATACTACGTAATGACGTATAACGCTATGTAGCATTACGTCACAACGTATAGCGTTATATAATATTATGTAATGACGTATAACGTTATGTAGCATTACGTAGCAAATTATAACGTTACCTACTATTACGTAATGACGTATAACGTTATGTAGCATATCGTAACAAAGTATAACGTTATCTACTATTACGTAATGACGTATAACGTTATGTAGCATTACGTAACGACGCATAACGTTAAATACTATTACGTAATGACGTATAACGTTATGTAGCTTTACCTAACAACGTATAACGTTATATAATACTACGTAATGACATATAACGTTTTGTAGCATTACGTTATAATGTATAACGTTATCTACTATTACGTCATGACGTATAACGTTATATAATACTACGTAATGACGTATAACGCTGTGTCGCATTACGTCAGAACGTATAGCGTTATATAATATTATGTAATGACGTATAACGTTATATAATACTACGTAATGACGTATAACGTTATGTAGCATTACGTAACAACGTATTACGTTATAAGCTATTACGTAATGACGTATAACGTAAAATACTATTACGTAATGACGTATAACGCTATGTAGCATTACGTCACAACGTATAGCGTTATATAATATTATGTAATGACGTATAACGTTATGTAGCATTACGTACCAACGTATAACGTTATGCAGCATTACGTTATAATGTATAACGTTATATACTATTACGTTATGACGTATAACGCTATGTAGCATTACGTAACAACGTATAACGTTATATAATACTACGTAATGACGAATAACGTTATGTAGCACTACGTCACAACGTATAACGTTATATACTATTATGTAATGACGTATAACGTGATGTAGCATTACGTAACAGCGTAAAACGTTATATACTATTATGTAATGACGTATAACGTTACGTAGCTTTACGTATCAACGTATAACGTTATATACTATTACGTATCAACGTATAACGTTATATAATATTACGTAACGACGCATAACGTAAAATACTATTACGTAATGACGTATAACGCTATATAGCATTACGTCACAACGTATAGCGTTATATAATATTATGTAATGACGTATAACGTTATATAATACTACGTAATGACGTATAACGTTATGTAGCATTACGTAAGAACGTATTACGTTATAAGCTATTACGTAATGTCGTATAACGTAAAATACTATTACGTAATGACGTATAACGCTATGTAGCATTACGTCACAACGTATAGCGTTATATAATATTATGTAATGACGTATAACGTTATGTAGCATTACGTAACAACGTATAACGTTATGCAGCATTACGTTATAATGTATAACGTTATCTACTATTACGTCATGACGTATAACGTTATGTAGCAATACGTAACAGCGTACAACGTTATGTAGCATTACGTAACAACGTATAACGTTATGTACCATTACGTAACAACGTAAAACGTTATGTAGCATTACGTAAGGACGCATAACGTAAAATACAATTACGTAATGACGTATAACGCTATGTAGCATTACGTAACGACGCATAACGTAAAATACTATTACGTAATGACGTATAACGCTATGTAGCATTACGTATCAACGTATAACGTTATATAATATTAAGTAACGACGCATAACGTAAAATACTATTACGTAATGACGTATAACGCTATGTAGCATTACGTCACAACGTATAGCGTTATATAATATTATGAAATGTCGTATAACGTTATGTAGCATTACGTAACAAAGTATAACGTTATCTACTATTACGTAATGACGTATAACGTTATGTAGCATTACATAACAAAGTATAACGTTATCTACTATTACGTAATGACGTATAACGTTATGTAGCATTACGTAGCGACGCATAACGTTAAATACTATTACATAATGACGTATAACGTTATGTAGCTTTACGTAACGACGCATAACGTTAAATACTATTACGTAATGACGTATAACGTTATGTAGCTTTACCTAACAACGTATAACGTTATAGAATACTACGTAATGACGTATAACGTTATGTAGCATTACGTTATAATGTATAACGTTATCTACTATTACGTCATGACGTATAACGTTAGGTAGCATTACGTAACAGCGTATAACCTTATCTACTATTACGTAATAGCGTATGACGTTATTCAACATTACGTATCAACGTATAACGTTATATACTATTACGTATTAACGTATAACGTTATGTAGCATTATGTAACTACGCATAACGTTAAATACTATTACGTGATGACGTATAACGCTGTGTCGCATTACGTCACAACGTATAGCGTTATATAATATTATGTAATGACGTATAACGTTATATAATACTACGTAATGACGTATAACGTTATGTAGCATTACGTAAAAACGTATTACGTTATAAGCTATTACGTAATGACGTATAACGTAAAATACTATTACGTAATGACGTATAACGCTATGTAGCATTACGTCACAACGTATAGCGTTATATAATATTATGTAATGACGTATAACGTTATGTAGCATTATGTACCAACGTATAACGTTATGCAGCAATACGCTATAATATATAACGTTATATACTATTACGTTATGACGTATAACGCTATGTAGCATTACGTAACGACGCATAACGTTATATAATACTACGTAGTGACGTATAACGTTATGTAACATTACGTTAAACATATAACGTTATCTACTATTACGTAATGACGTATAACGTTATGTAGAATTACGTATCAACGTATAACGTTATATACTATTACGTAATGACGTATAACGTTATGTAGCATTACGTTATAACGTATAACGTTATGTAGCATTACGTAAGAACGTATTACGTTATAAGCTATTACGTAATGTCGTATAACGTAAAATACTATTACGTAATGACGTATAACGCTATGTAGCATTACGTCACAACGTATAGCGTTATATAATATTATGTAATGACGTATAACGTTATGTAGCATTACGTAACAACGTATAACGTTATGCAGCATTACGTTATAATGTATAACGTTATCTACTATTACGTCATGACGTATAACGTTATGTAGCAATACGTAACAGCGTACAACGTTATGTAGCATTACGTAACAACGTATAACGTTATGTACCATTACGTAACAACGTAAAACGTTATGTAGCATTACGTAAGGACGCATAACGTAAAATAGTATTACGTAATGACGTATAACGCTATGTAGCATTACGTAATGACGTATAACGCTATGTAGCATTACGTAACGACGCATAACGTTAAATACTATTACGTAATGACGTATAACGTTATGTAGCATTACGTAACGGCGCATAACGTTAAATACTATTACGTAATGACGTATAACGTTATGTAGCTTTACGTAACAACGCATAACGTTATATACTACTACGTAATGACGTATAACGTTATCCAACATTACGTATCAACGTATAACGTTATATAATATTACGTATCAACGTATAATGTTATATACTATTACGTATCAACGTATAACGTTATGTAATATTACGTAACGACGCATAACGTAAAATACTATTACGTAATGACGTATAACGATATGTAGCATTACGTAACAACGTATAACGTTATGTTGCATTACGTCACAACGTGTTACGTTATCTACTATTACGTAATGACGTATAACTTTATGTAGCATTACGTAAGGACGCATAACGTTATATAATACTACGTAATGACGTATAACGTTATGTAACATTACGTTATAACGTATAACGTTATCTACTATTACGTAATGACGTATAACGTTATGTAGAATTACGTAAGGACGCATAACGTAAAATACTATTACGTAAAGACGTATAACGCTATGTATCATTACGTCACAACGTATAGCGTTATATAATATTATGTAATGACGTATAACGTTATGTAGCATTACGTAACAAAGTATAACGTTATCTACTATTACGTAATGACGTATAATGTTATGTAGCATTACGTAACAAAGTATAACGTTATCTACTATTACGTAATGACGTATAACGTTATGTAGCATTACGTAACGACGCATAACGTTAAATACTATTACGTAATGACGTATAACGTTATGTAGCATTACGTAACGACGCATAACGTTATATAATACTACGTAATGACGTATAACGTTATGTAGCATTACGTAACAACGTATTATGTTATAAGCTATTACGTAATGACGTATAACGTAAAATACTATTACGTAACGACGTATAACGCTATGTAGCATTACGTCACAAAGTGTAACGTTAGCTACTATTACGTAATGACGTATAAAGCTATGTAGCATTACGTCACAACGAGTAACGTTATATACTATTACGTAATGACGTATGAAGTTATATATTATTACCTACTGACGTATAACATTATGTAGCAATACGTTATAACGTATAACGTTATGTAGCATTACGTAATAACGTATAACGTTATCTACTATTACGTAATGTCGTATAACGTTATGTAGCATTACGTAACAACGTATGACGTTATATACTACTACGTAATGACGTATAACGTTATCCAACATTACGTATCAACGTATAACGTTATATACTAATACGTATCAACGTATAATGTTATATACTATTACGTATCAACGTATAACGTTATATAATATTACGTAACGACGCATAACGTAAAATACTATTACGTAATGACGTATAACGTTATCCAACATTACGTATCAACGTATAACGTTATATACTAAAACGTATCAACGTATAATGTTATATACTATTACGTATCAGCGTATAACGTCATATACTATTACGTATCAACGTATAACGTTATGTAGCTTTACGTATCAGAGTATAACGTTATATACTATTACGTATCAACGTGTAACGTTATATATTATTACCTAATGACGTATAACGTTATATGTTATTACGTTATGACGTATAACGCTATGTAGCATTACGTAAGGACGCATAACGTAAAATACTATTACATAATGACGTATAACGCTATGTAGCATTACATCACAACGTATAGCGTTATATAATATTATGTAATGACGTATAACGTTATGTAGCATTACGTAACAAAGTATAACGTTATCTACTATTACGTAATGACGTATAACGTTATGTAGCATTACGTAACAAAGTATAACGTTATCTACTATTACGTAATGACGTATAACGTTATGTAGCATTACGTAGCGACGCATAACGTTAAATACTATTACATAATGACGTATAACGTTATGTAGCATTACGTAACGACGCATAACGTTAAATACTATTACGTAATGACGTATAACGTTATGTAGCTTTACGTAACAACGTATGACGTTATATACTATTACGTATCAACGTATAATGTTATATACTATTACGTAATGACGTATAACGTTATGTAGCATTACGTAACGACGCATAACGTTAAATACTATTACGTAATGACGTATAACGTTATGTAGCATTACGTAACGACGCATAACGTTATATAATACTACGTAATGACGTATAACGTTATGTAGCATTACGTAACAACGTATTATGTTATAAGCTATTACGTAATGACGTATAACGTAAAATACTATTACGTAACGACGTATAACGCTATGTAGCATTACGTAACAAAGTGTAACGTTAGCTACTATTACGTAATGACGTATAAAGCTATGTAGCATTACGTCACAACGAGTAACGTTATATACTATTACGTAATGACGTATGAAGTTATATATTATTACCTACTGACGTATAACTTTATGTAGCAATACGTTATAACGTATAACGTTATGTAGCATTACGTAATAACGTATAACGTTATCGACTATTACGTAATGTCGTATAACGTTATGTAGCATTACGTAACAACGTATGACGTTATATACTATTACGTAATGACGTATAACGTTATCCAACATTACGTATCAACGTATAACGTTATATACTAATACGTATCAACGTATAATGTTATATACTATTACGTATCAACGTATAACGTTATATAATATTACGTAACGACGCATAACGTAAAATACTATTACGTAATGACGTATAACGTTATCCAACATTACGTATCAACGTATAACGTTATATACTAATACGTATCAACGTATAATGTTATATACTATTACGTATCAGCGTATAACGTCATATACTATTACGTATCAACGTATAACGTTATGTAGCTTTACGTATCAGAGTATAACGTTATATACTATTACGTATCAACGTGTAACGTTATATATTATTACCTAATGACGTATAACGTTATATGTTATTACGTTATGACGTATAACGCTATGTAGCATTACGTAAGGACGCATAACGTAAAATACTATTACGTAATGACGTATAACGCTATGTAGCATTACATCACAACGTATAGCGTTATATAATATTATGTAATGACGTATAACGTTATGTAGCATTACGTAACAAAGTATAACGTTATCTACTATTACGTAATGACGTATAACGTTATGTAGCATTACGTAACAAAGTATAACGTTATCTACTATTACGTAATGACGTATAACGTTATGTAGCATTACGTAGCGACGCATAACGTTAAATACTATTACATAATGACGTATAACGTTATGTAGCATTACGTAACGACGCATAACGTTAAATACTATTACGTAATGACGTATCACGTTATGTAGCTTTACGTAACAACGTATGACGTTATATACTACTACGTATCAACGTATAATGTTATATACTATTACGTAATGACGTATAACGTTATGTAACATTACGTAACGACGCATAACGTAAAATACTATTACGTAATGACGTATAACGCTATGTAGCATTACGTCACAACGTATAGCGTTATATAATATTATGTAATGACGTATAACGTTATGTAGCATTACGTAACAAAGTATAACGTTAGCTACTATTACGTAATGACGTATGAAGCTATGTAGCATTACGTACCAACGTATTACGTTATAAACTATTACGTAATGACGTATAACGTTATGTAGCTTTACGTATCAACATATAACGTAATATACTATTACGTATCAACGTATAACGTTATATAATATTACGTAACGACGCATAACGTAAAATACTATTACGTAACGACGTATAACGATTTGTAGCATTACGTAATAACGTATAACGTTATCTACTATTACGTAATGTCGTATAACGTTATGTAGCATTACGTAACAACGTATGACGTTATATACTATTACGTAATGACGTATAACGTTATCCAACATTACGTATCAACGTATAACGTTATATACTATTACGTATCAACGTATAATGTTATATACTATTACGTAATGACGTATAACGTTATGTAACATTACGTAACGACGCATAACGTAAAATACTATTACGTAATGACGTATAACGCTATGTAGCATTACGTCACAACGTATAGCGTTAAATACTATTACGTAATGACGTATAACGTTATGTAGCATTACGTAACAAAGTATAACGTTATCTACTATTACGTAATGACGTATAACGTTATGTAGCATTACGTAACCAAGTATAACGTTATCTACTATTACGTAATGACGTATAACGTTATGTAGCATTACGTAACGACGCATAACGTTAAATACTATTACGTAATGACGTATAACGTTATGTAGCATTACGTAACGACGCATAACGTTAAATACTATTACGTAATGACGTATAACGTTATGTGGCGTTACGTAACAACGCATAACGTTATATAATACTACGTAATGACGTATAACGTTATGTAGCATTACGTAACAACGTATTATGTTATAAGCTATTACGTAATGACGTATAACGTAAAATACTATTACGTAACGACGTATAACGCTATGTAGCATTACGTAACAAAGTATAACGTTAGCTACTATTACGTAATGACGTATAAAGCTATGTAGCATTACGTCACAACGTGTAACGTTATATACTATTACGTAATGACGTATGAAGTTTTATATTATTACCTACTGACGTATAACGTTATGTAGCATTACGTTATAACGTATAACGTTATGTAGCATTACGTAATAACGTATAACGTTATCTACTATTACGTAATGTCGTATAACGTTATGTAGCATTACGTAACAACGTATGACGTTATATACTATTACGTAATGACGTATAACGCTATCCAACATTACGTATCAACGTATAACGTTATATATTGTTACGTATCAACGTATAATGTTATATACTATTACGTATCAACGAATAACGTTATATAATATTACGTAACGACGCATAACGTAAAATACTATTACGTAATGACGTATAACGTTATGTAGCATTACGTAAGAAAGTATAACGTTATCTACTATTACGTAATGTCGTATAACGTTAGGTAGCATTACGTAACAACGTATGACGTTATATACTATTACGTAATGACGTATAACGTTATCCAACATTACGCATCAACGTATAACGTTATATAATATTACGTAACGACGCATAACGTAAAATACTATTACGTAATGACGTATAACGCTATGTAGCATTACGTCACAACGTATAGCGTTATAGAATATTATGTAATGACGTATAACGTTATATAATACTACGTAATTACTTATAACGTTATGTAGCATTACGTAACAACGTATTACGTTATAAGCTATTACGTAATGACGTATAACGTAAAATACTATTACGTAATGACGTATAACGCTATGTAGCATTACGTCACAACGTATCGCGTTATATAATATTATGTAATGACGTATAACGTTATGTAACATTACGTAACAACGTATAACGTTATGCAGCATTACGTTATAATGTATAACGTAATCTACTATTACGTCATGATGTATAACGTTATGTAGCAATACGTAACAGCGTACAGCGTTATGTAGCATTACGTAACAACGTATAACGTTATGTACCATTACGTAACAACGTAAAACGTTATGTAGCATTACGTAAAGGCGTATAACGCTATGTAGCATTACGTCACAACGTGTAACGTTATATACTATTACGTATCAACGTATAACGTTATATGCTATTACGTGTCAGCGTATAACGTCATATACTATTACGTATCAACGTATAACGTTATGTAGCTTTACGTATCAGAGTATAACGTTATATACTATTACGTATCAACGTGTAACGTTATATATTATTACCTAATGACGTATAACGTTATATGCTATTACGTTATGACGTATAACGCTATGTAGCATTACGTAAGGACGCATAACGTAAAATATATTACGTAATGACGTATAACGCTATGTAGCATTACGTAACGACGCATAGCGTAAAATACTATTACGTAATGACGTATAACGCTATGTAGCATTACGTATCAACGTATAACGTTATATAATATTACGTAACGACGCATAACGTAAAATACTATTACGTAATGACGTATAACGCTGTGTAGCATTACGTTATAACGTATAACGTTATGTAGCATTACGTTATAACGTATAACGTTATCTACTATTACGTAATGACGTATAACGTTATGTAGCATTACGTAACAACGTATAACGTTATGCAGCATTACGTTATAATGTATAACGTTATCTACTATTACGTCATGACGTATAACGTTATGTAGCAATACGTAACAGCGTACAACGTTATGTAGCATTACGTAACAACGTATAACGTTATGTACCATTACGTAACAACGTAAAACGTTATGTAGCATTACGTCACAACATGTAATGTTATATACTATTACGTATCAACGTATAACGTCATATACTATTACGTATCAACGTATAACGTTATATATTATTACCTAATGACGTATAACGTTATATGCTATTACGTTATGACGTATAACGCTATGTAGCATTACGTAAGGACGCATAACGTAAAATATATTACGTAATGACGTATAACGCTATGTAGCATTACGTAACGACGCATAACGTGAAATACTATTACGTAATGACGTATAACGCTATGTAGCATTACGTATCAACTTATAACGTTATATAATATTACGTAACGACGCATAACGTAAAATATATTACGTAATGACGTATAACGCTATGTAGCATTACGTAACGACGCATAACGTGAAATACTATTACGTAATGACGTATAACGCTATGTAGCATTACGTATCAACGTATAACGTTATATAATATTACGTAACGACGCATAACGTAAAATACTATTACGTAATGACGTATAACGCTATGTAGCATTACGTCACAACGTGTAACGTTATATACTATTACGTAATGACGTATGAAGTTATATATTATTACCTACTGACGTATAACGTTATGTAGCATTACGTAATAACGTATAACGTTATCTACTATTACGTAATGTCGTATAACGTTATGTAGCATTACGTAACAACGTATGACGTTATATGCTATTACGTAATGACGTATAACGATATCCAACATTACGTATCAACGTATAACGTTATATAATATTACGTATCAACGTATAATGTTATATACTATTACGTATCAACGTATAACGTTATGTAATATTACGTAACGACGCATAACGTAAAATACTATTACGTAATGACGTATAACGATATGTAGCATTACGTAACAACGTATAACGTTATGTTGCATTACGTCACAACGTGTTACGTTATCTACTATTACGTAATGACGTATAACTTTATGTAGCATTACGTAAGGACGCATAACGTTATATAATACTACGTAATGACGTATAACGTTATGTAACATTGCGTTATAACGTATAACGTTATCTACTATTACGTAATGACGTATAACGTTATGTAGAATTACGTATCAACGTATAACGTTATATACTAATACGTAATGACGTATAACGTTATGTAGCATTACGTTATAACGTATAACGATATCTACTATTACCTAATGACGTATAACGTTATATACTATTACGTAATGACGTATAACGATATGTAGCATTACGTCACAACGCATAGCGTTATCTACTATTACGTAATGACGTACAACGTTATGTAGCATTACGTTATAACGTATAACGTTATCTACTATTATGTAATGATGTATAACGTTATGTAGCTTTACGTATCAACGTATAACGTTATATACTATTACGTATCAACGTATAACGTTATATAATATTACGTAACGACGCATAACGTAAAATACTATTACGTAAAGACGTATAACGCTATGTATCATTACGTCACAACGTATAGCGTTATATAATATTATGTAATGACGTATAACGTTATGTAGCATTACGTAACAAAGTATAACGTTATGTACCATTACGTAACAACGTAAAACGTTATGTAGCATTACGTAAAGGCGTATAACGCTATGTAGCATTACGTCACAACGTGTAACGTTATATACTATTACGTATCAACGTATAACGTTATGTAGCTTTACGTATCAGATTATAACGTTATATACTATTACGTATCAACGTGTAACGTTATATATTATTACCTAATGACGTATAACGTTATATGCTATTACGTTATGACGTATAACGCTATGTATCATTACGTCACAACGTATAGCGTTATATAATATTATGTAATGACATATAACTTTATGTAGCATTACGTAACGACGCATAACGTTATATAATACTACGTAATGACGTATAACGTTATGTAACATTACGTTATAACGTATAACGTTATCTACTATTACGTAATGACGTATAACGTTATGTAGCATTACGTTATAACGTATAACTTTATGTAGCACTACGTTATAACGTATAACGTTATTTACTATTACGTAATGACGTATAACGTTATGTAGCATTACGTAACAACGTATAACGTTATGCAGCTTTACGTTATAATGTATAACGTTATCTACTATTACGTCATGACGTATAACGTTATGTAGCAATACGTAACAGCGTACAACGTTATGTAGCATTACGTAACAACGTATAACGTTATGTACTATTACGTAACAACGTAAAACGTTATGTAGCATTACGTAACGGCGTATAACGCTATGTAGCATTACGTCACAACGTGTAACGTTATATACTATTACGTATCAACGTATAACGTTATATGCTATTACGTATCAGCGTATAACGTCATATACTATTACGTATCAACGTATAACGTTATGTAGCTTTACGTATCAGAGTATAACGTTATATACTATTACGTATCAACGTGTAACGTTATATATTATTACCTAATGACGTATAACGTTATATGCTATTACGTTATGACGTATAACGCTATGTAGCACTACGTAAGGACGCATAACGTAAAATACTATTACGTAATGACGTATAACGCTATGTAGCATTACGTAACGACGCATAACGTAAAATACTATTACGTAATGACGTATAACGCTATGTAGCATTACGTATCAACGTATAACGTTATATAATATTACGTAACGACGCATAACGTAAAATACTATTACGTAATGACGTATAACGCTATGTAGCATTACGTCACAACGTATAGCGTTATATAATATTATGTAATGACGTATAACGTTATGTAGCATTACGTAACAAAGTATAACGTTATCTACTATTACGTAATGACGTATAACGTTATGTAGCATTACGTAACAAAGTATAACGTTATCTACTATTACGTAATGACGTATAACGTTATGTAGCATTACGTAACGACGCATAACGTTAAATACTATTACGTAATGACGTATAACGTTATGTAGCATTACGTAATAACGTATAACGTTATCTACTATTACGTAATGACGTATAACGTTATGTAGCTTTACGTAACAACGCATTACGTTATATAATACTACGTAATGACATATAACGATATCCAACATTACGTATCAACGTATAACGTTATATAATATTACGTATCAACGTATAATGTTATATACTATTACGTATCAACGTATAACGTTATGTAATATTACGTAACGACGCATAACGTAAAATACTATTACGTAATGACGTATAACGATATGTAGCATTACGTAACAACGTATAACGTTATGTTGCATTACGTCACAACGTGTTACGTTATCTACTATTACGTAATGACGTATAACTTTATGTAGCATTACGTAAGGACGCATAACGTTATATAATACTACGTAATGACGTATAACGTTATGTAACATTACGTTATAACGTATAACGTTATCTACTATTACGTAATGACGTATAACGTTATGTAGAATTACGTATCAACGTATAACGTTATATACTATTACGTAATGACGTATAACGTTATGTAGCATTACGTTATAACGTATAACGTTATGTAGCATTACGTTATAACGTATAACGTTATGTAGCATTACGTTATAACGTATAACGTTATCTACTATTACGTAATGACGTATAACGTTATGTAGCATTACGTTATAACGTATAACGTTATCTACTATTACGTAATGACGTATAACGTTATGTAGCATTACGTTATAACGTATAACGTTATCTACTATTACCTAATGACGTATAACGTTATGTAGCAATACGTAACAGCGTACAACGTTATGTAGCATTACGTAACAACGTATAACGTTATGTACCATTACGTAACAACGTAAAACGTTATGTAGCATTACGTAAAGGCGTATAACGCTATGTAGCATTACGTCACAACGTGTAACGTTATATACTATTACGTATCAACGTATAACGTTATATGCTATTACGTATCAGCGTATAACGTCATATACTATTACGTATCAACGTATAACGTTATGTAGCTTTACGTATCAGAGTATAACGTTATATACTATTACGTATCAACGTGTAACGTTATATATTATTACCTAATGACGTATAACGTTATATGCTATTACGTTATGACGTATAACGCTATGTAGCATTACGTAAGGACGCATAACGTAAAATACTATTACGTAATGACGTATAACGCTATGTAGCATTACGTAACGACGCGTAACGTAAAATACTATTACGTAATGACGTATAACGCTATGTAGCATTACGTATCAACGTATAACGTTATATAATATTACGTAACGACGCATAACGTAAAATACTATTACGTAATGACGTATAACGCTATGTAGCATTACGTCACAACGTATAGCGTTATATAATATTATGTAATGACGTATAACGTTATGTAGCATTACGTAACAAAGTATAACGTTATCTACTATTACGTAATGACGTATAACGTTATGTAGCATTACGTAACAAAGTATAACGTTATCTACTATTACGTAATGACGTATAACGTTATGTAGCATTACGTAACGACGCATAACGTTAAATACTATTACGTAATGACGTATAACGTTATGTAGCATTACGTAATAACGTATAACGTTATCTACTATTACGTAATGACGTATAACGTTATGTAGCTTTACGTAACAACGCATTACGTTATATAATACTACGTAATGACATATAACGATATCCAACATTACGTATCAACGTATAACGTTATATAATATTACGTATCAACGTATAATGTTATATACTATTACGTATCAACGTATAACGTTATGTAATATTACGTAACGACGCATAACGTAAAATACTATTACGTAATGACGTATAACGATATGTAGCATTACGTAACAACGTATAACGTTATGTTGCATTACGTCACAACGTGTTACGTTATCTACTATTACGTAATGACGTATAACTTTATGTAGCATTACGTAAGGACGCATAACGTTATATAATACTACGTAATGACGTATAACGTTATGTAACATTACGTTATAACGTATAACGTTATCTACTATTACGTAATGACGTATAACGTTATGTAGAATTACGTATCAACGTATAACGTTATATACTATTACGTAATGACGTATAACGTTATGTAGCATTACGTTATAACGTATAACGTTATGTAGCATTACGTTATAACGTATAACGTTATGTAGCATTACGTTATAACGTATAACGTTATCTACTATTACGTAATGACGTATAACGTTATGTAGCATTACGTTAGAACGTATAACGTTATCTACTATTACGTAATGACGTATAACGTTATGTAGCATTACGTTATAACGTATAACGTTATCTACTATTACCTAATGACGTATAACGTTATATACTATTACGTAATGACGTATAACGCTATGTAGCATTACGTCACAACGTATAGCGTTATATAATATTATGTAATGACGTATAACGCTATGTAGCATTACGTTATAACGTATAACGTTATATACTATTATGTAATGACGTATACCGTGATGTAGCATTACGTAACAACGTAAAACGTTATATACTATTATGTAATGGTGTATAACGTTATGTAGCATTACGTATCAACGTATAACGTTATATGCTATTACGTATCAACGTATAACGTTATATAATATTACGTAACGACGCATAACGTAAAATACTATTACGTAAAGACGTATAACGCTATGTATCATTACGTCACAACGTATAGCGTTATATATTATTATGTAATGACGTATAACGTTATGTAGCATTACGTAACAAAGTATAACGTTATCTACTATTACGTAATGACGTATAACGTTATGTAGCATTACGTAACAAAGTATAACGTTATCTACTATTACGTAATGACGTATAACGTTATGTAGCATTACGTAACGACGCATAACGTTAAATACTATTACGTAATGACGTATAACGTTATGTAGCATTACGTAACGACGCATAACGTTAAATACTATTACGTAATGACGTATAACGTTATGTAGCTTTACGTAACAACGCATAACGTTATATAATACTACGTAATGACGTATAACGTTATGTAGCATTGCGTAACAACGTATTATGTTATAAGCTATTACGTAATGACGTATAACGTAAAATACTATTACGTAACGACGTATTACGCTATGTAGCATTACGTAACAAAGTATAACGTTAGCTACTATTACGTAATGACGTATAAAGCTATGTAGCATTACGTCACAACGAGTAACGTTATATACTATTACGTAATGACGTATGAAGTTATATATTATTACCTACTGACGTATAACTTTATGTAGCAATATGTTATAACGTATAACGTTATGTAGCATTACGTAATAACGTATAACGTTCTCTACTATTACGTAATGTCGTAGAACGTTATGTAGCATTACGTAACGACGCATAACGTTAAATACTATTACGTAATGACGTATAACGTTATGTAGCTTTACGTAACAACGCATTACGTTATATAATACTACGTAATGACGTATAACGTTATCCAACATTACGTATCAACGTATAACGTTATATACTAATACGTATCAACGTATAATGTTATATACTATTACGTATCAACGTATAACGTTATATAATATTACGTAACGACGCATAACGTAAAATACTATTACGTAATGACGTATAACGCTATGTAGCATTACGTCACAACGTATAGCGTTATATAATATTATGTAATGACGTATAACGTTATGTAGCATTACGTAAAGGCGTATAACGCTATGTAGCATTACGTCACAACGTGTAACGTTATATACTATTACGTATCAACGTATAACGTTATATGCTATTACGTATCAGCGTATAACGTCATATACTATTACGTATCAACGTATAACGTTATGTAGCCTCACGTATCAGAGTATAACGTTATATACTATTACGTATCAACGTGTAACGTTATATATTATTACCTAATGACGTATAACGTTATATGCTATTACGTTATGATGTATAACGCTATGTAGCATTACGTAAGGACGCATAACGTAAAATACTATTACGTAATGACGTATAACGCTATGTAGCATTACGTCACAACGTATAGCGTTATATAATATTATGTAATGACGTATAACGTTATGTAGCATTACGCAACAAAGTATAACGTTATCTACTATTACGTAATGACGTATAACGTTATGTAGCATTACGTAACGACGTATAACGTTATCTACTATTACGTAATGAAGTATAACGTTATGTAGCATTACGTAACAACGTATGACGTTATATACTATTACGTATTGACGTATAACGTTATCCAACATTACGTATCAACGTATAACGTTATATACTATTACGTATCAACGTATAATGTTATATACTATTACGTAATGACGTATAACGTTATGTAACATTACGTAACGACGCATAACGTAAAATACTATTACGTAATGACGTATAACGCTATGTAGCATTACGTCACAACGTATAGCGTTATATAATATTATGTAATGACGTATAACGTTATGTAGCATTACGTAACAAAGTATAACGTTATCTACTATTACGTAATGACGTATAACGTTATGTAGCATTACGTAACAAAGTATAACGTTATCTACTATTACGTAATGACGTATAACGTTATGTAGCATTACGTAACGACGCATAACGTTAAATACTATTACGTAATGACGTATAACGTTATGTAGCATTACGTAACGACGCATAACGTTAAATACTATTACGTAATGACGTATAACGTTATGTAGCGTTACGTAACAACGCATAACGTTATATAATACTACGTAATGACGTATAACGTTATGTAGCATTGCGTAACAACGTATTATGTTATAAGCTATTACGTAATGACGTATAACGTAAAATACTATTACGTAACGACGTATAACGCTATGTAGCATTACTTAACAAAGTATAACGTTAGCTACTATTACGTAATGACGTATAAAGCTATGTAGCATTACGTCACAACGAGTAACGTTATATACTATTACGTAATGACGTATGAAGTTATATATTATTACCTACTGACGTATAACTTTATGTAGCAATATGTTATAACGTATAACGTTATGTAGCATTACGTAATAACGTATAACGTTCTCTACTATTACGTAATGTCGTAGAACGTTATGTAGCATTACGTAACGACGCATAACGTTAAATACTATTACGTAATGACGTATAACGTTATGTAGCTTTACGTAACAACGCATTACGTTATATAATACTACGTAATGACGTATAACGTTATCCAACATTACGTATCAACGTATAACGTTATATACTAATACGTATCAACGTATAATGTTATATACTATTACGTATCAACGTATAACGTTATATAATATTACGTAACGACGCATAACGTAAAATACTATTACGTAATGACGTATAACGCTATGTAGCATTACGTCACAACGTATAGCGTTATATAATATTATGTAATGACGTATAACGTTATGTAGCATTACGTAAAGGCGTATAACGCTATGTAGCATTACGTCACAACGTGTAACGTTATATACTATTACGTATCAACGTATAACGTTATATGCTATTACGTATCAGCGTATAACGTCATATACTATTACGTATCAACGTATAACGTTATGTAGCCTCACGTATCAGAGTATAACGTTATATACTATTACGTATCAACGTGTAACGTTATATATTATTACCTAATGACGTATAACGTTATATGCTATTACGTTATGATGTATAACGCTATGTAGCATTACGTAAGGACGCATAACGTAAAATACTATTACGTAATGACGTATAACGCTATGTAGCATTACGTCACAACGTATAGCGTTATATAATATTATGTAATGACGTATAACATTATGTAGCATTACGCAACAAAGTATAACGTTATCTACTATTACGTAATGACGTATAACGTTATGTAGCATTACGTAACGACGTATAACGTTATCTACTATTACGTAATGAAGTATAACGTTATGTAGCATTACGTAACAACGTATGACGTTATATACTATTACGTATTGACGTATAACGTTATCCAACATTACGTATCAACGTATAACGTTATATACTATTACGTATCAACGTATAATGTTATATACTATTACGTAATGACGTATAACGTTATGTAACATTACGTAACGACGCATAACGTAAAATACTATTACGTAATGACGTATAACGCTATGTAGCATTACGTCACAACGTATAGCGTTATATAATATTATGTAATGACGTATAACGTTATGTAGCATTACGTAACAAAGTATAACGTTATCTACTATTACGTAATGACGTATAACGTTATGTAGCATTACGTAACAAAGTATAACGTTATCTACTATTACGTAATGACGTATAACGTTATGTAGCATTACGTAACGACGCATAACGTTAAATACTATTACGTAATGACGTATAACGTTATGTAGCATTACGTAACGACGCATAACGTTAAATACTATTACGTAATGACGTATAACGTTATGTAGCGTTACGTAACAACGCATAACGTTATATAATACTACGTAATGACGTATAACGTTATGTAGCATTACGTAACAACGTATTATGTTATAAGCTATTACGTAATGACGTATAACGTAAAATACTATTACGTAACGACGTATAACGCTATGTAGCATTACGTAATAACGTATAACGTTATCTACTATTACGTAATGACGTATAACGTTATGTAGCTTTACGTAACAACGCATAACGTTATATAATACTACGTAATGACATATAACGATATCCAACATTACGTATCAACGTATAACGTTATATAATATTACGTATCAACGTATAATGTTATATACTATTACGTATCAACGTATAACGTTATGTAATATTACGTAACGACGCATAACGTAAAATACTATTACGTAATGACGTATAACGTTATGTAGCATTACGTTATAACATATAACGTTATGTAGCATTACGTTATAACGTATAACGTTATGTAGCATTACGTTGTAACGTATAACGTTATCTACTATTACGTAATGACGTATAACGTTATGTAGCATTACGTTATAACGTATAACGTTATCTACTATTACGTAATGACGTATAACGTTATGTAGCATTACGTTATAACGTATAACGTTATCTACTATTACGTAATGACGTATAACGTTATGTAGCATTACGTTATAACGTATAACGTTATCTACTATTACCTAATGACGTATAACGTTATATACTATTACGTAATGACGTATAACGCTATGTAGCATTACGTCACAACGTATAGCGTTATATAATATTATGTAATGACGTATAACGCTATGTAGCATTACGTTATAACGTATAACGTTATATACTATTATGTAATGACGTATACCGTGATGTAGCATTACGTAACAACGTAAAACGTTATATACTATTATGTAATGATGTATAACGTTATGTAGCATTACGTATCAACGTATAACGTTATATACTATTGCGTATCAACGTATAACGTTATATAATATTACGTAACGACGCATAACGTAAAATACTATTACGTAATGGCGTATAACGTTATGTAGCATTACGTAACAAAGTATAACGTTATCTACTATTACGTAATGACGTATAACGTTATGTAGCATTACGTAACAAAGTATAACGTTATCTACTATTACGTAATGACGTACAACGTTATGTAGCATTAGGTTACGACGCATAACGTTAAATACTATTACGTAATGACGTACAACGTTATGTAGCATTAGGTAACGACGCATAACGTTAAATACGATTACGTAATGACGTATAACTTTATGTAGCATTACGTAACGACGCATAACGTTAAATACTATTACGTAATGACGTATAACGTTATGTAGCTTTACATAACAACGCATAACGTTATATAATACTACGTAATGACGTATAACGTTATGTAGCATTACGTAACAACGTATGACGATATATACTTTTACGTAATGACGTATAACGCTATGTAGCATTACGTCACAATGTATAGCGTTATATAATATTATGTAATGACGTATAACGTTATGTAGCATTACGTAACAACGTATAACCTTATTTAGCATTATGTAACGACGTATAACGCTATACACTATTACGTAATGACGTATAACGTAATGTAGCATTACGTAACAACGTATAACGTTATGGAGCATTACGTTATAACGTATAATGTTATCTACTATTACGTAATGACGTATAACGTTATGTAGCATATCGTAACAAAGTATAACGTTATCTACTATTACGTAATGACGTATAAAGTTATGTAGCATTACGTAACGACGCATAACGTTAAATACTATTACGTAATGACGTATAACGTTATGTAGCTTTACCTAACAACGTATAACGTTATATAATACTACGTAATGACGTATAACGTTATGTAGCATTACGTTATAATGTATAACGTTATCTACTATTACGTCATGACGTATAACATTAGGTAGCATTACGTAACAGCGTATAACGTTATCCACTATTACGTAATAACGTATGACGTTATTCAACATTACGTATCAACGTATAACGTTATATACTATTACGTATTAACGTATAACGTTATGTAGCATTATGTAACTACGCATAACGTTAAATACTATTACGTAATGACGTATAACGCTGTGTCGCATTACGTCATAACGTATAGCATTATATAATATTATATAATGACGTATAACGTTATGTAGCATTACGTAACAACGTATAGCGTTATATAATATTATGTAATGACGTATAACGCTATGTAGCATTACGTCACAACGTATAGCGTTATATAATACTACGTAATGACGAATAACGTTATGTAGAAACTACGTAACAACGTATAACAATATGTAGCATTACGTAACAACGTATAACGTTATGTAGCATTACGTCACAACGTGTTACGTTATCTACTATTACGCAATGACGTATAACTTTATGTAGCATTACGTAACGACGCATAACGTTATATAATACTACGTAATGACGTATAACGTTATGTAACATTACGTTATAACGTGTGACGTTATCTACTATTACGTAATGACGTATAACGTTATGTAGCATTACGTACCCACGAATAACGTTATGCAGCATTACGTTATAATGTATAACGTTATATACTATTACGTTATGACGTATAAGGCAATGTAGCATTACGTAACAACGTATAACGTTATGTAATACTACGTAATGACGAATAACGTTATGTAGCACTACGTAACAACGTATAACAATATGTAGCATTACGTTACAACGTATAACGTTATGTAGCATTACGTCACAACGTGTTACGTTATCTACTATTACGCAATGACGTATAACTTTATGTAGCATTAAGTAACGACGCATAACGTTATATAATACTACGTAATGACGTATAACGTTATGTAGCATTACGTAACAACGTATAACCTTATTTAGCATTATGTAACGACGTATAACGCTATACACTATTACGTAATGACGTATAACGTAATGTAGCATTACGTAACAACGTATAACGTTATGCAGCATTACGTTATAACGTATAATGTTATCTACTATTACGTAATGACGTATAACGTTATGTAGCATATCGTAACAAAGTATAACGTTATCTACTATTACGTAATGACGTATAAAGTTATGTAGCATTACGTAACGACGCATAACGTTAAATACTATTACGTAATGACGTATAACGTTATGTAGCTTTACCTAACAACGTATAACGTTATATAATACTACGTAATGACGTATAACGTTATGTAGCATTACGTTATAATGTATAACGTTATCTACTATTACGTCATGACGTATAACATTAGGTAGCATTACGTAACAGCGTATAACGTTATCCACTATTACGTAATATCGTATGACGTTATTCAACATTACGTATCAACGTATAACGTTATATACTATTACGTATTAACGTATAACGTTATGTAGCATTATGTAACTACGCATAACGTTAAATACTATTACGTAATGACGTATAACGCTGTGTCGCATTACGTCACAACGTATAGCATTATATAATATTATATAATGACGTATAACGTTATGTAGCATTACGAAACAAAGTATAACGTTATCTACTATTACGTAATGACGTATAACGTTATGTAGCAATACGTAACAACGTATAACGTTATATAATACTACGTAATGACGTATAACGTTATGTAGCATTACGTAACAACGTATAGCGTTATATAATATTATGTAATGACGTATAACGTTATGTAGCATTACGTTATAACGTATAACGTTATATACTATTATGTAATGACGTATAACGCTATGTAGCATTACGTCACAACGTATAGCGTTATATAATACTACGTAATGACGAATAACGTTATGTAGAAACTACGTAACAACGTATAACAATATGTAGCATTACGTAACAACGTATAACGTTATGTAGCATTACGTCACAACGTGTTACGTTATCTACTATTACGCAATGACGTATAACTTTATGTAGCATTACGTAACGACGCATAACGTTATATAATACTACGTAATGACGTATAACGTTATGTAACATTACGTTATAACGTATGACGTTATCTACTATTACGTAATGACGTATAACGTTATGTAGCATTACGTACCCACGAATAACGTTATGCAGCATTACGTTATAATGTATAACGTTATATACTATTACGTTATGACGTATAAGGCAATGTAGCATTACGTAACAACGTATAACGTTATATAATACTACGTAATGACGAATAACGTTATGTAGCACTACGTAACAACGTATAACAATATGTAGCATTACGTTACAACGTATAACGTTATGTAGCATTACGTCACAACGTGTTACGTTATCTACTATTACGTAATGACGTATAACTTTATGTAGCATTACGTAACGACGCATAACGTTATATAATACTACGTAATGACGTATAACGTTATGTAACATTACGTTATAACGTATAACGTTATCTACTATTACGTAATGACGTATAACGTTATGTAGAATTACGTATCAACGTATAACGTTATATACTATTATGTAATGACGTATAACGTTATGTAGCATTACGTAAGAACGTATTACGTTATAAGCTATTACGTAATGTCGTATAACGTAAAATACTATTACGTAATGACGTATAACGTTGTGTAGCATTACGTAACAACGTATAACGTTATATACTATTATGTAATGACGTATAACGTGATGTAGCATTACGTAACAACGTATAACGTTATATAATACTACGTAATGACGAATAACGTTATGTAGCACTACGTCTCAACGTATAACGTTATATACTATTACGTTATGACGTATAACGCTATGTAGCATTACGTAACGACGCATAACGTTATATAATACTACGTAATGACGTATAACGTTATGTAACATTACGTTATAACGTATAACGTTATCTACTATTACGTATTGACGTATAACGTTATGTAGCATTACGTTATAACGTATAACGTTATGTAGCATTACGTTATAACGTATAACGTTATCTACTATTACGTAATGACGTATAACGTTATGTAGCATTACGTAACAACGTATAACGTTATATACTATTATGTAATGACGTATAACGTGATGTAGCACTACGTAACAACGTATAACGTTATATACCATTACGTATCAACCTATAACGTTATATATTATTACCTAATGACGTATAACGTTATATGCTATTACGTTATGACGAATAACGTTATGTAGCATTACGTAACAAAGTATAACGTTATCTACTATTACGTAATGACGTACAACGTTATGTAGCATTACGTAACGACGCATAACGTTAAATACTATTACGTAATGACGTATAACGTTATGTAGCATTAAGTAACGACGGATAACGTTAAATACTATTACGTAATGACGTATAACGTTATGTAGCTTTACGTAACAACGGATAACGTTATATAATACTACGTAATGACGTATAACGTTATGTAGCATTACGTAACAACGTATTTTGTTATAAGCTACTACGTAATGACGTATAACGTAAAATACTATTACGTAACGACGTATAACGCTATGTAGCATTACGTAACAAGGTATAACGTTAGCTACTATTACGTAATGACGTATAAAGCTATGTAGCATTACGTACCAACGTATTACGTTATAAACTATTACGTAATGACGTATAACGTTATATAGCTTTACGTATAAACATATAACTTTATATACTATTACGTAGCAACGTATAACGTTATATAATATTACGTAACGACGCATAACGTAAAATACTATTACGTAACGATGTATAACGCTATGTAGCATTACGTAATGACGTACAACGTTATCTACTATTACGTAATGACGTATAACGCTATGTAGCATTACGACACAACGTGTAACGTTATATAGTACTACGTAATGACGTATAACGTTATGTAGTATTACGTAACAACGTACAACGTTATATAATACAACGTAAAGTCGTATAACGTTATGTAGCTTTACGTCACAACGTGTTAAGTCATATACTATTACGTAATGACGTATAACGTTATGTAGCAATACGTAACAGCGTACAACGTTATGTAGCATTCCGTTAGAACCTATAACGTTATCTACTATTACGTAACAACGTATAACGTTATGCAGCATTACGTTATAACGTATAATGTTATCTACTATTACGTAATAACGTATAACGTTATGTAGCATTACGTAACCACGAATAACGTTATATACTATTACGTAATAACGTATAACGTTATGTAGCATTACGTAACCACGAATAACGTTATATACTATTACGTAATGACGTATAACGTTATGTAGCATTACGTAACAACGTATAACGTTAGCTACTATTACGTAATGACGTATGAAGTTATATATTATTACCTACAGACGTATAACGTTATGTAGCATTACGTTATAACGTATAACGTTATGTAGCAATACGTAACAACGTATAACATTATATAATACTACGTAATGACGTATAACGCTATGTAGCATTACGTCACAACGTATAGCGTTATATAATATTATGTAATGACGTATAACGTTATGTAGCAATACGTAACAACGTATAACATTATATAATACTACGTAATGACGTATAACGCTATGTAGCATTACGTCACAACGTATAGCGTTATATAATATTATGTAATGACGTATAACGTTATGTAGCATTACGTACCAACGTATAACGTTATGCAGCATTACGTTATAATGTATAACGTTATATACTATTACGTTATGACGTATAACGCTATGTAGCATTACGTAACGACGCATAACGTTATATAATACTACATAATGACGTATAACGCTATGTAACATTACGTTATAACGTATAACGTTATCTACTACTACGTAATGACGTATAACGTTATGTAGAATTACGTATCAACGTATAACGTTATATACTATTACGTAATGACGTATAACGTTATGTAGCATTACATAAGAACGTATTACGTTATAAGCTATTACGTAATGTCGTATAACGTAAAATACTATTACGTAATGACGTATAACGTTGTGTAGCATTACGTAACAACGTATAACGTTATATACTATTATGTAATGACGTATAACGTGATGTAGCACTACGTAACAACGTATAACGATATGTAGCATTACGTAACAACGTATAACGTTATGTAGCATTACGTCACAACGTGTTACGTTATCTACTATTACGTACCAACGTATAACGTTTTGCAGCATTACGTTATAATGTATAACGTTATATACTATTACGTTATGACGTATAACGCTATGTAGCATTACGTAACAACGTATAACGTTATATAATACTACGTAATGACGAATAACGTTATGTAGCACTACGTCACAACGTATAACGTTATATACTATTATGTAATGACGTATAACGTGATGTAGCATTACGTAACAACGTAAAACGTTATATACTATTATGTAATGACGTATAACGTTACGTAGCTTTACGTATCAACGTATAACGTTATATACTATTACGTATCAACGTATAACGTTATATAATATTACGTAACGACGCATAACGTAAAATACTATTACGTAATGACGTATAACGTTATGTAGAATTACGTATCAACGTATAACGTTATATACTATTACGTAATGACGTATAACGTTATGTAGCATTACGTTATAACGTATAACGTTATGTAGCAATACGTAACAACGTATAACATTATATAATACTACGTAATGACGTATAACGCTATGCAGCATTACGTCACAACGCATAGCGTTATATACTATTACGTAATGACGTATAACGTTATGTAGCATTACGTTATAACGTATAACGTTATGTAGCATTACGTAAGAACGTATTACGTTATAAGCTATTACGTAATGTCGTATAACGTAAAATACTATTACGTAATGACGTATAACGCTACGTAGCATTACGTCACAACGTATAGCGTTATATAATATTATGTAATGACGTATAACGTTATGTAGCATTACGTAACAACGTATAACGTTATGCAGCATTACGTTATAATGTATAACGTTATCTACTATTACGTCATGACGTATAACGTTATGTAGCAATACGTAACAGCGTACAACGTTATGTAGCATTACGTAACAACGTATAACGTTATGTACCATTACGTAACAACGTATAACGTTATATACCATTACGTATCAACCTATAACGTTATATATTATTACCTAATGACGTATAACGTTATATGCTATTACGTTATGACGAATAACGTTATGTAGCATTACGTAACAAAGTATAACGTTATCTACTATTACGTAATGACGTACAACGTTATGTAGCATTACGTAACGACGCATAACGTTAAATACTATTACGTAATGACGTATAACGTTATGTAGCATTAAGTAACGACGGATAACGTTAAATACTATTACGTAATGACGTATAACGTTATGTAGGTTTACGTAACAACGGATAACGTTATATAATACTACGTAATGACGTATAACGTTATGTAGCATTACGTAACAACGTATTTTGTTATAAGCTACTACGTAATGACGTATAACGTAAAATACTATTACGTAACGACGTATAACGCTATGTAGCATTACGTAACAAGGTATAACGTTAGCTACTATTACGTAATGACGTATAAAGCTATGTAGCATTACGTACCAACGTATTACGTTATAAACTATTACGTAATGACGTATAACGTTATGTAGCTTTACGTATAAACATATAACTTTATATACTATTACGTAGCAACGTATAACGTTATATAATATTACGTAACGACGCATAACGTAAAATACTATTACGTAACGATGTATAACGCTATGTAGCATTACGTAATGACGTATAACGTCATCTACTATTACGTAATGACGTATAACGCTATGTAGCATTACGTCACAACGTGTAACGTTATATAGTACTACGTAATGACGTATAACGTTATGTAGTATTACGTAACAACGTACAACGTTATATAATACAACGTAAAGTCGTATAACGTTATGTAGCTTTACGTCACAACGTGTTAAGTCATATACTATTACGTAATGACGTATAACGTTATGTAGCAATACGTAACAGCGTACAACGTTATGTAGCATTCCGTTAGAACCTATAACGTTATCTACTATTACGTAACAACGTATAACGTTATGCAGCATTACGTTATAACGTATAATGTTATCTACTATTACGTAATAACGTATAACGTTATGTAGCATTACGTAACCACGAATAACGTTATATACTATTACGTAATAACGTATAACGTTATGTAGCATTACGTAACCACGAATAACGTTATATACTATTACGTAATGACGTATAACGTTATGTAGCATTACGTAACAACGTATAACGTTAGCTACTATTACGTAATGACGTATGAAGTTATATATTATTACCTACAGACGTATAACGTTATGTAGCATTACGTTATAACGTATAACGTTATGTAGCAATACGTAACAACGTATAACATTATATAATACTACGTAATGACGTATAACGCTATGTAGCATTACGTCACAACGTATAGCGTTATATAATATTATGTAATGACGTATAACGTTATGTAGCATTACGTAGCAAATTATAACGTTACCTACTATTACGTAATGACGTATAACGTTATGTAGCATATCGTAACAAAGTATAACGTTATCTACTATTACGTAATGACGTATAACGTTATGTAGCATTACGTAACGACGCATAACGTTAAATACTATTACGTAATGACGTATAACGTTATGTAGCATTACCTAACAACGTATAACGTTATATAATACTACGTAATGACGTATAACGCTGTGTCGCATTACGTCACAACGTATAGCGTTATATAATATTATGTAATGACGTATAACGTTATATAATACTACGTAATGACGTATAACGTTATGTAGCATTACGTAACAACGTATTACGTTATAAGCTATTACGTAATGACGTATAACGTAAAATACTATTACGTAATGACGTATAACGCTATGTGGCATTACGTCACAACGTATAGCGTTATATAATATTATGTAATGACGTATAACGTTATGTAGCATTACGTACCAACGTATAACGTTATGCAGCATTACGTTATAATGTATAACGTTATATACTATTACGTTATGACGTATAACGCTATGTAGCATTACGTAACGACGCATAACGTTATATAATACTACATAATGACGTATAACGCTATGTAACATTACGTTATAACGTATAACGTTATCTACTATTACGTAATGACGTATAACGTTATGTAGAATTACGTATCAACGTATAACGTTATATACTATTACGTAATGACGTATAACGTTATGTAGCATTACGTAAGAACGTATTACGTTATAAGCTATTACGTAATGTCGTATAACGTAAAATACTATTACGTAATGACGTATAACGTTGTGTAGCATTACGTAACAACGTATAACGTTATATACTATTATGTAATGACGTATAACGTGATGTAGCACTACGTAACAACGTATAACGATATGTAGCATTACGTAACAACGTATAACGTTATGTAGCATTACGTCACAACGTGTTACGTTATCTACTATTACGTACCAACGTATAACGTTATGCAGCATTACGTTATAATGTATAACGTTATATACTATTACGTTATGACGTATAACGCTATGTAGCATTACGTAACAACGTATAACGTTATATAATACTACGTAATGACGAATAACGTTATGTAGCACTACGTCACAACGTATAACGTTATATACTATTATGTAATGACGTATAACGTGATGTAGCATTACGTAACAACGTAAAACGTTATATACTATTATGTAATGACGTATAACGTTACGTAGCTTTACGTATCAACGTATAACGTTATATACTATTACGTATCAACGTATAACGTTATATAATATTACGTAACGACGCATAACGTAAAATACTATTACGTAATGACGTATAACGTTATGTAGAATTACGTATCAACGTATAACGTTATATACTATTACGTAATGACGTATAACGTTATGTAGCATTACGTTATAACGTATAACGTTATGTAGCATTACGTAAGAACGTATTACGTTATAAGCTATTACGTAATGTCGTATAACGTAAAATACTATTACGTAATGACGTATAACGCTACGTAGCATTACGTCACAACGTATAGCGTTATATAATATTATGTAATGACGTATAACGTTATGTAGCATTACGTAACAACGTAGAACGTTATGCAGCATTACGTTATAATGTATAACGTTATATACTATTACGTTATGACGTATAACGCTATGTAGCATTACGTAACGACGCATAACGTTATATAATACTACATAATGACGTATAACGCTATGTAACATTACGTTATAACGTATAACGTTATCTACTATTACGTAATGACGTATAACGTTATGTAGAATTACGTATCAACGTATAACGTTATATACTATTACGTAATGACGTATAACGTTATGTAGCATTACGTAAGAACGTATTACGTTATAAGCTATTACGTAATGTCGTATAACGTAAAATACTATTACGTAATGACGTATAACGTTGTGTAGCATTACGTAACGACGTATAACGTTATATACTATTATGTAATGACGTATAACGTGATGTAGCACTACGTAACAACGTATAACGATATGTAGCATTACGTAACAACGTATAACGTTATGTAGCATTACGTCACAACGTGTTACGTTATCTACTATTACGTACCAACGTATAACGTTATGCAGCATTACGTTATAATGTATAACGTTATATACTATTACGTTATGACGTATAACGCTATGTAGCATTACGTAACAACGTATAACGTTATATAATACTACGTAATGACGAATAACGTTATGTAGCACTACGTCACAACGTATAACGTTATATACTATTATGTAATGACGTATAACGTGATGTAGCATTACGTAACAACGTAAAACGTTATATACTATTATGTAATGACGTATAACGTTACGTAGCTTTACGTATCAACGTATAACGTTATATACTATTACGTATCAACGTATAACGTTATATAATATTACGTAACGACGCATAACGTAAAATACTATTACGTAATGACGTATAACGTTATGTAGAATTACGTATCAACGTATAACGTTATATACTATTACGTAATGACGTATAACGTTATGTAGCATTACGTTATAACGTATAACGTTATGTAGCATTACGTAAGAACGTATTACGTTATAAGCTATTACGTAATGTCGTATAACGTAAAATACTATTACGTAATGACGTATAACGCTACGTAGCATTACGTCACAACGTATAGCGTTATATAATATTATGTAATGACGTATAACGTTATGTAGCATTACGTAACAACGTAGAACGTTATGCAGCATTACGTTATAATGTATAACGTTATCTACTATTACGTCATGACGTATAACGTTATGTAGCATTACGTAACGACGCATAACGTTATGTAGCATTACGTAACAACGTATAACGTTAGCTACTATTACGTAATGACGTATGAAGTTATATATTATTACCTACTGACGTATAACGTTATGTAGCATTACGTTATAACGTATAACGTTATGTAGCAATACGTAACAACGTATAACATTATATAATACTACGTAATGACGTATAACGCTATGCAGCATTACGTCACAACGCATAGCGTTATATACTATTACGTAATGACGTATAACGTTATGTAGCATTACGTTATAACGTATAACGTTATGTAGCATTACGTAAGAACGTATTACGTTATAAGCTATTACGTAATGTCGTATAACGTAAAATACTATTACGTAATGACGTATAACGCTACGTAGCATTACGTCACAACGTATAGCGTTATATAATATTATGTAATGACGTATAACGTTATGTAGCATTACGTAACAACGTATAACGTTATGCAGCATTACGTTATAATGTATAACGTTATCTACTATTACGTCATGACGTATAACGTTATGTAGCAATACGTAACAGCGTACAACGTTATGTAGCATTACGTAACAACGTATAACGTTATGTACCATTACGTAACAACGTATAACGTTATATACCATTACGTATCAACCTATAACGTTATATATTATTACCTAATGACGTATAACGTTATATGCTATTACGTTATGACGAATAACGTTATGTAGCATTACGTAACAAAGTATAACGTTATCTACTATTACGTAATGACGTACAACGTTATGTAGCATTACGTAACGACGCATAACGTTAAATACTATTACGTAATGACGTATAACGTTATGTAGCATTAAGTAACGACGGATAACGTTAAATACTATTACGTAATGACGTATAACGTTACGTAGCTTTACGTAACAACGTATAACGTTATATAATACTACGTAATGACGAATAACGTTATGTAGCACTACGTAACAACGTATAACGATATGTAGCATTACGTAACAACGTATAACGTTATGTAGAATTACGTAAGGACGCATAACGTTAAATACTATTACGTAATGACGTATAACGTAAAATACTATTACGTAATGACGTATAACGCTATGTAGCATTACGTATCAACGTATAACGTTATCTACTATTACGTAATGACGTATAACGTTATGTAGCATTAAGTAACAAAGTATAACGTTATCTACTATTACGTAATGACGTATAACGTTATGTAGCATTAAGTAACAAAGTATAACGTTATCTACTATTACGTAATGACGTATAACGTTATGTAGCATTACGTAACAAAGTATAACGTTATCTACTATTACGTAATGACGTATAACGTTATGTAGCATTACGTAACGACGCATAACGTTAAATACTATTACGTAATGACGTATAACGTAATGTAGCTTTACGTAACAACGCATAACGTTATATAATACTACGTATTGACGTATAACGTTATGTAGCATTACGTAACAACGTATTATGTTATAAGCTATTACGTAATGACGTATAACGTAAAATACTATTACGTAACGACGTATAACGCTATGTAGCATTACGTAACAAAGTATAACGTTAGCTACTATTACGTAATGACGTATAAAGCTATGTAGCATTACGTAACAACGGATTACGTTATAAACTATTACGTAATGACGTATAACGTTATGTAGCTTTACGTATCAACATATAACGTTATATACTATTACGTATCAACGTATAACGTTATATAATATTACGTAACGACGCATAACGTATAATACTATTACGTAATGACGTATAACGCTATGTAGCATTACGTCACAACGTGTAACGTTATATACTATTACGTAATGACTTATAACGTAATGTAGCATTACGTAACAACGTATAACCTTATTTAGCATTATGTAACGACGTATAACGCTATACACTATTACGTAATGACGTATAACGTAATGTAGCATTACGTAACAACGTATAACGTTATGCAGCATTACGTTATAACGTATAATGTTATCTACTATTACGTAATAACGTATAACGTTATGTAGCATTACGTAACAACGTATAACGTTAGCTACTATTACGTAATGACGTATGAAGTTATATATTATTACCTACTGACGTATAACGTTATGTAGCATTACGTAACAACGTATTACGTTATAAGCTATTACGTAATGACGTATAACGTAAAATACTATTACGTAATGACGTATAACGCTATGTAGCATTACGTACCAACGTATAACGTTATGCATCATTACGTTATAATGTATAACGTTATATACTATTATATTATGACGTATAACGCTATGTAGCATTACGTAACAACGTATAACGTTATATAATACTACGTAATGACGAATAACGTTATGTAGCACTACGTAACAACGTATAACGATATGTAGCATTACGTAACAACGTATAACGTTATGTAGAATTACGTATCAACGTATAACGTTATATACTATTACGTAATGACGTATAACGTTATGTAGCATTACGTTATAACGTATAACCTTATGTAGCATTACGTTATAACGTATAACGTTATCTACTATTACGTAATGACGTATAACGCTATGTAGCATTACGTATCAACGTATAACGTTATATAATATTACGTAACGACGCTTAACGTAAAATACTATTACGTAATGACGTATAACGCTATGTAGCATTACGTCACAACGTATTGCGTTATATAATATTATGTAATGACGTATAACGTTATGTAGCATTACGTAACAAAGTATAACGTTATCTACTATTACGTAATGACGTATAACGTTATGTAGCATTACGTAACAAAGTATAACGTTATCTACTATTACGTAATAACGTATAACGTTATGTAGCATTACGTAACGACGCATAACGTTAAATACTATTACGTATCAACGTATAACGTTATATAATATTACGTAACGACGCATAACGTAAATTACTATTACGTAATGACGTATAACGCTATGTAGCATTACGTCACAACGTATAGCGTTATATAATATTATGTAATGACGTATAACGTTATATAATACTACGTAATGACGTATAACGTTATGTAGCATTACGTAAGAACGTATTACGTTATAAGCTATTACGTAATGACGTATAACGTAAAATACTATTACGTAATGACGTATAACGCTATGTAGCATTACGTAACAGCGTACAACGTTATGTAGCATTACGTAACAACGTATAACGTTATGTACCATTACGTAACAACGTAAAACGTTATGTAGCATTACGTAAGGACGCATAACGTTAAATACTATTACGTAATGACGTATAACGTAAAATACTATTACGTAATGACGTATAACGCTATGTAGCATTACGTATCAACGTATAACGTTATCTACTATTACGTAATGACGTATAACGTTATGTAGCATTAAGTAACAAAGTATAACGTTATCTACTATTACGTAATGACGTATAACGTTACGTAGCATTAAGTAACAAAGTATAACGTTATCTACTATTACGTAATGACGTATAACGTTATGTAGCATTAAGTAACAAAGTATAGCGTTATCTACTATTACGTAATGACGTATAACGTAATGTAGCATAACGTAGGAAACGTATAACGTTTTGTAATACTACGTTATGACGTATAACGTTATGTAGCATTACGTATAGAGGCATAACGTTAAATACTATTACGTAATGACGTATAATGCTATGTAGCATTAGGTATCAACGTATAACGTTATATACTATTACGTACTGACGTATAACGTTATGTAGCATTACGTAACAACGTATAACGTTATATATTATTACGTAATGACGTATAACGCTATGTAGCATCACGTCGCAACGTATAGCGTTATACAATATTATGTAATGACGTATAACGTTATGTAGAATTACGTAACAACGTATAACGTTATATACTATTACGTAATGACGTATAACGTTATGTAGCATTACGTTATAACGTATAACGTTATGTAGCATTACGTAATAACGTATAACGTTATCTACTATTACGTAATGTCGTATAACGTTATGTAGCATTACGTAACAACGTATGACGTTATATACTATTACGTAATGACGTATAACGTTATCCAACATTACGTATCAACGTATAACGTTATATACTATTACGTATCAACGTATAATGTTATATACTATTACGTATCAACGTATAACGCTATATAATATTACGTAACGACGCATAACGTAAAATACTATTACGTAATGACGTATAACGCTATGTAGCATGACGTCACAACGCATAGCGTTATATAATATTATGTAATGACGTATAACGTTATTGTAGCATTACGTAACAACGTATATCGTTATCTACTATTACGTAATGACGTATAACGTTACGTAGCATTACGTAAGAAAGTATAACGTTATCTATTATTACGTAATGACGTATAACGTTATGTAGCATTACGTAACGACGCATAACGTTAAATACTATTATGTAATGACGTATAACGTTATGTAGCTTTACGTAAGAACGTATAACGTTATATAATACTACGTAATGACGTATAACGTTATGTAGCATTACGTAACAACATATTACGTTATAAGCTATTACGTACTGACGTATAACGTAAAATACTATTACGTAATGACGTATAACGCTATGTAGCATTACGTAACCACGAATAACGTTATATAATATTACGTAATGAGTTATAACGTTATGTAGCTTTACGTAACAACGTATAACGTTATGTAACATTACGCTACGACGTATAACGTTATATAATACTACGTAATGACGTATAACGTTATGTAGCATTACGTAACAACGTGTTACGTTATGTAGCATTATGTTATAACGTATAGCGTTATCTACTATTACGTAATGACGTATAACGTAATGTAGCATATCGTAAGAAACGTATAACGTTTTGTAATACTACGTTATGACGTATAACGTTATGTAGCATTACGTAACAACGTATAACGTTATATATTATTACGTAATGACGTATAACGCTATGTAGCATTACGTCACAACGTATAGAGTTATATAATATTATGTAATGACGTATAACGTTATGTAGCATTACGTAACAACGTATTACGTTATAAGCTATTACGTAATGACGTATAACGTAAAATACTATTACGTAAAGACGTATAACGCTATGTAGCATTACGTCACAACGTATAGCGTTATATAATATTACGTAATGACGTATAACGTTATGTAGCATTACGTAACGACGCATAACGTTATCTACTATTACGTAATGACGTATAACGTTATGTAGCATTACGTAACAACATATTACGTTATAAGCTATTACGTAATGACGTATAACGTAAAATACTATTACGTAATGACGTATAACGCTATGTAGCATTACGTAACCACGAATAACGTTATATAATATTACGTAATGACGTATACCGTTATGTAGCATTACGCAACAACGTAAAACGTTATGTAGCATTACGTAACGACGCATAACGTTAAATACTATTACGTAATGACGTATAACGTTATGTAGCATTACGTAACAACGTATAACGTGATATACATCTACGTAATAACGTATAACGTTATATACTATTACGCATCAATGTATAACGTTATATACTATTACGCAATGACGTATAACGTTATGTAGCATTTCGTAACAACGTATAACGTTATGTAGCACTACGTAATGACGTATAACGTTATGTAGCATTACGTAATGACGTATACCGTTATGTAGCATTACGCAACAACGAAAAACGTTATGTAGCATTACGTAACGACGCATAACGTTAAATACTATTACGTAATGACGTATACCGTTATGTAGCATTACGCAACAACGTAAAACGTTATGTAGCATTACGTAACAACGTATAATGTGAAATACATCTACGTAATAACGTATAACGTTATATACTATTACGTATCAATGTATAACGTTATATACTATTAGGTAATGACGTATAACGTTATGTAGCATTACGTAACAACGTATAACGTTATCTAGCATTACGTCACAACGTATATCGTTATATATTATTACCTAATGGCGTATAACGTTACATACTATTTCGTTATGACGTATAACGTTAGGTAGCATTACGTTATAACGTATAACGTTACGTAGCATTACGTAACAACCTACAACGTTATCTACTATTACGTATTGACGTATAACGTAATGTAGCATTACGTTATAACGTATAACGTTATGTAGCATTACGTAACAACGTAAAACGTTATGTAGCATTACGTAACAAAGCATAACGTTAAATACTATTACGTAATGACGAATAACGTTATGTAGCATTACGTAACAACGTATAACGTTATATATTATTACGTAATGACGTATAACGCTATGTAGCATTACGTCACAACGCATAGCGTTATATAATATTATGTAATGCCGTATAACGTTATGTAGCATTACGTAACAACGTATAACGTTATCTATTACTACGTATCAACGTATAACGTTATATACTATTACGTATCAACGTATAACGTTATATAATACTACGTAATGACGTATATCGTTATGTAGCATTGCGTAACGGCGCATAACGTTAAATACTATTACGCAATGAGGTATAACGTTATGTAGCATTACGTTATAACGTATAACAATATGTAGCATTACGTAACAACGTATAACGTTATCTACTATTACGTAAAGACGTATAACGCAATGTAGCATTACGTCACAACGTGTAACGTTATATACTATTACGTAATGACATATAACGTTATGTAGCGTTACGTAACAACGTGTTCCGTTATATACTATTACGTAATGACGTATGAAGTTACATATTATTACCTACTGACGTATAACGTTATGTAGCATTACGTTATAACGTATAAAGTTATATAGCATTACGTAACAACGTATAACATTATATAATACTACGTAATGACGTATAACGCTATGTAGCATTACGTAACAACGTATAACGTTATATATTATTACGTAATGACGTATAACGCTATGTAGCATTACGTCACAACGCATAGCGTTATATAATATTATGTAATGCCGTATAACGTTATGTAGCATTACGTAACAACGTATAACGTTATCTATTACTACGTATCAACGTATAACGTTATATACTATTACGTATCAACGTATAACGTTATATAATATTACGCAATGACGTAAAACGTTATGTAGCATTACGTAACGACGCATAACGTAAAATACTATTACGTAATGACGTATAACGTTATGTAGCATTACGTAATGACGCATAACGTTAAATACTATTACGTAGTGACGTATAACGTTATGTAGCATTGCGTAAAGACGTATAACGCAATGTAGCATTACGTCACAACGTATAACGTTATATACTATTACGTAATGACGTATAACGTTATGTAGCATTTCGTAACAACGTATAACGTTATGTAGCATTACGTAATGACGTATAACGTTATGTAGCATTACGTAACAACGTACAACGTTATCTACTATTACGTAATGACGTATAACGTTATGTAGCATTACGTAACAACGTATAACGTTATATACATCTACGTAATAACGTATAACGTTATTAAACATTACGTATCAACGTATAACGTTATATACTATTACGTATCAATGTATAACGTTATATACTATTACGCAATGATGTATAACGTTATACACTATTTCGTTATGACGTATAACGTTATGTAGCATGACGTTATAACGTATAACGTTATCTATTATTATGTAATGACTTATAACGTTATGTAGCATTACGTAACAGCGTTTAACGTTATGTAGCACTACGTTACGACGCATAACGTTATATAATACTACGTAATGACGTATGACGTTATGTAGTATTACGTAACAACGTATAACGTTATATATTATTACCTAATGGCGTATAACGTTATATACTATTTCGTTATGACGTATAACGTTAGGTAGAATTACGTTATAACGTATAACGTTACGTAGCATTACGTAACAACCTACAACGTTATCTACTATTACGTAATGACGTATAACGTAATGTAGCATTACGTTATAACGTATAACGTTATGTAGCATTACGTAACAACGTATAACATTATGTAATACTACGTAATGACGTATATCGTTATGTAGAATTGCGTAATGACGCATAACGTTAAATACTATTACGCAATGACGTATAACGTTATGTAGCATTACGTTATAACGTATAAGGGTTATGTAGCATTACGTAACAACGTATAACGTTATCTACTATTACGTAAAGACGTATAACGCAATGTAGCATTACGTCACAACGTGTAACGTTATATACTATTACGTAATGACGTATAACGTTATGTAGCGTTACGTAACAACGTGTTCCGTTATATACTATTACGTAATGACGTATGAAGTTATATATTATTACCTACTGACGTATAACGTTATGTAGCATTACGTTATAACGTATAACGTTATATAGCATTACGTAACAACGTATAACATTATATAATACTACGTAATGACGTATAACGCTATGTAGCATTACGTAACAACGTATAGCGTTATATATTATTACGTAATGACGTATAACGCTATGTAGCATTACGTCACAACGCATAGCGTTATATAATATTATGTAATGCCGTATACCGTTATGTAGCATTACGTAACAACGTATAACGTTATCTATTATTACGTATCAACGTATAACGTTATATACTATTACGTATCAATGTATAACGTTATATACTATTACCCAATGACGTATAACATTATATACTATTCCGTTATGACGTATAACGTTATGTAGCATGACGTTATAACGTATAACGTTATATAGCATTACGTAACAACGTATAACATTATATAATACTACGTAATGACGTATAACGTTATGTAGCGTTACGTAACAACGTGTTCCGTTATATACTATTACGTAATGACGTATGAAGTTATATATTATTACCTACTGACGTATAACGTTATGTAGCATTACGTTATAACGTATAACGTTATATAGCATTACGTAACAACGTATAACATTATATAATACTACGTAATGACGTATAACGTTATGTAGCGTTACGTAACAACGTGTTCCGTTATATACTATTACGTAATGACGTATGAAGTTATATATTATTACCTACTGACGTATAACGTTATGTAGCATTACGTTATAACGTATAACGTTATATAGCATTACGTAACAACGTATAACATTATATAATACTACGTAATGACGTATAACGCTATGTAGCATTACGTCACATCGCATAGCGTTATATAATATTATGTAATGCCGTATACCGTTATGTAGCATTACGTAACAACGTATAACGTTATCTATTATTACGTATCAACGTATAACGTTATATACTATTACGTATCAATGTATAACGTTATATACTATTACGCAATGACGTATAACGTTATATACTATTTCGTTATGACGTATAACGTTATGTAGCATGACGTTATAACGTATAACGTTATCTATTATTATGTAATGACGTATAACGTTATGTAGCATTACGTAACAGCGTTTAACGTTATGTAGCATTACGTTACGACGCATAACGTTATATAATACTACGTAATGACGTATAACGCTATGTAGCATTACGTAACAACGTATAACGTTATATATTATTACGTAATGACGTATAACGCTATGTAGCATTACGTCACAACGCATAGCGTTATATAATATTATGTAATGCCGTATACCGTTATGTAGCATTACGTAACAACGTATAACGTTATCTATTATTACGTATCAACGTATAACGTTATATACTATTACGTATCAACGTATAACGTTATATAATATTACGTAATGACGTAAAACGCTATGTAGCATTACGTTATAACGTATAACGTTATATAGCATTACGTATCAACGTATAATGTTATATACTATTACGTATCAATGTATAACGTTATATACTATTACGCAATGACGTATAACGTTCTATACTATTTCGTTATGACGTATAACGTTATGTAGCATGATGTTATAACGTATAACGTTATCTATTATTATGTAATGACGTATAACGTTATGTAGCATTACGTAACAGCGTTTAACGTTATGTAGCATTACGTTACGACGCATAACGTTATATAATACTACGTAATGACGTATAACGTTATGTAGTATTACGTAACAACGTATAACGTTATATACTATTACGTAATGACGTATAACGTTATGTAGCATTTCGTAACAACGTATAACGTTATATATTATTACGTAATGACGTATAACGTTATGTAATACAACGTAATAACGTATAACGTTATATATTATTACCTAATGACGTATAACGTTATATACTATTACGTTATGACGTATAACGCTATGTAGCATAACGTCACAACGTGTAACGTTATATACTATTACGTAATGACGTATAACGTTATGTAGCATTACGTAACAACGTATAACGTTATCTAGCATTACGTCACAACGTATAACGTTATATATTATTACCTAATGGCGTATAACGTTATATACTATTTCGTTATGACGTATAACGTTAGGTAGCATTACGTTATAACGTATAACGTTACGTAGCATTACGTAACAACCTACAACGTTATCTACTATTAAGTAATGACGTATAACGTAATGTAGCATTGCGTTATAACGTATAACGTTATGTAGCATTACGTAACAACGTATAACATTATGTAATACTACGTAATGACGTATATCGTTATGGAGCATTGCGTAACGACGCATAACGTTAAATACTATTACGCAATGACGTATAACGTTATGTAGCATTACGTTATAACGTATAACGTTATGTAGCATTACGTAACAACGTATAACGTTATCTACTATTACGTAACGACGTATAACGTTATGTAGCGTTACGTAACAACGTGTTCCGTTATATACTATTACGTAATGACGTATGAAGTTATATATTATTACCTACTGACGTATAACGTTATGTAGCATTACGATATAACGCATAACGTTATATAGCATTACGTAACAACGTATAACATTATATAATACTACGTAATGACGTATAACGCTATGTAGCATTACGTAACAACGTATAACGTTATATATTATTACGTAATGACGTATAACGCTATGTAGCATTGCGTCACAACGCATAGCGTTATATAATATTATGTAATGCCGTATACCGTTATGTAGCATTACGTAACAACGTATAACGTTAGCTATTATTACGTATCAACGTATAACGTTATATACTATTACGTATCAACGTATAACGTTATATAATATTACGTAATGACGTAAAACGTTATGTAGCATTACGTAACGACGCATAACGTAAAATACTATTACGTAATGACGTATAACGTTATGTAGCATTACGTCACAACGTGTAACCTTATATACTATTACGTAATGACGTATAACGTTATGTAGCATTACGTAACAACGTATAACGTTATGTAGCATTACGTTACGACGTATAACGTTAAATACTATTACGTAATGACGTATAACGTTATGTAGCATTACGTTACGACGTATAACGTTAAATACTATTACGTAATGACGTATAACGTTATGTAGCATTTCGTAACAACGTATAACGTTATGTAGCATTACGGAATGACGTATAACGTTATGTAGCATTACGTAACAACGTACAACGTTATCTACTATTACGTAATGACGTATAACGTTATGTAGCATTACGTAACAACGTACAACGTTATCTACTATTACGTAATGACGTATACCGTTATGTAGCATGACGCAACAACGTAAAACGTTATGTAGCATTACGTAACGACGCATAACGTTAAATACTATTACGTAATGACGTATAACTTTATGTAGCATTACGTAACAACGTATAACATTATATACATCTACGTAATAACGTATAACGTTATTAAACATTACGTATCAACGTATAACGGTATATACTATTACGTATCAATGTATAACGTTATATACTATTACGCAATTACGTATAAGGTTATGTAGCATTACGTTATATCGTGTAAGGTTATCTAGTACTACGTAATGACGTATAACGTTATGTAGCATTGCGTAACCACGAATAACGTTTTATAATACTGCGTAATGACGTATAACGTTATGTAACATTACGTAACAACGTATAACGTTATATACTATTACGTATCAATGTATAACGTTATATACTATTACGCAATTACGTATAAGGTTATGTAGCATTATGTTATATCGTGTAACGTTATCTAGTACTACGTAATGACGTATAACGTTATGTAGCATTGCGTAACCACGAATAACGTTTTATAATACTGCGTAATGACGTATAACGTTATGTAACATTACGTAACAACGTATAACGTTATATACTATTACGTAATGATGTATAACGTTATTCAACCTTACGCATCAACGTATAACGTTATATACTATTACGTAATGACGTATAACGTTATGTAGCATAACGTTATAACGTATAACGTTATCTACTATTACATAATGACGTATAACGTTATGTAGCATTACGTAACAGCGTTTAACGTTATGTAGCATTACGTTATAATGTATAACGTTATCTACTATTACGTCATGACGTATAACGCTATGTAGCATTACGTCACAACGCATAGCGTTATATAATATTATGTAATGACGTATAACGTTATGTAGCATTACGTAACAACGTATAACGTTATCTACTATTACGTAATGACGCATAACGTTATGTAGCATTACGTAACAACGTACAACGTTATCTACTATTACGTAATGACGTATAACGTTATGTAGCATAACGTAGCAACGTATAATGTTATATACAATTACGTAATAACGTAGAACGTTATGTAGCATTACGTAACAACGTATAACGTTATGTATCATTACGTAACAACGTATAACGTTATGTAGCATTACGTAACAACGTATAACGTTTTCTAATACTACGTTATGACGTATAACGTTATGTAGCGTTACGTAACAACGTATAACGTTATGTAGCATTACGTAATAACGTATAAGGTTATAAAGTATTACGTAATGAGGTATAACGTTATGTAGCATTACGCAACAACGTATACCGTTATATAATACTACGTAATGACGTATAACGTTATGTAGTATTACGTGACAACGTACAACGTTATATAATACTACGTAATGACGTATAACGTTCTGTAGTATTACGTAACAACGTATAACGTTATATACTGTTACGTAGTGACGTATAACTTTATGTAGCATTTCGTAACAACGTATAACGTTATGTAGCATTACGTAATGACGAATAACGCTATGTAGCATTACGTCACAACGCATAGCGTTATATAATATTATGTAATGCCGTATACCGTTATGTAGCATTACGTAACAACGTATAACGTTATCTATTATTACGTATCAACGTATAACGTTATATACTATTACGTATCAACGTATAACGTTATATAATATTACGTAATGACGTAAAACGTTATGTAGCATTACGTTATAACGTATAACGTTATATAGCATTACGTATCAACGTATAACGTTATATACTATTACGTATCAATGTATAACGTTATATACTATTACGCAATGACGTATAACGTTATATACTATTTCGTTATGACGTATAACGTTATGTAGGATGATGTTATAACGTATAACGTTATCTATTATTATGTAATGACGTATAACGTTATGTAGCATTACGTTACGACGCATAACGTTATATAATACTACGTAATGACGTATAACGTTATGTAGTATTACGTAACAACGTATAACGTTATATACTATTACGTAATGACGTATAACGTTATGTAGCATTTCGTAACAACGTATAACGTTATCTACTATTACGTAATGAGGTATAACGTTATGTAGCATTACGTAACAACGTACAACGTTATCTACTATTACCTAATGACGTATTCCGTTATGTAGCATTACGTAATGACGTATAACGTTATGTAGCATGACGTTACGACGTATAACGTTAAATACTATTACGTAATGACGTATAACGTTACGTAGCATTACTTAACGACGCATAACGTTAAATACTATTACGTAATGACGTATGACGTTATGTAGCATTACGTAACAACGTATAACGTTATATACATCTACGTAATAACGTATAACGTTATTAAACATTACGTATCAACGTATAACGTTATATACTATTACGTAATAATGTATAACGTTATTCAACCTTGCGTATCAACGTATAACGTTATATACTATTACGTAATGACGTATAACATTATGTAGCATTACGTAACAACGTATAACGTTATGTATCATTACGTAACAACGTATAACGTTATGTAGCATTACGTAACAACGTATAACGTTATGTAGTATTACGTAACAACGTATAACGTTATCTACTATTACGTAATGACGTATAACGTTATGTAGCATAACGTAGCAACGTATAATGTTATATACAATTACGTAATATCGTATAACGTTATGTAGTATTACGTGACAACGTATAACGTTATGTATCATTACGTAACAACGTATAACGTTATGTAGCATTACGTAACAACGTATAACGTTTTCTAATACTACGTAATGACGTATAACGTTATGTAGCGTTACGTAACAACGTATAACGTTATGTAGCATTACGTAATAACGTATAACGTTATAAAGTATTACGTAATGAGGTATAACGTTATGTAGCATTACGCAACAACGTATACCGTTATATAATACTACGTAATGACGTATAACGTTATGTAGTATTACGTGACAACGTACAACGTTATATAATACTACGTAATGACGTATAACGTTATGTAGTATTACGTAACAACGTATAACGTTATATACAGTTACGTAGTGACGTATAACGTTATGTAGCATTTCGTAACAACGTATAACGTTATGTAGCATTACGTAATGAGGTATAACGTTATGTAGCATTACGTAACAACGTACAACGTTATCTACTATTACCTAATGACGTATACCGTTATGTAGCATTACGTAATGACGTATAACGTTATGTAGCATGACGTTACGACGTATAACATTAAATACTATTACGTAATGACGTATAACGTTACGTAGCATTACGTAACAACGTTTAACGTTATGTAGCATTACGTTACGACGCATAACGTTATATAATACTACGTAATGACGTATAACGTTATGCAGTATTACGTAACAACGTATAACGTTATATACTATTACGTAATGACGTATAACGTTATGTAGCATTTCGTAACAACGTATAACGTTATGTAGCATTACGTAGTGACGTATAACGTTATGTAGCATTACGTCACAACGCATAGCGTTATATAATATTATGTAATGCCGTATACCGTTATGTAGCATTACGTAACAACGTATAACGTTATCTATTATTACGTATCAACGTATAACGTTATATACTATTACGTATCAACGTATAACGTTATATAATATTACGTAATGACGTAAAACGTTATGTAGCATTACGTTATAACGTATAACGTTATATAGCATTACGTATCAACGTATAACGTTATATACTATTACGTATCAATGTATAACGTTATATACTATTACGCAATGACGTATAACGTTATATACTATTTCGTTATGACGTATAACGTTATGTAGCATGATGTTATAACGTATAACGTTATCTATTATTATGTAATGACGTATAACGTTATGTAGCATTACGTAACAGCGTTTAACGTTATGTAGCATTACGTTACGACGCATAACGTTATATAATACTACGTAATGACGTATAACGTTATGTAGTATTACGTAACAACGTATAACGTTATATACTATTACGTAATGACGTATAACGTTATGTAGCATTTCGTAACAACGTATAACGTTATATATTATTACGTAATGACGTATAACGTTATGTAATACAACGTAATAACGTATAACGTTATATATTATTACCTAATGACGTATAACGTTATATACTATTACGTTATGACGTATAACGCTATGTAGCATAACGTCACAACGTGTAACGTTATATACTATTACGTAATGACGTATAACGTTATGTAGCATTACGTAACAACGTATAACGTTATCTAGCAATACGTCACAACGTATAACGTTATATATTATTACCCAATGGCGTATAACGTTATATACTATTTCGTTATGACGTATAACGTTAGGTAGCATTACGTTATAACGTATAACGTTATGTAGCATTACGTAACAACGTATAACGTTATGTAGTATTACGTAACAACGTATAACGTTATCTACTATTACGTAATGACGTATAACGTTATGTAGCATAACGTAGCAACGTATAATGTTATATACAATTACGTAATAACGTATAACGTTATGTAGTATTACGTGACCACGTACAACGTTATATAATACTACGTAATGACGTATAACGTTATGTAGCATTACGTAACAACGTATACCGTTATATAATACTACGTAATGACGTATAACGTTATCTAGCATTACGTAACAGCGTATAACGTTATGTAGTATTACGTAACAACGTATAACGTTATGTAGTATTACGTATCAACGTATACCGTTATATCATACTACGTAGTGACGTATAACGTTATGTAGTATTACGTGACAACGTACAACGTTATATAATACTACGTAATGACGTATAACGTTATGTAGCATTACGTAACAACGTATACCGATATATAATACTACGTAATGACGTATAACGTTAGGTAGCATTACGTAACAACGTATAACGTTATCTACTATTACGTAATGACGTATAACGTTATGTAGCATTACGTAACAACGTATAACGTTGTGTAGCATTACGTAACAACGTATAACGTTATGTAGCATTACGTAAAGACGTATAACGCTATGTAGGATTACGTCACAACGTGTAACGTTATATGCTATTACGTAATTACGTATAACGTTATGTAGCATTACGTATCAACGTATAACGTTATGTGGCATTACGTTATGACGTATAACGATCTGTAGCATTACGTAATAACGTATAACGTTATATAATATTACGTAATGACGTATAACGTTATGTAGCATTACGTAACAACGTATACCGTTATATAATACTACGTAATGACGTATAACGTTATGTAGTATTACGTGACAACGTACAACGTTATATAATACTACGTAATGACGTATAACGTTATGTAGCATTACGTAACAACGTATACCGTTATATAATACTACGTAATGACGTATAACGTTATGTAGCATTACGTCACAACGTATAACGTTATATGCTATTACGTAATGACGTATAACATTATGTAGCATTACGTAACAACGTATAACGTTATGTATCATTACGTAACAACGTATAACGTTATGTAGCATTACGTAACAACGTATAACGTTATGTAGTATTACGTAACAACGTATAACGTTTTCTACTATTACATAATGACGTATAACGTTATGTAGCATATCGTAGCAACGTACAATGTTATATACAATTACGTAATAACGTATAACGTTATGTAGCGTTACGTTATAACGTATAATGTTATCTACTATTACGTAATAACGTATAACGTTATGTAGCATTACGTAACCACGAATAACGTTATGTATCATTACGTAACAACGTATAACGTTATGTAGCATTACGTAACAACGTATAACGTTATGTAGCATGACGTTATCACGTATAACGTTATGTAGCATTACGTAACAACGTATAACGTTATATAATACTACGTAATGACGTACAACGTTATGTAGTATTACGTAACAACGTATGACGTTATATACTATTACCTAATGGTGTATAACGTTATTCAACATTATATATCAACGTATAACGTTATCTACTATTACGTAATGACGTATAACGTTCTGTAGCATTACGTAATAACGTATAACGTTATATAATACTACGTAACGACGTATAACGTTATTTAACATTACGTTATAACGTATAACGTATCTACTATTACGTAATGACGTATAACGTTATGTAGCATTACGTAACAACGTATAACGCTATGTATCATTACGTAACAACGTATAACCTTATGTAGCATTACGTAACAACGTATAACGTTATGTAGCATTACGTAACAGCGTATAACGTTATGTAGCATTACGTAACAACGTATAACGTTATGTAGTATTACGTAACAACGTATAACGTTATGTAGCATAACGTAACAACGTATACCGTTATATAATACTACGTAATGACGTATAACGTTATGTAGTATTACGTGACAACGTACAACGTTATATAATACTACGTAATGACGTATAACGTTATGTAGCATTACGTAACAACGTATACCGTTATATAATACTACGTAACGACGTATAACGTTATGTAACATTACGTTATAACGTATAACGTATCTACTATTACGTAATGACGTATAACGTTATGTAGCATTACGTAACAACGTATAACGTTATGTATCATTACGTAACAACGTATAACGTTATGTAGCATTACGTAACAGCGTATAACGTTATGTAGCATTACGTAACAACGTATAACGTTATGTAGTATTACGTAACAACGTATAACGTTATGTAGCATAACGTAACAACGTATACCGTTATATAATACTACGTAATGACGTATAACGTTATGTAGTATTACGTGACAACGTACAACGTTATATAATACTACGTAATGACGTATAACGTTATGTAGCATTACGTAACAACGTATACCGTTATATAATACTACGTAACGACGTATAACGTTATGTAACATTACGTTATAACGTATAACGTATCTACTATTACGTAATGACGTATAACGTTATGTAGCATTACGTAACAACGTATAACGTTATGTATCATTACGTAACAACGTATAACGTTATGTAGTATTACGTAACAACGTATAACGTTATGTAGCATAACGTAACAACGTATACCGTTATATAATACTACGTAATGACGTATAACGTTATGTAGTATTACGTGACAACGTACAACGTTATATAATACTACGTAATGACGTATAACGTTATGTAGCATTACGTAACAACGTATACCGTTATATAATACTACGTAATGACGTATAACGTTATGTAGCATTACGTAACAGCGTATAACGTTATGTAGTATTACGTAACAACGTATAACGTTATGTAGCATTACGTAACAACGTATACCGCTATATAATACTACGTAATGACGTATAACGTTATGTAGTATTACGTGACAACGTACAACGTTATATAATACTAAGTAATGCCGTATAACGTTATGTAGCATTACGTAACAACGTATACCGTTATATAATACTACGTAATGACGTATAACGTTAGGTAGCATTACGTAACAACGTATAACGCTATGTATCATTACGTAACAACGTATAACCTTATGTAGCATTACGTAACAACGTATAACGTTATGTAGCATTACGTAACAGCGTATAACGTTATGTAACATTACGTTATAACGTATAACGTATCTACTATTACGTAATGACGTATAACGTTATGTAGCATTACGTAACAACGTATAACGTTATGTATCATTACGTAACAACGTATAACGTTATGTAGCATTACGTAACAACGTATAACGTTATGTAGTATTACGTAACAACGTATAACGTTATGTAGCATAACGTAACAACGTATACCGTTATATAATACTACGTAATGACGTATAACGTTATGTAGCATTACGTAACAACGTATACCGTTATATAATACTACGTAATGACGTATAACGTTATGTAGTATTACGTGACAACGTACAACGTTATATAATACTACGTAATGACGTATAACGTTATGTAGCATTACGTAACAACGTATACCGTTATATAATACTACGTAACGACGTATAACGTTATGTAACATTACGTTATAACGTATAACGTATCTACTATTACGTAATGACGTATAACGTTATGTAGCATTACGTAACAACGTATAACGTTATGTATCATTACGTAACAACGTATAACGTTATGTAGCATTACGTAACAACGTATACCGTTATATAATACTACGTAATGACGTATAACGTTATGTAGTATTACGTGACAACGTACAACGTTATATAATACTACGTAATGACGTATAAAGTTATGTAGCATTACGTAACAACGTATACCGTTATATAATACTACGTAATGACGTATAACGTTATGTAGCATTACGTAACAGCGTATAACGTTATGTAGTATTACGTAACAACGTATAACGTTATGTAGCATTACGTAACAACGTATACCGCTATATAATACTACGTAATGACGTATAACGTTATGTAGTATTACGTGACAACGTACAACGTTATATAATACTAAGTAATGCCGTATAACGTTATGTAGCATTACGTAACAACGTATACCGTTATATAATACTACGTAATGACGTATAACGTTAGGTAGCATTACGTAACAACGTATAACGCTATGTATCATTACGTAACAACGTATAACCTTATGTAGCATTACGTAACAACGTATAACGTTATGTAGCATTACGTAACAGCGTATAACGTTATGTAGTATTACGTAACAACGTATAACGTTATGTAGCATTACGTAACAACGTATACCGTTATATAATACTACGTAATGACGTATAACGTTATGTAGTATTACGTGACAACGTACAACGTTATATAATACTACGTAATGACGTATAACGTTATGTAGCATTACGTAACAACGTATACCGTTATATAATACTACGTAACGACGTATAACGTTATGTAACATTACGTTATAACGTATAACGTATCTACTATTACGTAATGACGTATAACGTTATGTAGCATTACGTAACAACGTATAACGTTATGTATCATTACGTAACAACGTATAATGTTATGTAGCATTACGTAACAACGTATAACGTTATGTAGTATTACGTAACAACGTATAACGTTATGTAGCATAACGTAACAACGTATACCGTTATATAATACTACGTAATGACGTATAACGTTATGTAGTATTACGTGACAACGTACAACGTTATATAATACTACGTAATGACGTATAACGTTATGTAGCATTACGTAACAACGTATACCGTTATATAATACTACGTAATGACGTATAACGTTATGTAGCATTACGTAACAGCGTATAACGTTATGTAGTATTACGTAACAACGTATAACGTTATGTAGCATTACGTAACAACGTATACCGCTATATAATACTACGTAATGACGTATAACGTTATGTAGTATTACGTGACAACGTACAACGTTATATAATACTAAGTAATGCCGTATAACGTTATGTAGCATTACGTAACAACGTATACCGTTATATAATACTACGTAATGACGTATAACGTTAGGTAGCATTACGTAACAACGTATAACGTTATCTACTATTACGTAATGACGTATAACGTTATGTAGCATTACGTAAAGACGTATAACGCTATGTAGCATTACGTCACAACGTGTAACGTTATATACTATTACGTAATGACATATAACGTTATGTAGCATTACGTTATAACGTATAACGTATCTACTATTACGTAATGACGTATAACGTTATGTAGCATTACGTAACAACGTTTAACGTTATGTATCATTACGTAACAACGTATAACGTTATGTAGCATTACGTAACAACGTATAACGTTATGTAGTATTACGTAACAACGTATAACGTTATGTAGCATTACGTAACAACGTATACCGTTATATAATACTACGTAATGACGTATAACGTTATGTAGTATTACGTGACAACGTACAACGTTATATAATACTACGTAATGACGTATAACGTTATGTAGCATTACGTAACAGCGTATAACGTTATGTAGCATTACGTCACAACGTGTAACGTTATATGCTATTACGTAATGACGTATAACGTTATGTACCATTACATATCAACGTATAACGTTATGTAGCATTACGTAACAGCGTATAACGTTATGTAGCATTACGTCACAACGTGTAACGTTATCTACTATTACGTAATGACGTATAACGTTATGTAGCATTACGTAAAGACGTATAACGCTATGTAGCATTACGTCACAACGTGTAACGTTATATACTATTACGTAATGACATATAACGTTATGTAGCATTACGTTATAACGTATAACGTATCTACTATTACGTAATGACGTATAACGTTAGGTAGCATTACGTAACAACGCGTAACGTTATCTACTATTACGTAATGACGTATAACGTTATGTAGCATTACGTAACAACGTATAACGTTATGTAGCATTACGTAACAACGTATAACGTTATGTAGCATTACGTAAAGACGTATAACGCTATGTAGCATTACGTCACAACGTGTAACGTTATATGCTATTACGTAATGACGTATAACGTTATGTACCATTACATATCAACGTATAACGTTATGTGGCATTACGTTATGGCGTATAACGTTCTGTAGCATTACGTAATAACGTATAACGTTATATAATACTACGTAATGACGTATAACGTTATGTAGCATTACGTAACAACGTATAACGTTATGTATCATTACGTAACAACGTATAACGTTATGTAGCATTACGTAACAACGTATAACGTTATGTAGTATTACGTAACAACGTATAACGTTATCTACTATTACGTAATGACGTATAACGTTATGTAGCATAACGTAGCAACGTATAATGTTATATACAATTACGTAATAACGTATAACGTTATGTAGCGTTACGTAACAACGTATAACGTTATGTATCATTACGTAACAACGTATAACGTTATGTGGCTTTACGTTATGACGTATAACGTTATGTAGCATGACGTTATCACGTATAACGTTATGTAGCATTACGTTATAACGTATAATGTTATCTGCTATTACGTAATAACGTATAACGTTATGTAGCATTACGTAACCACGAATAACGTTATGTATCATTACGTAACAACGTATAACGTTATGAAGCATTACGTAACAACGTATAACGTTATGTAGCATTACGTAACAACGTATAACGTTATGTAGCATAACGTAACAACGTATACCGTTATATAATACTACGTAATGACGTATAACGTTATGTAGTATTACGTGACAACGTACAACGTTATATAATACTACGTAATGACGTATAACGTTATGTAGCATAACGTAGCAACGTATAATGTTATATACAATTACGTAATAACGTATAACGTTATGTAGCGTTACGTAACAACGTATAACGTTATGTATCATTACGTAACAACGTATAACGTTATGTAGCATAACGTAACAACGTATACCGTTATATAATACTACGTAATGACGTATAACGTTATGTAGTATTACGTGACAACGTACAACGTTATATAATACTACGTAATGACGTATAACGTTATGTAGCATTACGTAACAACGTATACCGTTATATAATACTACGTAATGACGTATAACGTTATGTAGCATTACGTAACAGCGTATAACGTTATGTAGTATTACGTAACAACGTATAACGTTATGTAGCATTACGTAACAACGTATACCGCTATATAATACTACGTAATGACGTATAACGTTATGTAGTATTACGTGACAACGTACAACGTTATATAATACTAAGCAATGCCGTATAACGTTATGTAGCATTACGTAACAACGTATACCGTTATATAATACTACGTAATGACGTATAACGTTAGGTAGCATTACGTAACAACGTATAACGCTATGTATCATTACGTAACAACGTATAACCTTATGTAGCATTACGTAACAACGTATAACGTTATGTAGCATTACGTAACAGCGTATAACGTTATGTAGTATTACGTAACAACGTATAACGTTATGTAGCATTACGTAACAACGTATACCGTTATATAATACTACGTAATGACGTATAACGTTATGTAGTATTACGTGACAACGTACAACGTTATATAATACTACGTAATGACGTATAACGTTATGTAGCATTACGTAACAACGTATACCGTTATATAATACTACGTAACGACGTATAACGTTATGTAACATTACGTTATAACGTATAACGTATCTACTATTACGTAATGACGTATAACGTTATGTAGCATTACGTAACAACGTATAACGTTATGTATCATTACGTAACAACGTATAACGTTATGTAGCATTACGTAACAACGTATAACGTTATGTAGTATTACGTAACAACGTATAACGTTATGTAGCATAACGTAACAACGTATACCGTTATATAATACTACGTAATGACGTATAACGTTATGTAGCATTACGTAACAACGTATACCGTTATATAATACTACGTAATGACGTATAACGTTATGTAGTATTACGTGACAACGTACAACGTTATATAATACTACGTAATGACGTATAACGTTATGTAGCATTACGTAACAACGTATACCGTTATATAATACTACGTAACGACGTATAACGTTATGTAACATTACGTTATAACGTATAACGTATCTACTATTACGTAATGACGTATAACGTTATGTAGCATTACGTAACAACGTATAACGTTATGTATCATTACGTAACAACGTATAACGTTATGTAGCATTACGTAACAACGTATACCGTTATATAATACTACGTAATGACGTATAACGTTATGTAGTATTACGTGACAACGTACAACGTTATATAATACTACGTAATGACGTATAACGTTATGTAGCATTACGTAACAACGTATACCGTTATATAATACTACGTAATGACGTATAACGTTATGTAGCATTACGTAACAGCGTATAACGTTATGTAGTATTACGTAACAACGTATAACGTTATGTAGCATTACGTAACAACGTATACCGCTATATAATACTACGTAATGACGTATAACGTTATGTAGTATTACGTGACAACGTACAACGTTATATAATACTAAGTAATGCCGTATAACGTTATGTAGCATTACGTAACAACGTATACCGTTATATAATACTACGTAATGACGTATAACGTTAGGTAGCATTACGTAACAACGTATAACGCTATGTATCATTACGTAACAACGTATAACCTTATGTAGCATTACGTAACAACGTATAACGTTATGTAGCATTACGTAACAGCGTATAACGTTATGTAGTATTACGTAACAACGTATAACGTTATGTAGCATTACGTAACAACGTATACCGTTATATAATACTACGTAATGACGTATAACGTTATGTAGTATTACGTGACAACGTACAACGTTATATAATACTACGTAATGACGTATAACGTTATGTAGCATTACGTAACAACGTATACCGTTATATAATACTACGTAACGACGTATAACGTTATGTAACATTACGTTATAACGTATAACGTATCTACTATTACGTAATGACGTATAACGTTATGTAGCATTACGTAACAACGTATAACGTTATGTATCATTACGTAACAACGTATAATGTTATGTAGCATTACGTAACAACGTATAACGTTATGTAGTATTACGTAACAACGTATAACGTTATGTAGCATAACGTAACAACGTATACCGTTATATAATACTACGTAATGACGTATAACGTTATGTAGTATTACGTGACAACGTACAACGTTATGTAGTATTACGTAACAACGTATAACGTTATGTAGCATTACGTAACAACGTATACCGCTATATAATACTACGTAATGACGTATAACGTTATGTAGTATTACGTGACAACGTACAACGTTATATAATACTAAGTAATGCCGTATAACGTTATGTAGCATTACGTAACAACGTATACCGTTATATAATACTACGTAATGACGTATAACGTTAGGTAGCATTACGTAACAACGTATAACGTTATCTACTATTACGTAATGACGTATAACGTTATGTAGCATTACGTAAAGACGTATAACGCTATGTAGCATTACGTCACAACGTGTAACGTTATATACTATTACGTAATGACATATAACGTTATGTAGCATTACGTTATAACGTATAACGTATCTACTATTACGTAATGACGTATAACGTTATGTAGCATTACGTAACAACGTTTAACGTTATGTATCATTACGTAACAACGTATAACGTTATGTAGCATTACGTAACAACGTATAACGTTATGTAGTATTACGTAACAACGTATAACGTTATGTAGCATTACGTAACAACGTATACCGTTATATAATACTACGTAATGACGTATAACGTTATGTAGTATTACGTGACAACGTACAACGTTATATAATACTACGTAATGACGTATAACGTTATGTAGCATTACGTAACAGCGTATAACGTTATGTAGCATTACGTCACAACGTGTAACGTTATATGCTATTACGTAATGACGTATAACGTTATGTACCATTACATATCAACGTATAACGTTATGTAGCATTACGTAACAGCGTATAACGTTATGTAGCATTACGTCACAACGTGTAACGTTATCTACTATTACGTAATGACGTATAACGTTATGTAGCATTACGTAAAGACGTATAACGCTATGTAGCATTACGTCACAACGTGTAACGTTATATACTATTACGTAATGACATATAACGTTATGTAGCATTACGTTATAACGTATAACGTATCTACTATTACGTAATGACGTATAACGTTAGGTAGCATTACGTAACAACGCGTAACGTTATCTACTATTACGTAATGACGTATAACGTTATGTATCATTACGTAACAACGTATAACGTTATGTGGCTTTTCGTTATGACGTATAACGTTATGTAGCATGACGTTATCACGTATAACGTTATGTAGCATTACGTTATAACGTATAATGTTATCTGCTATTACGTAATAACGTATAACGTTATGTAGCATTACGTAACCACGAATAACGTTATGTATCATTACGTAACAACGTATAACGTTATGAAGCATTACGTAACAACGTATAACGTTATGTAGCATTACGTAACAGCGTATAACGTTATGTAGTATTACGTGACAACGTACAACGTTATATAATACTACGTAATGACGTATAACGTTATGTAGCATTACGTAACAACGTATACCGTTATATAATAATACGAAATGACGTAAAACGTTATGTAGCATTACGTAACGACGCATAACGTTAAATACTATTACGTAATGACGTATGACGTTATGTAGCATTACGTAACAACGTATAACGTTATATACATCTACGTAATAACGTATAACGTTATTAAACATTACGTATCAACGTATAACGTTATATACTATTACGTAATAATGTATAACGTTATTCAACCTTGCGTATCAACGTATAACGTTATATACTATTACGTAATGACGTATAACATTATGTAGCATTACGTAACAACGTATAACGTTATGTATCATTACGTAACAACGTATAACGTTATGTAGCATTACGTAACAACGTATAACGTTATGTAGTATTACGTAACAACGTATAACGTTATCTACTATTACGTAATGACGTATAACGTTATGTAGCATAACGTAGCAACGTATAATGTTATATACAATTACGTAATAACGTTTAACGTTATGTAGTATTACGTGACAACGTACAACGTTATATAATACTACGTAATGACGTATAACGTTATGTAGCATTACGTAACAGCGTATAACGTTATGTAGTATTACGTAACAACGTATAACGTTATGTAGCATTACGTAACAACGTATAACGTTATGTAGTATTACGTAACAACGTATAACGTTATGTAGCATTACGTAACAACGTATACCGTTATATAATACTACGTAATGACGTATAACGTTATGTAGTATTACGTGACAACGTACAACGTTATATAATACTACGTAATGACGCATAACGTTATGTAGCATTACGTAACAACGTATACCGATATATAATACTACGTAATGACGTATAACGTTAGGTAGCATAACGTAGCAACGTACAATGTTATATACAATTACGTAACAACGTATAACGTTATGTAGCATTACGTAAAGACGTATAACGCTATGTAGCATTACGTCACAACGTGTAACGTTATATACTATTACGTAATGACATATAACGTTATGTAGCATTACGTTATAACGTATAACGTATCTACTATTACGTAATGTCGTATAACGTTATGTAGCATTACGTAACAACGTATAACGTTATGTATCATTACGTAACAACGTATAACGTTATGTAGCATTACGTAACAACGTATAACGTTATGTAGTATTACGTAACAACGTATAACGTTATGTAGCATTACGTAACAACGTATACCGTTATATAATACTACGTAATGACGTATAACGTTATGTAGTATTACGTGACAACGTACAACGTTATATAATACTACGTAATGACGTATAACGTTATGTAGCATTACGTAACAACGTATACCGTTATATAATACTACGTAATGACGTACTACGTTATGTAGCATTACGTAACAGCGTATAACGTTATGTAGTATTACGTAACAACGTATAACGTTATGTAGCATTACGTAACAACGTATACCGTTATATAATACTACGTAATGACGTATAACGTTAGGTAGCATTACGTAACAACGTATAACGTTATCTACTATTACGTAATGACGTATAACGTTATGTAGCATTACGTAAAGACGTATAACGCTATGTAGCATTACGTCACAACGTGTAACGTTATATACTATTACGTAATGACATATAACGTTATGTAGCATTACGTTATAACGTATAACGTATCTACTATTACGTAATGACGTATAACGTTATGTAGCATTACGTAACAACGTTTAACGTTATGTATCATTACGTAACAACGTATAACGTTATGTAGCATTACGTAACAACGTATAACGTTATGTAGTATTACGTAACAACGTATAACGTTATGTAGCATTACGTAACAACGTATACCGTTATATAATACTACGTAATGACGTATAACGTTATGTAGTATTACGTGACAACGTACAACGTTATATAATACTACGTAATGACGTATAACGTTATGTAGCATTACGTAACAGCGTATAACGTTATGTAGCATTACGTCACAACGTGTAACGTTATATGCTATTACGTAATGACGTATAACGTTATGTACCATTACATATCAACGTATAACGTTATGTAGCATTACGTAACAGCGTATAACGTTATGTAGCATTACGTCACAACGTGTAACGTTATCTACTATTACGTAATGACGTATAACGTTATGTAGCATTACGTAAAGACGTATAACGCTATGTAGCATTACGTCACAACGTGTAACGTTATATACTATTACGTAATGACATATAACGTTATGTAGCATTACGTTATAACGTATAACGTATCTACTATTACGTAATGACGTATAACGTTAGGTAGCATTACGTAACAACGCGTAACGTTATCTACTATTAGGTAATGACGTATAACGTTATGTAGCATTACGTAACAACGTATAACGTTATGTAGCATTACGTAACAACGTATAACGTTATGTAGCATTACGTAAAGACGTATAACGCTATGTAGCATTACGTCACAACGTGTAACGTTATATGCTATTACGTAATGACGTATAACGTTATGTAGCATTACATATCAACGTATAACGTTATGTGGCATTACGTTATGGCGTATAACGTTCTGTAGCATTACGTAATAACGTATAACGTTATATAATACTACGTAATGACGTATAACGTTATGTAGCATTACGTAACAACGTATAACGTTATGTATCATTACGTAACAACGTATAACGTTATGTAGCATTACGTAACAACGTATAACGTTATGTAGTATTACGTAACAACGTATAACGTTATCTACTATTACGTAATGACGTATAACGTTATGTAGCATAACGTAGCAACGTATAATGTTATATACAATTACGTAATAACGTATAACGTTATGTAGCGTTACGTAACAACGTATAACGTTATGTATCATTACGTAACAACGTATAACGTTATGTGGCTTTACGTTATGACGTATAACGTTATGTAGCATGACGTTATCACGTATAACGTTATGTAGCATTACGTTATAACGTATAATGTTATCTGCTATTACGTAATAACGTATAACGTTATGTAGCATTACGTAACCACGAATAACGTTATGTATCATTACGTAACAACGTATAACGTTATGAAGCATTACGTAACAACGTATAACGTTATGTAGCATTACGTAACAGCGTATAACGTTATGTAGTATTACGTGACAACGTACAACGTTATATAATACTACGTAATGACGTATAACGTTATGTAGCATTACGTAACAACGTATACCGTTATATAATAATACGAAATGACGTAAAACGTTATGTAGCATTACGTAACGACGCATAACGTTAAATACTATTACGTAATGACGTATGACGTTATGTAGCATTACGTAACAACGTATAACGTTATATACATCTACGTAATAACGTATAACGTTATTAAACATTACGTATCAACGTATAACGTTATATACTATTACGTAATAATGTATAACGTTATTCAACCTTGCGTATCAACGTATAACGTTATATACTATTACGTAATGACGTATAACATTATGTAGCATTACGTAACAACGTATAACGTTATGTATCATTACGTAACAACGTATAACGTTATGTAGCATTACGTAACAACGTATAACGTTATGTAGTATTACGTAACAACGTATAACGTTATCTACTATTACGTAATGACGTATAACGTTATGTAGCATAACGTAGCAACGTATAATGTTATATACAATTACGTAATAACGTTTAACGTTATGTAGTATTACGTGACAACGTACAACGTTATATAATACTACGTAATGACGTATAACGTTATGTAGCATTACGTAACAGCGTATAACGTTATGTAGTATTACGTAACAACGTATAACGTTATGTAGCATTACGTAACAACGTATAACGTTATGTAGTATTACGTAACAACGTATAACGTTATGTAGCATTACGTAACAACGTATACCGTTATATAATACTACGTAATGACGTATAACGTTATGTAGTATTACGTGACAACGTACAACGTTATATAATACTACGTAATGACGCATAACGTTATGTAGCATTACGTAACAACGTATACCGATATATAATACTACGTAATGACGTATAACGTTAGGTAGCATAACGTAGCAACGTACAATGTTATATACAATTACGTAACAACGTATAACGTTATGTAGCATTACGTAAAGACGTATAACGCTATGTAGCATTACGTCACAACGTGTAACGTTATATACTATTACGTAATGACATATAACGTTATGTAGCATTACGTTATAACGTATAACGTATCTACTATTACGTAATGTCGTATAACGTTATGTAGCATTACGTAACAACGTATAACGTTATGTATCATTACGTAACAACGTATAACGTTATGTAGCATTACGTAACAACGTATAACGTTATGTAGTATTACGTAACAACGTATAACGTTATGTAGCATTACGTAACAACGTATACCGTTATATAATACTACGTAATGACGTATAACGTTATGTAGTATTACGTGACAACGTACAACGTTATATAATACTACGTAATGACGTATAACGTTATGTAGCATTACGTAACAACGTATACCGTTATATAATACTACGTAATGACGTACTACGTTATGTAGCATTACGTAACAGCGTATAACGTTATGTAGTATTACGTAACAACGTATAACGTTATGTAGCATTACGTAACAACGTATACCGTTATATAATACTACGTAATGACGTATAACGTTATGTAGTATTACGTGACAACGTACAACGTTATATAATACTAAGTAATGACGTATAACGTTATGTAGCATTACGTAACAACGTATACCGTTATATAATACTACGTAATGACGTATAACGTTAGGTAGCATTACGTAACAACGCGTAACGTTATCTACTATTACGTAATGACGTATAACGTTATGTAGCATTACGTAACAACGTATAACGTTATGTAGCATTACGTAACAACGTATAACGTTATGTAGCATTACGTAAAGACGTATAACGCTATGTAGCATTACGTCACAACGTGTAACGTTATATGCTATTACGTAATGACGTATAACGTTATGTAGCATTACATATCAACGTATAACGTTATGTGGCATTACGTTATGGCGTATAACGTTCTGTAGCATTACGTAATAACGTATAACGTTATATAATACTACGTAATGACGTATAACGTTGTGTAGCATTACGTAACAACGTATACCGTTATATAATACTACGTAATGACGTATAACGTTATGTAGTATTACGTGACAACGTACAACGTTATATAATACTACGTAATGACATATAACGTTATGTAGCATTACGTAACAACGTATACCGTTATATAATACTACGTTATGGCGTATAACGTTCTGTAGCATTACGTAATAACGTATAACGTTATATAATACTACGTAATGACGTATAACGTTATGTAGCATTACGTAACAACGTATAACGTTATGTATCATTACGTAACAACGTATAACGTTATGTAGCATTACGTAACAACGTATAACGTTATGTAGTATTACGTAACAACGTATAACGTTATCTACTATTACGTAATGACGTATAACGTTATGTAGCATAACGTAGCAACGTATAATGTTATATACAATTACGTAATAACGTATAACGTTATGTAGCGTTACGTAACAACGTATAACGTTATGTATCATTACGTAACAACGTATAACGTTATGTGGCTTTACGTTATGACGTATAACGTTATGTAGCATGACGTTATCACGTATAACGTTATGTAGCATTACGTTATAACGTATAATGTTATCTGCTATTACGTAATAACGTATAACGTTATGTAGCATTACGTAACCACGAATAACGTTATGTATCATTACGTAACAACGTATAACGTTATGAAGCATTACGTAACAACGTATAACGTTATGTAGCATTACGTAACAGCGTATAACGTTATGTAGTATTACGTGACAACGTACAACGTTATATAATACTACGTAATGACGTATAACGTTATGTAGCATTACGTAACAACGTATACCGTTATATAATAATACGAAATGACGTAAAACGTTATGTAGCATTACGTAACGACGCATAACGTTAAATACTATTACGTAATGACGTATGACGTTATGTAGCATTACGTAACAACGTATAACGTTATATACATCTACGTAATAACGTATAACGTTATTAAACATTACGTATCAACGTATAACGTTATATACTATTACGTAATAATGTATAACGTTATTCAACCTTGCGTATCAACGTATAACGTTATATACTATTACGTAATGACGTATAACATTATGTAGCATTACGTAACAACGTATAACGTTATGTATCATTACGTAACAACGTATAACGTTATGTAGCATTACGTAACAACGTATAACGTTATGTAGTATTACGTAACAACGTATAACGTTATCTACTATTACGTAATGACGTATAACGTTATGTAGCATAACGTAGCAACGTATAATGTTATATACAATTACGTAATAACGTTTAACGTTATGTAGTATTACGTGACAACGTACAACGTTATATAATACTACGTAATGACGTATAACGTTATGTAGCATTACGTAACAGCGTATAACGTTATGTAGTATTACGTAACAACGTATAACGTTATGTAGCATTACGTAACAACGTATAACGTTATGTAGTATTACGTAACAACGTATAACGTTATGTAGCATTACGTAACAACGTATACCGTTATATAATACTACGTAATGACGTATAACGTTATGTAGTATTACGTGACAACGTACAACGTTATATAATACTACGTAATGACGCATAACGTTATGTAGCATTACGTAACAACGTATACCGATATATAATACTACGTAATGACGTATAACGTTAGGTAGCATAACGTAGCAACGTACAATGTTATATACAATTACGTAACAACGTATAACGTTATGTAGCATTACGTAAAGACGTATAACGCTATGTAGCATTACGTCACAACGTGTAACGTTATATACTATTACGTAATGACATATAACGTTATGTAGCATTACGTTATAACGTATAACGTATCTACTATTACGTAATGTCGTATAACGTTATGTAGCATTACGTAACAACGTATAACGTTATGTATCATTACGTAACAACGTATAACGTTATGTAGCATTACGTAACAACGTATAACGTTATGTAGTATTACGTAACAACGTATAACGTTATGTAGCATTACGTAACAACGTATACCGTTATATAATACTACGTAATGACGTATAACGTTATGTAGTATTACGTGACAACGTACAACGTTATATAATACTACGTAATGACGTATAACGTTATGTAGCATTACGTAACAACGTATACCGTTATATAATACTACGTAATGACGTACTACGTTATGTAGCATTACGTAACAGCGTATAACGTTATGTAGTATTACGTAACAACGTATAACGTTATGTAGCATTACGTAACAACGTATACCGTTATATAATACTACGTAATGACGTATAACGTTATGTAGTATTACGTGACAACGTACAACGTTATATAATACTAAGTAATGACGTATAACGTTATGTAGCATTACGTAACAACGTATACCGTTATATAATACTACGTAATGACGTATAACGTTAGGTAGCATTACGTAACAACGCGTAACGTTATCTACTATTACGTAATGACGTATAACGTTATGTAGCATTACGTAACAACGTATAACGTTATGTAGCATTACGTAACAACGTATAACGTTATGTAGCATTACGTAAAGACGTATAACGCTATGTAGCATTACGTCACAACGTGTAACGTTATATGCTATTACGTAATGACGTATAACGTTATGTAGCATTACATATCAACGTATAACGTTATGTGGCATTACGTTATGGCGTATAACGTTCTGTAGCATTACGTAATAACGTATAACGTTATATAATACTACGTAATGACGTATAACGTTGTGTAGCATTACGTAACAACGTATACCGTTATATAATACTACGTAATGACGTATAACGTTATGTAGTATTACGTGACAACGTACAACGTTATATAATACTACGTAATGACATATAACGTTATGTAGCATTACGTAACAACGTATACCGTTATATAATACTACGTAATGACGTATAACGTTATGTAGTATTACGTGACAACGTACAACGTTATATAAAACTACGTAATGACGTATAACGTTATGTAGCATTATGTCACAACGTATAACGTTATATGCTATTACGTAATGACGTATAACGTTATGTAGCATTACGTATCAACGTATAACGTTATGTGGCATTACGTTATGACGTATAACGATCTGTAGCATTACGTAATAACGTATAACGTTATATAATACTACGTAATGACGTATAACGTTATGAAGCATTACGTAACAACGTATACCGTTATATAATACTACGTAATGACGTATAACGTTATGTAGCATTACGTAACAACGTATAACGTTATGTAGTATTACGTAACAACGTATAACGTTATCTACTATTACATAATGACGTATAACGTTATGTAGCATAACGTAGCAACGTACAATGTTATATACAATTACGTAATAACTTATAACGTTATGTAGCGTTACGTTATAACGTATAATGTTATCTTCTATTACGTAATAACGTATAACGTTATGTAGCATTACGTAACCACGAATAACGTTATGTATCATTACGTATCAACGTATAACGTTATGTAGCATTACGTAACAACGTATAACGTTATGTAGCATGACGTTATCACGTATAACGTTATGTAGCATTACGTAACAACGTATAACGTTATATAATACTACGTAATGACGTACAACGTTATGTAGTATTACGTAACAACGTATGACGTTATATACTATTACCTAATGGTGTATAACGTTATTCAACATTATATAGCAACGTATAACGTTATCTACTATTACGTAATGACGTATAACGTTCTGTAGCATTACGTAATAACGTATAACGTTATATAATACTACGTAACGACGTATAACGTTATTTAACATTACGTTATAACGTATAACGTATCTACTATTACGTAATGACGTATAACGTTATGTAGCATTACGTAACAACGTATAACGTTATGTATCATTACGTAACAACGTATAACGTTATGTATAAATTACGTAACAACGTATAACGTTATGTAGTATTACGTAACAACGTATAACGTTATCTACTATTACGTAATGACGTATAACGTTATGTAGCATTACGTCACAACGTGTAACGTTATATACTATTACGTAATGACGCATAACGTTATGTAGCATTACGTAACAACGTATACCGATATATAATACTACGTAATGACGTATAACGTTAGGTAGCATAACGTAGCAACGTACAATGTTATATACAATTACGTAACAACGTATAACGTTATGTAGCATTACGTAAAGACGTATAACGCTATGTAGCATTACGTCACAACGTGTAACGTTATATACTATTACGTAATGACATATAACGTTATGTAGCATTACGTTATAACGTATAACGTATCTACTATTACGTAATGTCGTATAACGTTATGTAGCATTACGTAACAACGTATAACGTTATGTATCATTACGTAACAACGTATAACGTTATGTAGCATTACGTAACAACGTATAACGTTATGTAGTATTACGTAACAACGTATAACGTTATGTAGCATTACGTAACAACGTATACCGTTATATAATACTACGTAATGACGTATAACGTTATGTAGTATTACGTGACAACGTACAACGTTATATAATACTACGTAATGACGTATAACGTTATGTAGCATTACGTAACAACGTATACCGTTATATAATACTACGTAATGACGTACTACGTTATGTAGCATTACGTAACAGCGTATAACGTTATGTAGTATTACGTAACAACGTATAACGTTATGTAGCATTACGTAACAACGTATACCGTTATATAATACTACGTAATGACGTATAACGTTATGTAGTATTACGTGACAACGTACAACGTTATATAATACTAAGTAATGACGTATAACGTTATGTAGCATTACGTAACAACGTATACCGTTATATAATACTACGTAATGACGTATAACGTTAGGTAGCATTACGTAACAACGCGTAACGTTATCTACTATTACGTAATGACGTATAACGTTATGTAGCATTACGTAACAACGTATAACGTTATGTAGCATTACGTAACAACGTATAACGTTATGTAGCATTACGTAAAGACGTATAACGCTATGTAGCATTACGTCACAACGTGTAACGTTATATGCTATTACGTAATGACGTATAACGTTATGTAGCATTACATATCAACGTATAACGTTATGTGGCATTACGTTATGGCGTATAACGTTCTGTAGCATTACGTAATAACGTATAACGTTATATAATACTACGTAATGACGTATAACGTTATGTAGCATTACGTAACAACGTATACCGTTATATAATACTACGTAATGACGTATAACGTTATGTAGTATTACGTGACAACGTACAACGTTATATAATACTACGTAATGACATATAACGTTATGTAGCATTACGTAACAACGTATACCGTTATATAATACTACGTAATGACGTATAACGTTATGTAGTATTACGTGACAACGTACAACGTTATATAAAACTACGTAATGACGTATAACGTTATGTAGCATTACGTCACAACGTATAACGTTATATGCTATTACGTAATGACGTATAACGTTATGTAGCATTACGTATCAACGTATAACGTTATGTGGCATTACGTTATGACGTATAACGATCTGTAGCATTACGTAATAACGTATAACGTTATATAATACTACGTAATGACGTATAACGTTATGAAGCATTACGTAACAACGTATACCGTTATATAATACTACGTAATGACGTATAACGTTATGTAGCATTACGTAACAACGTATAACGTTATGTAGTATTACGTAACAACGTATAACGTTATCTACTATTACATAATGACGTATAACGTTATGTAGCATAACGTAGCAACGTACAATGTTATATACAATTACGTAATAACTTATAACGTTATGTAGCGTTACGTTATAACGTATAATGTTATCTTCTATTACGTAATAACGTATAACGTTATGTAGCATTACGTAACCACGAATAACGTTATGTATCATTACGTATCAACGTATAACGTTATGTAGCATTACGTAACAACGTATAACGTTATGTAGCATGACGTTATCACGTATAACGTTATGTAGCATTACGTAACAACGTATAACGTTATATAATACTACGTAATGACGTACAACGTTATGTAGTATTACGTAACAACGTATGACGTTATATACTATTACCTAATGGTGTATAACGTTATTCAACATTATATAGCAACGTATAACGTTATCTACTATTACGTAATAACGTATAACGTTCTGTAGCATTACGTAATAACGTATAACGTTATATAATACTACGTAACGACGTATAACGTTATTTAACATTACGTTATAACGTATAACGTATCTACTATTACGTAATGACGTATAACGTTATGTAGCATTACGTAACAACGTATAACGTTATGTATCATTACGTAACAACGTATAACGTTATGTAGCATTACGTAACAACGTATAACGTTATGTAGTATTACGTAACAACGTATAACGTTATCTACTATTACGTAATGACGTATAACGTTATGTAGCATAACGTAGCAACGTATAATGTTATATACAATTACGTAATAACGTATAACGTTATGTAGCGTTACGTAACAACGTATAACGTTATGTATCATTACGTAACAACGTATAACGTTATGTGGCTTTACGTTATGACGTATAACGTTATGTAGCATGACGTTATCACGTATAACGTTATGTAGCATTACGTTATAACGTATAATGTTATCTGCTATTACGTAATAACGTATAACGTTATGTAGCATTACGTAACCACGAATAACGTTATGTATCATTACGTAACAACGTATAACGTTATGAAGCATTACGTAACAACGTATAACGTTATGTAGCATTACGTAACAGCGTATAACGTTATGTAGTATTACGTGACAACGTACAACGTTATATAATACTACGTAATGACGTATAACGTTATGTAGCATTACGTAACAACGTATACCGTTATATAATAATACGAAATGACGTAAAACGTTATGTAGCATTACGTAACGACGCATAACGTTAAATACTATTACGTAATGACGTATGACGTTATGTAGCATTACGTAACAACGTATAACGTTATATACATCTACGTAATAACGTATAACGTTATTAAACATTACGTATCAACGTATAACGTTATATACTATTACGTAATAATGTATAACGTTATTCAACCTTGCGTATCAACGTATAACGTTATATACTATTACGTAATGACGTATAACATTATGTAGCATTACGTAACAACGTATAACGTTATGTATCATTACGTAACAACGTATAACGTTATGTAGCATTACGTAACAACGTATAACGTTATGTAGTATTACGTAACAACGTATAACGTTATCTACTATTACGTAATGACGTATAACGTTATGTAGTATAACGTAGCAACGTATAATGTTATATACAATTACGTAATAACGTTTAACGTTATGTAGTATTACGTGACAACGTACAACGTTATATAATACTACGTAATGACGTATAACGTTATGTAGCATTACGTAACAGCGTATAACGTTATGTAGTATTACGTAACAACGTATAACGTTATGTAGCATTACGTAACAACGTATACCGTTATATAATACTACGTAGTGACGTATAACGTTATGTAGTATTACGTGACAACGTACAACGTTATATAATACTACGTAATGAGGCATAACGTTATGTAGCATTACGTAACAACGTATACCGATATATAATACTACGTAATGACGTATAACGTTAGGTAGCATAACGTAGCAACGTACAATGTTATATACAATTACGTAACAACGTATAACGTTATGTAGCATTACGTAAAGACGTATAACGCTATGTAGCATTACGTCACAACGTGTAACGTTATATACTATTACGTAATGACATATAACGTTATGTAGCATTACGTTATAACGTATAACGTATCTACTATTACGTAATGTCGTATAACGTTATGTAGCATTACGTAACAACGTATAACGTTATGTATCATTACGTAACAACGTATAACGTTATGTAGCATTACGTAACAACGTATAACGTTATGTAGTATTACGTAACAACGTATAACGTTATGTAGCATTACGTAACAACGTATACCGTTATATAATACTACGTAATGACGTATAACGTTATGTAGTATTACGTGACAACGTACAACGTTATATAATACTACGTAATGACGTATAACGTTATGTAGCATTACGTAACAACGTATACCGTTATATAATACTACGTAATGACGTACTACGTTATGTAGCATTACGTAACAGCGTATAACGTTATGTAGTATTACGTAACAACGTATAACGTTATGTAGCATTACGTAACAACGTATACCGTTATATAATACTACGTAATGACGTATAACGTTATGTAGTATTACGTGACAACGTACAACGTTATATAATACTAAGTAATGACGTATAACGTTATGTAGCATTACGTAACAACGTATACCGTTATATAATACTACGTAATGACGTATAACGTTAGGTAGCATTACGTAACAACGCGTAACGTTATCTACTATTAGGTAATGACGTATAACGTTATGTAGCATTACGTAACAACGTATAACGTTATGTAGCATTACGTAACAACGTATAACGTTATGTAGCATTACGTAAAGACGTATAACGCTATGTAGCATTACGTCACAACGTGTAACGTTATATGCTATTACGTAATGACGTATAACGTTATGTAGCATTACATATCAACGTATAACGTTATGTGGCATTACGTTATGGCGTATAACGTTCTGTAGCATTACGTAATAACGTATAACGTTATATAATACTACGTAATGACGTATAACGTTATGTAGCATTACGTAACAACGTATACCGTTATATAATACTACGTAATGACGTATAACGTTATGTAGTATTACGTGACAACGTACAACGTTATATAATACTACGTAATGACGTATAACGTTATGTAGCATTACGTCACAACGTATAACGTTATATGCTATTACGTAATGACGTATAACGTTATGTAGCATTACGTAACAACGTATAACGTTATGTATCATTACGTAACAACGTGTAACGTTATGTAGCATTACGTAACAACGTATAACGTTATGTAGCATTACGTAACAGCGTATGACGTTATGTAGTATTACGTGACAACGTACAACGTTATATAATACTACGTAATGACGTATAACGTTATGTAGCATTACGTAACAACGTATACCGTTATATAATACTACGTAATGACGTATAACGTTATGTAGTATTACGTGACAACGTACAACGTTATATAATACTACGTAATGACGTATAACGTTATGTAGCATTACGTCACAACGTATAACGTTATATGCTATTACGTAATGACGTATAACGTTATGTAGCATTACGTATCAACGTATAACGTTATGTGGCATTACGTTATGACGTATAACGATCTGTAGCATTACGTAATAACGTATAACGTTATATAATACTACGTAATGACGTATAACGTTATGAAGCATTACGTAACAACGTATACCGTTATATAATACTACGTAATGACGTATAACGTTATGTAGCATTACGTAACAACGTATAACGTTATGTAGTATTACGTAACAACGTATAACGTTATCTACTATTACATAATGACGTATAACGTTATGTAGCATAACGTAGCAACGTACAATGTTATATACAATTACGTAATAACTTATAACGTTATGTAGCGTTACGTTATAACGTATAATGTTATCTTCTATTACGTAATAACGTATAACGTTATGTAGCATTACGTAACCACGAATAACGTTGTGTATCATTACGTATCAACGTATAACGGTATGTAGCATTACGTAACAACGTATAACGTTATGTAGCATGACGTTATCACGTATAACGTTATGTAGCATTACGTAACAACGTATAACGTTATATAATACTACGTAATGACGTACAACGTTATGTAGTATTACGTAACAACGTATGACGTTATATACTATTACCTAATGGTGTATAACGTTATTCAACATTATATAGCAACGTATAACGTTATCTACTATTACGTAATGACGTATAACGTTCTGTAGCATTACGTAACAACGTATACCGTTATATAATACTACGTAATGACGTATAACGTTATGTAGCATTACGTCACAACGTATAACGTTATATGCTATTACGTAATGACGTATAACGTTATGTAGCATTACGTAACAACGTATAACATTATGTATCATTACGTAACAACGTATAACGTTATGTAGCATTACGCAACAACGTATAACGTTATGTAGTATTACGTAACAACGTATAACGTTATCTACTATTACGTAATGACGTATAACGTTATGTAGCATAACGTAGCAACGTATAATGCTATATACAATTACGTAATAACGTATAACGTTATGTAGCGTTACGTAACAACGTATAACGTTATGTATCATTACGTAACAACGTATAACGTTATGTGGCTTTACGTTATGACGTATAACGTTATGTAGCTTGACGTTATCACGTATTACGTTATGTAGCATTACGTTATAACGTATAATGTTATCTACTATTACGTAATAACGTATAACGTTATGTAGCATTACGTAACCACGAATAACGTTATGTATCATTACGTAACAACGTATAACGTTATGTAGCATTACGTAACAACGTATAACGTTATGTAGCATTACGTAACAGCGTATAACGTTATGTAGTATTACGTGACAACGTACAACGTTATATAATACTACGTAATGACGTATAACGTTATGTAGCATTACGTAACAACGTATACCGTTATATAATAATACGAAATGACGTAAAACGTTATGTAGCATTACGTAACGACGCATAACGTTAAATACTATTACGTAATGACGTATGACGTTATGTAGCATTACGTAACAACGTATAACGTTATATACATCTACGTAATAACGTATAACGTTATTAAACATTACGTATCAACGTATAACGTTATATACTATTACGTAATAATGTATAACGTTATTCAACCTTGCGTATCAACGTATAACGTTATATACTATTACGTAATGACGTATAACATTATGTAGCATTACGTAACAACGTATAACGTTATGTATCATTACGTAACAACGTATAACGTTATGTAGCATTACGTAACAACGTATAACGTTATGTAGTATTACGTAACAACGTATAACGTTATCTACTATTACGTAATGACGTATAACGTTATGTAGTATAACGTAGCAACGTATAATGTTATATACAATTACGTAATAACGTTTAACGTTATGTAGTATTACGTGACAACGTACAACGTTATATAATACTACGTAATGACGTATAACGTTATGTAGCATTACGTAACAGCGTATAACGTTATGTAGTATTACGTAACAACGTATAACGTTATGTAGCATTACGTAACAACGTATACCGTTATATAATACTACGTAGTGACGTATAACGTTATGTAGTATTACGTGACAACGTACAACGTTATATAATACTACGTAATGAGGCATAACGTTATGTAGCATTACGTAACAACGTATACCGATATATAATACTACGTAATGACGTATAACGTTAGGTAGCATAACGTAGCAACGTACAATGTTATATACAATTACGTAACAACGTATAACGTTATGTAGCATTACGTAAAGACGTATAACGCTATGTAGCATTACGTCACAACGTGTAACGTTATATACTATTACGTAATGACATATAACGTTATGTAGCATTACGTTATAACGTATAACGTATCTACTATTACGTAATGTCGTATAACGTTATGTAGCATTACGTAACAACGTATAACGTTATGTATCATTACGTAACAACGTATAACGTTATGTAGCATTACGTAACAACGTATAACGTTATGTAGTATTACGTAACAACGTATAACGTTATGTAGCATTACGTAACAACGTATACCGTTATATAATACTACGTAATGACGTATAACGTTATGTAGTATTACGTGACAACGTACAACGTTATATAATACTACGTAATGACGTATAACGTTATGTAGCATTACGTAACAACATATACCGTTATATAATACTACGTAATGACGTACTACGTTATGTAGCATTACGTAACAGCGTATAACGTTATGTAGTATTACGTAACAACGTATAACGTTATGTAGCATTACGTAACAACGTATACCGTTATATAATACTACGTAATGACGTATAACGTTATGTAGTATTACGTGACAACGTACAACGTTATATAATACTAAGTAATGACGTATAACGTTATGTAGCATTACGTAACAACGTATACCGTTATATAATACTACGTAATGACGTATAACGTTAGGTAGCATTACGTAACAACGCGTAACGTTATCTACTATTAGGTAATGACGTATAACGTTATGTAGCATTACGTAACAACGTATAACGTTATGTAGCATTACGTAACAACGTATAACGTTATGTAGCATTACGTAAAGACGTATAACGCTATGTAGCATTACGTCACAACGTGTAACGTTATATGCTATTACGTAATGACGTATAACGTTATGTAGCATTACATATCAACGTATAACGTTATGTGGCATTACGTTATGGCGTATAACGTTCTGTAGCATTACGTAATAACGTATAACGTTATATAATACTACGTAATGACGTATAACGTTATGTAGCATTACGTAACAACGTATACCGTTATATAATACTACGTAATGACGTATAACGTTATGTAGTATTACGTGACAACGTACAACGTTATATAATACTACGTAATGACGTATAACGTTATGTAGCATTACGTCACAACGTATAACGTTATATGCTATTACGTAATGACGTATAACGTTATGTAGCATTACGTAACAACGTATAACGTTATGTATCATTACGTAACAACGTGTAACGTTATGTAGCATTACGTAACAACGTATAACGTTATGTAGCATTACGTAACAGCGTATGACGTTATGTAGTATTACGTGACAACGTACAACGTTATATAATACTACGTAATGACGTATAACGTTATGTAGCATTACGTAACAACGTATACCGTTATATAATACTACGTAATGACGTATAACGTTATGTAGTATTACGTGACAACGTACAACGTTATATAATACTACGTAATGACGTATAACGTTATGTAGCATTACGTCACAACGTATAACGTTATATGCTATTACGTAATGACGTATAACGTTATGTAGCATTACGTATCAACGTATAACGTTATGTGGCATTACGTTATGACGTATAACGATCTGTAGCATTACGTAATAACGTATAACGTTATATAATACTACGTAATGACGTATAACGTTATGAAGCATTACGTAACAACGTATACCGTTATATAATACTACGTAATGACGTATAACGTTATGTAGCATTACGTAACAACGTATAACGTTATGTAGTATTACGTAACAACGTATAACGTTATCTACTATTACATAATGACGTATAACGTTATGTAGCATAACGTAGCAACGTACAATGTTATATACAATTACGTAATAACTTATAACGTTATGTAGCGTTACGTTATAACGTATAATGTTATCTTCTATTACGTAATAACGTATAACGTTATGTAGCATTACGTAACCACGAATAACGTTGTGTATCATTACGTATCAACGTATAACGGTATGTAGCATTACGTAACAACGTATAACGTTATGTAGCATGACGTTATCACGTATAACGTTATGTAGCATTACGTAACAACGTATAACGTTATATAATACTACGTAATGACGTACAACGTTATGTAGTATTACGTAACAACGTATGACGTTATATACTATTACCTAATGGTGTATAACGTTATTCAACATTATATAGCAACGTATAACGTTATCTACTATTACGTAATGACGTATAACGTTCTGTAGCATTACGTAACAACGTATACCGTTATATAATACTACGTAATGACGTATAACGTTATGTAGCATTACGTCACAACGTATAACGTTATATGCTATTACGTAATGACGTATAACGTTATGTAGCATTACGTAACAACGTATAACATTATGTATCATTACGTAACAACGTATAACGTTATGTAGCATTACGCAACAACGTATAACGTTATGTAGTATTACGTAACAACGTATAACGTTATCTACTATTACGTAATGACGTATAACGTTATGTAGCATAACGTAGCAACGTATAATGCTATATACAATTACGTAATAACGTATAACGTTATGTAGCGTTACGTAACAACGTATAACGTTATGTATCATTACGTAACAACGTATAACGTTATGTGGCTTTACGTTATGACGTATAACGTTATGTAGCTTGACGTTATCACGTATTACGTTATGTAGCATTACGTTATAACGTATAATGTTATCTACTATTACGTAATAACGTATAACGTTATGTAGCATTACGTAACCACGAATAACGTTATGTATCATTACGTAACAACGTATAACGTTATGTAGCATTACGTAACAACGTATAACGTTATGTAGCATTACGTAACAGCGTATAACGTTATGTAGTATTACGTGACAACGTACAACGTTATATAATACTACGTAATGGCGTATAACGTTATGTAGCATTACGTAACAATGTATACCGTTATATAATACTACGTAATGACGTATAACGTTAGGTAGCATTACGTAACAACGTATAACGTTATCTACTATTACGTAATGACGTATAACGTTATGTAGCATTACGTAACAACGTATAACGTTATGTAGCATTACGTAACAACGTATAACGTTATGTAGCATTACGTAAAGACGCATAACGCTATGTAGCATTACGTCACAACGTGTAACGTTATATACTATTACGTAATGACATATAACGTTATGTAGCATTACGTATCAACGTATAACGTTATGTGGCATTACGTTATGACGTATAACGTTCTGTAGCATTACGTAATAACGTATAACGTTATATAATACTACGTAATGACGTATAACGTTATGTAGCATTACGTATCAACGTATAACGATATGTGGCATTGCGTTATGACGTATAACGTTCTGTAGCATTACGTAATAACGTATAACGTTATATAATACTACGTAATGACGTATAACGGTATGTAGCATTACGTAACAACGTATACCGTTATATAATACTATGTAATGACGTATAACGTTATGTAGTATTACGTGACAACGTACAACGTTATATAATACTACGTAATGACGTATAACGTTATGTAGCATTACGTAACAACGTATACCGTTATATAATACTACGTAATGACGTATAACGTTATGTAGCATTACGTCACAACGTATAACGTTATACACTATTACGTAATGACTTATAACGTAATGTAGCATTACGTATTAACGTATAACGTTATGTGGCCTTACGTTATGACGTATAACGTTATGTAGCATGACGTTATCACGTATAACGTTATGTAGCATTACTCTATAACGTATAATGTTATCTACTATTACGTAATAACGTATAACGTTATGTATCATTACGTAACCACAAATAACGATATCTACTATTACGTAATGACGTATAACGTTATGTAGCATTACGTAACAACGTATAACGTTATATAATACTACGTAATGACGTACAACGTTATGTAGTATTACGTAACAACGTATGACGTTATATACTATTACGTAATGGTGTATAACGTTATTCAACATTATGTGTCAACGTATAACGTTATCTACTATTACGTAATGACGTATAACGTTCTGTAGCATTACGTAATAACGTATAACGTTATATAATACTACGTAACGACGTATAACGTTATGTAACATTACGTTATAACGTATAACGTATCTACTATTACGTAATGACGTATAACGTTATGTAGCATTACGTAACAACGTATAACGTTATGTATCATTACGTAACAACGTATAACGTTATGTAGCATTACGTAACAACGTATAACGTTATGTAGTATTACGTAACAACGTATAACGTTATCTACTATTACGTAATGACGTATAACGTTATGTAGCATTTCGTAACAACGTATAACGTAATATAATACTACGTAATGACGTACAACGTTATGTAGTATTACGTAACAACGTATAACGTTATGTATCATTACGTAACAACATATAACGTTATGTGGCTTTACGTTATGACGTATAACGTTATGTAGCATGACGTTATCACGTATAACGTTATGTAGCATTACGTTATAACGTATAATGTTATCTACTATTACGTAATAACGTATAACGTTATGTAGCATTACGTAACCACGAATAACGTTATCTACTATTACGTAATGACGTATAACGCTATGTAGCATTACGTAACAACGTATAACGTAATATAATACTACGTAATGACGTACAACGTTATGTAGTATTACGTAACAACGTATGACGTTATATACTATTACGTAATGGTGTATAACGTTATTCAACATTATATATCAACGTATAACGTTATCTAGTATTACGTAGAGACGTATAACGTTCTGTAGCATTACGTAATAACGTATAACGTTATATAATACTACGTAACGACGTATAACGTTATGTAACATTACGTTATAACGTATAACGTATCTACTATTACGTAATGACGTATAACGTTATGTAGCATTACGTAACAACGTATAACGTTATGTATCATTACGTAACAACGTATAACGTTATGTAGCATTACGTAACAACGTATACCGTTATATAATACTACGTAAAGACGTATAACGTTATGTAGCATTACGTCACAACGTATAACGTTATATACTATTACGTAACAACGTATAACGTTAAGTAGCATTACGTAGCGACGCATAACGTTAAATACTATTACGTAATGACGTATAACGTTATGTAGCATTACGTAACAGCGTTTAACGTTATGTAGCATTACGTTACGACGCATAACGTTATATAATACTACGTAATGACGTATAACGTTATGTAGTATTACGTAACAACGTATAACGTTATATACTATTACGTAATGACGTATAACGTTATGTAGCATTTCGTAACAACGTATAACGTTATATATTATTACGTAATGACGTATAACGTTATGTAATACAACGTAATAACGTATAACGTTATATATTATTACCTAATGACGTATAACGTTATATACTATTACGTTATGACGTATAACGCTATGTAGCATAACGTCACAACGTGTAACGTTATATACTATTACGTAATGACGTATAACGTTATGTAGCATTACGTAACAACGTATAACGTTATGTAGCATTACGTAACAACGTATAACGTTATGTAGTATTACGTAACAACTTATAACGTTATCTACTATTACGTAATGGTGTATAACGTTATTCAACATTATGTGTCAACGTATAACGTTATCTACTATTACGTAATGACGTATAACGTTCTGTAGCATTACGTAATAACGTATAACGTTATATAATACTACGTAACGACGTATAACGTTATGTAACATTACGTTATAACGTATAACGTATCTACTATTACGTAATGACGTATAACGTTATGTAGCATTACGTAACAACGTATAACGTTATGTATCATTACGTAACAACGTATAACGTTATGTAGCATTACGTAACAACGTATAACGTTATGTAGTATTACGTAACAACGTATAACGTTATCTACTATTACGTAATGACGTATAACGTTATGTAGCATAACGTAGCAACGTATAATGTTATATACAATTACGTAATATCGTATAACGTTATGTAGCGTTACGTAACAACGTATAACGTTATGTATCATTACGTAACAACATATAACGTTATGTGGCTTTACGTTATGACGTATAACGTTATGTAGCATGACGTTATCACGTATAACGTTATGTAGCATTACGTTATAACGTATAATGTTATCTACTACTACGTAATAACGTATAACGTTATGTAGCATTACGTAACCACGAATAACGTTATCTACTATTACGTAATGACGTATAACGCTATGTAGCATTACGTAACAACGGATAACGTAATATAATACTACGTAATGACGTACAACGTTACGTAGTATTACGTAACAACGTATGACGTTATATACTATTACGTAATGGTGTGTAACGTTATTCAACATTATATATCAACGTATAACGTTATCTAGTATTACGTAGTGACGTATAACGTTCTGTAGCATTACGTAATAACGTATAACGTTATATAATACTACGTAACGACGTATAACGTTATGTAACATTACGTTATAACGTATAACGTATCTACTATTACGTAATGACGTATAACGTTATGTAGCATTACGTAACAACGTATAACGTTCTGTATCGTTACGTAACAACGTATAACGTTATGTAGCATTACGTAACAACGTATAACGTTATGTAGCATTACGTAACAGCGTATAACGTTATGTAGTATTACGTAACAACGTATAACGTTATGTAGCATTACGTAACAACGTATACCGTTATATAATACTACGTAATGACGTATAACGTTATGTAGTATTACGTGACAACGTACAACGTTATATAATACTACGTAATGACGTATAACGTTATGTAACATTACGTAACAGCGTATACCGTTATATAATACTACGTAAAGACGTATAACGTTATGTAGCATTACGTCACAACGTATACCGTTATATACTATTACGTAACAACGTATAACGTTATGTAGCATTACGTAACGACGCATAACGTTAAATACTATTACGTAATGACGTATAACGTTATGTAGCATTACGTAACAGCGTTTAACGTTATGTAGCATTACGTTACGACGAATAACGTTATATAATACTACGTAATGACGTATAACGTTATGTAGTATTACGTAACAACGTATAACGTTATATACTATTACGTAATGACGTATAACGTTATGTAGCATTTCGTAACAACGTATAACGTTATATATTATTATGTAATGACGTATAACGTTATGTAATACAACGTAATAACGTATAACGTTATATATTATTACCTAATGACGTATAACGTTATATACTATTACGTTATGACGTATAACGCTATGTAGCATAACGTCACAACGTGTAACGTTATATACTATTACGTAATGACGTATAACGTTATGTAGCATTACGTAACAACGTATAACGTTATCTAGCATTACGTCACAACGTATAACGTTATATATTATTACCTAATGGCGTATAACGTTATATACTATTTCGTTATGACGTATAACGTTATGTAGCATGACGTTATAACGTATAACGTTATCTATTACTACGTAATGGCGTATAACGTTATCTACTATTACGTAATGACGTATAACGTTATGTAGCATTACGTAACAACGTATACCGTTATATAATACTACGTAATGACATATAGCGTTATGTAGCATTACGTCACAACGTATAACGTTATATACTATTACGTAACAACGTATAACGTTATGTAGCATTACGTAACGACGCATAACGTTAAATACTATTACGTAATGACGTATAACGTTATGTAGCATTACGTAACAGCGTTTAACGTTATGTAGCATTACGTTACGACGCATAACGTTATATAATACTACGTAACGACGTATAACGTTATATAGCATTACGTCACAACGTATAACGTTATATACTATTACGTAACAACGTATAACGTTATGTAGCATTACGTAACTACGCATAACGTTAAATACTATTACGTAATGACGTATAACGTTATGTAGCATTACGTAACAGCGTTTAACGTTATGTAGCATTACGTTACGACGCATAACGTTATATAATACTACGTAATGACGTATAACGTTATGTAGTATTACGTGACAACGTATAACGTTATGTATCATTACGTAACAACGTATAACGTTATGTAGCATTACGTAACAACGTATAACGTTTTCTAATACTACGTAATGACGTATAACGTTATGTAGCGTTACGTAACAACGTATAACGTTATGTAGCATTACGTAATAACGTATAACGTTATAAAGTATTACGTAATGAGGTATAACGTAATGTAGCATTACGCAACAACGTATACCGTTATATAATACTACGTAATGACGTATAACGTTATGTAGTATTACGTGACAACGTACAACGTTATATAATACTACGTAATGACGTATAACGTTATGTAGTATTACGTAACAACGTATAACGTTATATACAGTTACGTAGTGACGTATAACGTTATGTAGCATTTCGTAACAACGTATAACGTTATGTAGCATTACGTAATGAGGTATAACGTTATGTAGCATTACGTAACAACGTACAACGTTATCTACTATCACCTAATGACGTATACCGTTATGTAGCATTACGTAATGACGTATAACGTTATGTAGCATGACGTTACGACGTATAACATTAAATACTATTACGTAATGACGTATAACGTTACGTAGCATTACGTAACAACGTTTAACGTTATGTAGCATTACGTTACGACGCATAACGTTATATAATACTACGTAATGACGTATAACGTTATGCAGCATTACGTAACAACGTATAACGTTATATACTATTACGTAATGACGTATAACGTTATGTAGCATTTCGTAACAACGTATAACGTTATGTAGCATTACGTAATGACGTATAACGTTATGTAGCATTACGTCACAACGCATAGCGTTATATAATATTATGTAATGCCGTATACCGTTATGTAGCATTACGTAACAACGTATAACGTTATCTATTATTACGTATCAACGTATAACGTTATATACTATTACGTATCAACGTATAACGTTATATAATATTACGTAATGACGTAAAACGTTATGTAGCATTACGTTATAACGTATAACGTTATATAGCATTACGTATCAACGTATAACGTTATATACTATTACGTATCAATGTATAACGTTATATACTATTACGCAATGACGTATAACGTTATATACTATTTCGTTATGACGTATAACGTTATGTAGCATGATGTTATAACGTATAACGTTATCTATTATTATGTAATGACGTATAACGTTATGTAGCATTACGTAACAGCGTTTAACGTTATGTAGCATCACGTTACGACGCATAACGTTATATAATACTACGTAATGACGTATAACGTTATGTAGTATTACGTAACAACGTATAACGTTATATACTATTACGTAATGACGTATAACGTTATGTAGCATTTCGTAACAACGTATAACGTTATATATTATTACGTAATGACGTATAACGTTATGTAATACAACGTAATAACGTATAACGTTATATATTATTACCTAATGACGTATAACGTTATATACTATTACGTTATGACGTATAACGCTATGTAGCATAACGTCACAACGTGTAACGTTATATACTATTACGTAATGACGTATAACGTTATGTAGCATAACGTAGCAACGTATAATGTTATATACAATTACGTAATAACGTATAACGTTATGTAGTATTACGTGACCACGTACTACGTTATATAATACTACGTAATGACGTATAACGTTATGTAGCATTACGTAACAACGTATACCGTTATATAATACTACGTAATGACGTATAACGTTATGTAGCATTACGTAACAGCGTATAACGTTATGTAGTATTACGTAACAACGTATAACGTTATGTAGCATTACGTATCAACGCATACCGTTATATCATACTACGTAGTGACGTATAACGTTATGTAGTATTACGTGACAACGTACAACGTTATATAATACTACGTAATGACGTATAACGTTATGTAGCATTACGTAACAACGTATACCGTTATATAATACTACGTAATGACGTATAACGTTATGTAGCATTACGTAACAACGTATACCGTTATATAATACTACGTAATGACGTATAACGTTATGTAGTATTACGTGACAACGTACAACGTTATATAATACTACGTAATGACGTATAACGTTATGTAGCATTACGTAACAACGTATACCGTTATATAATACTACGTAATGACGTATAACGTTATGTAGCATTACGTCACAACGTATAACGTTATATGCTATTACGTAATGACGTATAACATTATGTAGCATTACGTAACAACGTATAACGTTATGTATCATTACGTAACAACGTATAACGTTATGTAGCATTACGTAACAACGTATAACGTTATGTAGTATTACGTAACAACGTATAACGTTATCTACTATTACATAATGACGTATAACGTTATGTAGCATAACGTAGCAACGTACAATGTTATATACAATTACGTAATAACGTATAACGTTATGTAGCGTTACGTTATAACGTATAATGTTATCTACTATTACGTAATAACGTATAACGTTATGTAGCATTACGTAACCACGAATAACGTTATGTATCATTACGTAACAACGTATAACGTTATGTAGCATTACGTAACAACGTATAACGTTATGTAGCATGACGTTATCACGTATAACGTTATGTAGCATTACGTAACAACGTATAACGTTATATAATACTACGTAATGACGTACAACGTTATGTAGTATTACGTAACAACGTATGACGTTATATACTATTACCTAATGGTGTATAACGTTATTCAACATTATATATCAACGTATATCGTTATCTACTATTACGTAATGACGTATAACGTTCTGTAGCATTACGTAATAACGTACAACGTTATATAATACTACGTAACGACGTATAACGTTATTTAACATTACGTTATAACGTATAACGTATCTACTATTACGTAATGACGTATAACGTTATGTAGCATTACGTAACAACGTATAACGCTATGTATCATTACGTAACAACGTATAACCTTATGTAGCATTACGTAACAACGTATAACGTTATGTAGCATTACGTAACAGCGTATAACGTTATGTAGTATTACGTAACAACGTATAACGTTATGTAGCATTACGTAACAACGTATACCGTTATATAATACTACGTAATGACGTATAACGTTATGTAGTATTACGTGACAACGTACAACGTTATATAATACTACGTAATGACGTATAACGTTATGTAGCATTACGTAACAACGTATACCGTTATATAATACTACGTAACGACGTATAACGTTATGTAACATTACGTTATAACGTATAACGTATCTACTATTACGTAATGACGTATAACGTTATGTAGCATTACGTAACAACGTATAACGTTATGTATCATTACGTAACAACGTATAACGTTATGTAGCATTACGTAACAACGTATAACGTTATGTAGTATTACGTAACAACGTATAACGTTATGTAGCATAACGTAACAACGTATACCGTTATATAATACTACGTAATGACGTATAACGTTATGTAGTATTACGTGACAACGTACAACGTTATATAATACTACGTAATGACGTATAACGTTATGTAGCATTACGTAACAACGTATACCGTTATATAATACTACGTAATGACGTATAACGTTATGTAGCATTACGTTACAGCGTATAACGTTATGTAGTATTACGTAACAACGTATAACGTTATGTAGCATTACGTAACAACGTATACCGTTATATAATACTACGTAATGACGTATAACGTTATGTAGTATTACGCGACAACGTACAACGTTATATAATACTAAGTAATGCCGTAAAACGTTATGTAGCATTACGTAACAACGTATACCGTTATATAATACTACGTAATGACGTATAACGTTAGGTAGCATTACGTAACAACGTATAACGTTATCTACTATTACGTAATGACGTATAACGTTATGTAGCATTACGTAACAACGTATAACGTTATGTAGCATTACGTAACAACGTATAACGTTATGTAGCATTACGTAAAGACGTATGACGCTATGTAGCATTACGTCACAACGTGTAACGTTATATGCTATTACGTAATGACGTATAACGTTATGTAGCATTACATATCAACGTATAACGTTATGTGGCATTACGTTATGACGTATAACGTTCTGTAGCATTACGTAATAACGTATAACGTTATATAATACTACGTAATGACGTATAACGTTATGTAGCATTACGTAACAACGTATACCGTTATATAATACTACGTAATGACGTATAACGTTATGTAGTATTACGTGACAACGTACAACGTTATATAATACTACGTAATGACGTATAACGTTATGTAGCAGTACGTAACAACGTATACCGTTATATAATACTACGTAATGACGTATAACGTTATGTAGTATTACGTGACAACGTACAACGTTATATAATACTACGTAATGACGTATAACGTTATGTAGCATTACGTAACAACGTATACCGTTATATAATACTACGTAATGACGTATAACGTTATGTAGCATTACGTAACAGCGTATAACGTTATGTAGTATTACGTAACAACGTATGACGTTATGTAGCATTACGTAACAACGTATACCGTTATATAATACTACGTAATGACGTATAACGTTATGTAGTATTACGTGACAACGTACAACGTTATATAATACTAAGTAATGCCGTATAACGTTATGTAGCATTACGTAACAACGTATACCGTTATATAATACTACGTAATGACGTATAACGTTAGGTAGCATTACGTAACAACGTATAACGTTATCTACTATTACGTAATGACGTATAACGTTATGTAGCATTACGTAACAACGTATAACGTTATGTAGCATTACGTAACAACGTATAACGTTATGTAGCATTACGTAAAGACGTATAACGCTATGTAGCATTACGTCACAACGTGTAACGTTATATGCTATTACGTAATGACGTATAACGTTATGTAGCATTACGTAACAACGTATACCGTTATATAATACTACGTAATGACGTATAACGTTATGTAGTATTACGTGACAACGTACAACGTTATATAATACTACGTAATGACGTATAACGTTATGTAGCATTACGTAACAACGTATACCGTTATATAATACTACGTAATGACGTATAACGTTATGTAGCATTACGTCACAACGTATAACGTTATATGCTATTACGTAATGACGTATAACGTTATGTAGCATTACGTAACAACGTATAACGTTATGTATCATTACGTAACAACGTATAACGTTATGTAGCATTACGTAACAACGTATAACGTTATGTAGTATTACGTAACAACGTATAACGTTATCTACTATTACGTAATGACGTATAACGTTATGTAGCATAACGTAGCAACGTATAATGTTATATACAATTACGTAATAACGTATAACGTTATGTAGCGTTACGTAACAACGTATAACGTTATGTATCATTACGTAACAACGTATAACGTTATGTGGCTTTACGTTATGACGTATAACGTTATGTAGCATGACGTTATCACGTATAACGTTATGTAGCATTACGTTATAACGTATAATGTTATCTACTATTACGTAATAACGTATAACGTTATGTAGCATTACGTAACCACGAATAACGTTATGTATCATTACGTAACAACGTATAACGTTATGTAGAATTACGTAACAACGTATAACGTTATGTAGCATTACGTAACAGCGTATAACGTTATGTAGTATTACGTGACAACGTACAACGTTATATAATACTACGTAATGACGTACAACGTTATGTAGCATTACGTAACAACGTATACCGTTATATAATACTACGTAATGACGTATAACGTTAGGTAGCATTACGTAACAACGTATAACGTTATCTACTATTACGTAATGACGTATAACGTTATGTAGCATTACGTAACAACGTATAACGTTATGTAGCATTACGTAACAACGTATAACGTTATGTAGCATTACGTAAAGACGTATAACGCTATGTAGCATTACGTCACAACGTGTAACGTTATATACTATTACGTAATGCCGTATAACGTTATGTAGCATTACGTAACAACGTATACCGTTATATAATACTACGTAATGACGTATAACGTTAGGTAGCATTACGTAACAACGTATAACGTTATCTACTATTACGTAATGACGTATAACGTTATGTAGCATTACGTAACAACGTATAACGTTATGTAGCATTACGTAACAACGTATAACGTTATGTAGCATTACGTAAAGACGTATAACGCTATGTAGCATTACGTCACAACGTGTAACGTTATATGCTATTACGTAATGACGTATAACGTTATGTAGCATTACATATCAACGTATAACGTTATGTGGCATTACGTTATGACATATAACGTTCTGTAGCATTACGTAATAACGTATAACGTTATATAATACTACGTAATGACGTATAACGTTATGTAGCATTACGTAACAACGTATACCGTTATATAATACTACGTAATGACGTATAACGTTATGTAGTATTACGTGACAACGTACAACGTTATATAATACTACGTAATGACGTATAACGTTATGTAGCAGTACGTAACAACGTATACCGTTATATAATACTACGTAATGACGTATAACGTTATGTAGTATTACGTGACAACGTACAACGTTATATAATACTACGTAATGACGTATAACGTTATGTAGCATTACGTAACAACGTATACCGTTATATAATACTACGTAATGACGTATAACGTTATGTAGCATTACGTAACAGCGTATAACGTTATGTAGTATTACGTAACAACGTATAACGTTATGTAGCATTACGTAACAACGTATACCGTTATATAATACTACGTAATGACGTATAACGTTATGTAGTATTACGTGACAACGTACAACGTTATATAATACTAAGTAATGCCGTATAACGTTATGTAGCATTACGTAACAACGTATACCGTTATATAATACTACGTAATGACGTATAACGTTAGGTAGCATTACGTAACAACGTATAACGTTATCTACTATTACGTAATGACGTATAACGTTATGTAGCATTACGTAACAACGTATAACGTTATGTAGCATTACGTAACAACGTATAACGTTATGTAGCATTACGTAAAGACGTATAACGCTATGTAGCATTACGTCACAACGTGTAACGTTATATGCTATTACGTAATGACGTATAACGTTATGTAGCATTACGTAACAACGTATACCGTTATATAATACTACGTAATGACGTATAACGTTATGTAGTATTACGTGACAACGTACAACGTTATATAATACTACGTAATGACGTATAACGTTATGTAGCATTACGTAACAACGTATACCGTTATATAATACTACGTAATGACGTATAACGTTATGTAGCATTACGTCACAACGTATAACGTTATATGCTATTACGTAATGACGTATAACGTTATGTAGCATTACGTAACAACGTATAACGTTATGTATCATTACGTAACAACGTATAACGTTATGTAGCATTACGTAACAACGTATAACGTTATGTAGTATTACGTAACAACGTATAACTTTATCTACTATTACGTAATGACGTATAACGTTATGTAGCATAACGTAGCAACGTATAATGTTATATACAATTACGTAATAACGTATAACGTTATGTAGCGTTACGTAACAACGTATAACGTTATGTATCATTACGTAACAACGTATAACGTTATGTGGCTTTACGTTATGACGTATAACGTTATGTAGCATGACGTTATCACGTATAACGTTATGTAGCATTACGTTATAACGTATAATGTTATCTACTATTACGTAATAACGTATAACGTTATGTAGCATTACGTAACCACGAATAACGTTATGTATCATTACGTAACAACGTATAACGTTATGTAGAATTACGTAACAACGTATAACGTTATGTAGCATTACGTAACAGCGTATAACGTTATGTAGTATTACGTGACAACGTACAACGTTATATAATACTACGTAATGACGTATAACGTTATGTAGCATTACGTAACAACGTATACCGTTATATAATACTACGTAATGACGTATAACGTTAGGTAGCATTACGTAACAACGTATAACGTTATCTACTATTACGTAATGACGTATAACGTTATATATTATTACCTAATGACGTATAACGTTATATACTATTACGTTATGACGTATAACGCTATGTAGCATAACGTCACAACGTGTAACGTTATATACTATTACGTAATGACGTATAACGTTATGTAGCATAACGTAGCAACGTATAATGTTATATACAATTACGTAATAACGTATAACGTTATGTAGTATTACGTGACCACGTACTACGTTATATAATACTACGTAATGACGTATAACGTTATGTAGCATTACGTAACAACGTATACCGTTATATAATACTACGTAATGACGTATAACGTTATGTAGCATTACGTAACAGCGTATAACGTTATGTAGTATTACGTAACAACGTATAACGTTATGTAGCATTACGTATCAACGTATACCGTTATATCATACTACGTAGTGACGTATAACGTTATGTAGTATTACGTGACAACGTACAACGTTATATAATACTACGTAATGACGTATAACGTTATGTAGCATTACGTAACAACGTATACCGTTATATAATACTACGTAATGACGTATAACGTTATGTAGCATTACGTAACAACGTATACCGTTATATAATACTACGTAATGACGTATAACGTTATGTAGTATTACGTGACAACGTACAACGTTATATAATACTACGTAATGACGTATAACGTTATGTAGCATTACGTAACAACGTATACCGTTATATAATACTACGTAATGACGTATAACGTTATGTAGCATTACGTCACAACGTATAACGTTATATGCTATTACGTAATGACGTATAACATTATGTAGCATTACGTAACAACGTATAACGTTATGTATCATTACGTAACAACGTATAATGTTATGTAGCATTACGTAACAACGTATAACGTTATGTAGTATTACGTAACAACGTATAACGTTATCTACTATTACATAATGACGTATAACGTTATGTAGCATAACGTAGCAACGTACAATGTTATATACAATTACGTAATAACGTATAACGTTATGTAGCGTTACGTTATAACGTATAATGTTATCTACTATTACGTAATAACGTATAACGTTATGTAGCATTACGTAACCACGAATAACGTTATGTATCATTACGTAACAACGTATAACGTTATGTAGCATTACGTAACAACGTATAACGTTATGTAGCATGACGTTATCACGTATAACGTTATGTAGCATTACGTAACAACGTATAACGTTATATAATACTACGTAATGACGTACAACGTTATGTAGTATTACGTAACAACGTATGACGTTATATACTATTACCTAATGGTGTATAACGTTATTCAACAGTATATATCAACGTATAACGTTATCTACTATTACGTAATGACGTATAACGTTCTGTAGCATTACGTAATAACGTACAACGTTATATAATACTACGTAACGACGTATAACGTTATTTAACATTACGTTATAACGTATAACGTATCTACTATTACGTAATGACGTATAACGTTATGTAGCATTACGTAACAACGTATAACGCTATGTATCATTACGTAACAACGTATAACCTTATGTAGCATTACGTAACAACGTATAACGTTATGTAGCATTACGTAACAGCGTATAACGTTATGTAGTATTACGTAACAACGTATAACGTTATGTAGCATTACGTAACAACGTATACCGTTATATAATACTACGTAATGACGTATAACGTTATGTAGTATTACGTAACAACGTATACCGTTATATAATACTACGTAACGACGTATAACGTTATGTAACATTACGTTATAACGTATAACGTATCTACTATTACGTAATGACGTATAACGTTATGTAGCATTACGTAACAACGTATAACGTTATGTATCATTACGTAACAACGTATAACGTTATGTAGCATTACGTAACAACGTATAACGTTATGTAGTATTACGTAACAACGTATAACGTTATGTAGCATAACGTAACAACGTATACCGTTATATAATACTACGTAATGACGTATAACGTTATGTAGTATTACGTGACAACGTACAACGTTATATAATACTACGTAATGACGTATAACGTTATGTAGCATTACGTAACAACGTATACCGTTATATAATACTACGTAATGACGTATAACGTTATGTAGCATTACGTAACAGCGTATAACGTTATGTAGTATTACGTAACAACGTATAACGTTATGTAGCATTACGTAACAACGTATACCGTTATATAATACTACGTAATGACGTATAACGTTATGTAGTATTACGTGACAACGTACAACGTTATATAATACTAAGTAATGCCGTATAACGTTATGTAGCATTACGTAACAACGTATACCGTTATATAATACTACGTAATGACGTATAACGTTAGGTAGCATTACGTAACAACGTATAACGTTATCTACTATTACGTAATGACGTATAACGTTATGTAGCATTACGTAACAACGTATAACGTTATGTAGCATTACGTAACAACGTATAACGTTATGTAGCATTACGTAAAGACGTATAACGCTATGTAGCATTACGTCACAACGTGTAACGTTATATGCTATTACGTAATGACGTATAACGTTATGTAGCATTACGTAACAACGTATACCGTTATATAATACTACGTAATGACGTATAACGTTATGTAGTATTACGTGACAACGTACAACGTTATATAATACTACGTAATGACGTATAACGTTATGTAGCATTACGTAACAACGTATACCGTTATATAATACTACGTAATGACGTATAACGTTATGTAGCATTACGTCACAACGTATAACGTTATATGCTATTACGTAATGACGTATAACGTTATGTAGCATTACGTAACAACGTATAACGTTATGTATCATTACGTAACAACGTATAACGTTATGTAGCATTACGTAACAACGTATAACGTTATGTAGTATTACGTAACAACGTATAACGTTATCTACTATTACGTAATGACGTATAACGTTATGTAGCATAACGTAGCAACGTATAATGTTATATACAATTACGTAATAACGTATAACGTTATGTAGCGTTACGTAACAACGTATACCGTTATATAATACTACGTAATGACGTATAACGTTATGTAGAATTACGTAACAACGTATAACGTTATGTAGCATTACGTAACAGCGTATAACGTTATGTAGTATTACGTGACAACGTACAACGTTATATAATACTACGTAATGACGTATAACGTTATGTAGCATTACGTAACAACGTATACCGTTATATAATACTACGTAATGACGTATAACGTTAGGTAGCATTACGTAACAACGTATAACGTTATCTACTATTACGTAATGACGTATAACGTTATGTAGTATTACGTAACAACGTATAACGTTATGTAGCATTACGTAACAACGTATAACGTTATGTAGCATTACGTAAAGACGTATAACGCTATGTAGCATTACGTCACAACGTGTAACGTTATATACTATTACGTAATGACATATAACGTTATGTAGCATTACGTTATAACGTATAACGTATCTACTATTACGTAATGACGTATAACGTTATGTAGCATTACGTAACAACGTTTAACGTTATGTATCATTACGTAACAACGTATAACGTTATGTAGCATTACGTAACGACGTATAACGTTATGTAGTATTACGTAACAACGTATAACGTTATGTAGCATTACGTAACAACGTATACCGTTATATAATACTACGTAATGACGTATAACGTTATGTAGTATTACGTGACAACGTACAACGTTATATAATACTACGTAATGACGTATAACGTTATGTAGCATTACGTAACAACGTATACCGTTATATAATACTACGTAATGACGTATAACGTTATGTAGCATTACGTAACAGCGTATAACGTTATGTAGTATTACGTAACAACGTATAACGTTATGTAGCATTACGTAACAACGTATACCGCTATATAATACTACGTAATGACGTAGAACGTTATGTAGTATTACGTGACAACGTACAACGTCATATAATACTAAGTAATGACGTATAACGTTATGTAGCATTACGTAACAACGTATACCGTTATATAATACTACGTAATGACGTATAACGTTAGGTAGCATTACGTAACAACGCGTAACGTTATCTACTATTACGTAATGACGTATAACGTTATGTAGCATTACGTAACAACGCATAACGTTATGTAGCATTACGTAACAACGTATAACGTTATGTAGCATTACGTAACAACGTATACCGTTATATAATACTACGTAATGACGTATAACGTTAGGTAGCATTACGTAACAACGCGTAACGTTATCTACTATTACGTAATGACGTATAACGTTATGTAGCATTACGTAACAACGTATAACGTTATGTAGCATTACGTAAAGACGTATAACGCTATGTAGCATTACGTCACAACGTGTAACGTTATATGCTATTACGTAATGACGTATAACGTTATGTACCATTACATATCAACGTATAACGTTATGTGGCATTACGTTATGGCGTATAACGTTCTGTAGCATTACGTAATAACGTATAACGTTATATAATACTACGTAATGACGTATAACGTTATGTAGCATTACGTAACAACGTATAACGTTATGTATCATTACGTAACAACGTATAACGTTATGTAGCATTACGTAACAGCGTATAACGTTATGTAGTATTACGTAACAACGTATAACGTTATCTACTATTACGTAATGACGTATAACGTTATGTAGCATAACGTAGCAACGTATAATGTTATATACAATTACGTAATAACGTATAACGTTATGTAGCGTTACGTAACAACGTATAACGTTATGTATCATTACGTAACAACGTATAACGTTATGTGGCTTTACGTTATGACGTATAACGTTATGTAGCATGACGTTATCACGTATAACGTTATGTAGCATTACGTTATAACGTATAATGTTATCTGCTATTACGTAATAACGTATAACGTTGTGTAGCATTACGTAACCACGAATAACGTTATGTATCATTACGTAACAACGTATAACGTTATGAAGCATTACGTAACAACGTATAACGTTATGTAGCATTACGTAACAGCGTATAACGTTATGTAGTATTACGTGACAACGTACAACGTTATATAATACTACGTAATGACGTATAACGTTATGTAGCATTACGTAACAACGTATACCGTTATATAATAATACGAAATGACGTAAAACGTTATGTAGCATTACGTAAGGACGCATAACGTTAAATACTATTACGTAATGACGTATGACGTTATGTAGCATTACGTAACAACGTATAACGTTATATACATCTACGTAATAACGTATAACGTTATTAAACATTACGTATCAACGTATAACGTTATATACTATTACGTAATAATGTATAACGTTATTCAACCTTGCGTATCAACGTATAACGTTATATACTATTACGTAATGACGTATAACATTATGTAGCATTACGTAACAACGTATAACGTTATGTATCATTACGTAACAACGTATAACGTTATGTAGCATTACGTAACAACGTATAACGTTATGTAGTATTACGTAACAACGTATAACGTTATCTACTATTACGTAATGACGTATAACGTTATGTAGCATAACGTAGCAACGTATAATGTTATATACAATTACGTAATAACGTTTAACGTTATGTAGTATTACGTGACAACGTACAACGTTATATAATACTACGTAATGACGTATAACGTTATGTAGCATTACGTAACAGCGTATAACGTTATGTAGTATTACGTAACAACGTATAACGTTATGTAGCATTACGTAACAACGTATACCGTTATATAATACTACGTAGTGACGTATAACGTTATGTAGTATTACGTGACAACGTACAACGTTATATAATACTACGTAATGACGTATAACGTTATGTAGCAGTACGTAACAACGTATACCGATATATAATACTACGTAATGACGTATAACGTTAGGTAGCATAACGTAGCAACGTACAATGTTATATACAATTACGTAACAACGTATAACGTTATGTAGCATTACGTAAAGACGTATAACGCTATGTAGCATTACGTCACAACGTGTAACGTTATATACTATTACGTAATGACATATAACGTTATGTAGCATTACGTTATAACGTATAACGTATCTACTATTACGTAATGTCGTATAACGTTATGTAGCATTACGTAACAACGTATAACGTTATGTATCATTACGTAACAACGTATAACGTTATGTAGCATTACGTAACAACGTATAACGTTATGTAGTATTACGTAACAACGTATAACGTTATGTAGCATTACGTAACAACGTATACCGTTATATAATACTACGTAATGACGTATAACGTTAGGTAGCATTACGTAACAACGCGTAACGTTATCTACTATTACGTAATGACGTATAACGTTATGTAGCATTACATAACAACGTATAACGTTATGTAGCATTACGTAACAACGTATAACGTTATGTATCATTACGTAAAGACGTATAACGCTATGTAGCATTACGTCACAACGTGTAACGTTATATGCTATTACGTAATGACGTATAACGTTATGTAGCATTACATATCAACGTATAACGTTATGTGGCATTACGTTATGGCGTATAACGTTCTGTAGCATTACGTAATAACGTATAACGTTATATAATACTACGTAATGACGTATAACGTTATGTAGCATTACGTAACAACGTATACCGTTATATAATACTACGTAATGACGTATAACGTTATGTAGTATTACGAGACAACGTACAACGTTATATAATACTACGTAATGACGTATAACGTTATGTAGCATTACGTCACAACGTATAACGTTATATGCTATTACGTAATGACGTATAACGTTATGTAGCATTACGTAACAACGTATAACGTTATGTATCATTACGTAACAACGTATAACGTTATGTAGCATTACGTAACAACGTATAACGTTATGTAGTATTACGTAACAACGTATAACGTTATCTACTATTACGTAATGACGTATGACGTTATGTAGCATAACGTAGCAACGTATAATGTTATATACAATTACGTAATAACGTATAACGTTATGTAGCGTTACGTAACAACGTATAACGTTATGTATCATTACGTAACAACGTATAACGTTATGTGGCTTTACGTTATGACGTATAACGTTATGTAGCATGACGTTATCACGTATAACGTTATGTAGCATTACGTTATAACGTATAATGTTATCTGCTATTACGTAATAACGTATAACGTTATGTAGCATTACGTAACCACGAATAACGTTATGTATCATTACGTAACAACGTATAACGTTATGAAGCATTACGTAACAACGTATAACGTTATGTAGCATTACGTAACAGCGTATGACGTTATGTAGTATTACGTGACAACGTACAACGTTATAGAATACTACGTAATGACGTATAACGTTATGTAGCATTACGTAACAACGTATACCGTTATATAATAATACGAAATGACGTAAAACGTTATGTAGCATTACGTAACGACGCATAACGTTAAATACTATTACGTAATGACGTATGACGTTATGTAGCATTACGTAACAACGTATAACGTTATATACATCTACGTAATAACGTATAACGTTATTAAACATTACGTATCAACGTATAACGTTATATACTATTACGTAATAATGTATAACGTTATTCAACCTTGCGTATCAACGTATAACGTTATATACTATTACGTAATGACGTATAACATTATGTAGCATTACGTAACAACGTATAACGTTATGTATCATTACGTAACATCGTATAACGTTATGTAGCATTACGTAACAACGTATAACGTTATGTAGTATTACGTAACAACGTATAACGTTATCTACTATTACGTAATGACGTATAACGTTATGTAGCATAACGTAGCAACGTATAATGTTATATACAATTACGTAATAACGTTTAACGTTATGTAGTATTACGTGACAACGTACAACGTTATATAATACTACGTAATGACGTATAACGTTATGTAGCATTGCGTAACAGCGTATAACGTTATGTAGTATTGCGTAACAACGTATAACGTTATGTAGCATTACGTAACAACGTATACCGTTATATAATACTACGTAATGACGTATAACGTTATGTAGTATTACGTGACAACGTACAACTTTATATAATACTAAGTAATGACGTATAACGTTATGTAGCATTACGTAACAACGTATACCGTTATATAATACTACGTAATGACGTATAACGTTAGGTAGCATTACGTAACAACGTATAACGTTATATACTATTACGTAATGACGTATAACGTTATGTAGCATTACGTAACAACGTATAACGTTATGTAGCATTACGTAACAACGTATAACGTTATGTAGCATTACGTAAAGACGTATAACGCTATGTAGCATTACGTCACAACATGTAACGTTATATGCTATTACGTAATGACGTATAACGTTATGTAGCATTACATATCAACGTATAACGTTATGTGGCATTACGTTATGACGTATAACGTTCTGTAGCATTACGTAATAACGTATAACGTTATATAATACTACGTAATGACGTATAACGTTATGTAGCATTACGTAACAACGTATACCGTTATATAATACTGCGTAATGACGTATAACGTTATGTAGTATTACGTGACAACGTACAACGTTATATAATACTACGTAATGACGTATAACGTTATGTAGCATTACGTAACAACGTATACCGTTATATAATACTACGTAATGACGTATAACGTTATGTAGCATTACGTCACAACGTATAACGTTATATGCTATTACGTAATGACGTATAACGTTATGTAGCATTACGTAACAACGTATAACATTATGTATCATTACGTAACAACGTATAACGTTATGTAGCATTACGCAACAACGTATAACGTTATGTAGTATTACGTAACAACGTATAACGTTATCTACTATTACGTAATGACGTATAACGTTATGTAGCATAACGTAGCAACGTATAATGTTATATACAATTACGTAATAACGTATAACGTTATGTAGCGTTACGTAACAACGTATAACGTTATGTATCATTACGTAACAACGTATAACGTTATGTGGCTTTACGTTATGACGTATAACGTTATGTAGCTTGACGTTATCACGTATTACGTTATGTAGCATTACGTTATAACGTATAATGTTATCTACTATTACGTAATAACGTATAACGTTATGTAGCATTACGTAACCACGAATAACGTTATGTATCATTACGTAACAACGTATAACGTTATGTAGCATTACGTAACAACGTATAACGTTATGTAGCATTACGTAACAGCGTATAACGTTATGTAGTATTACGTGACAACGTACAACGTTATATAATACTACGTAATGGCGTATAACGTTATGTAGCATTACGTAACAATGTATACCGTTATATAATACTACGTAATGACGTATAACGTTAGGTAGCATTACGTAACAACGTATAACGTTATCTACTATTACGTAATGACGTATAACGTTATGTAGCATTACGTAACAACGTATAACGTTATGTAGCATTACGTAACAACGTATAACGTTATGTAGCATTACGTAAAGACGCATAACGCTATGTAGCATTACGTCACAACGTGTAACGTTATATACTATTACGTAATGACATATAACGTTATGTAGCATTACGTATCAACGTATAACGTTGTGTGGCATTACGTTATGACGTATAACGTTCTGTAGCATTACGTAATAACGTATAACGTTATATAATACTACGTAATGACGTATAACGTTATGTAGCATTACGTAACAACGTATACCGTTATATAATAATACGAAATGACGTAAAACGTTATGTAGCATTACGTAACGACGCATAACGTTAAATACTATTACGTAATGACGTATGACGTTATGTAGCATTACGTAACAACGTATAACGTTATATACATCTACGTAATAACGTATAACGTTATTAAACATTACGTATCAACGTATAACGTTATATACTATTACGTAATAATGTATAACGTTATTCAACCTTGCGTATCAACGTATAACGTTATATACTATTACGTAACCACGAATAACGTTATGTATCATTACGTAACAACGTATAACGTTATGTAGCATTACGTAACAACGTATAACGTTATGTAGCATTACGTAACAGCGTATAACGTTATGTAGTATTACGTGACAACGTACAACGTTATATAATACTACGTAATGGCGTATAACGTTATGTAGCATTACGTAACAACGTATACCGTTATATAATAATACGAAATGACGTAAAACGTTATGTAGCATTACGTAACGACGCATAACGTTAAATACTATTACGTAATGACGTATGACGTTATGTAGCATTACGTAACAACGTATAACGTTATATACATCTACGTAATAACGTATAACGTTATTAAACATTACGTATCAACGTATAACGTTATATACTATTACGTAATAATGTATAACGTTATTCAACCTTGCGTATCAACGTATAACGTTATATACTATTACGTAATGACGTATAACATTATGTAGCATTACGTAACAACGTATAACGTTATGTATCATTACGTAACAACGTATAACGTTATGTAGCATTACGTAACAACGTATAACGTTATGTAGTATTACGTAACAACGTATAACGTTATCTACTATTACGTAATGACGTATAACGTTATGTAGCATAACGTAGCAACGTATAATGTTATATACAATTACGTAATAACGTTTAACGTTATGTAGTATTACGTGACAACGTACAACGTTATATAATACTACGTAATGACGTATAACGTTATGTAGCATTGCGTAACAGCGTATAACGTTATGTAGTATTACGTAACAACGTATAACGTTATGTAGCATTACGTAACAACGTATACCGTTATATAATACTACGTAGTGACGTATAACGTTATGTAGTATTACGTGACAACGTACAACGTTATATAATACTACGTAATGACGTATAACGTTATGTAGCATTACGTAACAACGTATACCGATATATAATACTACGTAATGACGTATAACGTTAGGTAGCATTACGTAACAACGTATAACGTTATCTACTATTACGTAATGACGTATAACGTTATGTAGCATTACGTAACAACGTATAACGTTATGTAGCATTACGTAACAACGTATACCGTTATATAATACTACGTAATGACGTATAACGTTATGTAGTATAACGTGACAACGTACAACGTTATATAATACTACGTAATGACGTATAACGTTATGTAGCATTACGTAACAACGTATACCGATATATAATACTACGTAATGACGTATAACGTTAGGTAGCATTACGTAACAACGTATAACGTTATCTACTATTACGTAATGACGTATAACGTTATGTAGCATAACGTAGCAACGTACAATGTTATATACAATTACGTAATAACTTATAACGTTATGTAGCGTTACGTTATAACGTATAATGTTATCTTCTATTACGTAATAACGTATAACGTTATGTAGCATTACGTAACCACGAATAACGTTATGTATCATTACGTATCAACGTATAACGTTATGTAGCATTACGTAACAACGTATAACGTTATGTAGCATGACGTTATCACGTATAACGTTATGTAGCATTACGTAACAACGTATAACGTTATATAATACTACGTAATGACGTACAACGTTATGTAGTATTACGTAACAACGTATGACGTTATATACTATTACCTAATGGTGTATAACGTTATTCAACATTATATAACAACGTATAACGTTATCTACTATTACGTAATGACGTATAACGTTCTGTAGCATTACGTAATAACGTATAACGTTATATAATACTACGTAACGACGTATAACGTTATTTAACATTACGTTATAACGTATAACGTATCTACTATTACGTAATGACGTATAACGTTATGTAGCATTACGTAACAACGTATAACGCTATGTATCATTACGTAACAACGTATAACCTTATGTAGCATTACGTAACAACGTATAACGTTATGTAGCATTACGTAACAGCGTATAACGTTATGTAGTATTACGTAACAACGTATAACGTTATGTAGCATTACGTAACAACGTATACCGTTATATAATACTACGTAATGACGTATAACGTTATGTAGTATAACGTGACAACGTACAACGTTATATAATACTACGTAATGACGTATAACGTTATGTAGCATTACGTAACAACGTATACCGTTATATAATACTACGTAACGACGTATATCGTTATGTAACATTACGTTATAACGTATAACGTATCTACTATTACGTAATGACGTATAACGTTATGTAGCATTACGTAACAACGTATAACGTTATGTACAATTACGTAACAACGTATAACGTTATGTAGCATTACGTAACAACGTATAACGTTATGTAGTATTACGTAACAACGTATAACGTTATGTAGCATTACGTAACAACGTATACCGTTATATAATACTACGTAATGACGTATAACGTTAGGTAGCATTACGTAACAACGTATAACGTTATATACTATTACGTAATGACGTATAACGTTATGTAGCATTACGTAACAACGTATAACGTTATGTAGCATTACGTAACAACGTATAACGTTATGTAGCATTACGTAAAGACGTATAACGCTATGTAGCATTACGTCACAACATGTAACGTTATATGCTATTACGTAATGACGTATAACGTTATGTAGCATTACATATCAACGTATAACGTTATGTGGCATTACGTTATGACGTATAACGTTCTGTAGCATTACGTAATAACGTATAACGTTATATAATACTACGTAATGACGTATAACGTTATGTAGCATTACGTAACAACGTATACCGTTATATAATACTGCGTAATGACGTATAACGTTATGTAGTATTACGTGACAACGTACAACGTTATATAATACTACGTAATGACGTATAACGTTATGTAGCATTACGTAACAACGTATACCGTTATATAATACTACGTAATGACGTATAACGTTATGTAGCATTACGTCACAACGTATAACGTTATATGCTATTACGTAATGACGTATAACGTTATGTAGCATTACGTAACAACGTATAACATTATGTATCATTACGTAACAACGTATAACGTTATGTAGCATTACGCAACAACGTATAACGTTATGTAGTATTACGTAACAACGTATAACGTTATCTACTATTACGTAATGACGTATAACGTTATGTAGCATAACGTAGCAACGTATAATGTTATATACAATTACGTAATAACGTATAACGTTATGTAGCGTTACGTAACAACGTATAACGTTATGTATCATTACGTAACAACGTATAACGTTATGTGGCTTTACGTTATGACGTATAACGTTATGTAGCTTGACGTTATCACGTATTACGTTATGTAGCATTACGTTATAACGTATAATGTTATCTACTATTACGTAATAACGTATAACGTTATGTAGCATTACGTAACCACGAATAACGTTATGTATCATTACGTAACAACGTATAACGTTATGTAGCATTACGTAACAACGTATAACGTTATGTAGCATTACGTAACAGCGTATAACGTTATGTAGTATTACGTGACAACGTACAACGTTATATAATACTACGTAATGGCGTATAACGTTATGTAGCATTACGTAACAATGTATACCGTTATATAATACTACGTAATGACGTATAACGTTAGGTAGCATTACGTAACAACGTATAACGTTATCTACTATTACGTAATGACGTATAACGTTATGTAGCATTACGTAACAACGTATAACGTTATGTAGCATTACGTAACAACGTATAACGTTATGTAGCATTACGTAAAGACGCATAACGCTATGTAGCATTACGTCACAACGTGTAACGTTATATACTATTACGTAATGACATATAACGTTATGTAGCATTACGTATCAACGTATAACGTTGTGTGGCATTACGTTATGACGTATAACGTTCTGTAGCATTACGTAATAACGTATAACGTTATATAATACTACGTAATGACGTATAACGTTATGTAGCATTACGTAACAACGTATACCGTTATATAATACTACGTAAAGACGTATAACGTTATGTAGCATTACGTCACAACGTATAACGTTATATACTATTACGTAACAACGTATAACGTTAAGTAGCATTACGTAACGACGCATAACGTTAAATACTATTACGTAATGACGTACAACGTTATGTAGTATTACGTAACAACGTATGACGTTATATACTATTACGTAATGGTGTATAACGTTATTCAACATTATATATCAACGTATAACGTTATCTAGTATTACGTAGTGACGTATAACGTTCTGTAGCATTACGTAATAACGTATAACGTTATATAATACTACGTAACGACGTATAACGTTATGTAACATTACGTTATAACGTATAACGTATCTACTATTACGTAATGACGTATAACGTTATGTAGCATTACGTAACAACGTATAACGTTATGTATCATTACGTAACAACGTATAACGTTATGTAGCATTACGTAACAACGTATAACGTTATGTAGAATTACGTAACAGCGTATAACGTTATGTAGTATTACGTAACAACGTATAACGTTATGTAGCATTACGTAACAACGTATACCGTTATATAATACTACGTAATGACGTATAACGTTATGTAGTATTACGTGACAACGTACAACGTTATATAATACTACGTAATGACGTATAACGTTATGTAGCATTACGTAACAACGTATACCGTTATATAATACTACGTAAAGACGTATAACGTTATGTAGCATTACGTCACAACGTATAACGTTATATACTATTACGTAACAACGTATAACGTTAAGTAGCATTACGTAACGACGCATAACGTTAAATACTATTACGTAATGACGTATAACGTTATGTAGCATTACGTAACAGCGTTTAACGTTATGTAGCATTACGTTACGACGCATAACGTTATATAATACTACGTAATGACGTATAACGTTATGTAGTATTACGTAACAACGTATAACGTTATATACTAATACGTAATGACGTATAACGTTATGTAGCATTTCGTAACAACGTATAACGTTATATATTATTACGTAATGACGTATAACGTTATGTAATACAACGTAATAACGTATAACGTTATATATTATTACCTAATGACGTATAACGTTATATACTATTACGTTATGACGTATAACGCTATGTAGCATAACGTCACAACGTGTAACTTTATATACTATTACGTAATGACGTATAACGTTATGTAGCATTACGTAACAACGTATAACGTTATGTAGCATTACGTAACAACGTATAACGTTATGTAGTATTACGTAACAACTTATAACGTTATCTACTATTACGTAATGGTGTATAACGTTATTCAACATTATGTGTCAACGTATAACGTTATCTACTATTACGTAATGACGTATAACGTTCTGTAGCATTACGTAATAACGTATAACGTTATATAATACTACGTAACGACGTATAACGTTATGTAACATTACGTTATAACGTATAACGTATCTACTATTACGTAATGACGTATAACGTTATGTAGCATTACGTAACAACGTATAACGTTATGTATCATTACGTAACAACGTATAACGTTATGTAGCATTACGTAACAACGTATAACGTTATGTAGTATTACGTAACAACGTATAACGTTATCTACTATTACGTAATGACTTATAACGTTATGTAGCATAACGTAGCAACGTATAATGTTATATACAATTACGTAATAACGTATAACGTTATGTAGCGTTACGTAACAACGTATAACGTTATGTATCATTACGTAACAACATATAACGTTATGTGGCTTTACGTTATGACGTATAACGTTATGTAGCATGACGTTATCACGTATAACGTTATGTAGCATTACGTTATAACGTATAATGTTATCTACTACTACGTAATAACGTATAACGTTATGTAGCATTACGTAACCACGAATAACGTTATCTACTATTACGTAATGACGTATAACGCTATGTAGCATTACGTAACAACGTATAACGTAATATAATACTACGTAATGACGTACAACGTTATGTAGTATTACGTAACAACGTATGACGTTATATACTATTACGTAATGGTGTATAACGTTATTCAACATTATATATCAACGTATAACGTTATCTAGTATTACGTAGTGACGTATAACGTTCTGTAGCATTACGTAATAACGTATAACGTTATATAATACTACGTAACGACGTATAACGTTATGTAACATTACGTTATAACGTATAACGTATCTACTATTACGTAATGACGTATAACGTTATGTAGCATTACGTAACAACGTATAACGTTCTGTATCGTTACGTAACAACGTATAACGTTATGTAGCATTACGTAACAACGTATAACGTTATGTAGCATTACGTAACAGCGTATAACGTTATGTAGTATTACGTAACAACGTATAACGTTATGTAGCATTACGTAACAACGTATACCGTTATATAATACTACGTAATGACGTATAACGTTATGTAGTATTACGTGACAACGTACAACGTTATATAATACTACGTAATGACGTATAACGTTATGTAGCATTACGTAACAGCGTATACCGTTATATAATACTACGTAAAGACGTATAACGTTATGTAGCATTACGTCACAACGTATACCGTTATATACTATTACGTAACAACGTATAACGTTATGTAGCATTACGTAACGACGCATAACGTTAAATACTATTACGTAATGACGTATAACGTTATGTAGCATTACGTAACAGCGTTTAACGTTATGTAGCATTACGTTACGACGCATAACGTTATATAATACTACGTAATGACGTATAACGTTATGTAGTATTACGTAACAACGTATAACGTTATATACTATTACGTAATGACGTATAACGTTATGTAGCATTTCGTAACAACGTATATCGTTATATATTATTACGTAATGACGTATAACGTTATGTAATACAACGTAATAACGTATAACGTTATATATTATTACCTAATGACGTATAACGTTATATACTATTACGTTATGACGTATAACGCTATGTAGCATAACGTCACAACGTGTAACGTTATATACTATTACGTAATGACGTATAACGTTATGTAGCATTACGAAACAACGTATAACGTTATCTAGCATTACGTCACAACGTATAACGTTATATATTATTACCTAATGGCGTATAACGTTATATACTATTTCGTTATGACGTATAACGTTATGTAGCATGACGTTATAACGTATAACGTTATCTATTACTACGTAATGGCGTATAACGTTATCTACTATTACGTAATGACGTATAACGTTATGTAGCATTACGTAACAACGTATAACGTTATATAATACTACGTAATGACGTATAACGTTATGTAGCATTACGTCACAACGTGTAAAGTTATATACTATTACGTAATGACGTATAACGTTATGTAGCATTACGTAACAACGTATACCGTTATATAATACTACGTAATGACATATAGCGTTATGTAGCATTACGTCACAACGTATAACGTTATATACTATTACGTAACAACGTATAACGTTATGTAGCATTACGTAACGACGCATAACGTTAAATACTATTACGTAATGACGTATAACGTTATGTAGCATTACGTAACAGCGTTTAACGTTATGTAGCATTACGTTACGACGCATAACGTTATATAATACTACGTAAAGACGTATAACGTTATGTAGCATTACGTCACAACGTATAACATTATATACTATTACGTAACAACGTATAACGTTATGTAGCATTACGTAACTACGCATAACGTTAAATACTATTACGTAATGACGTATAACGTTATGTAGCATTACGTAACAGCGTTTAACGTTATGTAGCATTACGTTATGACGCATAACGTTATATAATACTACGTAATGTCGTATAACGTTATGTAGCATTACGTCACAACGTATAACGTTATATGCTATTACGTAATGACGTATAACGTTATGTAGCATTACGTAACAACGTATACCGTTATATACTATTACGTTATGACGTATAACGCTATGTAGCATAACGTCACAACGTGTAACGTTATATACTATTACGTAATGACGTATAACGTTATGTAGCATTACGTTACGACGCATAACGTTATATAATACTACGTAATGACGTATAACGTTATATAATACAACGTAATGACGTATGACGTTATATATTATTACCTAATGATGTATAACGTTATATACTATTACGTAATGACGTATAACGTTATGTAGCATTACGTAACAACGTATAACGTTATGTAGCATTACGTAACAACGTATAACGTTATGTAGCATTACGTAAAGACGTATAACGCTATGTAGCATTACGTCACAACGTGTAACGTTATATACTATTACGTAATGACGTATAACGTTATGTAGCATTACGTATCAACGTATAACGTTATGTGGCATTACGTTATGACGTATAACGTTCTGTAGCATTACGTAATAACGTATAACGTTATATAATACTACGTAATGACGTATAACGTTATGTAGCATTACGTAACAACGTATACCGTTATATAATACTACGTAATGACGTATAACGTTATGTAGCATTACGTAACAACGTATACCGTTATATAATACTACGTAATGACGTATAACGTTATGTAGTATTACGTGACAACGTACAACGTTATATAATACTACGTAATGACGTATAACGTTATGTATCATTACGTAACAACGTATAACGTTATGTGGCTTTACGTTATGACGTATAACGTTATGTAGCATGACGTTATCACGTATAACGTTATGTAGCATTACGTAACAACGTATAACGTTATGTATCATTACGTAACAACGTATAACGTTATGTAGCATTACGTAACAACGTATAACGTTATGTAGCATTACGTAACAGCGTATAACGTTATGTAGTATTACGTAACAACGTATAACGTTATGTAGCATTACGTAACAACGTATACCGTTATATAATACTACGTAATGACGTATAACGTTATGTAGTATTACGTGACAACGTACAACGTTATATAATACTACGTAATGACGTATAACGTTATGTAGCATTACGTAACAACGAATACCGTTATATAATACTACGTAAAGACGTATAACGTTATGTAGCATTACGTCACAACGTATAACGTTATATACTATTACGTAAAAACGTATAACGTTATGTAGCATTACGTAACGACGCATAACGTTAAATACTATTACGTAATGACGTATAACGTTATGTAGCATTACGTAACAGCGTTTAACGTTATGTAGCATTACGTTACGACGCATAACGTTATATAATACTACGTAATGACGTATAACGTTATGTAGTATTACGTAACAACGTATAACGTTATATACTATTACGTAATGACGTATAACGTTATGTAGCATTTCGTAACAACGTATAACGTTATATATTATTACGTAATGACGTATAACGTTATGTAATACAACGTAATAACGAATAACGTTATATATTATTACCTAATGACGTATAACGTTATATACTATTACGTTATGACGTATAACGCTATGTAGCATAACGTCACAACGTGTAACGTTATATACTATTACGTAATGACGTATAACGTTATGTAGCATTACGTAACAACGTATAACGTTATCTAGCATTACGTCACAACGTATAACGTTATATATTATTACCTAATGGCGTATAACGTTATATACTATTTCGTTATGACGTATAACGTTATGTAGCATGACGTTATAACGTATAACGTTATCTATTACTACGTAATGGCGTATAACGTTATCTACTATTACGTAATGACGTATAACGTTATGTAGCATTACGTAACAACGTATCACGTTATATAATACTACGTAATGACGTATAACGTTATGTAGCATTACGTCACAACGTGTAAAGTTATATACTATTACGTAATGACGTATAACGTTATGTAGCATTACGTAACAACGTATACCGTTATATAATACTACGTAATGACGTATAACGTTATGTAGCATGACGTAACAACGTATAACGTTATATACTATTACGTAATGACGTATAACGTTATGTAGCATTACGTATCGACGTATAACGTTATGTGGCATTACGTTATGACGTATAACGTTCTGTAGCATTACGTAATAACGTATAACGTTATATAATACTACGTAATGACGTATAACGTTATGTAGCATTACGTAACAACGTATACCGTTATATAATACTACGTAATGACGTATAACGTTATGTAGCATGACGTAACAACGTATAGCGTTATCTACTATTACTTAATGACTTATAACGTTATGTAGCATTCCGTAACGTCGTATAACGTTATATGCTATTACGTAATGACGTATAACGTTATGTATCATTACGTAACAACGTATAACGTTATGTAGCATTACGTAACAACGTATAACGTTATGTAGTATTACGTAACAACGTATACCGTTATATACTATTACGTAACAACGTATAACGTTATGTAGCATTACGTAACGACGCATAACGTTAAATACTATTACGTAATGACGTATAACGTTATGTAGCATTACGTAACAGCGTTTAACGTTATGTAGCATTACGTTACGACGCATAACGTTATATAATACTACGTAATGACGTATAACGTTATGTAGTATTACGTAACAACGTATAACGTTATATACTATTACGTAATGACGTATAACGTTATGTAGCATTTCGTAACAAAGTATAAAGTTATGTATCATTACGTAACAACATATAACGTTGTGTGGCTTTACGTTATGACGTATAACGTTATGTAGCATGACGTTATCACGTATAACATTATGTAGCATTACGTTATAACGTATAATGTTATCTACTATTACGTAATAACGTATAACGTTATGTAGCATTACGTAACCACGAATAACGTTATCTACTATTACGTAATGACGTATAACGCTATGTAGCATTACGTAACAACGTATAACGTAATATAATACTACGTAATGACGTACAACGTTATGTAGTATTACGTAACAACGTATGACGTTATATACTATTACGTAATGGTGTATAACGTTATTCAACATTATATATCAACGTATAACGCTATCTAGTATTACGTAGTGACGTATAACGTTCTGTAGCATTACGTAATAACATATAACGTTATATAATACTACGTAACGACGTATAACATTATGTAACATTAGGTTATAACGTATAACGTATCTACTATTACGTAATGACGTATAACGTTATGTAGCATTACGTAACAACGTATAACGTTATGTATCATTACGTAACAACGTATAACGTTATGTAGCATTACGTAACAACGTATAACGTTATGTAGCATTACGTCACAACGTATACCGTTATATACTATTACGTAACAACGTATAACGTTATGTAGCATTACGTAACGACGCATAACGTTAAATACTATTACGTAATGACGTATAACGTTATGTAGCATTACGTAACAGCGTTTAACGTTATGTAGCATTACGTTACGACGCATAACGTTATATAATACTACGTAATGACGTATAACGTTATGTAGTATTACGTAACAACGTATAACGTTATATACTATTACGTAATGACGTATAACGTTATGTAGCATTTCGTAACAACGTATAACGTTATATATTATTACGTAATGACGTATAACGTTATGTAATACAACGTAATAACGTATAACGTTATATATTATTACCTAATGACGTATAACGTTATATACTATTACGTTATGACGTATAACGCTATGTAGCATAACGTCACAACGTGTAACGTTACATACTATTACGTAATGACGTATAACGTTATGTAGCATTACGTAACAACGTATAACGTTATCTAGCATTACGTCACAACGTATAACGTTATATATTATTACCTAATGGCGTATAACGTTATATACTATTTCGTTATGACGTATAACGTTATGTAGCATGACGTTATTACGTATAACGTTATCTATTACTACGTAATGGCGTATAACGTTATCTACTATTACGTAATGACGTATAACGTTATGTAGCATTACGTAACAACGTATAACGTTATATAATACTACGTAATGACGTATAACGTTATGTAGCATTACGTCACAACGTGTAAAGTTATATACTATTACGTAATGACGTATAACGTTATGTAGCATTACGTAACAACGTATACCGTTATATAATACTACGTAATGACATATAGCGTTATGTAGCATTACGTCACAACGTATAACGTTATATACTATTACGTAACAACGTATAACGTTATGTAGCATTACGTAACGACGCATAACGTTAAATACTATTACGTAATGACGTATAACGTTATGTAGCATTACGTAACAGCGTTTAACGTTATGTAGCATTACGTTACGACGCATAACGTTATATAATACTACGTAAAGACGTATAACGTTATGTAGCATTACGTCACAACGTATAACGTTATATACTATTACGTAACAACGTATAACGTTATGTAGCATTACGTAACTACGCATAACGTTAAATACTATTACGTAATGACGTATAACGTTATGTAGCATTACGTAACAGCGTTTAACGTTATGTAGCATTACGTTATGACGCATAACGTTATATAATACTACGTAATGTCGTATAACGTTATGTAGCATTACGTAACAAAGTATAAAGTTATGTATCATTACGTAACAACATATAACGTTATGTGGCTTTACGTTATCACGTATAACGTTATGTAGCATGACGTTATCACGTATAACGTTATGTAGCATTACGTTATAACGTATAATGTTATCTACTATTACGTAATAACGTATAACGTTATGTAGCATTACGTAACCACGAATAACGTTATCTACTATTACGTAATGACGTATAACGCTATGTAGCATTACGTAACAACGTATAACGTAATATAATACTACGTAATGACGTACAACGTTATGTAGTATTACGTAACAACGTATGACGTTATATACTATTACGTAATGGTGTATAACGTTATTCAACATTATATATCAACGTATAACGCTATCTAGTATTACGTAGTGACGTATAACGTTCTGTAGCATTACGTAATAACATATAACGTTATATAATACTACGTAACGACGTATAACATTATGTAACATTAGGTTATAACGTATAACGTATCTACTATTACGTAATGACGTATAACGTTATGTAGCATTACGTAACAACGTATAACGTTATGTATCATTACGTAACAACGTATAACGTTATGTAGCATTACGTAACAACGTATAACGTTATGTAGCATTACGTAACAGCGTATAACGTTATGTAGTATTACGTAACAACGTATAACGTTATGTAGCATTACGTAACAACGTATACCGTTATATAATACCTCGTAATGACGTATAACGTTATGTAGCATTACGTAACTACGCATAACGTTAAATACTATTACGTAATGACGTATAACGTTATGTAGCATTACGTAACAACGTATACCGTTATATACTATTACGTTATGACGTATAACGCTATGTAGCATAACGTCACAACGTGTAACGTTATATACTATTACGTAATGACGTATAACGTTATGTAGCATTACGTAACAACGTATACCGTTATATAATACTACGTAATGACGTATAACGTTATGTAGCATGACGTAACAACGTATAACGTTATCTACTATTACGTAATGACGTATAACGTTATGTAGCATTACGTATCGACGTATAACGTTATGTGGCATTACGTTATGACGTATAACGTTCTGTAGCATTACGTAATAACGTATAACGTTATATAATACTACGTAATGACGTATAACGTTATGTAGCATTACGTAACAACGTATACCGTTATATAATACTACGTAATGACGTATAACGTTATGTAGCATGACGTAACAACGTATAGCGTTATCTACTATTACTTAATGACTTATAACGTTATGTAGCATTCCGTAACGTCGTATAACGTTATATGCTATTACGTAATGACGTATAACGTTATGTATCATTACGTAACAACGTATAACGTTATGTAGCATTACGTAACAACGTATAACGTTATGTAGTATTACGTAACAACGTATAACGTTATCTACTATTACGTAATGACGTATAACGTTATGTAGCATAACGTAGCAACGTATAATGTTATATACAATTACGTAATAACGTATAACGTTATGTAGCATTACGTAACAAAGTATAAAGTTATGTATCATTACGTAACAACATATAACGTTATGTGGCTTTACGTTATGACGTATAACGTTATGTAGCATGACGTTATCACGTATAACGTTATGTAGCATTACGTTATAACGTATAATGTTATCTACTATTACGTAATAACGTATAACGTTATGTAGCATTACGTAACCACGAATAACGTTATCTACTATTACGTAATGACGTATAACGCTATGTAGCATTACGTAACAACGTATAACGTAATATAATACTACGTAATGACGTACAACGTTATGTAGTATTACGTAACAACGTATGACGTTATATACTATTACGTAATGGTGTATAACGTTATTCAACATTATATATCAACGTATAACGCTATCTAGTATTACGTAGTGACGTATAACGTTCTGTAGCATTACGTAATAACATATAACGTTATATAATACTACGTAACGACGTATAACATTATGTAACATTAGGTTATAACGTATAACGTATCTACTATTACGTAATGACGTATAACGTTATGTAGCATTACGTAACAACGTATAACGTTATGTATCATTACGTAACAACGTATAACGTTATGTAGCATTACGTAACAACGTATAACGTTATGTAGCATTACGTAACAGCGTATAACGTTATGTAGTATTACGTAACAACGTATAACGTTATGTAGCATTACGTAACAACGTATACCGTTATATAATACCTCGTAATGACGTATAACGTTATGTAGCATTACGTAACAACGTATACCGTTATATAATACTACGTAATGACGTATAACGTTATGTAGCATTACGTCACAACGTATAACGTTATATACTATTACGTAACAACGTATAACGTTATGTAGCATTACGTAACGACGCATAACGTTAAATACTATTACGTAATGACGTATAACGTTATGTAGCATTACGTAACAGCGTTTAACGTTATGTAGCATTACGTTACGACGCATAACGTTATATAATACTACGTAATGACGTATAACGTTATGTAGTATTACGTAACAACGTATAACGTTATATACTATTACGTAATGACGTATAACGTTATGTAGCATTTCGTAACAACGTATAACGTTATATATTATTACGTAATGACGTATAACGTTATGTAATACAACGTAATAACGTATAACGTTATATATTATTACCTAATGACGAATAACGTTATATACTATTACGTTATGACGTATAACGCTATGTAGCATAACGTCACAACGTGTAACGTTATATACTATTACGTAATGACGTATAACGTTATGTAGCAATACGTAACAACGTATAACGTTATCTAGCATTACGCCACAACGTATAACGTTATATATTATTACCTAATGGCGTATAACGTTATATACTATTTCGTTATGACGTATAACGCTTTGTAGCATGACGTTATAACGTATAACGTTATCTATTACTACGTAATGGCGTATAACGTTATCTACTATTACGTAATGACGTATAACGTTATGTAGCATTACGTAACAACGTATAACGTTATATAATACTACTTAATGACGTATAACGTTATGTAGCATGACGTTATAACGTATAACGTTCTATACTATTACGTAATGACGTATAACGTTATGTAGCATGACGTAACAACGTATAACGTAATGTAATATTACGTAACAACGTATAACGTCATCTACTATTACGTATTGACGTATAACGATATGTAGCATTACGTAACAACGTATAACGTTATGTAGCACTACGTTACGACGCATAACGTTATATAATACTACGTAATGACGTATAACGTTATATATTATTACCTAATGACGTATAACTTTATATACTATTACGTTATGACGTATAAAGCTATGCAGCATTACGTCACAACGTGTAATGTTATATACTATTACGTAATGACGTATAACGTTATGTAGCATTACGTAACAACATATACCGTTATATAATACTATGTAATGACGTATAACGTTATGTAGCATTACGTCACAACGTATAACGTTATATACTATTACGTAACAACGTATAACGTTGTGTAGCATTAGGTAACGACGCATAACGTTATATAATACTACGTAATGACGTATAACGTTATGTTGTATTACGTAACAACGTATAACGTTATATACTATTACGTAATGACGTATAACGTTATGTAGCATTTCGAAACAACGTATAACGTTATATATTATTACGTAATGACGTATAACGTTATGTAATACATCGTAATAACGTATAACGTTATATATTATTACCTAATGACGTATAACGTTATATACTATTACGTTATGACGTATAACGCTATGTAGCATAACGTCATAACGTGTAACGTTATATACTATTACGTAATGACGTATAACGTTATGTAGCATTACGTTACGACGCATAACGTTATATAATACTACGTAATGACGTATAACGTTATATAATACAACGTAATGACGTATGACGTTATATATTATTACCTAATGACGTATAACGTTATATACTATTACGTTATAACGTATAACGCTATGCAGCATTACGTCACAACGTGTAACGTTATATAGTATTACGTAATGACGTATAACGTTATGTAGCGTTACGTAACAACGTATAACGTTATGTATCATTACGTAACAACGTTTAACGTTATGTAGCATTCCGTAACGACGTATAACGTTATCTACTATTACGTAATGACGTATAACGTTATGTAGCATTACGTTACGACGTATAACGTTATATAATACTACGTAAAGACGTATAACGCTATGTAGCATTACGTAACAACGTATAACGTTATGTAGTATTTCGTAACAACGTATAACGTTATCTACTATTACGTAATGACGTATATCGCTATGTAGCATTACGTAACAACGTATAACGTTATATATTATTACGTAATGACGTATAACGTTATGTATCATTACGTAACAACATATAACGATATGTGGCTTTACGTTATGACGTATAACGTTATGTAGCATGACGTTATCACGTATAACGTTATGTAGCATTACGTTATAACGTATAATGTTATCTACTATTACGTAATAACGCATAACGTTATGTAGCATTACGTAACCACGAATAACGTTATCTACTATTACGTAATGACGTATAACGCTATGTAGCATTACGTAACAACGTATAACGTTATATAATACTACGTAATGACGTACAACGTTATGTAGTATTACGTAACAACGTATGACGTTATAGACTATTACGTAATGGTGTATAACGTTATTCAACATTATATATCAACGTATAACGTTATCTAGTATTACGTAGTGACGTATAACGTTCTGTAGCATTACGTAATAACGTATAACGTTATATAATACTACGTAACGACGTATAACGTTATGTAACATTACGTTATAACGTATAACGTTATATAATACTACGTAATGACGTATAACGTTATGTAGCATTACGTAACAACGTATAACGTTATGTATCATTACGTAACAACGTATAACGTTATGTAGCATTACGTAACAACGTATAACGTTATGTAGCATTACGTAACAGCGTATAACGTTATGTAGTATTACGTAACAACGTATAACGTTATGTAGCATTACGTAACAACGTATACCGTTATATAATACTACGTAATGACGTATAACGTTATGTAGTATTACGTGACAACGTACAACGTTATATAATACTACGTAATGACGTATAACGTTATGTAGCATTACGTAACAACGTATACCGTTATATAATACTACGTAATGACGTATAGCGTTATGTAGCATTACGTAACAACGTATAACGTTATCTACTATTACGTAATGACGTATAACGTTATGTAGCATTACGTAACAACGTATAACGTTATGTAGCATTACGTAACAACGTATAACGTTATGTAGCATTACGTAAAGACGTATAACGCTATATAGCATTACGTCACAACGTGTAACGTTATATGCTATTACGTAATGACGTATGACGTTATGTAGCATTACGTATCAACGTATAACGTTATGTGTCATTACGTTATGACGTTTAACGTTCTGTAGCATTACGTAATAACGTATAACGTTATATAATACTACGTAATGACGTATAACGTTATGTAGCATGACGTAACAACGTATAACGTTATCTACTATTACGTAATGACTTATAACGTTATGTAGCATTCCGTAACGTCGTATAATGTTATGTACCATTACGTATCAACGTGTAACGTTATATACTATTACGTAATGACGTATAACGTTCTGTAGCATTACGTAATAACGTATAACGTTATATAATACTACGTAACGACGTACAACGTTATGTACCATTACGTTATAACGTATAACGTATCTACTATTACGTAATGACGTATAACGTTATGTAGCATTACGTAACAACGTATAACGTTATGTAGCATTACGTAAAGACGTATAACGCTATGTAGCATTACGTCACAACGTGTAACGTTATATGCTATTACGTAATGACGTATAACGTTATGTAGCATTACGTAACAACGTATACCGTTATATAATACTACGTAATGACGTATAACGTTATGTAGCATTACGTCACAACGTATAACGTTATATACTATTACGTAATTACGTATAACGTTATGTAGCATTACGTAACGACGCATAACGTTAAATACTATTACGTAATGACGTATAACGTTATGTAGCATTACGTAACAGCGTTTAACGTTATGTAGCATTACGTTACGACGCATAACGTTATATAATACTACGTAATGACGTATAACGTTATGTAGTATTACGTAACAACGTACAACGTTATATACTTTTACGTAATGACGTATAACGTTATGTAGCATTACGTAACAACGTATAACGTTATGTAGCATTACGTAACAACTTATAACGTTATGTAGCATTACGTAACAGCGTATAACGTTATGTAGTATTAAGTAACAACGTATAACGTTATGTAGCATTACGTAACAACGTATACCGTTATATAACACTACGTAATGACGTATAACGTTATGTAGTATTACGTGACAACGTACAACGTTATATAATACTACGTAATGACGTATAACGTTATGTAGCATTACGTAACAACGTATACCGTTATATAATACTACGTAATGACGTATAGCGTTATGTAGCATTACGTAACAACGTATAACGTTATCTACTATTACGTAATGACGTATAACGTTATGTAGCATTACGTAACAACGTATAACGTTATGTAGCATTACGTAACAACGTATAACGTTATGTAGCATTACGTAAAGACGTATAACGCTATGTAGCATTACGTCACAACGTGTAACGTTATATGCTATTACGTAATAACGTATAACGTTATGTAGCATTACGTATCAACGTATAACGTTATGTGGCATTACGTTATGACGTATAACGTTCTGTAGCATTACGTAATAACGTATAACGTTATATAATACTACGTAATGACGTATAACGTTATGTAGCATGACGTAACAACGTATAACGTTATCTACTATTACGTAATGACTTATAACGTTATGTAGCATTCCGTAACGTCGTATAATGTTATGTACCATTACGTATCAACGTGTAACGTTATATACTATTACGTAATGACGTATAACGTTCTGTAGCATTACGTAATAACGTATAACGTTATATAATACTACGTAACGACGTACAACGTTATGTAACATTACGTTATAACGTATAACGTATCTACTATTACGTAATGACGTATAACGTTATGTAGCATTACGTAACAACGTATAACGTTATGTAGCATTACGTAAAGACGTATAACGCTATGTAGCATTACGTCACAACGTGTAACGTTATATGCTATTACGTAATGACGTATAACGTTATGTAGCATTACGTAACAACGTATACCGTTATATAATACTACGTAATGACGTATAACGTTATGTAGCATTACGTCACAACGTATAACGTTATATACTATTACGTAATTACGTATAACGTTATGTAGCATTACGTAACGACGCATAACGTTAAATACTATTACGTAATGACGTATAACGTTATGTAGCATTACGTAACAGCGTTTAACGTTATGTAGCATTACGTTACGACGCATAACGTTATATAATACTACGTAATGACGTATAACGTTATGTAGCATTACGTCACAACGTGTAACGTTACATGCTATTACGTAATGACGTATAACGTTATGTAGCATTACGTATCAACGTATAACGTTATATAATACTACGTAATGACGTATAACATTCTGTAGCATTACGTAATAACGTATAACGTTATATAATACTACGTAACGACGTACAACGTTATGTAACATTACGTTATAACGTATAACGTATCTACTATTACGTAATGACGTATAACGTTATGTAGCATTACGTAACAACGTATAACGTTATGTAGCATTACGTAAAGACGTATAACGCTATGTAGCATTACGTCACAACGTGTAACGTTATATGCTATTACGTAATGACGTATAACGTTATGTAGCATTACGTAACAACGTATACCGTTATATAATACTACGTAATGACGTATAACGTTATGTAGCATTACGTCACAACGTATAACGTTATATACTATTACGTAATTACGTATAACGTTATGTAGCATTACGTAACAACGTATAACGTTTTGTAGTATTACGTAACAACGTATAACGTTATGTAGCATTACGTAACGACGCATAACGTTAAATACTATTACGTAATGACGTATAACGTTATGTAGCATTACGTAACAGCGTTTAACGTTATGTAGCATTACGTTACGACGCATAACGTTATATAATACTACGTAATGACGTATAACGTTATGTAGTATTACGTAACAACGTATAACGTTATATGCTATTACGTAATGACGTATAACGTTATGTAGCATTTCGTAACAACGTATAACGTTATATATTATTACGTAATGACGTATAACGTTATATATTATTACCTAATGACGTATAACGTTATATACTATTACGTTATGACGTATAACGCTATGTAGCATAACGTCACAACGTGTAACGTTATATAGTATTACGTAATGACGTATAACGTTATGTAGCATTACGTAACAACGTATAACGTTATATATTATTACGTAATGACGTATAACGTTATGTAGCATTACGTAACAACGTATAACGTTATAAAGTATTACGTAATGAGGTATAACGTTATGTAGCATTACGTAACAACGTATACCGAAATATAATACTACGTAATGACGTATAACGTTATGTAGTATTACGTGACAACGTACAACGTTATATAATACTACGTAATGACGTATAACGTTATGTAGCATTCCGTAACGTCGCATAACGTTATGTACCATTACGTATCAACGTGTAACGTTATATACTATTACGTAATGACTTATAACGTAATGTAGCATTACGTATCAACGTATAACGTTATGTGGCATTACGTTATGACGTATAACGTTATGTAGCATGACGTTATCACGTATAACGTTATGTAGCATTACGTTATAACGTATAATGTTATCTACTATTACGTAATAACGTATAACGTTATGTAGCATTACGTAACCACGAATAACGTTATCTACTATTACGTAATGACGTATAACGTTATGTAGCATTACGTAACAACGTATAACTTTATATAATACTACGTAATGACGTACAACGTTATGTAGTATTACGTAACAACTTATGACGTTATATACTATTACGTAATGGCGTATAACGTTATTCAACATTATGTATCAACGTATAACGTTATCTACTATTACGTAATGACGTATAACGTCATGTATCATTACGTAACAACCTATTACGTTATGTAGCATTACGTAACAACGTAGAACGTTATATATTATTACGTAATGACGTATAACGTTATGTAGCATTACGTAACAACGTATAACGTTATGTAGTATTACGTAACAACGTATAACGTTATCTACTATTACGTAATGACGTATAACGATATGTAGCATTACGTAACAACGTATAACGTTATGTAGCACTACGTTACGACGCATAACGTTATATAATACTACGTAATGACGTATAACGTTATATATTATTACCTAATGACGTATAACTTTAAATACTATTACGTTATGACGTATAACGCTATGCAGCATTACGTCACAACGTGTAACGTTATATACTATTACGTAATGACGTATAACGTTATGTAGCATAAGGTAGCAACGTATAATGTTATATACAATTACGTAATAACGTATAACGATATGTAGCATTACGTAACAACGTATAACGTTATGTAGCATTACGTTACGACGCATAACGTTATATAATACTACGTAATGACGTATAACGTTATATAATACAACGTAATGACGTATAACGTTATATATTATTACCTAATGACGTATAACGTTATATACTATTACGTTATAACGTATAACGCTATGCAGCATTACGTCACAACGTGTAACGTTATATAGTATTACGTAATGACGTATAACGTTATGTAGCATTACGTAACAACGTATAACGTTATATATTATTACGTAATGACGTATAACGTTATGTAGCATTACGTAACAACGTATAACGTTATAAAGTATTACGTAATGAGGTATAACGTTATGTAGCATTACGTAACAACGTATACCGTTATATAATACTACGTAATGACGTATAACGTTATGTAGTATTACGTGACAACGTACAACGTTATATAATACTACGTAATGACGTATAACGTTATGTAGCATTCCGTAACGTCGCATAACGTTATGTACCATTACGTATCAACGAGTAACGTTATATACTATTACGTAATGACTTATAACGTAATGTAGCATTACGTATCAACGTATAACGTTATGTGGCATTACGTTATGACGTATAACGTTATGTAGCATGACGTTATCACGTATAACGTTATGTAGCATTACGTTATAACGTATAATGTTATCTACTATTACGTAATAACGTATAACGTTATGTAGCATTACGTAACCACGAATAACGTTATCTACTATTACGTAATGACGTATAACGTTATGTAGCATTACGTAACAACGTATAACTTTATATAATACTACGTAATGACGTACAACGTTATGTAGTATTACGTAACAACTTATGAAGTTATATACTATTACGTAATGGCGTATAACGTTATTCAACATTATGTATCAACGTATAACGTTATCTACTATTACGTAATGACGTATAACGTCATGTATCATTACGTAACAACCTATTACGTTATGTAGCATTACGTAACAACGTAGAACGTTATATATTATTACGTAATGACGTATAACGTTATGTAGCATTACGTAACAACGTATGACGTTATAAACTATTACGTAATGAGGTATAACGTTATGTAGCATTACGTAACAACGTATACCGTTATATAATACTACGTAATGACGTATAACGTTTTGTAACATTACGTTATAACGTATAACGTATCTACTATTACGTAATGACGTATAACGTTATGTAGCATTACGTAACAACGTATAACGTTATGTATCATTACGTAACAACGTATAACGTTATGTAGCATTACGTAACAACGTATAACGTTATGTAGTATTACGTAACAACGTATAACGTTATCTACTATTACGTAATGACGTACAACGTTATGTAGTATTACGTAACAACTTATGACGTTATATACTATTACGTAATGGCGTATAACGTTATTCCACATTATGTATCAACGTATAACGTTATCTACTATTACGTAATGACGTATAACGTCATGTATCATTACGTAACAACGTATAACGTTATGTAGCATTACGTAACAACGTATAACGTTATATATTATTACGTAATGACGTATAACGTCATGTATGATTACGTAACAACGTATAACGTTATGTAGCATTACGTAACAACGTATAACGTTATGAACTATTACGTAATGACGTATAACGTTATGTAGCATTACGTAACAACGTATACCGTTATATAATACTACGTAATGACGTATAACGTTATGTATCATTACGTAACAACGTATAACGTTATGTGGCATTACGTTATGACGTATAACGTTATGTAGCATGACGTTATCACGTATAACGTTATGTAGCATTACGTTATAACGTATAATGTTATCTACTATTACGTAGTAACGTATAACGTTATGTAGCATAAGGTAGCAACGTGTAATGTTATATACAATTACGTAATAACGTATAACGATATGTAGCATTACGTAACAACGTATAACGTTATGTAGCATTACGTTACGACGCATAACGTTATATAATACTACGTAATGACGTATAACGTTATATAATACAACGTAATGACGTATAACGTTATATATTATTACCTAATGACGTATAACGTTATATACTATTACGTTATAACGTATAACGCTATGCAGCATTACGTCACAACGTGTAACGTTATATAGTATTACGTAATGACGTATAACGTTATGTAGCATTACGTAACAACGTATAACGTTATATATTATTACGTAATGACGTATAACGTTATGTAGCATTACGTAACAACGTATAACGTTATAAAGTATTACGTAATGAGGTATAACGTTATGTAGCATTACGTAACAACGTATAACGTTATAAAGTATTACGTAATGAGGTATAACGTTATGTAGCATTACGTAACAACGTATACCGTTATATAATACTACGTAATGACGTATAACGTTATGTAGTATTACGTGACAACGTACAACGTTATATAATACTACGTAATGACGTATAACGTTATGTAGCATTCCGTAACGTCGCATAACGTTATGTACCATTACGTATCAACGTGTAACGTTATATACTATTACGTAATGACTTATAACGTAATGTAGCATTACGTATCAACGTATAACGTTATGTGGCATTACGTTATGACGTATAACGTTATGTAGCATGACGTTATCACGTATAACGTTATGTAGCATTACGTTATAACGTATAATGTTATCTACTATTACGTAATAACGTATAACGTTATGTAGCATTACGTAACCACGAATAACGTTATCTACTATTACGTAATGACGTATAACGTTATGTAGCATTACGTAACAACGTATAACTTTATATAATACTACGTAATGACGTACAACGTTATGTAGTATTACGTAACAACTTATGACGTTATATACTATTACGTAATGGCGTATAACGTTATTCAACATTATGTATCAACGTATAACGTTATCTACTATTACGTAATGACGTATAACGTCATGTATCATTACGTAACAACCTATTACGTTATGTAGCATTACGTAACAACGTAGAACGTTATATATTATTACGTAATGACGTATAACGTTATGTAGCATTACGTAACAACGTATGACGTTATAAACTATTACGTAATGAGGTATAACGTTATGTAGCATTACGTAACAACGTATACCGTTATATAATACTACGTAATGACGTATAACGTTTTGTAACATTACGTTATAACGTATAACGTATCTACTATTACGTAATGACGTATAACGTTATGTAGCATTACGTAACAACGTATAACGTTATGTATCATTACGTAACAACGTATAACGTTATGTAGCATTACGTAACAACGTATAACGTTATGTAGTATTACGTAACAACGTATAGCGTTATCTACTATTACGTAATGACGTACAACGTTATGTAGTATTACGTAACAACTTATGACGTTATATACTATTACGTAATGGCGTATAACGTTATTCAACATTATGTATCAACGTATAACGTTATCTACTATTACGTAATGACGTATAACGTCATGTATCATTACGTAACAACGTATAACGTTATGTAGCATTACGTAACAACGTATAACGTTATATATTATTACGTAATGACGTATAACGTCATGTATGATTACGTAACAACGTATAACGTTATGTAGCATTACGTAACAACGTATAACGTTATGAACTATTACGTAATGACGTATAACGTTATGTAGCATTACGTAACAACGTATACCGTTATATAATACTACGTAATGACGTATAACGTTATGTATCATTACGTAACAACGTATAACGTTATGTGGCATTACGTTATGACGTATAACGTTATGTAGCATGACGTTATCACGTATAACGTTATGTAGCATTACGTTATAACGTATAATGTTATCTACTATTACGTAGTAACGTATAACGTTATGTAGCATTACGTAACCACGAATAACGTTATCTACTATTACGTAATGACGTATAACGTTATGTAGCATTACGTAACAACGTATAACGTTATATAATACTACGTAATGACGTACAACGTTATGTACTATTACGTAACAACGTATGACGTTATATACTATTACGTAATGGTGTATAACGTTATTCAATATTATGTATCAACGTATAACGTTATCTACTATTACGTAATGACGTATAACGTTCTGTAGCATTACGCAATAACGTATAACGTATCTACTATTACGTAATGACGTATAACGTTATGTAGCATTACGTAACAACGTATAACGTTATGTAGCATTACGTAACAACGTATAACATTATGTAGCATTACGTAACAACGCATAACGTTATGTAGCATTACGTAACAACGTATAACGTTATGTAGTATTACGTAACAACGTATAACGTTATGTAGCATTACGTAACAACGTATAACGTTATGTAGCATTACGTAACAACGTATAACGTTATGTAGCATTACGTAACAACGTATAACGTTATGTAGCATTACGTAACAACGTATAACGTTATATAATAATACGTAATGACGTACAACGTTATGTAGCATTACGTTATAACGTATAATGTTATCTACTATTACGTAATATCGTATAACGTTATTCAACATTATGTATCAACGTATAACGTTATCTACTATTACGTAATGACGAATAACGTCATGTATCATTACGTAACAACGTATAACGTTATGTAGCATTACGTAACAACGTAGAACGTTATATATTATTACGTAATGACGTATAACGTTATGTAGCATTACGTAACAACGTATGACGTTATAAACTATTACGTAATGAGGTATAACGTTATGTAGCATTACGTAACAACGTATACCGTTATATAATACTACGTAATGACGTACAACGTTTTGTAACATTACGTTATAACGTATAACGTATCTACTATTACGTAATGACGTATAACGTCATGTAGCATTACGTAACAACGTATAACGTTATGTTTCATTACGTAACAACGTATAACGTTATGTAGCATTACGTAACAACGTATAACGTTATGTAGCATTACGTAACAACGTATACCGTTATATAATACTACGTAATGACGTATAACGTTATGTAGTATTACGTGACAACGTACAACGTTATATAATAATACGTAATGACGTATAACGTTATGTAGCATTACGTAACAATGTATACCGTTATATAATACTACGTAATGACGTATAACGTTATGTAGCATTACGTAACAACGTATAACGTTATCTACTATTATGTAATGACGTATAACGTTATGTAGCATTACGTAACAACGTATAACGTTATGTAGCATTACGTAACAACGTATAACGTTATCTACTATTACGTAATGACGTATAACGTTCTGTAGCATTACTTAATAACGTATAACGTTATATAATACTACGTAACGACGTATAACGTTATGTAACATTACGTTATAACGTATAACGTATCTACTATTACGTAATGACATATAACGTTATGTAGCATTACGTAACAACGTATAACGTTATCTACTATTATGTAATGACGTATAACGTTATGTAGCATTACGTAACAACGTATAACGTTATGTAGCATTACGTAACAACGTATAACGTTATCTACTATTACGTAATGACGTATAACGTTCTGTAGCATTACTTAATAACGTATAACGTTATATAATACTACGTAACGACGTATAACGTTATGTAACATTACGTTATAACGTATAACGTATCTACTATTACGTAATGACGTATAACGTTATGTAGCATTACGTAACAACGTATAACGTTATGTAGCATTACGTAAAGACGTATAACGCTATGTAGCATTACGTCACAACGTGTAACGTTATATGCTATTACGTAATGACGTATAAAGTTATGTAGCATTACGTATCAACGTATAACGTTATGTGGCATTACGTGACAACGTATAACGTTATAAACTATTACGTAATGAGGTATAACGTTATGTAGCATTACGTAACAACGTATACCGTTATATAATACTACGTAATGACGTATAACGTTATCTAATATTACGTAATGAGGTATAACGTTATGTAGCATTACGTAACAACGTATACCGTTATATAATACTACGTAATGACGTATAACGTTATGTAGTATTACGTGACAACGTACAACGTTATATAATACTACGTAACGACGTATAACGTTATGTAACATTACGTCATAACGTATAACGTATCTACTATTACGTAATGACGTATAACGCTATGTAGCATTACGTCACAACGTGTAACGTTATATGCTATTACGTAATGAGGTATAACGTTATGTAGCATTACGTAACAACGTATACCGTTATATAATACTACGTAATGACGTATAACGATATGTAGTATTACGTGACAACGTACAACGTTATATAATACTACGTAATGACGTATAACGTTATGTAGCATTCCGTAACGTCGTATAACGTTATGTACCATTACGTATCAACGTGTAACGTTATATACTATTACGTAATGACTTATAACGTTATGTAGCATTATGTCACAACGTATAACGTTATGTGGCATTACGTTATGACGTATAACGTTATGTAGCATGACGTTATCACGTATAACGTTATGTAGCATTACGTTATAACGTATAATGTTATCTACTATTACGTAATAACGTATAACGTTATGTAGCATTACGTAACCACGAATAACGTTACCTAGTATTACGTAATGACGTATAACGTTATGTAGCATTACGTAACAACGTATAACGTTATATAATACTACGTAATGACGTACAACGTTATGTAGTATTACGTAACAACGTATGACGTTATATACTATTACGTAATGGTGTATAACGTTATTCAACATAATGTATCAACGTATAACGCTATCTACTATTACGTAATGACGTATAACGTTCTGTAGCATTACGTAATAACGTATAACGTTATATAATACTACGTAATAACGTAAAAAGTTATGTAGCATTACGTAACAACGTATAACGTTATGTAGTATTACGTAACAACGTATAACGTTATCTACTATTACGTAATGACGTATAACGATATGTAGCATTACGTAACAACGTATAACGTTATGTAGCACTACGTTACGACGCATAACGTTATATAATACTACGTAATGACGTATAACGTTATATATTATTACCTAATGACGTATAACTTTAAATACTATTACGTTATGACGTATAACGCTATGCAGCATTACGTCACAACGTGTAACGTTATATACTATTACGTAATGACGTATAACGTTATGTAGCATAAGGTAGCAACGTATAATGTTATATACAATTACGTAATAACGTATAACGATATGTAGCATTACGTAACAACGTATAACGTTATGTAGCATTACGTTACGACGCATAACGTTATATAATACTACGTAATGACGTATAACGTTATATAATACAACGTAATGACGTATAACGTTATATATTATTACCTAATGACGTATAACGTTATATACTATTACGTTATAACGTATAACGCTATGCAGCATTACGTCACAACGTGTAACGTTATATAGTATTACGTAATGACGTATAACGTTATGTAGCATTACGTAACAACGTATAACGTTATATATTATTACGTAATGACGTATAACGTTATGTAGCATTACGTAACAACGTATAACGTTATAAAGTATTACGTAATGAGGTATAACGTTATGTAGCATTACGTAACAACGTATACCGTTATATAATACTACGTAATGACGTATAACGTTATGTAGTATTACGTGACAACGTACAACGTTATATAATACTACGTAATGACGTATAACGTTATGTAGCATTCCGTAACGTCGCATAACGTTATGTACCATTACGTATCAACGTGTAACGTTATATACTATTACGTAATGACTTATAACGTAATGTAGCATTACGTATCAACGTATAACGTTATGTGGCATTACGTTATGACGTATAACGTTATGTAGCATGACGTTATCACGTATAACGTTATGTAGCATTACGTTATAACGTATAATGTTATCTACTATTACGTAATAACGTATAACGTTATGTAGCATTACGTAACCACGAATAACGTTATCTACTATTACGTAATGACGTATAACGTTATGTAGCATTACGTAACAACGTATAACTTTATATAATACTACGTAATGACGTACAACGTTATGTAGTATTACGTAACAACTTATGACGTTATATACTATTACGTAATGGCGTATAACGTTATTCAACATTATGTATCAACGTTTAACGTTATCTACTATTACGTAATGACGTATAACGTCATGTATCATTACGTAACAACCTATTACGTTATGTAGCATTACGTAACAACGTAGAACGTTATATATTATTACGTAATGACGTATAACGTTATGTAGCATTACGTAACAACGTATGACGTTATAAACTATTACGTAATGAGGTATAACGTTATGTAGCATTACGTAACAACGTATACCGTTATATAATACTACGTAAAGACGTATAACGTTTTGTAACATTACGTTATAACGTATAACGTATCTACTATTACGTAATGACGTATAACGTTATGTAGCATTACGTAACAACGTATAACGTTATGTATCATTACGTAACAACGTATAACGTTATGTTGCATTACGTAACAACGTATAACGTTATGTAGTATTACGTAACAACGTATAACGTTATCTACCATTACGTAATGACGTACAACGTTATGTAGTATTACGTAACAACTTATGACGTTATATACTATTACGTAATGGCGTATAACGTTATTCAACATTATGTATCAACGTATAACGTTATCTACTATTACGTAATGACGTATAACGTCATGTAGCATTACGTAACAACGTATAACGTTATGTAGCATTACGTAACAACGTATAACGTTATATATTATTACGTAATGACGTATAACGTCATGTATGATTACGTAACAACGTATAACGTTATGTAGCATTACGTAACAACGTATAACGTTATGAACTATTACGTAATGACGTATAACGTTATGTAGCATTACGTAACAACGTATACCGTTATATAATACTACGTAATGACGTATAACGTCATGTATCATTACGTAACAACGTATAACGTTATGTAGCATTACGTAACAACGTATAACGTTATATATTATTACGTAATGACGTATAACGTCATGTATGATTACGTAACAACGTATAACGTTATGTAGCATTACGTAACAACGTATAACGTTATGAACTATTACGTAATGACGTATAACGTTATGTAGCATTACGTAACAACGTATACCGTTATATAATACTACGTAATGACGTATAACGTTATGTATCATTACGTAACAACGTATAACGTTATGTGGCATTACGTTATGACGTATAACGTTATGTAGCATGACGTTATCACGTATAACGTTATGTAGCATTACGTTATAACGTATAATGTTATCTACTATTACGTAGTAACGTATAACGTTATGTAGCTTTACGTAACCACGAATAACGTTATCTACTATTACGTAATGACGTATAACGTTATGTAGCATTACGTAACAACGTATAACGTTATATACTATTACGTAATGGCGTATAACGTTATTCAACATTATGTATCAACGTATAACGTTATCTACTATTACGTAATGACGTATAACGTCATGTAGCATTACGTAACAACGTATAACGTTATGTAGCATTACGTAACAACGTATAACGTTATATATTATTACGTAATGACGTATAACGTCATGTATGATTACGTAACAACGTATAACGTTATGTAGCATTACGTAACAACGTATAACGTTATGAACTATTACGTAATGACGTATAACGTTATGTAGCATTACGTAACAACGTATACCGTTATATAATACTACGTAATGACGTATAACGTCATGTATCATTACGTAACAACGTATAACGTTATGTAGCATTACGTAACAACGTATAACGTTATATATTATTACGTAATGACGTATAACGTCATGTATGATTACGTAACAACGTATAACGTTATGTAGCATTACGTAACAACGTATAACGTTATGAACTATTACGTAATGACGTATAACGTTATGTAGCATTACGTAACAACGTATACCGTTATATAATACTACGTAATGACGTATAACGTTATGTATCATTACGTAACAACGTATAACGTTATGTGGCATTACGTTATGACGTATAACGTTATGTAGCATGACGTTATCACGTATAACGTTATGTAGCATTACGTTATAACGTATAATGTTATCTACTATTACGTAGTAACGTATAACGTTATGTAGCTTTACGTAACCACGAATAACGTTATCTACTATTACGTAATGACGTATAACGTTATGTAGCATTACGTAACAACGTATAACGTTATATAATACTACGTAATGACGTACAACGTTATGTACTATTACGTAACAACGTATGACGTTATATACTATTACGTAATGGTGTATAACGTTATTCAACATTATGTATCAACGTATAACGTTATCTACTATTACGTAATGACGTATAACGTTCTGTAGCATTACGCAATAACGTATAACGTATCTACTATTACGTAATGACGTATAACGTTATGTAGCATTACGTAACAACGTATTACGTTATGTAGCATTACGTAACAACGTATAACGTTATGTAGCATTACGTAACAACGCATAACGTTATGTAGCATTACGTAACAACGTATAACGTTATGTAGTATTACGTAACAACGTATAACGTTATGTAGCATTACGTAACAACGTATAACGTTATGTAGCATTACGTAACAACGTATAACGTTATGTAGCATTACGTAACAACGTATAACGTTATGTAGCATTACGTAACAACGTATAACGTTATATAATAATACGTAATGACGTACAACGTTATGTAGCATTACGTTATAACGTATAATGTTATCTACTATTACGTAATATCGTATAACGTTATTCAACATTATGTATCAACGTATAACGTTATCTACTATTACGTAATGACGAATAACGTCATGTATCATTACGTAACAACGTATAACGTTATATAGCATTACGTAACAACGTAGAACGTTATATATTATTACGTAATGACGTATAACGTTATGTAGCATTACGTAACAACGTATGACGTTATAAACTATTACGTAATGAGGTATAACGTTATGTAGCATTACGTAACAACGTATACCGTTATATAATACTACGTAATGACGTACAACGTTTTGTAACATTACGTTATAACGTATAACGTATCTACTATTACGTAATGACGTATAACGTCATGTAGCATTACGTAACAACGTATAACGTTATGTTTCATTACGTAACAACGTATAACGTTATGTAGCATTACGTAACAACGTATAACGTTATGTAGCATTACGTAACAACGTATACCGTTATATAATACTACGTAATGACGTATAACGTTATGTAGTATTACGTGACAACGTACAACGTTATATAATAATACGTAATGACGTATAACGTTATGTAGCATTACGTAACAATGTATACCGTTATATAATACTACGTAATGACGTATAACGTTATGTAGCATTACGTAACAACGTATACCGTTATATAATACTACGTAATGACGTATAACGTTATGAATCATTACGTAACAACGTATAACGTTATGTGGCATTACGTTATGACGTATAACGTTATGTAGCATGACGTTATCACGTATAACGTTATGTAGCATTACGTTATAACGTATAATGTTATCTACTATTACGTAGTAACGTATAACGTTATGTAGCATTACGTAACCACGAATAACGTTATCTACTATTACGTAATGACGTATAACGTTATGTAGCATTACGTAACAACGTATAACGTTATATAATACTACGTAATGACGTACAACGTTATGTACTATTACGTAACAACGTATGACGTTATATACTATTACGTAATGGTGTATAACGTTATTCAACATTATGTATCAACGTATAACGTTATCTACTATTACGTAATGACGTATAACGTTCTGTAGCATTACGCAATAACGTATAACGTATCTACTATTACGTAATGACGTATAACGTTATGTAGCATTACGTAACAACGTATAACGTTATGTAGCATTTCGTAACAACGTATAACGTTATGTAGCATTACGTAACAACGCATAACGTTATGTAGCATTACGTACCAATGTATACCGTTATATAATACTACGTAATGACGTATAACGTTATGTAGCATTACGTAACAACGTATAACGTTATATATTATTACGTAATGACGTATAACGTCATGTATGATTACGTAACAACGTATAACGTTATGTAGCATTACGTAACAACGTATAACGTTATGAACTATTACGTAATGACGTATAACGTTATGTAGCATTACGTAACAACGTATACCGTTATATAATACTACGTAATGACGTATAACGTCATGTATCATTACGTAACAACGTATAACGTTATGTAGCATTACGTAACAACGTATAACGTTATATATTATTACGTAATGACGTATAACGTCATGTATGATTACGTAACAACGTATAACGTTATGTAGCATTACGTAACAACGTATAACGTTATGAACTATTACGTAATGACGTATAACGTTATGTAGCATTACGTAACAACGTATACCGTTATATAATACTACGTAATGACGTATAACGTTATGTATCATTACGTAACAGCGTATAACGTTATGTGGCATTACGTTATGACGTATAACGTTATGTAGCATGACGTTATCACGTATAACGTTATGTAGCATTACGTTATAACGTATAATGTTATCTACTATTACGTAGTAACGTATAACGTTATGTAGCATTACGTAACCACGAATAACGTTATCTACTATTACGTAATGACGTATAATGTTATGTAGCATTACGTAACAACGTATAACGTTATATAATACTACGTAATGACGTACAACGTTATGTACTATTACGTAACAACGTATGACGTTATATACTATTACGTAATGGTGTACAACGTTATTCAACATTATGTATCAACGTATAACGTTATCTACTATTACGTAATGACGTATAACGTTCTGTAGCATTACGCAATAACGTATAACGTATCTACTATTACGTAATGACGTATAACGTTATGTAGCATTACGTAACAGCGTATAACGTTATGTAGCATTACGTAACAACGTATAACGTTATGTAGCATTACGTAACAACGCATAACGTTATGTAGCATTACGTAACAACGTATAACGTTATGTAGTATTACGTAACAACGTATAACGTTATGTAGCATTACGTAACAACGTATAACGTTATGTAGCATTACGTAACAACGTATAACGTTATGTAGCATTACGTAACAACGTATAACGTTATGTAGCATTACGTAACAACGTATACCGTTATATAATACTACGTAATGACGTATAACGTTATGTAGTATTACGTGACAACGTACAACGTTATATAATAATACGTAATGACGTATAACGTTATGTAGCATTACGTAACAATGTATACCGTTATATAATACTACGTAATGACGTATAACGTTATGTAGCATTACGTAACAACGTATACCGTTATATAATAATACGTAATGACGTACAACGTTATGTAGCATTACGTTATAACGTATAATGTTATCTACTATTACGTAATATCGTATAACGTTATTCAACATTATGTATCAACGTATAACGTTATCTACTATTACGTAATGACGAATAACGTCATGTATCATTACGTAACAACGTATAACGTTATGTAGCATTACGTAACAACGTAGAACGTTATATATTATTACGTAATGACGTATAACGTTATGTAGCATTACGTAACAACGTATGACGTTATAAACTATTACGTAATGAGGTATAACGTTATGTAGCATTACGTAACAACGTATACCGTTATATAATACTACGTAATGACGTACAACGTTTTGTAACATTACGTTATAACGTATAACATATCTACTATTACGTAATGACGTATAACGTCATGTAGCATTACGTAACAACGTATAACGTTATGTTTCATTACGTAACAACGTATAACGTTATGTAGCATTACGTAACAACGTATAACGTTATGTAGCATTACGTAACAACGTATACCGTTATATAATACTACGTAATGACGTATAACGTTATGTAGTATTACGTGACAACGTACAACGTTATATAATAATACGTAATGACGTATAACGTTATGTAGCATTACGTAACAATGTATACCGTTATATAATACTACGTAATGACGTATAACGTTATGTAGCATTACGTAACAACGTATACCGTTATATAATACTACGTAATGACGTATAACGTTATGTATCATTACGTAACAACGTATAACGTTATGTGGCATTACGTTATGACGTATAACGTTATGTAGCATGACGTTATCACGTATAACGTTATGTAGCATTACGTTATAACGTATAATGTTATCTACTATTACGTAGTAACGTATAACGTTATGTAGCATTACGTAACCACGAATAACGTTATCTACTATTACGTAATGACGTATAACGTTATGTAGCATTACGTAACAACGTATAACGTTATATAATACTACGTAATGACGTACAACGTTATGTACTATTACGTAACAACGTATGACGTTATATACTATTACGTAATGGTGTATAACGTTATTCAACATTATGTATCAACGTATAACGTTATCTACTATTACGTAATGACGTATAACGTTCTGTAGCATTACGCAATAACGTATAACGTATCTACTATTACGTAATGACGTATAACGTTATGTAGCATTACGTAACAACGTATAACGTTATGTAGCATTACGTAACAACGTATAACGTTATGTAGCATTACGTAACAACGCATAACGTTATGTAGCATTACGTAACAACGTATAACGTTATGTAGTATTACGTAACAACGTATAACGTTATGTAGCATTACGTAACAACGTATAACGTTATGTAGCATTACGTAACAACGTATAACGTTATGTAGCATTACGTAACAACGTATAACGTTATGTAGCATTACGTAACAACGTATAACGTTATATAATAATACGTAATGACGTACAACGTTATGTAGCATTACGTTATAACGTATAATGTTATCTACTATTACGTAATATCGTATAACGTTATTCAACATTATGTATCAACGTATAACGTTATCTACTATTACGTAATGACGAATAACGTCATGTATCATTACGTAACAACGTATAACGTTATGTAGCATTACGTAACAACGTAGAACGTTATATATTATTACGTAATGACGTATAACGTTATGTAGCATTACGTAACAACGTATGACGTTATAAACTATTACGTAATGAGGTATAACGTTATGTAGCATTACGTAACAACGTATACCGTTATATAATACTACGTAATGACGTACAACGTTTTGTAACATTACGTTATAACGTATAACGTATCTACTATTACGTAATGACGTATAACGTCATGTAGCATTACGTAACAACGTATAACGTTATATTTCATTACGTAACAACGTATAACGTTATGTAGCATTACGTAACAACGTATAACGTTATGTAGCATTACGTAACAACGTATACCGTTATATAATACTACGTAATGACGTATAACGTTATGTAGTATTACGTGACAACGTACAACGTTATATAATAATACGTAATGACGTATAACGTTATGTAGCATTACGTAACAATGTATACCGTTATATAATACTACGTAATGACGTATAACGTTATGTAGCATTACGTAACAACGTATAACGTTATCTACTATTATGTAATGACGTATAACGTTATGTAGCATTACGTAACAACGTATAACGTTATGTAGCATTACGTAACAACGTATAACGTTATCTACTATTACGTAATGACGTATAACGTTCTGTAGCATTACTTAATAACGTATAACGTTATATAATACTACGTAACGACGTATAACGTTATGTAACATTACGTTATAACGTATAACGTATCTACTATTACGTAATGACGTATAATGTTATGTAGCATTACGTAACAACGTATAACGTTATCTACTATTATGTAATGACGTATAACGTTATGTAGCATTACGTAACAACGTATAACGTTATGTAGCATTACGTAACAACGTATAACGTTATCTACTATTACGTAATGACGTATAACGTTCTGTAGCATTACTTAATAACGTATAACGTTATATAATACTACGTAACGACGTATAACGTTATGTAACATTACGTTATAACGTATAACGTATCTACTATTACGTAATGACGTATAACGTTATGTAGCATTACGTAACAACGTATAACGTTATGTAGCATTACGTAAAGACGTATAACGCTATGTAGCATTACGTCACAACGTGTAACGTTATATGCTATTACGTAATGACGTATAAAGTTATGTAGCATTACGTATCAACGTATAACGTTATGTGGCATTACGTGACAACGTATAACGTTATAAACTATTACGTAATGAGGTATAACGTTATGTAGCATTACGTAACAACGTATACCGTTATATAATACTACGTAATGACGTATAACGATATGTAGTATTACGTGACAACGTACAACGTTATATAATACTACGTAACGACGTATAACGTTATGTAACATTACGTCATAACGTATAACGTATCTACTATTACGTAATGACGTATAACGCTATGTAGCATTACGTCACAACGTGTAACGTTATATGCTATTACGTAATGAGGTATAACGTTATGTAGCATTACGTAACAACGTATACCGTTATATAATACTACGTAATGACGTATAACGGTATGTAGTATTACGTGACAACGTACAAAGTTATATAATACTACGTAATGACGTATAACGTTATGTAGCATTCCGTAACGTCGTATAAGGTTATGTACCATTACGTATCAACGTGTAACGTTATATACTATTACGTAATGACTTATAACGTTATGTAGCATTATGTCACAACGCATAACGTTATGTGGCATTACGTTATGACGTATAACGTTATGTAGCATGACGTTATCACGTATAACGTTATGTAGCATTACGTTATAACGTATAATGTTATCTACTATTACGTAATAACGTATAACGTTATGTAGCATTACGTAACCACGAATAACGTTATCTAGTATTACGTAATGACGTATAACGTTATGTAGCATTACGTAACAACGTATAACGTTATATAATACTACGTAATGACGTACAACGTTATGTAGTATTACGTAACAACGTATGACGTTATATACTATTACGTAATGGTGTATAACGTTATTCAACATAATGTATCAACGTATAACGTTATCTACTATTACGTAATGACGTATAACGTTCTGTAGCATTACGTAATAACGTATAACGTTATGTAGTATTACGTAACAACGTATAACGTTATGCAGCATTACGTAACGACGCATAACGTTAAATACCATTACGTAATGACGTATAACGTTATGTAGCATTACGTAACAGCATTTAACGTTATGTAGCATTACGTTACGACGCATAACGTTATATAATACTACGTAATGACGTATAACGTTATGTAGCATTACGTCACAACGTGTAACGTTATATGCTATTACGTAATGACGTATAAAGTTATGTAGCATTACGTATCAACGTATAACGTTATGTAGCATTACGTGACAACGTATAACGTTATAAACTATTACGTAATGAGGTATAACGTTATGTAGCATTACGTAACAACGTATACCGTTATATAATACTACGTAATGACGTATAACGTAATGTAGTATTACGTGACAACGTACAACGTCATATAATACTACGTAACGACGTATAACGTTATGTAACATTACGTCATAACGTATAACGTATCTACTATTACGTAATGACGTATAACGTTATGTAGCATTACGTAACAGCATTTAACGTTATGTAGCATTACGTTACGACGCATAACGTTATATAATACTACGTAATGACGTATAACGTTATGTAGCATTACGTCACAACGTGTAACGTTATATGCTATTACGTAATGACGTATAAAGTTATGTAGCATTACGTATCAACGTATAACGTTATGTAGCATTACGTAACAACGTATAACGTTATCTACTATTATGTAATGACGTATAACGTTATGTAGCATTACGTAACAACGTATAACGTTATGTAGCATTACGTAACAACGTATAACGTTATCTACTATTACGTAATGACGTATAACGTTCTGTAGCATTACTTAATAACGTATAACGTTATATAATACTACGTAACGACGTATAACGTTATGTAACATTACGTTATAACGTATAACGTATCTACTATTACGTAATGACGTATAACGTTATGTAGCATTACGTAACAACGTATAACGTTATGTAGCATTACGTAAAGACGTATAACGCTATGTAGCATTACGTCACAACGTGTAACGTTATATGCTATTACGTAATGACGTATAAAGTTATGTAGCATTACGTATCAACGTATAACGTTATGTAGCATTACGTGACAACGTATAACGTTATAAACTATTACGTAATGAGGTATAACGTTATGTAGCATTACGTAACAACGTATACCGTTATATAATACTACGTAATGACGTATAACGTAATGTAGTATTACGTGACAACGTACAATGTCATATAATACTACGTAACGACGTATAACGTTATGTAACATTACGTCATAACGTATAACGTATCTACTATTACGTAATGACGTATAACGCTATGTAGCATTACGTCACAACGTGTAACGTTATATGCTATTACGTAATGAGGTATAACGTTATGTAGCATTACGTAACAACGTATACCGTTATATAATACTACGTAATGACGTATAACGATATGTAGTATTACGTGACAACGTACAACGTTATATAATACTACGTAATGACGTATAACGTTATGTAGCATTCCGTAACGTCGTATAACGTTATGTACCATTACGTATCAACGTGTAACGTTATATACTATTACGTAATGACTTATAACGTTATGTAGCATTATGTAACAACGTATAACGTTATGTGGCATTACGTTATGACGTATAACGTTATGTAGCATGACGTTATCACGTATAACGTTATGTAGCATTACGTTATAACGTATAATGTTATCTACTATTACGTAATAACGTATAACGTTATGTAGCATTACGTAACCACGAATAACGTTATCTAGTATTACGTAATGACGTATAACGTTATGTAGCATTACGTAACAACGTATAACGTTATATAATACTGCGTAATGACGTACAACGTTATGTAGTTATACGTAACAACGTGTGACGTTATATACTATTACGTAATGGTGTATAACGTTATTCAAAATAATGTATCAACGTATAACGTTATCTACTATTACGTAATGACGTATAACGTTCTGTAGCATTACGTAATAACGTATAACGTTATATAATACTACGTAACGACGTATAACGTTATGTAACATTACGTTATAACGTATAACGTATCTACTATTACGTAATGACGTATAACGTTATGTAACATTACGTAACAATGTATAACGTTATATAATACTACGTAATGACGTATAACATTATGTAGCATTACGGAACAACGTATACCTTTATATAATACTACGTAATGACGCATAACGTAATGTAGTATTACGTGACAACGTACAACGTTATATAATACTACGTAATGACGTATAAGTTTATGTAGTATTCCGTAACGACGTATAACGTTATGTACCATTACGTATCAACGTATAACGTTATGTAGCATTACGTATCAACGTATAACGTTATGTGGCATTACGTTATGACGTATAACGTTATGTAGCATGACGTTATCACGTATAACGTTATGTAGCATTACGTTATAACGTATAATGTTATCTACTATTACGTAATAACGTATAACGTTATGTAGCATTACGTTATAACGTATAATGTTATCTACTATTACGTAATAACGTATAACGTTATGTAGCATTACGTAACCACGAATAACGTTATCTACTATTACGTAATGACGTATAACGTTATGTAGCATTACGTAACAACGTATAACGTTATATAATACTACGTAATGATGTACAACGTTATGTAGTATTACGTAACAACGTATGACGTTATATACTATTACGTAATGGTGTATAACGTTATTCAACATAATGTATCAACGTATAACGTTATCTACTATTACGTAATGACGTATAACGCTCTGTAGCATTACGTAATAACGTATAACGTTATATAATACTACGTAACGACGTATAACGTTATGTAACATTACGTTATAACGTATAACGTATCTACTATTACGTAATGACGTATAACGTTATGTAGCATTACGTAACAACGTATAACGTTATGTATCATTACGTAACAACGTATAACGTTATGTAGCATTACGTAACAACGTATAAGGTTATGTAGTATTACGTAACAACGTATAACGTAATCTACTATTACATAATGACGTATATCGTTATGTAGCATTACGTAACAACGTATAACGTTATATAATACTACGTAATGACGTATAACATTATGTAGCATTACGGAACAACGTATACCTTTATATAATACTACGTAATGACGCATAACGTAATGTAGTATTACGTGACAACGTACAACGTTATATAATACTACGTAATGACGTATAAGTTTATGTAGTATTCCGTAACGACGTATAACGTTATGTACCATTACGTATCAACGTATAACGTTATGTAGCATTACGTATCAACGTATAACGTTATGTGGCATTACGTTATGACGTATAACGTTATGTAGCATGACGTTATCACGTATAACGTTATGTAGCATTACGTAACCACGAATAACGTTATCTACTATTACGTAATGGTGTATAACGTTATTCAACATTATGTATCAACGTATAACGTTATCTACTATTACGTAATGACGTATAACGTTCTGTAGCATTACGTAATAACGTATAACGTTATATAATACTACGTAACGACGTATAACGTTATGTAACATTACGTTAAACCGTATAACGTATCTACTATTACGTAATGACGTATAACGTTATGTAGCATTACGTAACAACGTATAACGTTATGTATCATTACGTAACAACGTATAACGTTATGTAGCATTACGTAAAAACGTATAACGTTATGTAGTATTACGTAACAACGTATAACGTTATCTACTATTACGTAATGACGTATATCGTTATGTAGCATTACGTTACGACGTATAACGTTATATAATACTACGTAAAGACGTATAACGCTATGTAGCATTACGTCACAACGTGTAACGTTATATACTATTACGTAATGACGTATGAAGATATATATTATTACCTACTTGCGTATAACGTTATGTAGCATTACGTTATAACGTATAACGTTATGTAGCATTACGTAATAACTTATATCGTTATCTACTATCACGTAATGTCGTATAACGTTATGTAGCATTACGTAACAACGTATGACGTTATATAATACTACGTAATGACGTATAACGTTATGTAACATTACGTTATAACGTATAACGTGTCTACTATTACGTAATGACGTATAACGTTATGTAGCATTACGTAACAACGTATAACGTTATATATTATTACGTAATGACGTATAACGTTATGTAGCATTACGTAACAACGTATAACGTTATAAACTATTACGTAATGAGTTATAACGTTATGTAGCATTACGTTATAACGTATAATGTTATCTACTATTACGTAGTAACGTATAACGTTATGTAGCATTACGTAACCACGAATAACGTTATCTACTATTACGTAATAACGTATAACGTTATGTAGCATTACGTAACAACGTATAACGTTATATAATACTACGTAATGACGTACAACGTTATGTAGTATTACGTGACAACGTACAACGTTATATAATAATACGTAATGACGTATAACGTTATGTGGCATGACGTTATAACGTATAACGTTGTATACTATTACGTAAGGGCTTATAACATTATGTAGCATTACGTAACAACGTATAACGTTATCTACTATTACGAAATGACCTATATCGTTATGTAGCATTACGTAACAACGTATAACGTTATGTAGTATTACGTAACAACGTATAACGTTATCTACTATTACGTAATGACGTATAACGTTATGTAGCATTACGTAACAACGTATAACTTTATATAATACTAGGTAATGACGTACAACGTTATGTAGTATTACGTGACAACGTACAACGTTATATAATAATACGTAATGACGTATAACGTTGTGTAGCATGTCGTTATAACGTATAACGTTGTATACTATTACGTAAGGGCTTATAACGTTATGTAGCATTACGTAACAACGTATAACGTTATCTACTATTACGAAATGACCTATATCGTTATGTAGCATTACGTAACAACGTATAACGATATGTAGCATTACGTAACAACGTATAACGTTATGTAGCACTACGTTACGACGCATAACGTTATATAATACTACGTAATGACGTATAACGTTATATATTATTACCTAATGACGTATAACTTTATATACTATTACGTTATGACGTATAACGCTATGCAGCATTACGTCACAACGTGTAACGTTATATACTATTACGTAATGACGTATAACGTTATGTAGCATAACGTAGCAACGTATAATGTTATATAATACTACGTAATGACGCATAACGTAATGTAGTATTACGTGACAACGTACAACGTTATATAATACTACGTAATGACGTATAAGTTTATGTAGTATTCCGTAACGACGTATAACGTTATGTACCATTACGTATCAACGTATAACGTTATGTAGCATTACGTATCAACGTATAACGTTATGTGGCATTACGTAATGACGTATAAAGTTATGTAGCATTACGTATCAACGTATAACGTTATGTGGCATTACGTGACAACGTATAACGTTATAAACTATTACGTAATGAGGTATAACGTTATGTAGCATTACGTAACAACGTATACCGTTATATAATACTACGTAATGACGTATAACGATATGTAGTATTACGTGACAACGTACAACGTTATATAATACTACGTAACGACGTATAACGTTATGTAACATTACGTCATAACGTATAACGTATCTACTATTACGTAATGACGTATAACGCTATGTAGCATTACGTCACAACGTGTAACGTTATATGCTATTACGTAATGAGGTATAACGTTATGTAGCATTACGTAACAACGTATACCGTTATATAATACTACGTAATGACGTATAACGGTATGTAGTATTACGTGACAACGTACAAAGTTATATAATACTACGTAATGACGTATAACGTTATGTAGCATTCCGTAACGTCGTATAAGGTTATGTACCATTACGTATCAACGTGTAACGTTATATACTATTACGTAATGACTTATAACGTTATGTAGCATTATGTCACAACGCATAACGTTATGTGGCATTACGTTATGACGTATAACGTTATGTAGCATGACGTTATCACGTATAACGTTATGTAGCATTACGTTATAACGTATAATGTTATCTACTATTACGTAATAACGTATAACGTTATGTAGCATTACGTAACCACGAATAACGTTATCTAGTATTACGTAATGACGTATAACGTTATGTAGCATTACGTAACAACGTATAACGTTATATAATACTACGTAATGACGTACAACGTTATGTAGTATTACGTAACAACGTATGACGTTATATACTATTACGTAATGGTGTATAACGTTATTCAACATAATGTATCAACGTATAACGTTATCTACTATTACGTAATGACGTATAACGTTCTGTAGCATTACGTAATAACGTATAACGTTATGTAGTATTACGTAACAACGTATAACGTTATGCAGCATTACGTAACGACGCATAACGTTAAATACCATTACGTAATGACGTATAACGTTATGTAGCATTACGTAACAGCATTTAACGTTATGTAGCATTACGTTACGACGCATAACGTTATATAATACTACGTAATGACGTATAACGTTATGTAGCATTACGTCACAACGTGTAACGTTATATGCTATTACGTAATGACGTATAAAGTTATGTAGCATTACGTATCAACGTATAACGTTATGTAGCATTACGTGACAACGTATAACGTTATAAACTATTACGTAATGAGGTATAACGTTATGTAGCATTACGTAACAACGTATACCGTTATATAATACTACGTAATGACGTATAACGTAATGTAGTATTACGTGACAACGTACAACGTCATATAATACTACGTAACGACGTATAACGTTATGTAACATTACGTCATAACGTATAACGTATCTACTATTACGTAATGACGTATAACGTTATGTAGCATTACGTAACAGCATTTAACGTTATGTAGCATTACGTTACGACGCATAACGTTATATAATACTACGTAATGACGTATAACGTTATGTAGCATTACGTCACAACGTGTAACGTTATATGCTATTACGTAATGACGTATAAAGTTATGTAGCATTACGTATCAACGTATAACGTTATGTAGCATTACGTAACAACGTATAACGTTATCTACTATTATGTAATGACGTATAACGTTATGTAGCATTACGTAACAACGTATAACGTTATGTAGCATTACGTAACAACGTATAACGTTATCTACTATTACGTAATGACGTATAACGTTCTGTAGCATTACTTAATAACGTATAACGTTATATAATACTACGTAACGACGTATAACGTTATGTAACATTACGTTATAACGTATAACGTATCTACTATTACGTAATGACGTATAACGTTATGTAGCATTACGTAACAACGTATAACGTTATGTAGCATTACGTAAAGACGTATAACGCTATGTAGCATTACGTCACAACGTGTAACGTTATATGCTATTACGTAATGACGTATAAAGTTATGTAGCATTACGTATCAACGTATAACGTTATGTAGCATTACGTGACAACGTATAACGTTATAAACTATTACGTAATGAGGTATAACGTTATGTAGCATTACGTAACAACGTATACCGTTATATAATACTACGTAATGACGTATAACGTAATGTAGTATTACGTGACAACGTACAATGTCATATAATACTACGTAACGACGTATAACGTTATGTAACATTACGTCATAACGTATAACGTATCTACTATTACGTAATGACGTATAACGCTATGTAGCATTACGTCACAACGTGTAACGTTATATGCTATTACGTAATGAGGTATAACGTTATGTAGCATTACGTAACAACGTATACCGTTATATAATACTACGTAATGACGTATAACGATATGTAGTATTACGTGACAACGTACAACGTTATATAATACTACGTAATGACGTATAACGTTATGTAGCATTCCGTAACGTCGTATAACGTTATGTACCATTACGTATCAACGTGTAACGTTATATACTATTACGTAATGACTTATAACGTTATGTAGCATTATGTAACAACGTATAACGTTATGTGGCATTACGTTATGACGTATAACGTTATGTAGCATGACGTTATCACGTATAACGTTATGTAGCATTACGTTATAACGTATAATGTTATCTACTATTACGTAATAACGTATAACGTTATGTAGCATTACGTAACCACGAATAACGTTATCTAGTATTACGTAATGACGTATAACGTTATGTAGCATTACGTAACAACGTATAACGTTATATAATACTGCGTAATGACGTACAACGTTATGTAGTTATACGTAACAACGTGTGACGTTATATACTATTACGTAATGGTGTATAACGTTATTCAAAATAATGTATCAACGTATAACGTTATCTACTATTACGTAATGACGTATAACGTTCTGTAGCATTACGTAATAACGTATAACGTTATATAATACTACGTAACGACGTATAACGTTATGTAACATTACGTTATAACGTATAACGTATCTACTATTACGTAATGACGTATAACGTTATGTAACATTACGTAACAATGTATAACGTTATATAATACTACGTAATGACGTATAACATTATGTAGCATTACGGAACAACGTATACCTTTATATAATACTACGTAATGACGCATAACGTAATGTAGTATTACGTGACAACGTACAACGTTATATAATACTACGTAATGACGTATAAGTTTATGTAGTATTCCGTAACGACGTATAACGTTATGTACCATTACGTATCAACGTATAACGTTATGTAGCATTACGTATCAACGTATAACGTTATGTGGCATTACGTTATGACGTATAACGTTATGTAGCATGACGTTATCACGTATAACGTTATGTAGCATTACGTTATAACGTATAATGTTATCTACTATTACGTAATAACGTATAACGTTATGTAGCATTACGTTATAACGTATAATGTTATCTACTATTACGTAATAACGTATAACGTTATGTAGCATTACGTAACCACGAATAACGTTATCTACTATTACGTAATGACGTATAACGTTATGTAGCATTACGTAACAACGTATAACGTTATATAATACTACGTAATGATGTACAACGTTATGTAGTATTACGTAACAACGTATGACGTTATATACTATTACGTAATGGTGTATAACGTTATTCAACATAATGTATCAACGTATAACGTTATCTACTATTACGTAATGACGTATAACGCTCTGTAGCATTACGTAATAACGTATAACGTTATATAATACTACGTAACGACGTATAACGTTATGTAACATTACGTTATAACGTATAACGTATCTACTATTACGTAATGACGTATAACGTTATGTAGCATTACGTAACAACGTATAACGTTATGTATCATTACGTAACAACGTATAACGTTATGTAGCATTACGTAACAACGTATAAGGTTATGTAGTATTACGTAACAACGTATAACGTAATCTACTATTACATAATGACGTATATCGTTATGTAGCATTACGTAACAACGTATAACGTTATATAATACTACGTAATGACGTATAACATTATGTAGCATTACGGAACAACGTATACCTTTATATAATACTACGTAATGACGCATAACGTAATGTAGTATTACGTGACAACGTACAACGTTATATAATACTACGTAATGACGTATAAGTTTATGTAGTATTCCGTAACGACGTATAACGTTATGTACCATTACGTATCAACGTATAACGTTATGTAGCATTACGTATCAACGTATAACGTTATGTGGCATTACGTTATGACGTATAACGTTATGTAGCATGACGTTATCACGTATAACGTTATGTAGCATTACGTAACCACGAATAACGTTATCTACTATTACGTAATGGTGTATAACGTTATTCAACATTATGTATCAACGTATAACGTTATCTACTATTACGTAATGACGTATAACGTTCTGTAGCATTACGTAATAACGTATAACGTTATATAATACTACGTAACGACGTATAACGTTATGTAACATTACGTTAAACCGTATAACGTATCTACTATTACGTAATGACGTATAACGTTATGTAGCATTACGTAACAACGTATAACGTTATGTATCATTACGTAACAACGTATAACGTTATGTAGCATTACGTAAAAACGTATAACGTTATGTAGTATTACGTAACAACGTATAACGTTATCTACTATTACGTAATGACGTATATCGTTATGTAGCATTACGTTACGACGTATAACGTTATATAATACTACGTAAAGACGTATAACGCTATGTAGCATTACGTCACAACGTGTAACGTTATATACTATTACGTAATGACGTATGAAGATATATATTATTACCTACTTGCGTATAACGTTATGTAGCATTACGTTATAACGTATAACGTTATGTAGCATTACGTAATAACTTATATCGTTATCTACTATCACGTAATGTCGTATAACGTTATGTAGCATTACGTAACAACGTATGACGTTATATAATACTACGTAATGACGTATAACGTTATGTAACATTACGTTATAACGTATAACGTGTCTACTATTACGTAATGACGTATAACGTTATGTAGCATTACGTAACAACGTATAACGTTATATATTATTACGTAATGACGTATAACGTTATGTAGCATTACGTAACAACGTATAACGTTATAAACTATTACGTAATGAGTTATAACGTTATGTAGCATTACGTTATAACGTATAATGTTATCTACTATTACGTAGTAACGTATAACGTTATGTAGCATTACGTAACCACGAATAACGTTATCTACTATTACGTAATAACGTATAACGTTATGTAGCATTACGTAACAACGTATAACGTTATATAATACTACGTAATGACGTACAACGTTATGTAGTATTACGTGACAACGTACAACGTTATATAATAATACGTAATGACGTATAACGTTATGTGGCATGACGTTATAACGTATAACGTTGTATACTATTACGTAAGGGCTTATAACATTATGTAGCATTACGTAACAACGTATAACGTTATCTACTATTACGAAATGACCTATATCGTTATGTAGCATTACGTAACAACGTATAACGTTATGTAGTATTACGTAACAACGTATAACGTTATCTACTATTACGTAATGACGTATAACGTTATGTAGCATTACGTAACAACGTATAACTTTATATAATACTAGGTAATGACGTACAACGTTATGTAGTATTACGTGACAACGTACAACGTTATATAATAATACGTAATGACGTATAACGTTGTGTAGCATGTCGTTATAACGTATAACGTTGTATACTATTACGTAAGGGCTTATAACGTTATGTAGCATTACGTAACAACGTATAACGTTATCTACTATTACGAAATGACCTATATCGTTATGTAGCATTACGTAACAACGTATAACGATATGTAGCATTACGTAACAACGTATAACGTTATGTAGCACTACGTTACGACGCATAACGTTATATAATACTACGTAATGACGTATAACGTTATATATTATTACCTAATGACGTATAACTTTATATACTATTACGTTATGACGTATAACGCTATGCAGCATTACGTCACAACGTGTAACGTTATATACTATTACGTAATGACGTATAACGTTATGTAGCATAACGTAGCAACGTATAATGTTATATAATACTACGTAATGACGCATAACGTAATGTAGTATTACGTGACAACGTACAACGTTATATAATACTACGTAATGACGTATAAGTTTATGTAGTATTCCGTAACGACGTATAACGTTATGTACCATTACGTATCAACGTATAACGTTATGTAGCATTACGTATCAACGTATAACGTTATGTGGCATTACGTTATGACGTATAACGTTATGTAGCATGACGTTATCACGTATAACCTTATGTAGCATTACGTTATAACGTATAATGTTATCTACTATTACGTAATAACGTATAACGTTATGTAGCATTACGTTATAACGTATAATGTTATCTACTATTACGTAATAACGTATAACGTTATGTAGCATTACGTAACCATGAATAACGTTATCTACTATTACGTAATGACGTATAACGTTATGTAGCATTACGTAACTTCGTAGAACGTTATATAATACTACGTAATGACGTATAACGCTATGTAGTATTACGTTACAACGTAGAACGTTATATAATACTACGTAACGACGTATAACGTTATGTAACATTACGTTATAACGTATAACGTATCTACTATTACGTAATGACGTATAACGTTATGTAGCATTACGTAACAACATATAACGTTATGTATCATTACGTAACAACGTACAACGTTATGTAGCATTACGTAACAACGTATAAGGTTATGTAGTATTACGTAACAATGTATAACGTAATCTACTATTACATAATGACGTATATCGTTATGTAGCATTACGTAACAACGTATAACGTTATATAATACTACGTAATGACGTATAACATTATGTAGCATTACGGAACAACGTATACCTTTATATAATACTACGTAATGACGCATAACGTAATATAGTATTACGTGACAACGTGCAACGTTATATAATACTACGTAATGACGTATAAGTTTATGTAGTATTCCGTAACGACGTATAACGTTATGTACCATTACGTATCAACGTATAACGTTATGTAGCATTACGTATCAACGTATATCGTTATGTGGCATTACGTTATGACGTATAACGTTATGTAGCATGACGTTATCACGTATAACGTTATGTAGCATTACGTAACCACGAATAACGTTATCTACTATTACGTAATGACGTATAACGTTATGTAGCATTACGTAACAACGTATAACGTTATGTATCATTACGTAACAACGTATAACGTTATGTAGAATTACGTAAAAACGTATAACGTTATGTAGTATTACGTAACAACGTATAACGTTATCTACTATTACGTAATGACGTATATCGTTATGTAGCATTACGTTACGACGTATAACGTTATATAATACTACGTAAAGACGTATAACGCTATGTAGCATTACGTCACAACGTGTAACGTTATATACTATTACGTAATGACGTATGAAGATATATATTATTACCTACTGACGTATAACGTTATGTAGCATTACGTTATAACTTATAACGTTATGTAGCATTACGTAATAACTTATATCGTTATCTACTATTACGTAATGTCGTATAACGTTATGTAGCATTACGTAACAACGTATGACGTTATATAATATTACGTAATGGTGTATAACGTTATTCAACATTATTTATCAACGTATAACGTTATCTACTATTACGTAATGACGTATAACGTTCTGTAGCATTACGTAATAACGTATAACGTTATATAATACTATGTAATGACGTATAACGTTATGTAACATTACGTTATAACGTATAACGTGTCTACTATTACGTAATGACGTATAACGTTATGTAGCATTACGTAACAACGTATAACGTTATATATTATTACGTAATGACGTATAACGTTATGTAGCATTACGTAACAACGTATAACGTTATAAACTATTACGTAATGAGTTATAACGTTATGTAGCATTACGTTATAACGTATAATGTTATCTACTATTACGTAGTAACGTATAACGTTATGTAGCATTACGTAACCATTTTTTTTTTTTTTTTTTTTTTTGTACGTGGAGAAATCCTCATGGACACTCGCCGTTGCATCGCGCCGGTCGAGTAGTGTCGGACTCTTACCGACTAAAAACTCCACGGTGACCAGCCTTACGTTTTGGAGGGGGGCCTCGGGATCTCTCGCGAATTTCTACCAGAAGCCCGCCTCGTCGTGTTCTCCCCTTTTGTCGGGAGGGAGGCGTCCATGTTTGTGTTGGTCCGCTCAGGGGGGACCACATCCCTTGTGTTTCGTCTTCCTAGTCTTGTCGCTCGAGCTGGGGCGGCAGCGGTGCCGCCCCCCTGTTGCGCCTGGGCATCCTTCGTCGCTCCACTCTTGCTGGGTCGCGTTTCCTCTTCCTTTCTCTCTCCGCCCGCTCTTTTGCTAGCATCACTTGCTCGCAGAAGGAGCGGACGGCGGTGTATTCCTGGTGCCCTCTCAACATGGCCTTCACGATCGCTTCTGGGGCTACGCTCTCGCCGATGTCGAGTTGCAGGACGCGGCGCTGATCTGCCCATGCCGGGCATCGCTCCCACGTGTGTTGTACCGTATCCTCCTCTTCCTCGCATTGGTGACATAAGGCGGTCACCTCCCGCCGGATCCGTAATAGGTACTCACCGAACACTCCGTGGCCTGTGAGCATCTGTGTCATACGGAAAGTCAGCGGAACCCCGCCTTGTTCTCTCCATGCTTCCCAGTTGGGGAGCACGGCGCGAACAGCCCGGTGTTGCCGTTTAGTATCTTCCTCGACCAGTTGAGAGCGCCATCGCTCCCATGTCTCCCGTTTGGCTTCTTCCCGTGCACTCGCCGGTGGTCTGTTGTCGGGTGGTGGCGTCGTTGCGCGCCCGTCCAGGCGTGACATCCTCCTTTTGTCGTATACCCTTCGAAGTGCGAGGGCTTGCAGCTCGAAGGGGGGGGACGCGGCCAGCACGGTCGCCGTCGCGTATGACACCGTTCTGTAGCTTCTTGCTATGCGGATGGCGGTCGTCCTATGTAGTCTCCTTAGAAGTAGCCGGCTGCGCCGGCTCTCCATCATGTCCTCGGCCCACACTGGGGCTCCGTAAAGTACTCGGGATTTTACGACTCCCTCGTACAGTCGGCGGACGCCCACTCCCGCTCCACCCACGTTTGGCAGTAGGCCGCATAGGGCGTTGGCCGCGGCGGTCACCCTTGGGACCAGTTGTTCAATGTGCGGCTCGAAGGTCCACTGGCTGTCGATGATGAGACCCAGGTACCTCATCTGGTGTCCTACCGGCACTTCCTCTCCGTTGATATTGATGGACAGTCCGGCTGGTGGTGGTCCTCTTCGACGCCGGTCGAAGAACCCCAGGGCTTCCGATTTGGTTGGTGACACGCTCAGTCCGAGTCTCTTGATAGCGTTCACCGCGCACGCCACCGCGTCCTCTGCGTGTCTGACGGTTTCGTGCCACCATCGGCCCCCTGCCAGTATCAGGGTGTCGTCTGCGTAACACACCAGACCCGCACCCGGTGGCATAGGGCATCGAAGTACGCGGTCGTAAGCGGTGTTCCAGAGGATTGGGCCTAGTACTGACCCCTGCGGTACGCCGCACTCGACCGGTTTCCTCATTTCCCCGTCCTTGGTGTTGTAAATGATCCACCTGTCACAGAGGTATGCCCTAATAACCCTTACGAGGTACTCCGGTATCTCGTAGAAGTTCAGGGCTTCTATGATCCTTGCCCATGGGATGGAGTTGAAGGCGTTAGTTATGTCTAGTGAGACCGCTATCGCCACTCCTTCCCGGGAGACCATATCCTCCACCTTGGAGCGTACCCGTCTCACCGCGTCCACCGTCGAGCGTCCTCGGCGGAACCCGTACTGGCTGTCGTGCCACCCAGGCTCTCGTCGCTCCATATGTGCCTCTAGACGAGCTGCAACTATCCTTTCCAGGAGCTTGCCCACCTCGTCCAGCAGGCATATCGGCCTGTATGCGGACGGCGAATCTAGCGGGCGACCCTCCTTTCGTAGCAGGACAAGTCTCGCTGTTCGCCATGCCCGTGGGTACATGCCGTCCTTCAGGCATCTATCAAATAGATGTCGCAGGCGGGGAGCCATTATATCTATCGTCTCTGCCCATACTCGGCCTGGTATTCCGTCCGGGCCTGGTGCCACGTCGCGGGCTGCTGTCCTCTTCGTCGCTTCTGATATCTCCTCCTCGGTGACATGCAGCTCCTCACTCCACTCCGTTGTCGTCGTTGCCCCTTCGTCGTTATCGTTGGGAGTGGTGGAGGGGAAGGGCGTTTCTGGCTGCCCTGCCCTGTCGTCCTGCCTGGGGAACAAGGTCTCAACGACCTTGTCCAGTAGCCTCGGGTCCATGTTTGTTGTTATCGGGGGAGCCGAAGTACGCAGTTTGTGCGTCACTACCTTATACGGCCGCCCCCATGGATCAGACTCGACCGCGTCCACGAGTTCCGTCCAGGACCGCGCTTTGGCCATCTTAATCTCCCGTTGGAGGGTACATCTTGCCTCCCTGTATTTCCTGTATGTGTGGGAGATCTCTTCCTCGTCGCGGGTTTGTCTGCGACGCTGTGCCTGCGCGAATCTTCTGCGGGCTCTGCTACAGCTCTCTCGCAGCTCCGCGATCTCTGGTGTCCACCAGTAGACTCCTTTGTTCGAGGGTCCACTGCTCGGGTTGGAGCGCGGCATCGAGGCGTTGCACGCCGCGTTCATGTATCTACGGAGGTCTTCCGCTTCCTCGTCGATACTACTGGTCGCGTTCGTGCATTGGGCGTCCCAGCTCCAGGCCGAGACGATGGCTGCCGCCTGTAACATCTGTTTTTTCCTCTCCTTCAGGCGCCATCTGGGTGGCGTTGGACCGGGGTGGTTCGTTCCCCTTCGAGGGCTGTTGGTGTCCCCCCTGTCGATGGCCAGCTCCATCCTTATGTAGAGGTGGTCGGACAGAGTCTCAACCCCCTCGGCGACTCTCCAGTTGAGAATCTTCCGGTGTAATTCGGGGGTGGCCCACGTGAGATCCACCACGGAGGCTCCCCTCCACGCCACGCAGGTCTTTGCTGAGCCCCTGTTTGCCAGAAGGAGCCCATGACCCGCGGCCCATTCGGTCAGCCATCTTCCTCGGGTGTTTGTCATGCGGTTTCCCCATTGTTTTGCGTGGGCGTTGAAGTCCCCGAGGACGAGCACTTGTCGGGGGAGGCATCGTCTGACGCATTCCCCGAGTCTCTCTAAATAGTCCTCGAACGCCGACAAGCCGCTGTTGGGGGAAATGTAGACCCCTACTACCGCTATTCCGGCCCACTCGACCGCGACGTAGCCGTTTCCGCGGTCGAGCAGAACTCCGGGGGGACCCTGTGCTGAATCCCAGGTTATGGCCGACAGTCCGTCCACGTCGTCGATCCAGTTGGGAGCGTCAGGGACGCGGTACGGCTCGGCCACTACTGCGAGGGCGACCTTGTTCTCCCGTATGGTCTGGGTGAGTAGGTCTTGCGCTCGTCTCGCTCTTCCTAAATTGCATTGGAGGAGACCCTTGATTTTACTCGTTCAAATCCATGGCCTCCTCCTTGCCATTTACCGCTGCTTCGGCGGTGCTTCCTCGTGTCGTTCCCCTGGAGGCGACGATCGGCTCGCGGGTGGGACGCTTCCTCTTGATCTTCGGGGGAGTGCATGCTTTCCCGCCCATTCTGTGATTAGCGGGTGCTCCTAGTGACTCGCACAGGGGGCATTTAGGTGTGGCGGCGGGGCATCTTCTGGCATTATGCCCGCTTTCGCCGCATCTGTAGCACATGTGTCCCCTGTCCACGGTCGACTTACACACCGCGCGTACGTGCCCTAGCTCCAGACACCTGTAGCACTGTAGTGGTCTACTGGGGACTCCTATTACCTTGGCCTTGGACCAGCCCAGAGCCACTTTCCCTTCCTGGGTTAGTTTCCGTGCTCCTGCCACCGGGCACTTGACCCACGCAGTCCCGAAACCGCTTCTGGTTGTGCCGATCTCCCCGACCTGCACCTCCGTGTTTCCACATCCGGCTGCCGAGGCCAGTGCTCGCCGTAGTTCTTCTTTCCCCATCGAGATGTCGATCCCTGCCAGCCTCAGCTCCGCCGTCTTTATTGGAGCTGCTATTTTTACTGCTGTTGGGTCCAACACCTCGCTGAGTTTTGCCGCTAGACGCGACGCCTTCCCTCTGTCTTTATCGCCGGGGACTCTAATTAATATTGCCCCTGTCATTGCTTTCCGCATTTCGACGGCCTCTACGCCGATCTCCTTTAATGTGATCTTCTCCCTCGCCGTTGCGAGCACGTCGGCGTACGACTTGTCCGCTCCCTCCCTTAACGTTATGGTCACCGCCGACGTTCGCGGTGTGCGGGGTAGCTTGGTCGTCCTTTGCGTTTTGGCCGCTTCCTTCCTGGTAGCGGTCGTGGTGTTGGTGCTCTGTTTCGGTGCACCTGTGTTCCTGACCTGCGTAGCCGGGGTCGCCCCTTTCTTTGTTTTATCGCCGGCAGGGGCGGGCGTTTTCTTCTCCTTCCTTTTCTTCCGCGACTCCACCACCTTCCATTCATCATTCCCCTGTTCTTTCGGGGGTGCCGACTTCTGGATGGTCTTGGGGGTGGCAGAGTGGTCTGCCTCTTTTCTGGGTTCTGGGGTGCGCGGTCGTCCGCCCCCCTTTCTTTCCTCGATGCCTCGTATTTTTGGGCCGAGTTCTTTGAACTCCTTCTCGAGGGCGTCTATGCGCGCGCTCTCGCTCTTGCTTTCCCGCATGGAGGGGTCCGGCGCGGGCCTTCGTGCTAGTTCTTGACGGAGGGCCGCATTTTCCTCCTCCAGAGCTAGCAGTCTCGCTTCCACTGTCCTCATGGTCGCGGTGCCGCCATTCGGTGCTGGACCAGTCTCCTTCGTCCCCCGGTCCTTCCATGCGATGGCGATGTATGCTGCTGCATCTCTGAGGGCTTTTATGTACGTCCCCTTGAGGTTGGACGACGTGTTTGCCACCCTCATTATTTCCGTTATCCGCCGAGTGACCTCGGCGCTAACGTCCGCCGCTGAGCTCGTTCTTACCTCCAAGGTTAATTCCTCGGAGATTTCCGGAGTCATCGATATTATCCTCCTCTTCTTTCCCCTCGTTGGAGTCTGCGACTGGTGTGACTCGGATGGAGCGGTCGAGTCCTCTATAGCAGTCGGGGTCGAGAAAACCTCCTCCGTCCTGCCCACGTTGTTCCGTTTGCTCCTCGTTATGCGGGCTGGAGTTTCCTCCATCTGCGTTCCCTTATTTCCTGTCGTCTCACCAGGCGCAGAGACCCGTCCTGTGGCCTGGTTGTCCACTCTCGTGTTGCCGTGGTCTTGATGCGACGACGCGGTAGGGCCCGTTAGGTTGTCCTCGGTTGCGTCTGTATTGGGTTGTCCTCCAGATTGCGCTGCTGTCGGTGGGTTAGTGTACAGTGTCTCGTGTAGCCCCTGTGGTGGCGCAGTGGTCGTTTGCCCCAACATGGCGTCTGCGTATACCTAACGTCACATGCACGTTCCACGAACTCACTTCCCCCCTCCACCGATCACAGCGTGCATAACCTCAAAACTTGGCTCGAGATTTTCTTCTTCACTTTTTGAGCTTTTAATTTGGTTCACTCTGCCTGTCCAGTTTTCTTAATGTATCAGAAGGGCTAGCACCCTGCTCTGGCACATTACTCACACTCCTGATCCCGTTTTCCGCGAGATTGCGATTAATTTGGACGGAGCGATTTACACACGTCCTCTCTGTTCAACAGCCCCGCATGAACTCCTTAAAATTTTTTTTTTTTTTTTTTTTTTTTACGTGGAGGAAAATCTTCATAGACACCTTTACAGACCTTACCGCCCCCCCTGTGGAGCCCGACTCTCAACACAGGACAGCAGAAGAAGATAGGTAGTGCCGGATTCTTACCGGCTAAAACCTCCACGGGCCTGTGACCAAGGACCAGTACGAGTTTCGCCGGCCCTGGACACCCTTTGAGATGCTTTACAGCAATCACTCCTACTACACCAAGTTACTCACAGAAAGTACACCACACACACACACAAGGAGGCCCCCACACACTTGTGCCTGTTGTATAATACTTTTCCAAGAGAAATTTTGGTTTGCTGCTCCATCTTTTGCAAACACATCATCCCAGCGCGAGGATTCGAACTCGCGACGACGCGCCGACGCGTCGGCTTCACTTCCGAGCCTTAGCGAGCGTAGCTAGTTACCCCCCCAGCATTACGTAACCACGAATAACGTTATCTACTATTACGTAATGACGTATAACGTTATGTAGCATTACGTAACAACGTATAACGTTATATAATACTACGTAATGACGTACAACGTTATGTAGTATTACGTGACAACGTACAACGTTATATAATAATACGTAATGACGTATAACGTTATGTAGCATGACGTTATAACGTATAACGTTGTATACTATTACGTAAGGGCTTATAACGTTATGTAGCATTACGTAACAACGTATAACGTTATCTACTATTACGAAATGACCTATATCGTTATGTAGCATTACGTAACAACGTATAACGTTATGTAGTATTACGTAACAACGTATAACGTTATCTACTATTACGTAATGACGTATAACGTTATGTAGCATTACGTAACAACGTATAACGTTATATAATACTACGTAATGACGTACAACGTTATGTAGTATTACGTGACAACGTACAACGTTATATAATAATACGTAATGACGTATAACGTTGTGTAGCATGACGTTATAACGTATAACGTTGTATACTATTACGTAAGGGCTTATAACGTTATGTAGCATTACGTAACAACGTATAACGTTATCTACTATTACGAAATGACCTATATCGTTATGTAGCATTACGTAACAACGTATAACGATATGTAGCATTACGTAACAACGTATAACGTTATGTAGCACTACGTTACGACGCATAACGTTATATAATACTACGTAATGACGTATAACGTTATATATTATTACCTAATGACGTATAACTTTATATACTATTACGTTATGACGTATAACGCTATGCAGCATTACGTCACAACGTGTAACGTTATATACTATTACGTAATGACGTATAACGTTATGTAGCATAACGTAGCAACGTATAATGTTATATACAATTACGTAATAACGTATAACGATATGTAGCATTACGTAACAACGTACAACGTTATGTAGCATTACGTTACGACGCATAACGTTATATAATACTACGTAATGACGTATAACGTTATATAATACAACGTAATGACGTATAACGTTATATATTATTACCTAATGACGTATAACGTTATATACTATTACGTTATAACGTATAACGCTATGCAGCATTACGTCACAACGTGTAACTTTATATAGTATTACGTAATGACGTATAACGTTATGTAGCATTACGTAACAACGTATAACGTTATAAACTATTACGTAATGAGGTATAACGTTATGTAGCATTACGTAACAACGTATAACGTTATATAATACTACGTAATGACGTACAACGTTATGTAGTATTACGTAACAACTTATGACGTTATATACTATTACGTAATGGCGTAAAACGTTATTCAACATTATGTATCAACGTATAACGTTATCTACTATTACGTAATGACGTATAACGTCATGTATCATTACGTAACAACGTATAACGTTATGTAGCATTACGTAACAACGTATAACGTTATATATAATTACGTAATGACGAATAACGTTATGTAGCATTACGTAACAACGTGTGACGTTATAAACTATTACGTAATGAGGTATAACGTTATGTAGCATTACGTAACAACGTATACCGTTATATAATACTACGTAATGACGTATAACGCTATGTAGTATTACGTTACAACGTAGAACGTTATATAATACTACGTAAAGACGTATAACGTTATGTAACATTACGTCAAACCGTATAACGTATCTACTATTACGTAATGACGTATAACGTTATGTAGCATTACGTAACAACGTATAACGTTATGTATCATTACGTAACAACGTATAACGTTATGTAGCATTACGTAAAAACGTATAACGTTATGTAGTATTACGTAACAACGTATAACGTTATCTACTATTACGTAATGATGTATAACGTTCTGTAGCATTACGTAATAACGTATAACGTTATATAATACTACGTAAAGACGTATAACGTTATGTAACATTACGTCAAACCGTATAACGTATCTACTATTACGTAATGACGTATATCGTTATGTAGCATTACGTTACGACGTATAACGTTATATAATACTACGTAAAGACGTATAACGCTATGTAGCATTACGTCACAACGTGTAACGTTATATACTATTACGTAATAACGTATGAAGATATATATTATTACCTACTGACGTATAACGTTATGTAGCATTACGTTATAACGTATAACGTTATGTAGCATTACGTAATAACTTATAACGTTATCTACTATTACGTAATGTCGTATAACGTTATGTAGCATTACGTTACAACGTATGACGTTATATACTATTACGTAATGGTGTATAACGTTATTCAACATTATTTATCAACGTATAACGTTATCTACTATTACGTAATGACGTATAACGTTCTGTAGCATTACGTAATAACGTATAACGTTATATAATACTACGTAATGACGTATAACGTTATGTAACATTACGTTATAACGTATAACGTGTCTACTATTACGTAATGACGTATAACGTTATGTATCATTACGTAACAACGTATAACGTTATATATTATTACGTAATGACGTATAACGTTATGTAGCATTACGTAACAACGTATAACGTTATAAACTATTACGTAATGAGGTATAACGTTATGTAGCATTACGTTATAACGTATAATGTTATCTACTATTACGTAGTAACGTATAACGTTATGTAGCATTACGTAACCACGAATAACGTTATCTACTATTACGTAATGACGTATAACGTTATGTAGCATTACGTAACAACGTATAACGTTATATAATACTACGTAATGACGTACAACGTTATGTACTATTACGTAACAACGTATGACGTTATATACTATTACGTAATGTTGTATAACGTTATTCAACATTATGTATCAACGTATAAAGTTATCTACTATTACGTAATGACGTATAACGTTCTGTAGCATTACGCAATAACGTATAACGTTATATAATACTACGTAACGACGTATAACGTTATGTAACATTACGTTATAACGTATAACGTATCTACTATTACGTAATGACGTATAACGTTATGTAGCATTACATAACAACGTATAACGTTATGTAGCATTACGTAACAACGTATAACGTTATGTAGTATTACGTAACAACGTATAACGTTATGTAGCATTACGTAACAACGTATACCGTTATATAATACTACGTAATGACATATAACGTTATGTAGTATTACGTGACAACGTACAACGTTATATAATAATACGTAACGACGTATAACGTTATGTAACATTACGTTATAACGTATAACGTATCTACTATTACGTAATGACGTATAACGTTATGTAGCATTACGTAACAACGTATAACGTTATGTAGCATTACGTAACAACGTATAACGTTATCTACTATTATGTAATGACGTATAACGTTATGTAGCATTACGTAACAACGTATAACGTTATGTAGCATTACGTAACAACGTATAACGTTATCTACTATTACGTAATGACGTATAACGTTCTGTAGCATTACTTAATAACGTATAACGTTATGTAGCATTACGAAACAACTTATAACGTTACGTAGCATTACGTTATAACGTATAACGTTATCTACTATTACGTAATGACGTATAACGTTATGTAGTATTATGTAACGACGTATAACGCCATGTACTATTACGTAACGGCGCATAACGTTATATAATACTACGTAATGACGTATAACGCTATGTAGCATTACGTAACTACGAATAACGTTATATAATACTACGTAATGACGTATAACGTTATGTAGCATTACGTATCAACGTATAACGTTATATACTATTACGTATCAACGTATAACGTTATATACTATTACGTATCAACGTATAACGTTATATACTATTACGTATCAACGTATAACGTTATATACTATTACGTATCAACGTATAACGTTATATATTATTACCTAATGGCGTATAACGTTATATACTATTACGTTATGACGTATAACGCTATGTAGCATTACGTCACAACGTGTAACGTTATATACTATTACGTAATAACGTATAACTTTATGTAGCATTATGTAACGACGTATAACGCTATGTAGCATTACGTCACAACGTGTAACGGTAAATACTATTACGTAATGACGTATAACGTTATTTAGCTTTACGTATCAACGTGTAACGTTATATACTATAACGTATCAACGTATAACGTTATATAATATTACGTAACGACGCATAACGTAAAATACTATTACGTAATGACGTATAACGCTATGTAGCATTACGTCACAACGTATAGCGTTATATGATATTATGTAATGACGTATAACGTTATGTAGCATTATGTATCAACGTATAACGTTATCTACTATTACGTAATAACGTATAACGTTATGTAGCATTACGTAACAACGTATAACGTTATATATTATTACGTAATGAGGTATAACGTTATGTAGCATTACGTAACAACGTATAACGTTATATATTATTACGTAATGACGTATAACGTTATGTAGCATTACGTAACAACGTATAACGTTATATATTATTACGTAATGACGTATAACGTTATGTAGCATTACGTAACAACGTATACCGTTATAGGGTACTACTTAATGACGTGTAACGTTATGTAGCATTATGTAACAACGTATAACGTTATCTACTATTACGTAATGACGTATAACTTTATATATTATTACCTAATGACGTATAAGGTTATATACTATTACGTAATGACGTATAACGCTATGTAGCATTACGTCACAACGTATAGCGTTATATGATATTATGTAATGACGTATAACGTTATGTAGCATTATGTATCAACGTATAACGTTATCTACTATTACGTAATAACGTATAACGTTATGTAGCATTACGTAACAACGTATAACGTTATATATTATTACGTAATGAGGTATAACGTTATGTAGCATTACGTAACAACGTATAACGTTATATATTATTACGTAATGACGTATAACGTTATGTAGCATTACGTAACAACGTATAACGTTATATATTATTACGTAATGACGTATAACGTTATGTAGCATTACGTAACAACGTATACCGTTATAGGGTACTACTTAATGACGTGTAACGTTATGTAGCATTATGTAACAACGTATAACGTTATCTACTATTACGTAATGACGTATAACTTTATATATTATTACCTAATGACGTATAAGGTTATATACTATTACGTAATGACGTATAACGTTATGTAGCATTACGTAACAACGTATAACATTATATAATACTACGTAATGACGTATATAGCAATGTAGCATTACGCTACGACGTATAACGTTATATAATACTACGTAATGACGTATAACGTTATGTAGCATTACGTAACAACGTATAACGTTATATAATACTACGTAATGACGTATAACGTTATGTAGCATTACGTAACAACGTATAACGTTATATATTATTACGTAATGACGTATAACGTTATGTAGCATTACGTATCAACGTATAACGTTATATACTATTACGTATCAACGTATAACGTTATATACTATTACGTATCAACGTATAACGTTATATACTATTACGTATCAACGTATAACGTTATATACTATTACGTATCAACGTATAACGTTATATATTATTACCTAATGCCGTATAACGTTATATACTATTACGTTATGACGTAAAACGCTATGTAGCATTACGTAACTACGTATAACGTTATATAATACAACGTAATGACGTATAACGTTATGTAGCATTACGTAACAACGTATAACGTTATATATTATTACGTTATGACGTATAACGTTATGTAGCACTACGTAACAACGTATAACGTTATATATTATTACGTAATGACGTATAACGTTATGTAGCATTACGTAACAACGTATACCGTTATATAATACTACGTAATGACGTATAACGTTATGTAGCATTACGTAACAACGTATACCGTTATAGGGTACTACGTAATGACGTATAACGTTATGTAGCATTATGTAACAACGTATAACGTTATCTACTATTACGTAATGACGTATAACTTTATATATTATTACCTAATGACGTATAAGATTATATACTATTACGTAATGACGTATAACGTTATGTAGCATTACGTAACAACGTATAACATTATATAATACTACGTAATGACGCATAACGTTGTGTAGCATGTCGTTATAACGTATAACGTTGTATACTATTACGTAAGGGTTTATAACGTTATGTAGCATTACGTAACAACGTATACCGTTATAGGGTACTACGTAATGACGTATAACGTTATGTAGTATTACGTAACAGCGTATAACGTTATCTACTATTACGTAATGACGTATAACGTTATGTAGCATTACGTAACAACGTATAACTTTATATAATACTAGGTAATGACGTACAACGTTATGTAGTATTACGTGACAACGTACAACGTTATATAATAATACGTAATGACGTATAACGTTGTGTAGCATGTCGTTATAACGTATAACGTTGTATACTATTACGTAAGGGCTTATAACGTTATGTAGCATTACGTAACAACGTATAACGTTATCTACTATTACGAAATGACCTATATCGTTATGTAGCATTACGTAACAACGTATAACGATATGTAGCATTACGTAACAACGTATAACGTTATGTAGCACTACGTTACGACGCATAACGTTATATAATACTACGTAATGACGTATAACGTTATATATTATTACCTAATGACGTATAACTTTATATACTATTACGTTATGACGTATAACGCTATGCAGCATTACGTCACAACGTGTAACGTTATATACTATTACGTAATGACGTATAACGTTATGTAGCATAACGTAGCAACGTATAATGTTATATAATACTACGTAATGACGCATAACGTAATGTAGTATTACGTGACAACGTACAACGTTATATAATACTACGTAATGACGTATAAGTTTATGTAGTATTCCGTAACGACGTATAACGTTATGTACCATTACGTATCAACGTATAACGTTATGTAGCATTACGTATCAACGTATAACGTTATGTGGCATTACGTTATGACGTATAACGTTATGTAGCATGACGTTATCACGTATAACCTTATGTAGCATTACGTTATAACGTATAATGTTATCTACTATTACGTAATAACGTATAACGTTATGTAGCATTACGTTATAACGTATAATTTTATCTACTATTACGTAATAACGTATAACGTTATGTAGCATTACGTAACCATGAATAACGTTATCTACTATTACGTAATGACGTATAACGTTATGTAGCATTACGTAACTTCGTATAACGTTATATAATACTACGTAATGACGTATAACGCTATGTAGTATTACGTTACAACGTAGAACGTTATATAATACTACGTAACGACGTATAACGTTATGTAACATTACGTTATAACGTATAACGTATCTACTATTACGTAATGACGTATAACGTTATGTAGCATTACGTAACAACGTATAACGTTATGTATCATTACGTAACAACGTACAACGTTATGTAGCATTACGTAACAACGTATAAGGTTATGTAGTATTACGTAACAATGTATAACGTAATCTTCTATTACATAATGACGTATATCGTTATGTAGCATTACGTAACAACGTATAACGTTATATAATACTACGTAATGACGTATAACATTATGTAGCATTACGGAACAACGTATACCTTTATATAATACTACGTAATGACGCATAACGTAATATAGTATTACGTGACAACGTACAACGTTATATAATACTACGTAATGACGTATAAGTTTATGTAGTATTCCGTAACGACGTATAACGTTATGTACCATTACGTATCAACGTATAACGTTATGTAGCATTACGTATCAACGTATAACGTTATGTGGCATTACGTTATGACGTATAACGTTATGTAGCATGACGTTATCACGTATAACGTTATGTAGCATTACGTAACCACGAATAACGTTATCTACTATTACGTAATGACGTATAACGTTATGTAGCATTACGTAACAACGTATAACGTTATATAATACTACGTAATGACGTATAACGCTATGTAGTATTACGTTACAACGTAGAACGTTATATAATACTACGTAATGATGTATAACGTTATGTAGCATTCCGTAACGACGTATAACGTTATGTACCATTACGTATCAACGTGTAACGTTATCTACTATTACGTAATAACGTATAACGTTATGTAGCATTCCGTAACGTCGTATGACGTTATATACTATTACGTAATGGTGTATAACGTTATTCAACATTATGTATCAACGTATAACGTTATCTACTATTACGTAATGACGTATAACGTTCTGTAGCATTACGTAATAACGTATAACGTTATATAATACTACGTAACGACGTATAACGTTATGTAACATTACGTTAAACCGTATAACGTATCTACTATTACGTAATGACGTATAACGTTATGTAGCATTACGTAACAACGTATAACGTTATGTATCATTACGTAACAACGTATAACGTTATGTAGCATTACGTAAAAACGTATAACGTTATGTAGTATTACGTAACAGCGTATAACGTTATCTTCTATTACGTAATGACGTATATCGTTTTGTAGCATTACGTTACGACGTATAACGTTATATAATACTACGTAAAGACGTATAACGCTATGTAGCATTACGTCACAACGTGTAACGTTATATACTATTACGTAATGACGTATGAAGATATATATTATTACCTACTGACGTATAACGTTATGTAGCATTACGTTATAACTTATAACGTTATGTAGCATTACGTAATAACTTATATCGTTATCTACTATTACGTAATGTCGTATAACGTTATGTAGCATTACGTAACAACGTATGACGTTATATAATATTACGTAATGGTGTATAACGTTATTCAACATTATTTATCAACGTATAACGTTATCTACTATTACGTAATGACGTATAACGTTCTGTAGCATTACGTAATAACGTATAACGTTATATAATACTATGTAATGACGTATAACGTTATGTAACATTACGTTATAACGTATAACGTGTCTACTATTACGTAATGACGTATAACGTTATGTAGCATTACGTAACAACGTATAACGTTATATATTATTACGTAATGACGTATAACGTTATGTAGCATTACGTAACAACGTATAACATTATAAACTATTACGTAATGAGTTATAACGTTATGTAGCATTACGTTATAACGTATAATGTTATCTACTATTACGTAGTAACGTATAACGTTATGTAGCATTACGTAATCACGAATAACGTTATCTACTATTACGTAATGACGTATAACGTTATGTAGCATTACGTAACAACGTATAACGTTATATAATACTACGTAATGACGTACAACGTTATGTAGTATTACGTGACAACGTACAACGTTATATAATAATACGTAATGACGTATAACGTTATGTAGCATGACGTTATAACGTATAACGTTGTATACTATTACGTAAGGGCTTATAACGTTATGTAGCATTACGTAACAACGTATAACGTTATCTACTATTACGAAATGACCTATATCGTTATGTAGCATTACGTAACAACGTATAACGTTATGTAGTATTACGTAACAACGTATAACGTTATCTACTATTACGTAATGACGTATAACGTTATGTAGCATTACGTAACAACGTATAACGTTATATAATACTACGTAATGACGTACAACGTTATGTAGTATTACGTGACAACGTACAACGTTATACAATAATACGTAATGACGTATAACGTTGTGTAGCATGACGTTATAACGTATAACGTTGTATACTATTACGTAAGGGCTTATAACGTTATGTAGCATTACGTAACAACGTATAACGTTATCTACTATTACGAAATGACCTATATCGTTATGTAGCATTACGTAACAACGTATAACGATATGTAGCATTACGTAACAACGTATAACGTTATGTAGCACTACGTTACGACGCATAACGTTATATAATACTACGTAATGACGTATAACGTTATATATTATTACCTAATGACGTATAACTTTATATACTATTACGTTATGACGTATAACGCTATGCAGCATTACGTCACAACGTGTAACGTTATATACTATTACGTAATGACGTATAACGTTATGTAGCATAACGTAGCAACGTATAATGTTATATACAATTACGTAATAACGTATAACGATATGTAGCATTACGTAACAACGTATAACGTTATGTAGCATTACGTTACGACGCATAACGTTATATAATACTACGTAATGACGTATAACGTTATATAATACAACGTAATGACGTATAACGTTATATATTATTACCTAATGACGTATAACGTTATATACTATTACGTTATAACGTATAACGCTATGCAGCATTACGTCACAACGTGTAACGTTATATAGTATTACGTAATGACGTATAACGTTATGTAGCATTACGTAACAACGTATAACGTTATAAACTATTACGTAATGAGGTATAACGTTATGTAGCATTACGTAACAACGTATAACGTTATATAATACTACGTAATGACGTACAACGTTATGTAGTATTACGTAACAACTTATGACGTTATATACTATTACGTAATGGCGTAAAACGTTATTCAACATTATGTATCAACGTATAACGTTATCTACTATTACGTAATGACGTATAACGTCATGTATCATTACGTAACAACGTATAACGTTATGTAGCATTACGTAACAACGTATAACGTTATATATTATTACGTAATGACGAATAACGTTATGTAGCATTACGTAACAACGTGTGACGTTATAAACTATTACGTAATGAGGTATAACGTTATGTAGCATTACGTAACAACGTATACCGTTATATAATACTACGTAATGACGTATAACGCTATGTAGTATTACGTTACAACGTAGAACGTTATATAATACTACGTAAAGACGTAAAACGTTATGTAACATTACGTCAAACCGTATAACGTATCTACTATTACGTAATGACGTATAACGTTATGTAGCATTACGTAACAACGTATAACGTTATGTATCATTACGTAACAACGTATAACGTTATGTAGCATTACGTAAAAACGTATAACGTTATGTAGTATTACGTAACAACGTATAACGTTATCTACTATTACGTAATGATGTATAACGTTCTGTAGCATTACGTAATAACGTATAACGTTATATAATACTACGTAAAGACGTATAACGTTATGTAACATTACGTCAAACCGTATAACGTATCTACTATTACGTAATGACGTATATCGTTATGTAGCATTACGTTACGACGTATAACGTTATATAATACTACGTAAAGACGTATAACGCTATGTAGCATTACGTCACAACGTGTAACGTTATATACTATTACGTAATAACGTATGAAGATATATATTATTACCTACTGACGTATAACGTTATGTAGCATTACGTTATAACGTATAACGTTATGTAGCATTACGTAATAACTTATAACGTTATCTACTATTACGTAATGTCGTATAACGTTATGTAGCATTACGTTACAACGTATGACGTTATATACTATTACGTAATGGTGTATAACGTTATTCAACATTATTTATCAACGTATAACGTTATCTACTATTACGTAATGACGTATAACGTTCTGTAGCATTACGTAATAACGTATAACGTTATATAATACTACGTAATGACGTATAACGTTATGTAACATTACGTTATAACGTATAACGTGTCTACTAATACGTAATGACGTATAACGTTATGTATCATTACGTAACAACGTATAACGTTATATATTATTACGCAATGACGTATAACGTTATGTAGCATTACGTAACAACGTATAACGTTATAAACTATTACGTAATGAGGTATAACGTTATGTAGCATTACGTTATAACGTATAATGTTATCTACTATTACGTAGTAACGTATAACGTTATGTAGCATTACGTAACCACGAATAACGTTATCTACTATTACGTAATGACGTATAACGTTATGTAGCATTACGTAACAACGTATAACGTTATATAATACTACGTAATGACGTACAACGTTATGTACTATTACGTAACAACGTATGACGTTATATACTATTGCGTAATGTTGTATAACGTTATTCAACATTATGTATCAAAGTATAAAGTTATCTACTATTACGTATTGACGTATAACGTTCTGTAGCATTACGCAATAACGTATAACGTTATATAATACTACGTAACGACGTATAACGTTATGTAACATTACGTTATAACGTATAACGTATCTACTATTACGTAATGACGTATAACGTTATGTAGCATTACATAACAACGTATAACGTTATGTAGCATTACGTAACAACGTATAACGTTATGTAGTATTACGTAACAACGTATAACGTTATGTAGCATTACGTAACAACGTATACCGTTATATAATACTACGTAATGACATATAACGTTATGTAGTATTACGTGACAACGTACAACGTTATATAATAATACGTAACGACGTATAACGTTATGTAACATTACGTTATAACGTATAACGTATCTACTATTACGTAATGACGTATAACGTTATGTAGCATTACGTAACAACGTATAACGTTATGTAGCATTACGTAACAACGTATAACGATATCTACTATTATGTAATGACGTATAACGTTATGTAGCATTACGTAACAACGTATAACGTTATGTAGCATTACGTAACAACGTATAACGTTATCTACTATTACGTAATGACGTATAACGTTCTGTAGCATTACTTAATAATGTATAACGTTATGTAGCATTACGAAACAACTTATAACGTTACGTAGCATTACGTTATAACGTATAACGTTATCTACTATTACGTAATGACGTATAACGTTATGTAGTATTATGTAACGACGTATAACGCCATGTACTATTACGTAACGGCGCATAACGTTATATAATACTACGTAATGACGTATAACGCTATGTAGCATTACGTAACTACGAATAACGTTATATAATACTACGTAATGACGTATATCGTTATGTAGCATTACGTATCAACGTATAACGTTATATACTATTACGTATCAACGTATAACGTTATATACTATTACGTATCAACGTATAACGTTATATACTATTACGTATCAACGTATAACGTTATATACTATTACGTATCAACGTATAACGTTATATATTATTACCTAATGGCGTATAACGTTATATACTATTACGTTATGACGTATAACGCTATGTAGCATTACGTCACAACGTGTAACGTTATATACTATTACGTAATAACCTATAACTTTATGTAGCATTATGTAACGACGTATAACGCTATGTAGCATTACGTCACAACGTGTAACGGTAAATACTATTACGTAATGACGTATAACGTTATTTAGCTTTACGTATCAACGTGTAACGTTATATACTATAACGTATCAACGTATAACGTTATATAATATTACGTAACGACGCATAACGTAAAATACTATTACGTAATGACGTATAACGCTATGTAGCATTAAGTCACAACGTATAGCGTTATATGATATTATGTAATGACGTATAACGTTATGTAGCATTATGTATCAACGTATAACGTTATCTACTATTACGTAATAACGTATAACGTTATGTAGCATTACGTAACAACGTATAACGTTATATATTATTACGTAATGAGGTATAACGTTATGTAGCATTACGTAACAACGTGTAACGTTATATATTATTACGTAATGACGTATAACGTTATATATTATTACGTAATGACGTATAACGTTATGTAGCATTACGTAACAACGTATACCGTTATAGGGTACTACTTAATGACGTGTAACGTTATGTAGCATTATGTAACAACGTATAACGTTATCTACTATTACGTAATGACGTATAACTTTATATATTATTACCTAATGACGTATAAGGTTATATACTATTACGTAATGACGTATAACGTTATGTAGCATTACGTAACAACGTATAACGTTATATAATACTACGTAATGACGTATAACGTTATGTAGCATTACGTAACAACGTATAACGTTATATATTATTACGTAATGACGTATAACGTTATGTAGCATTACGTATCAACGTATAACGTTATATACTATTACGTATCAACGTATAACGTTATATACTATTACGTATCAACGTATAACGTTATATACTATTACGTATCAACGTATAACGTTATATACTATTACGTATCAACGTATAACGTTATATATTCTTACCTAATGCCGTATAACGTTATATACTATTACGTTATGACGTAAAACGCTATGTAGCATTACGTAACTACGTATAACGTTATATAATACAACGTAATGACGTATAACGTTATGTAGCATTACGTAACAACGTATAACGTTATATATTATTACGTAATGACGTATAACGTTATGTAGCATTACGTAACAACGTATAACGTTATATATTATTACGTAATGACGTATAACGTTATGTAGCATTATGTTATAACGTATAACGTTATCTACTATTACATAATGATGTATAACGTTATGTAGCATGACTTTATCACGTATAACGTTATGTAGCATTACGTTATAACGTATAACGTTATCTACTATTACGTAATCACGTATAACGTTATGTAGCATTACGTAACAACGTATAACGCTAGCTACTATTACGTAATGACGTATAACGTTATGTAGCATTACGTAACAACGTATGACGTTATATACTATTACGTAATGGTGTATAACGTTATTCAACATTATGTATCAACGTATAACGTTATCTACTATTACGTAATGACGTATAACGTTATGTAGCATTACGTTATAACGTATAACGTTAACTACTATTACGTAATCACGTATAACGCTATGTAGCATTATGTATCAACGTATAACGTTATCTACTATTACGTAATGACGTATAACGTTATGTGCTATTACATAATGACGTATAACGTTATGTAGCATGACGTTATCACGTATAACGTTATGTAGCATTACGTTATAACGTATAATGTTATCTACTATTACGTAATAACGTATAACGTTATGTAGCATTACGTAACCACGAATAACGTTATCTACTATTACGTAATGACGTATAACGTTACGTAGCATTACGTAACAACGTATAACGTTATATAATACTACGTAATGACGTACAACGTTATGTAGCATTACGTAACAACGTATGACGTTATATACTATTACGTAATGGTGTATAACATTATTCAACATTATGTATCAACGTATAACGTTATCTACTATTACGTAATGACGTATAACGTTATGTAGCATTACGTAACAACGTATAACGTTATGTATCATAACGTAACAACGTATAACGTTATGTAGCATTACGTAACAACGTATAATGTTATGTAGTATTACGTAACAACGTATAACGTAATCTACTATTACATAATGACGTATATCGTTATGTAGCATTACGTAACAACGTATACCGTTATATAATACTACTTAAGGACGTATAACGTTATGTAGTATTACGTGACAACGTACAACGTTATATAATACTACGTAATGACTTATAACGTTATGTAGCATTCCGTAACGACGTATAACGTTATCTACTATTACGTAATGACGTATAACGTTATGAAGCATTACGTAACAACGTATAACGTTATATAATACTACGTAATGACGTACAACGTTATGTAGTATTACGTAACAACGTATGACGTTATATACTATTACGTAATGGTGTATAACATTATTCAACATTATGTATCAACGTATAACGTTATCTACTATTACGTAATGACGTATAACGTTATGTAGCATTACGTAACAACGTATAACGTTATGTATCATAACGTAACAACGTGTAACGTTATATAATATTACGTAATGACGTATAACGTTATGTAGCATTACGTAACCACGAATAACGTTATCTACTATTACGTATTGACGTATAACGTTATGTAGCATTACGTAACAACGTATAACGTTATATAATACTACGTAATGACGTACAACGTTATGTAGTATTACGTAACAACGAATGACGTTATATACTATTACGTAATGGTGTATAACATTATTCAACATTATGTATCAACGTATAACGTTATCTACTATTACGTAATGACGTATAACGTTATGTAGCATTACGTAACAACGTATAACGTTATGTATCATAACGTAACAACGTATAACGTTATGTAGCATTACGTAACAACGTATGACGTTATATACTATTACGTATTGGTGTATAACGTTATTCAACATTATGTATCAACGTATAACGTTATCTACTATTACGTTATGACGTATAACGTTAAGTACTATTACATAATGTCGTATAACGTTATGTAGCATGACGTTATCACGTATAACGTTATGTAGCATTACGTTATAACGTATAATGTTATCTACTATTACGTAATAACGTATAACGTTATGTATTATTACGTAACGACAAATAACGTTATCTACTATTACGTAATGACGTATAACGTTATGTAGCATTACGTAACAACGTATAACGTTATATAATACTACGTAATGACGTACAACGTTATGTAGTATTACGTAACAACGTATGACGTTATATACTATTACGTAATGGTGTATAACATTATTCAACATTATGTATCAACGTATAACGTTATCTACTATTACGTAATGACGTATAACGTTATGTAGCATTACGTAACAACGTATAACGTTATGTATCATAACGTAACAACGTATAACGTTATGTAGCATTACGTAACAACGTATAATGTTATGTAGTATTACGTAACAACGTATAACGTAATCTACTATTACATAATGACGTATATCGTTATGTAGCATTACGTAACAACGTACAACGTTATATACTATTACGTAATGACGTATGACGTTATGTAGCTTTACGTATCAACGTATCACGTTATATAATACTACGTAATGACGTATAACGTTATGTAGCATTACGTTACGACGTATAACGTTATATAATAGTACGTAATGACGTATAACGCTATGTAGCATTACGTAACTACGTATAACGTTATATAATACAACGTAATGACGTATAACGTTATGTAGTGTTACGTAACAACGTGTTCCGTTATATACTATTACGTAACAACGTGTTCCGTTATATACTATTACGTAATGACGTATGAAGTTATATATTATTACCTACTGACGTATAACGTTATGTAGCATTACGATATAACGTATAACGTTATGTAGCATTACTTAACAACGTACAACATTTTATAATACTACGCAATGACGTATAACGTTATGTAACATTACGTTATAACGTATAACGTTATCTACTATCACGTAATGACGTATAACGTTATGTAGCATTATGTAACAACGTATAGCGTTATGTAGCATTACGTTACGACGAATAACGTTACGTAGCATTACGTTATAACGTATAACGTTATGTAGCATTACGTTATAACGTATAACGTTATCAACTATTACGTAATGACGTATAACGTTATGTAGCATTATGTAACGACGTATAACGTTATGTAGCATTACGTAACAACGTATAACGTTATCTACTATTACGTAATGACGTATAACGTTATGTAGCATTACGTTACGACGTATAACGTTATATAATAGTACGTAATGACGTATAACGTTATGTAGTATTACGTAACAACGTATAACGTTATATACTATTACGTAATGACGTATAACGTTATGTAGCATTACGTTATAACGTACAACGTTATGCAGCATTACGTTATAACGTATAACGTTATGTAGCATTACGTTATAACGTATAACGTAAAATACTATTACGTAATGACGTATAACGCTATGTAGCATTACGTCACAACGTATAGCGTTATATAATATTATTTAATGACGTATAACGTTATGTAGCATTACGTAACATCGTATAACGTTATGCAGCATTACGTTATAATGTATAACGTTATCTACTATTACGTCATGACGTATAACGTTATGTAGCATTATGTAACGACGTATAACGCTATATACTATTACGTAATGACGTATGACGTTATGTAGCTTTACGTATCAACGTATCACGTTATATAATACTACGTAATGACGTATAACGTTATGTAGCATCACGTAACAACGTATAACGTTATATATTATTACGTAATGACGTATAACGTTATATAATACAACGTAATAACGTATAACGTTATGTTGCATTACGTAACAACGTATAACGTTATGTAGCTTTACGTAACAACGTATAACGTTATATAATACTACGTAATGACGTATAACGTTATGTAGCATGACGTAACAACGTATAACGTTATATATTATTACGCAATGACGTATAACGTTATATAATACAACGTAATAACGTATAACGTTATGTAGCAGTACGTCACACGTGTAACGTTAAATACTATTACGTAATGACGTATAACGTTATGTAGCTTTACGTATCAACGTATCACGTTATATAATACTAAGTAATGACGTATAACGTTATGTAGCATTATGTAACAACGTGTTCCGTTATATACTATTACGTAATGACGTATGAAGTTATATATTATTACCTACTGACGTATAACGTTATGTAGCATTACGATATAACGTATAACGTTATGTAGCATTACGTTATAACGTATAACGCTATCTACTATTACGTTATGACGTATAACGTTATGTAGCATTACGTAACAACGTATAACGTGATATACTATTAAGTATCAACGTAGAACAGTATATAATATTACGTAACGACGCATAACGTAAAATACTATTACGTAATGACGTATAACGCTATGTAGCATTACGTCACAACGTATAGCGTTATATAATATTATGTAATGACGTATAACGTTATGTAGCATTACGTAACCACAACTAACGTTATATAATACTACGTAATGACGTATAACGTTATGTAGCATTACGTAACAACGTATAACGTTATATACTATTACGTATCAACGTACAACGTTATGTAGCATTACGTAATAATGTATAACGTTATATACAATTACGTAATGACGTATAACGTTATGTAGCATTACGTTATAACGTATAACGTTATCTACTATTATGCAATGACGTATAACGTTATGTAGCATTACGTAACAACGTATGACGTTATATACTATTTCGTAATGACGTATAACGTTATGTAGCATTACGTAACAACGTATAACGTTATATATTATTACCTAATGACGTATAACGTTATGTAGCATTACGTTATAACGTATAACGTTATCTACTATTACATAATGATGTATAACGTTATGTAGCATGACTTTATCACGTATAACGTTATGTAGCATTACGTTATAACGTATAACGTTATCTACTATTACGTAATCACGTATAACGTTATGTAGCATTACGTAACAACGTATAACGCTAGCTACTATTACGTAATGACGTATAACGTTATGTAGCATTACGTAACAACGTATGACGTTATATACTATTACGTAATGGTGTATAACGTTATTCAACATTATGTATCAACGTATAACGTTATCTACTATTACGTAATGACGTATAACGTTATGTAGCATTACGTTATAACGTATAACGTTAACTACTATTACGTAATCACGTATAACGCTATGTAGCATTATGTATCAACGTATAACGTTATCTACTATTACGTAATGACGTATAACGTTATGTAGCATTACGTTACGACGTATAACGTTATATAATAGTACGTAATGACGTATAACGTTATGTAGTATTACGTAACAACGTATAACGTTATATACTATTACGTAATGACGTATAACGTTATGTAGCATTACGTTATAACGTACAACGTTATGCAGCATTACGTTATAACGTATAACGTTATGTAGCATTACGTTATAACGTATAACGTAAAATACTATTACGTAATGACGTATAACGCTATGTAGCATTACGTCACAACGTATAGCGTTATATAATATTATTTAATGACGTATAACGTTATGTAGCATTACGTAACATCGTATAACGTTATGCAGCATTACGTTATAATGTATAACGTTATCTACTATTACGTCATGACGTATAACGTTATGTAGCATTATGTAACGACGTATAACGCTATATACTATTACGTAATGACGTATGACGTTATGTAGCTTTACGTATCAACGTATCACGTTATATAATACTACGTAATGACGTATAACGTTATGTAGCATCACGTAACAACGTATAACGTTATATATTATTACGTAATGACGTATAACGTTATATAATACAACGTAATAACGTATAACGTTATGTTGCATTACGTAACAACGTATAACGTTATGTAGCTTTACGTAACAACGTATAACGTTATATAATACTACGTAATGACGTATAACGTTATGTAGCATGACGTAACAACGTATAACGTTATATATTATTACGCAATGACGTATAACGTTATATAATACAACGTAATAACGTATAACGTTATGTAGCAGTACGTCACACGTGTAACGTTAAATACTATTACGTAATGACGTATAACGTTATGTAGCTTTACGTATCAACGTATCACGTTATATAATACTAAGTAATGACGTATAACGTTATGTAGCATTATGTAACAACGTGTTCCGTTATATACTATTACGTAATGACGTATGAAGTTATATATTATTACCTACTGACGTATAACGTTATGTAGCATTACGATATAACGTATAACGTTATGTAGCATTACGTTATAACGTATAACGCTATCTACTATTACGTTATGACGTATAACGTTATGTAGCATTACGTAACAACGTATAACGTTATATACTATTAAGTATCAACGTAGAACAGTTTATAATATTACGTAACGACGCATAACGTAAAATACTATTACGTAATGACGTATAACGCTATGTAGCATTACGTCACAACGTATAGCGTTATATAATATTATGTAATGACGTATAACGTTATGTAGCATTACGTAACCACAACTAACGTTATATAATACTACGTAATGACGTATAACGTTATGTAGCATTACGTAACAACGTATAACGTTATATACTATTACGTATCAACGTACAACGTTATGTAGCATTACGTAATAATGTATAACGTTATATACAATTACGTAATGACGTATAACGTTATGTAGCATTACGTTATAACGTATAACGTTATCTACTATTATGCAATGACGTATAACGTTATGTAGCATTACGTAACAACGTATGACGTTATATACTATTTCGTAATGACGTATAACGTTATGTAGCATTACGTAACAACGTATAACGTTATATATTATTACCTAATGACGTATAACGTTATGTAGCATTACGTTATAACGTATAACGTTATCTACTATTACATAATGATGTATAACGTTATGTAGCATGACTTTATCACGTATAACGTTATGTAGCATTACGTTATAACGTATAACGTTATCTACTATTACGTAATCACGTATAACGTTATGTAGCATTACGTAACAACGTATAACGCTAGCTACTATTACGTAATGACGTATAACGTTATGTAGCATTACGTAACAACGTATGACGTTATATACTATTACGTAATGGTGTATAACGTTATTCAACATTATGTATCAACGTATAACGTTATCTACTATTACGTAATGACGTATAACGTTATGTAGCATTACGTTATAACGTATAACGTTAACTACTATTACGTAATCACGTATAACGCTATGTAGCATTATGTATCAACGTATAACGTTATCTACTATTACGTAATGACGTATAACGTTATGTACTATTACATAATGACGTATAACGTTATGTAGCATGACGTTATCACGTATAACGTTATGTAGCATTACGTTATAACGTATAATGTTATCTACTATTACGTAATAACGTATAACGTTATGTAGCATTACGTAACCACGAATAACGTTATCTACTATTACGTAATGACGTATAACGTTATGTAGCATTACGTAACAACGTATAACGTTATATAATACTACGTAATGACGTACAACGTTATGTAGCATTACGTAACAACGTATGACGTTATATACTATTACGTAATGGTGTATAACATTATTCAACATTATGTATCAACGTATAACGTTATCTACTATTACGTAATGACGTATAACGTTATGTAGCATTACGTAACAACGTATAACGTTATGTATCATAACGTAACAACGTATAACGTTATGTAGCATTACGTAACAACGTATAATGTTATGTAGCATTACGTCACAACGTGTAACGTTATATACTATTACGTAATGACGTATTACGCTATGTAGCATTACGTCACATCGAATAACGTTATATACTATTACGTAATGACGTATTACGCTATGTAGCATTACGCCACATCGAATAACGTTATATACTATTACGTAATGACGTATAACGTTATGTAGCATTATGTAACGACGTATAACGCTATATACTATTACGTAATGACGTATAACGTCATGTAGCATTACGTAAAGACGTATAACGCTATGTAGCATTACGTCACAACGTGTATCGTTATATACTATTACGTAATGACGTATAACGTTATGTAGCATTACGTATCAACGTATAACGTTATGTGGCATTACGTTACGACGTATAACGTTATATAATACTACGTAATGACGTATAACGTTATGTAGCTTTACGTAACGACGCATAACGTTAAATACTATTACGTAATGACGTATAACGTCATGTAGCATTACGTAACGACGTATAACGCTATGTAGCCTTACGTCACAACGTGTAACATTATATACTATTACGTAATGATGTATGAAGTTATATATTATTACCTACTGACGTATAACGTTATTTAGCATTACGTAACGACGCATAACGTTAAATACTATTACGTAATGACGTATAACGTCATGTAGCATTTCGTAAAGACGTATAACGCTATGTAGCATTACGTCACAATGTGTAACATTCTATATTATTACGTAATGACGTATGAAGTTATATATTATTACCTACTGACGTATAACGTTATGTAGCATTACGTAATAACGTATAACGTTATATAATACTACGTAATGACGTATAACGTTATATAGCATTACGTAACAACGTATTACGTTATAAGCTATTACGTAATGACGCATAATGTTATGTAGCATTACGTTATAACGTATAACGTTATCCACTATTACGTAATGACGTATAACGTTATGTACTATTACATTATGACGTATAACGTTATGTAGCATGACGTTATCACGTATAACGTTATGTAGCATTACGTTATAACGTATAATGTTATCTACTATTACGTAATAACGTATAACGTTATGTAGCATTACGTAACCACGAATAACGTTATCTACTATTACCTAATGACGTATAACGTTATGTAGTAATACGTAACAACGTATAACGTTAAATAATACTACGTAATGACGTACAACGTTATGTAGTATTACGTATCAACGTATGACGTTATATACTATTACGTAATGGTGTATAACATTATTCAACATTATGTATCAACGTATAACGTTATCTACTATTACGCAGTGACGTATAACGTTATGTAGCATTACGTAACAACGTATGACGTTATGTATCATAACGTAACAACGTATAACGTTATGTAGCATTACGTAACAACGTATAATGTTATGTAGTATTACGTAATGACGTATAACGTTATGTAGCATTACGTCACAACGTGTATCGTTATATACTATTACGTAATGACGTATAACGTTATGTAGCATTACGTATCAACGTATAACGTTATGTGGCATTACGTTAAGACGTATAACGTTATATAATACTACGTAATGACGTATAACGTTATGTAGCATTACGTAACGACGCATAACGTTAAATACTATTACGTAATGACGTATAACGTCATGTAGCATCACGTAAAGACGTATAACGCTATGTAGCCTTACGTCACACCGTGTAACGTTATATACTATTACGTAATGACGTATGAAGTTATATATTATTACCTACTGACGTATAACGTTATTTAGCATTACGTAACGACGCATAACGTTAAATACTATTACGTAATGACGTATAACGTCATGTAGCATTTCGTAAAGACGTATAACGCCATGTAGCATTACGTCACAATGTGTAACGTTATATATTATTACGTAATGACGTATGAAGTTATATATTATTACCTACTGACGTATAACGTTATGTAGCATTACGTAATAACGTATAACGTTATATAATACTACGTAATGACGTATAACGTTATGTAGCATGACGTTATCACGTATAACGTTATGTAGCATTACGTTATAACGTATAATGTTATCTACTATTACGTAATAACGTATAACGTTATGTAGCATTACGTAACCACGAATAACGTTATCTACTATTACGTAATGACGTATAACGTATTGTAGCATTACGTAACAACGTATAACGTTATATAGTACTACGTAATGACGTATAACGTTATGTAGCATTACGTAACAACGTATTACGTTATAAGCTATTACGTAATGACGTATAATGTTATGTAGCATTACGTTATAACGTATAACGTTATCTACTATTACGTAATGACGTATAACGTTATGTACTATTACGTAATAACGTATAACGTTATGTAGCATTACGTAACCACGAATAACGTTATCTACTATTACCTAATGACGTATAACGTTATGTAGCAATACGTAACAACGTATAACGTTAAATAATACTACGTAATGACGTACAACGTTATGTAGTATTACGTAACAACGTATGACGTTATATACTATTACGTAATGGTGTATAACATTATTCAACATTATGTATCAACGTATAACGTTATCTACTATTACGTAGTGACGTATAACGTTATGTAGCATTACGTAACAACGTATAACGTTATGTATCATAACGTAACAACGTATAACGTTATGTAGCATTACGTAACAACGTATAATGTTATGTAGTATTACGTAACAACGTATACCGTTATATAATACTACGTAAGGACGTATAACGTTATGTAGTATTACGTGACAACGTACAACGTTATATAATACTACGTAATCACTTATAACGTTATGTAGCATTCCGTAACGACGTATAACGTTATGTACCATTACGTATCAACGTATAACGTTATGTAGCATTACGTAAAGACGTATAACACTATGTAGCATTACGTCACAACGTGTAACGTTATATACTATTACGTAATGACGTATAACGTTATGTAGCATTACGTATCAACGTATAACGTTATGTGGCATTACGTTATGACGTATAACGTTATGTAGCATGACGTTATCACGTATAACGTTATGTAGCATTACGTTATAACGTATAATGTTATCTACTATTACGTAATAACGTATAACGTTATGTAGCATTACGTAACCACGAATAACGTTATCTACTATTACGTAATGACGTATAACGTTATGTAGCATTACGTAACAACGTATAACGTTATATACTATTACGTAATGGTGTATAACGTTATTCAACATTATGTATCAACGTATAACGTTATCTACTATTACGTAATGACGTATAACGTTATGTAGCATTACGTTATAACGTATAACGTTAACTACTATTACGTAATCACGTATAACGCTATGTAGCATTATGTATCAACGTATAACGTTATCTACTATTACGTAATGACGTATAACGTTATGTACTATTACATAATGACGTATAACGTTATGTAGCATGACGTTATCACGTATAACGTTATGTAGCATTACGTTATAACGTATAATGTTATCTACTATTACGTAATAACGTATAACGTTATGTAGCATTACGTAACCACGAATAACGTTATCTACTATTACGTAATGACGTATAACGTTATGTAGCATTACGTAACAACGTATAACGTTATATAATACTACGTAATGACGTACAACGTTATGTAGCATTACGTAACAACGTATGACGTTATATACTATTACGTAATGGTGTATAACATTATTCAACATTATGTATCAACGTATAACGTTATCTACTATTACGTAATGACGTATAACGTTATGTAGCATTACGTAACAACGTATAACGTTATGTATCATAACGTAACAACGTATAACGTTATGTAGCATTACGTAACAACGTATAATGTTATGTAGCATTACGTCACAACGTGTAACGTTATATACTATTACGTAATGACGTATTACGCTATGTAGCATTACGTCACATCGAATAACGTTATATACTATTACGTAATGACGTATTACGCTATGTAGCATTACGTCACATCGAATAACGTTATATACTATTACGTAATGACGTATAACGTTATGTAGCATTATGTAACGACGCATAACGCTATATACTATTACGTAATGACGTATAACGTCATGTAGCATTACGTAAAGACGTATAACGCTATGTAGCATTACGTCACAACGTGTATCGTTATATACTATTACGTAATGACGTATAACGTTATGTAGCATTACGTATCAACGTATAACGTTATGTGGCATTACGTTACGACGTATAACGTTATATAATACTACGTAATGACGTATAACGTTATGTAGCTTTACGTAACGACGCATAACGTTAAATACTATTACGTAATGACGTATAACGTCATGTAGCATTACGTAACGACGTATAACGCTATGTAGCCTTACGTCACAACGTGTAACATTATATACTATTACGTAATGACGTATGAAGTTATATATTATTACCTACTGACGTATAACGTTATTTAGCATTACGTAACGACGCATAACGTTAAATACTATTACGTAATGACGTATAACGTCATGTAGCATTTCGTAAAGACGTATAACGCTATGTAGCATTACGTCACAATGTGTAACATTCTATATTATTACGTAATGACGTATGAAGTTATATATTATTACCTACTGACGTATAACGTTATGTAGCATTACGTAATAACGTATAACGTTATATAATACTACGTAATGACGTATAACGTTATATAGCATTACGTAACAACGTATTACGTTATAAGCTATTACGTAATGACGCATAATGTTATGTAGCATTACGTTATAACGTATAACGTTATCTACTATTACGTAATGACGTATAACGTTATGTACTATTACATTATGACGTATAACGTTATGTAGCATGACGCTATCACGTATAACGTTATGTAGCATTACGTTATAACGTATAATGTTATCTACTATTACGTAATAACGTATAACGTTATGTAGCATTACGTAACCACGAATAACGTTATCTACTATTACCTAATGACGTATAACGTTATGTAGCAATACGTAACAACGTATAACGTTAAATAATACTACGTAATGACGTACAACGTTATGTAGTATTACGTAACAACGTATGACGTTATATACTATTACGTAATGGTGTATAACATTATTCAACATTATGTATCAACGTATAACGTTATCTACTATTACGCAGTGACGTATAACGTTATGTAGCATTACGTAACAACGTATGACGTTATGTATCATAACGTAACAACGTATAACGTTATGTAGCATTACGTAACAACGTATAATGTTATCGTAGTATTACGTAATGACGTATAACGTTATGTAGCATTACGTCACAACGTGTATCGTTATATACTATTACGTAATGACGTATAACGTTATGTAGCATTACGTATCAACGTATAACGTTATGTGGCATTACGTTAAGACGTATAACGTTATATAATACTACGTAATGACGTATAACGTTATGTAGCATTACGTAACGACGCATAACGTTAAATACTATTACGTAATGACGTATAACGTCATGTAGCATCACGTAAAGACGTATAACGCTATGTAGCCTTACGTCACACCGTGTAACGTTATATACTATTACGTAATGACGTATGAAGTTATATATTATTACCTACTGACGTATAACGTTATTTAGCATTACGTAACGACGCATAACGTTAAATACTATTACGTAATGACGTATAACGTCATGTAGCATTTCGTAAAGACGTATAACGCCATGTAGCATTACGTCACAATGTGTAACGTTATATATTATTACGTAATGACGTATGAAGTTATATATTATTACCTACTGACGTATAACGTTATGTAGCATTACGTAATAACGTATAACGTTATATAATACTACGTAATGACGTATAACGTTATGTAGCATGACGTTATCACGTATAACGTTATGTAGCATTACGTTATAACGTATAATGTTATCTACTATTACGTAATAACGTATAACGTTATGTAGCATTACGTAACCACGAATAACGTTATCTACTATTACGTAATGACGTATAACGTATTGTAGCATTACGTAACAACGTATAACGTTATATAGTACTACGTAATGACGTATAACGTTATGTAGCATTACGTAACAACGTATTACGTTATAAGCTATTACGTAATGACGTATAATGTTATGTAGCATTACGTTATAACGTATAACGTTATCTACTATTACGTAATGACGTATAACGTTATGTACTATTACGTAATAACGTATAACGTTATGTAGCATTACGTAACCACGAATAACGTTATCTACTATTACCTAATGACGTATAACGTTATGTAGCAATACGTAACAACGTATAACGTTAAATAATACTACGTAATGACGTACAACGTTATGTAGTATTACGTAACAACGTATGACGTTATATACTATTACGTAATGGTGTATAACATTATTCAACATTATGTATCAACGTATAACGTTATCTACTATTACGTAGTGACGTATAACGTTCTGTAGCATTACGTAACAACGTATAACGTTATGTATCATAACGTAACAACGTATAACGTTATGTAGCATTACGTAACAACGTATAATGTTATGTAGTATTACGTAACAACGTATACCGTTATATAATACTACGTAAGGACGTATAACGTTATGTAGTATTACGTGACAACGTACAACGTTATATAATACTACGTAATCACTTATAACGTTATGTAGCATTCCGTAACGACGTATAACGTTATGTACCATTACGTATCAACGTATAACGTTATGTAGCATTACGTAAAGACGTATAACACTATGTAGCATTACGTCACAACGTGTAACGTTAAATACTATTACGTAATGACGTATAACGTTATGTAGCATTACGTATCAACGTATAACGTTATGTGGCATTACGTTATGACGTATAACGTTATGTAGCATGACGTTATCACGTATAACGTTATGTAGCATTACGTTATAACGTATAATGTTATCTACTATTACGTAATAACGTATAACGTTATGTAGCATTACGTAACCACGAATAACGTTATCTACTATTACGTAATGACGTATAACGTTATGTAGCATTACGTAACAACGTATAACGGTATATAATACTACGTAATGACGTATAACGTTATGTAGTATTACGTGAAAACGTACAACGTTATATAATACTACGTAATGACGTATAACGTTATGTAGCATTACGTAATAACGTATAACGTTATATAATACTACGTAATGACGTATAACGTTATGTAGCATTACGTAACAACGTATTACGTTATAAGCTATTACGTAATGACGTATAATGTTATGTAGCATTACGTAACAACGTATTACGTTATAAGCTATTACGTAATGACGTATAACGTTATGTAGCATTACGTAATAACGTATAACGTTATATAATACTACGTAATGACGTATAACGTTATGTAGCATTACGTAATAACGTATAACGTTATATAATACTACGTAATGACGTATAACGTTATGTAGCATTACGTAACAACGTATTACGTTATAAGCTATTTCGTAATGACGTATAATGTTATGTAGCATTACGTTATAACGTATAACGTTATCTACTATTACGTAATGACGTATCACGTTATGTAGCATTACGTAACAACGTATGACGTTATATACTATTACGTATTGGTGTATAACGTTATTCAACATTATGTATCAACGTATAACGTTATCTACTATTACGTAATGACGTATAACGTTATGTACTATTACATAATGTCGTATAACGTTATGTAGCATGACGTTATCACGTATAACGTTATGTAGCATTACGTTATAACGTATAATGTTATCTACTATTACGTAATAACGTATAACGTTATGTAGCATTACGTAACCACGAATAACGTTATCTACTATTACGTAATGACGTATAACGTTATGTAGCATTACGTAACAACGTATAACGTTATATAATACTACGTAATGACGTACAACGTTATGTAGTATTACGTAACAACGTATGACGTTATATACTATTACGTAATGGTGTATAACATTATTCAACATTATGTATCAACGTATAACGTTATCTACTATTACGTAATGACGTATAACGTTATGTAGCATTACGTAACAACGTGTAACGTTATATACTATTACGTAATGACGTATGAAGTTATATATTATTACCTACTGACGTATAACGTTATTTAGCATTACGTAACGAAGCATAACGATAAATACTATTACGTAATGACGTATAACGTCATGTAGCATTTCGTAAAGACGTATAACGCTATGTAGCATTACGTCAAAATGTGTAACGTTATATATTATTACGTAATGACGTATGAAGTTATATATTATTACCTACTGACGTATAACGTTATGTAGCATTACGTAATAACGTATAACGTTATATAATACTACGTAATGACGTATAACTTTATGTAGCATTACGTAACAACGTATTACGTTATAAGCTATTTCGTAATGACGTATAATGTTATGTAGCATTACGTTATAACGTATAACGTTATCTACTATTACGTAATGACGTATCACGTTATGTAGCATTACGTAACAACGTATGACGTTATATACTATTACGTATTGGTGTATAACGTTATTCAACATTATGTATCAACGTATAACGTTATCTACTATTACGTAATGACGTATAACGTTATGTACTATTACATAATGTCGTATAACGTTATGTAGCATGACGTTATCACGTATAACGTTATGTAGCATTACGTAACAACGTATAACATTATATAATACTACGTAATGACGTATAAAGCAATGTAGCATTACGTAACAACGTATAACATTATATAATACTACGTAATGACGTATAACGCTATGTAGCATTACGTAACTACGTATAACGTTATATAATACAACGTAATGACGTATAACGTTATGTAGCGTTACGTAACAACGTGTTCCGTTATATACTATTACGTAACAACGTGTTCCGTTATATACTATTACGTAATGACGTATGAAGTTATATATTATTACCTACTGACGTATAACGTTATGTAGCATTACGATATAACGTATAACGTTATGTAGCATTACTTAACAACGTACAACATTATATAATACTACGCAATGACGTATAACGTTATGTAACATTACGTTATAACGTATAACGTTATCTACTATTACGTAATGACGTATAACGTTATGTAGCATTATGTAACAACGTATAGCGTTATGTAGCATTACGTTACGACGAATATCGTTATGTAGCATTACGTTAAACGTATAACGTTATGTAGCATTACGTTATAACGTATAACGTTATCAACTATTACGTAATGACGTATAACGTTATGTAGCATTATGTAACGACGTATAACGTTATGTAGCATTACGTAACAACGTATAACGTTATCTACTATTACGTAATGACGTATAACGTTATGTAGCATTACGTTACGACGTATAACGTTATATAATAGTACGTAATGACGTATAACGTTATGTAGTATTACGTAACAACGTATAACGTTATATACTATTACGTAATGACGTATAACGTTATGTAGCATTACGTTATAACGTACAACGTTATGTAGCATTACGTTATAACGTATAACGTTATGTAGCATTACGTTATAACGTATAACGTAAAATACTATTACGTAATGACGTATAACGCTATGTAGCATTACGTCACAACGTATAGCGTTATATAATATTATTTAATGACGTATAACGTTATGTAGCATTACGTAACATCGTATAACGTTATGCAGCATTACGTTATAATGTATAACGTTATCTACTATTACGTCATGACGTATAACGTTATGTAGCATTATGTAACGACGTATAACGCTATATACTATTACGTAATGACGTATGACGTTATGTAGCTTTACGTATCAACGTATCACGTTATATAATACTACGTAATGACGTATAACGTTATGTAGCATCACGTAACAACGTATAACGTTATATATTATTACGTAATGACGTATAACGTTATATAATACAACGTAATAACGTATAACGTTATGTTGCATTACGTAACAACGTATAACGTTATATAATACTACGTAATGACGTATAACGCTATGTAGCATTACGTAACTACGTATAACGTTATATAATACAACGTAATGACGTATAACGTTATGTAGCGTTACGTAACAACGTGTTCCGTTATATACTATTACGTAACAACGTGTTCCGTTATATACTATTACGTAATGACGTATGAAGTTATATATTATTACCTACTGACGTATAACGTTATGTAGCATTACGATATAACGTATAACGTTATGTAGCATTACTTAACAACGTACAACATTATATAATACTACGCAATGACGTATAACGTTATGTAACATTACGTTATAACGTATAACGTTATCTACTATTACGTAATGACGTATAACGTTATGTAGCATTATGTAACAACGTATAGCGTTATGTAGCATTACGTTACGACGAATATCGTTATGTAGCATTACGTTAAACGTATAACGTTATGTAGCATTACGTTATAACGTATAACGTTATCAACTATTACGTAATGACGTATAACGTTATGTAGCATTATGTAACGACGTATAACGTTATGTAGCATTATGTAACGACGTATAACGCTATATACTATTACGTAATGACGTATGACGTTATGTAGCTTTACGTATCAACGTATCACGTTATATAATACTACGTAATGACGTATAACGTTATGTAGCATCACGTAACAACGTATAACGTTATATATTATTACGTAATGACGTATAACGTTATATAATACAACGTAATAACGTATAACGTTATGTTGCATTACGTAACAACGTATAACGTTATGTAGCTTTACGTAACAACGTATAACGTTATATAATACTACGTAATGACGTATAACGTTATGTAGCATTACGTAACAACGTATAACGTTATATATTATTACGCAATGACGTATAACGTTATATAATACAACGTAATAACGTATAACGTTATGTAGCAGTACGTCACACGTGTAACGTTAAATACTATTACGTAATGACGTATAACGTTATGTAGCTTTACGTATCAACGTATCACGTTATATAATACTAAGTAATGACATATAACGTTATGTAGCATTATGTAACAACGTGTTCCGTTATATACTATTACGTAATGACGTATGAAGTTATATATTATTACCTACTGACGTATAACGTTATGTAGCATTACGATATAACGTATAACGTTATGTAGCATTACGTTATAACGTATAACGCTATCTACTATTACGTAATGACGTATAACGTTATGTAGCATTACGTAACAACGTATAACGTTATATACTATTAAGTATCAACGTAGAACAGTATATAATATTACGTAACGACGCATAACGTAAAATACTATTACGTAATGACATATAACGCTATGTAGCATTACGTCACAACGTATAGCGTTATATAATATTATGTAATGACGTATAACGTTATGTAGCATTACGTAACAACGTATAACGTTATATAATACTACGTAATGACGTATAACGTTATGTAGCATTATGTAACAACGTATTACGTTATACACTATTACGTAATGACGTATAACGTTATGTAGCATTGCGTTATAACGTATAACGTTATCTACTATTACGTAATGACGTATAACGTTATGTAGCATTACGTAACCACAAATAACGTTACATAATACTACGTAATGACGTATAACGTTATGTAGCATTACGTAACAACGTATAACGTTATATACTATTACGTATCAACGTACAACGTTATGTAGCATTACGTAATAATGTATAACGTTATATACAATTACGTAATGACGTATAACGTTATGTAGCATTACGTTATAACGTATAACGTTATCTACTATTATGCAATGACGTATAACGTTATATATTATTACCTAATAACGTAAAACGTTATATACTATTACGTTATGACGAATAATGATATGTAGCATTACGTCACAACGTGTAACGTTATATACTATTACGTAACGACGTACAACGTTATGTAGCATTACGTAACAACGTATAACGTTATGTAGCATTACGTAATGACGTATAACGTGATGTAGCATTACGTAACAACGTATAACGTTATGTACTATTACATAATGTCGTATAACGTTATGTAGCATGACGTTATCACGTATAACGTTATGTAGCATTACGTAACAACGTATAACATTATATAATACTACGTAATGACGTATAAAGCAATGTAGCATTACGTAACAACGTATAACATTATATAATACTACGTAATGACGTATAACGCTATGTAGCATTACGTAACTACGTATAACGTTATATAATACAACGTAATGACGTATAACGTTATGTAGCGTTACGTAACAACGTGTTCCGTTATATACTATTACGTAACAACGTGTTCCGTTATATACTATTACGTAATGACGTATGAAGTTATATATTATTACCTACTGACGTATAACGTTATGTAGCATTACGATATAACGTATAACGTTATGTAGCATTACTTAACAACGTACAACATTATATAATACTACGCAATGACGTATAACGTTATGTAACATTACGTTATAACGTATAACGTTATCTACTATTACGTAATGACGTATAACGTTATGTAGCATTATGTAACAACGTATAGCGTTATGTAGCATTACGTTACGACGAATATCGTTATGTAGCATTACGTTAAACGTATAACGTTATGTAGCATTACGTTATAACGTATAACGTTATCAACTATTACGTAATGACGTATAACGTTATGTAGCATTATGTAACGACGTATAACGTTATGTAGCATTACGTAACAACGTATAACGTTATCTACTATTACGTAATGACGTATAACGTTATGTAGCATTACGTTACGACGTATAACGTTATATAATAGTACGTAATGACGTATAACGTTATGTAGTATTACGTAACAACGTATAACGTTATATACTATTACGTAATGACGTATAACGTTATGTAGCATTACGTTATAACGTACAACGTTATGTAGCATTACGTTATAACGTATAACGTTATGTAGCATTACGTTATAACGTATAACGTAAAATACTATTACGTAATGACGTATAACGCTATGTAGCATTACGTCACAACGTATAGCGTTATATAATATTATTTAATGACGTATAACGTTATGTAGCATTACGTAACATCGTATAACGTTATGCAGCATTACGTTATAATGTATAACGTTATCTACTATTACGTCATGACGTATAACGTTATGTAGCATTATGTAACGACGTATAACGCTATATACTATTACGTAATGACGTATGACGTTATGTAGCTTTACGTATCAACGTATCACGTTATATAATACTACGTAATGACGTATAACGTTATGTAGCATCACGTAACAACGTATAACGTTATATATTATTACGTAATGACGTATAACGTTATATAATACAACGTAATAACGTATAACGTTATGTTGCATTACGTAACAACGTATAACGTTATATAATACTACGTAATGACGTATAACGCTATGTAGCATTACGTAACTACGTATAACGTTATATAATACAACGTAATGACGTATAACGTTATGTAGCGTTACGTAACAACGTGTTCCGTTATATACTATTACGTAACAACGTGTTCCGTTATATACTATTACGTAATGACGTATGAAGTTATATATTATTACCTACTGACGTATAACGTTATGTAGCATTACGATATAACGTATAACGTTATGTAGCATTACTTAACAACGTACAACATTATATAATACTACGCAATGACGTATAACGTTATGTAACATTACGTTATAACGTATAACGTTATCTACTATTACGTAATGACGTATAACGTTATGTAGCATTATGTAACAACGTATAGCGTTATGTAGCATTACGTTACGACGAATATCGTTATGTAGCATTACGTTAAACGTATAACGTTATGTAGCATTACGTTATAACGTATAACGTTATCAACTATTACGTAATGACGTATAACGTTATGTAGCATTATGTAACGACGTATAACGTTATGTAGCATTATGTAACGACGTATAACGCTATATACTATTACGTAATGACGTATGACGTTATGTAGCTTTACGTATCAACGTATCACGTTATATAATACTACGTAATGACGTATAACGTTATGTAGCATCACGTAACAACGTATAACGTTATATATTATTACGTAATGACGTATAACGTTATATAATACAACGTAATAACGTATAACGTTATGTTGCATTACGTAACAACGTATAACGTTATGTAGCTTTACGTAACAACGTATAACGTTATATAATACTACGTAATGACGTATAACGTTATGTAGCATTACGTAACAACGTATAACGTTATATATTATTACGCAATGACGTATAACGTTATATAATACAACGTAATAACGTATAACGTTATGTAGCAGTACGTCACACGTGTAACGTTAAATACTATTACGTAATGACGTATAACGTTATGTAGCTTTACGTATCAACGTATCACGTTATATAATACTAAGTAATGACATATAACGTTATGTAGCATTATGTAACAACGTGTTCCGTTATATACTATTACGTAATGACGTATGAAGTTATATATTATTACCTACTGACGTATAACGTTATGTAGCATTACGATATAACGTATAACGTTATGTAGCATTACGTTATAACGTATAACGCTATCTACTATTACGTAATGACGTATAACGTTATGTAGCATTACGTAACAACGTATAACGTTATATACTATTAAGTATCAACGTAGAACAGTATATAATATTACGTAACGACGCATAACGTAAAATACTATTACGTAATGACATATAACGCTATGTAGCATTACGTCACAACGTATAGCGTTATATAATATTATGTAATGACGTATAACGTTATGTAGCATTACGTAACAACGTATAACGTTATATAATACTACGTAATGACGTATAACGTTATGTAGCATTATGTAACAACGTATTACGTTATACACTATTACGTAATGACGTATAACGTTATGTAGCATTGCGTTATAACGTATAACGTTATCTACTATTACGTAATGACGTATAACGTTATGTAGCATTACGTAACCACAAATAACGTTACATAATACTACGTAATGACGTATAACGTTATGTAGCATTACGTAACAACGTATAACGTTATATACTATTACGTATCAACGTACAACGTTATGTAGCATTACGTAATAATGTATAACGTTATATACAATTACGTAATGACGTATAACGTTATGTAGCATTACGTTATAACGTATAACGTTATCTACTATTATGCAATGACGTATAACGTTATATATTATTACCTAATAACGTAAAACGTTATATACTATTACGTTATGACGAATAATGATATGTAGCATTACGTCACAACGTGTAACGTTATATACTATTACGTAACGACGTACAACGTTATGTAGCATTACGTAACAACGTATAACGTTATGTAGCATTACGTAATGACGTATAACGTGATGTAGCATTACGTAACAACGTATAGCGTTAGCTACTATTACGTAATGACGTATAACGTTATGTAGCATTACGTAACAACGTATGACGTTATATACTATTTCGTAATGACGTATAACGTTATGTAGCATTACGTAACAACGTATAACGTTATATATTATTACCTAATGACGTATAACGTTATGTAGCATTACGTTATAACGTATAACGTTATCTACTATTACATAATGATGTATAACGTTATGTAGCATGACTTTATCACGTATAACGTTATGTAGCATTACGTTATAACGTATAACGTTATCTACTATTACGTAATCACGTATAACGTTATGTAGCATTACGTAACAACGTATAACGCTAGCTACTATTACGTAATGACGTATAACGTTATGTAGCATTACGTAACAACGTATGACGTTATATACTATTACGTAATGCTGTATAACATTATTCAACATTATGTATCAACGTATAACGTTATCTACTATTACGTAATGACGCATAACGTTATGTAGCATTACGTAACAACGTATAACGTTATGTATCATAACGTAACAACGTATAACGTTATGTAGCATTACGTAACAACGTATAATGTTATGTAGTATTACGTAACAACGTATAACGTAATCTACTATTACATAATGACGTATATCGTTATGTAGCATTACGTAACAACGTATAACGTTATATAATACTACGTAATGACTTATAACGTTATGTAGCATTACGTAACAACGTATACCGTTATATAATACTACGTAAGGACGTATAACGTTATGTAGTATTACGTGACAACGTACAACGTTATATAATACTACGTAATGACTTATAACGTTATGTAGCATTCCGTAACGACGTATATCGTAATGTACCATTACGTATCAACGTATAACGTTATGTAGCATTACGTAAAGACGTATAACGCTATGTAGCATTACGTCACAACGTGTAACGTTATATACTATTACGTAATGACGTATAACGTTATGTAGCATTACGTATCAACGTATAACGTTATGTGGCATTACGTTATGACGTATAACGTTATGTAGCATGACGTTATCACGTATAACGTTATGTAGCATTACGTAACAACGTATAACGTTATATAATACTACGTAATGACGTATAACGTTATATAGCATTACGTAACGTCGCATAACGTTAAATACTATTACGTAATGACGTATAACGTCATGTAGCATTTCGTAAAGACGTATAACGCTATGTAGCATTACGTCAAAATGTGTAACGTTATATATTATTACGTAATGACGTATGAAGTTATATATTATTACCTACTGACGTATAACGTTATGTAGCATTACGTAATAACGTATAACGTTATATAATACTACGTAATGACGTATAACGTTATGTAGCATTACGTAACAACGTATTGCGTTATAAGCTATTACGTAATGACGTATAATGTTATGTAGCATTACGTTATAACGTATAACGTTATCTACTATTACGTAATGACGTATAACGTTATGTAGCATTACGTAACAACGTATGACGTTATATACTATTACGTATTGGTGTATAACGTTATTCAACATTATGTATCAACGTATAACGTTATCTACTATTACGTAATGACGTATAACGTTATGTACTATTACATAATGACGTATAAAGTTATGTAGCATGACGTTATCACGTTTAACGTTATGTAGCATTACGTTATAACGTATAATGTTATCTACTATTACGTAATAACGTATAACGTTATGTAGCATTACGTAACCACGAATAACGTTATCTACTATTACGTAATGACGTATAACGTTATGTAGCATTACGTAACAACGTATAACGTTATATAATACTACGTAATGACGTACAACGTTATGTAGTATTACGTAACAACGTATGACGTTATATACTATTACGTAATGGTGTATAACATTATTCAACATTATGTATCAACGTATAACGTTATCTACTATTACGTAATGACGTATAACGTTATGTAGCATTACGTAACAACGTATAACGTTATGTATCATAACGTAACAACGTATAACGTTATGTAGCATGACGATATCACGTATAACGTTATGTAGCATTGCGTTATAACGTATAATGTTATCTACTATTACGTAATAACGTATAACGTTATGTAGCATTACGTAACCACGAATAACGTTATCTACTATTACGTAATGACGTATAACGTTATGTAGCATTACGTAACAACGTATAACGTTATATAATACTACGTAATGACGTACAACGTTATGTAGTATTACGTAACAACGTATGACGTTATATACTATTACGTAATGCTGTATAACATTATTCAACATTATGTATCAACGTATAACGTTATCTACTATTACGTAATGACGTATAACGTTATGTAGCATTACGTAACAACGTATAACGTTATATAATACTACGTAATGACTTATAACGTTATGTAGCATTACGTAACAACGTATACCGTTATATAATACTACGTAAGGACGTATAACGTTATGTAGTATTACGTGACAACGTACAACGTTATATAATACTACGTAATGACTTATAACGTTATGTAGCATTCCGTAACGACGTATATCGTAATGTACCATTACGTATCAACGTATAACGTTATGTAGCATTACGTAAAGGCGTATAACGCTATGTAGCATTACGTCACAACGTGTAACGTTATATACTATTACGTAATGACGTATAACGTTATGTAGCATTACGTATCAACGTATAACGTTATGTGGCATTACGTTATGACGTATAACGTTATGTAGCATGACGTTATCACGTATAACGTTATGTAGCATTACGTTATAACGTATAATGTTATCTACTATTACGTAATAACGTATAACGTTATGTAGCATTACGTAACCACGAATAACGTTATCTACTATTACGTAATGACGTATAACGTTATGTAGCATTACGTAACAACGTATAACGGTATATAATACTACGTAATGACGTATAACGTTATGTAGTATTACGTGAAAACGTACATCGTTATATAATACTACGTAAGGACGTATAACGTTATGTAGTATTACGTGACAACGTACAACGTTATATAATACTACGTAATGACTTATAACGTTATGTAGCATTCCGTAACGACGTATATCGTAATGTACCATTACGTATCAACGTATAACGTTATGTAGCATTACGTAAAGGCGTATAACGCTATGTAGCATTACGTCACAACGTGTAACGTTATATACTATTACGTAATGACGTATAACGTTATGTAGCATTACGTATCAACGTATAACGTTATGTGGCATTACGTTATGACGTATAACGTTATGTAGCATGACGTTATCACGTATAACGTTATGTAGCATTACGTTATAACGTATAATGTTATCTACTATTACGTAATAACGTATAACGTTATGTAGCATTACGTAACCACGAATAACGTTATCTACTATTACGTAATGACGTATAACGTTATGTAGCATTACGTAACAACGTATAACGGTATATAATACTACGTAATGACGTATAACGTTATGTAGTATTACGTGAAAACGTACATCGTTATATAATACTACGTAATGACGTATATCGTTATGTAGCATTACGTCACAACGTGTATCGTTATATACTATTACATAATGACGTATAACGTTAAGTAGCATTACGTATCAACGTATAACGTTATGTGGCATTACGTTACGACGTATAACGTTATATAATACTACGTAATGACGTATAACGTTATATAGCATTACGTAACGACGCATAACGTTAAATACTATTACGTAATGACGTATAACGTCATGTAGCATTTCGTAAAGACGTATAACGCTATGTAGCATTACGTCAAAATGTGTAACCTTATATATTATTACGTAATGACGTATGAAGTTATATATTATTACCTACTGACGTATAACGTTATGTAGCATTACGTAATAACGTATAACGTTATATAATACTACGTAATGACGTATAACGTTATGTAGCATTACGTAACAACGTATTGCGTTATAAGCTATTACGTAATGACGTATAATGTTATGTAGCATTACGTTATAACGTATAACGTTATCTACTATTACGTAATGACGTATAACGTTATGTAGCATTACGTAACAACGTATGACGTTATATACTATTACGTATTGGTGTATAACGTTATTCAACATTATGTATCAACGTATAACGTTATCTACTATTACGTAATGACGTATAACGTTATGTACTATTACATAATGTCGTATAACGTTATGTAGCATGACGATATCACGTATAACGTTATGTAGCATTGCGTTATAACGTATAATGTTATCTACTATTACGTAATAACGTATAACGTTATGTAGCATTACGTAACCACGAATAACGTTATCTACTATTACGTAATGACGTATAACGTTATGTAGCATTACGTAACAACGTATAACGTTATATAATACTACGTAATGACGTACAACGTTATGTAGTATTACGTAACAACGTATGACGTTATATACTATTACGTAATGCTGTATAACATTATGTATCAACGTATAACGTTATCTACTATTACGTAATGACGTATAACGTTATGTAGCATTACGTAACAACGTATAACGTTATGTATCATAACGTAACCACGTATAACGTTATGTAGCATTACGTAACAACGTATAACGTTATATAATACTACGTAATGACTTATAACGTTATGTAGCATTACGTAACAACGTATACCGTTATATAATACTACGTAAGGACGTATAACGTTATGTAGTATTACGTGACAACGTACAACGTTATATAATACTACGTAATGACTTATAACGTTATGTAGCATTCCGTAACGACGTATATCGTAATGTACCATTACGTATCAACGTATAACGTTATGTAGCATTACGTAAAGACGTATAACGCTATGTAGCATTACGTCACAACGTGTAACGTTATATACTATTACGTAATGACGTATAACGTTATGTAGCATTACGTATCAACGTATAACGTTATGTGGCATTACGTTATGACGTATAACGTTATGTAGCATGACGTTATCACGTATAACGTTATGTAGCATTACGTTATAACGTATAATGTTATCTACTATTACGTAATAACGTATAACGTTATGTAGCATTACGTAACCACGAATAACGTTATCTACTATTACGTAATGACGTATAACGTTATGTAGCATTACGTAACAACGTATAACGGTATATAATACTACGTAATGACGTATAACGTTATGTAGTATTACGTGAAAACGTACATCGTTATATAATACTACGTAATGACGTATATCGTTATGTAGCATTACGTCACAACGTGTATCGTTATATACTATTACATAATGACGTATAACGTTAAGTAGCATTACGTATCAACGTATAACGTTATGTGGCATTACGTTACGACGTATAACGTTATATAATACTATGTAATGACGTATAACGTTATATAGCATTACGTAACGACGCATAACGTTAAATACTATTACGTAATGACGTATAACGTCATGTAGCATTTCGTAAAGACGTATAACGCTATGTAGCATTACGTCAAAATGTGTAACCTTATATATTATTACGTAATGACGTATGAAGTTATATATTATTACCTACTGACGTATAACGTTATGTAGCATTACGTAATAACGTATAACGTTATATAATACTACGTAATGACGTATAACGTTATGTAGCATTACGTAACAACGTATTGCGTTATAAGCTATTACGTAATGACGTATAATGTTATGTAGCATTACGTTATAACGTATAACGTTATCTACTATTACGTAATGACGTATAACGTTATGTAGCATTACGTAACAACGTATGACGTTATATACTATTACGTATTGGTGTATAACGTTATTCAACATTATGTATCAACGTATAACGTTATCTACTATTACGTAATGACGTATAACGTTATGTACTATTACATAATGACGTATAACGTTATATAGCATGACGTTATCACGTTTAACGTTATGTAGCATTACGTAACAACGTATAATGTTATGTAGTATTACGTAACAACGTATAACGTAATCTACTATTACATAATGACGTATATCGTTATGTAGCATTACGTAACAACGTATAACGTTATATAATACTACGTAATGACTTATAACGTTATGTAGCATTACGTAAAGACGTATAACGCTATGTAGCATTACGTCACAACGTGTAACGTTATATACTATTACGTAATGACGTATAACGTTATGTAGCATTACGTATCAACGTATAATTTTATGTGGCATTACGTTATGACGTATAACGTTATGTAGCATGACGTTATCACGTATAACGTTATGTAGCATTACGTTATAACGTATAATGTTATCTACTATTACGTAATAACGTATAACGTTATGTAGCATTACGTAACCACGAATAACGTTATCTACTATTACGTAATGACGGATAACGTTATGTAGCATTACGTAACAACGTATAACGGTATATAATACTACGTAATGACGTATAACGTTATGTAGTATTACGTGAAAACGTACAACGTTATATAATACTACTTAATGACGTATAACGTTATGTAGCATTACGTAACGACGTATAACGCTATACACTCTTACATAATGACGTATAACGTGATGTAGCATTACGTAACAACGTATTCCGATATGCAGCATTACGTTATATCGTATAACGCTATACACTCTTACGTAATGACGTATAACGTTATGTAGCATTATGTAACGACGTATAACGCTATATACGATTACGTAACGGCGCATAACGTTATATAATACTACGTAATGACGTATAACGTTATGTAACATTACGTTATAACGTATAACGTTATCTACTATTACGTAATGACGTATAACGTTATGTAGCATTACGTATCAACGTATAACGTTATATACTATTACGTAATGACGCATAACGTTATCCAACATTACGTATCAACGTATAACGTTATATACTATTACGTATCAACGTATAACGTTATATATTATTACCTAATGGCGTATAACGTTATATACTATTACGTTATGACGTATAACGCTATGTTGCATTACGTCACAACGTGTAACGTTATATACTATTACGTAATGACGTATCACGTTATGTAGCATTACGTAACAACGTATTACGTTATAAGCTATTACGTAATGACGTATAATGTTATGTAGCATTACGTTATAACGTATAACGTTATCTACTATTACGTAATGACGTATAACGTTATGTAGCATTACGTAACAACGTATGACGTTATATACTATTACGTATTGGTGTATAACGTTATTCAACATTATGTATCAACGTATAACGTTATCTACTATTACGTAATGACGTATAACGTTATGTACTATTACATAATGACGTATAACGTTATGTAGCATGACGTTATCACGTTTAACGTTATGTAGCATTACGTTATAACGTATAATGTTATCTACTATTACGTAATAACGTATAACGTTATGTAGCATTACGTAACCACGAATAACGTTATCTACTATTATGTAATGACGTATAACGTTATGTAGCATTACGTAACAACGTATAACGTTATATAATACTACGTAATGACGTACAACGTTATGTAGTATTACGTAACAACGTATGACGTTATATACTATTACGTAATGGTGTATAACATTATTCAACATTATGTATCAACGTATAACGTTATCTACTATTACGTAATGACGTATAACGTTATGTACTATTACATAATGACGTATAACGTTATGTAGCATGACGTTATCACGTTTAACGTTATGTAGCATTACGTTATAACGTATAATGTTATCTACTATTACGTAATAACGTATAACGTCATGTAGCATTACGTAACAACGTATAACGTTATGTATCATAACGTAACAACGTATAACGTTATGTAGCATTACGTAACAACGTATAATGTTATGTAGTATTACGTAACAACGTATAACGTAATCTACTATTACATAATGACGTATATCGTTATGTAGCATTACGTAACAACGTATAACGTTATATAATACTACGTAATGACTTATAACGTTATGTAACATTACGTAACAACGTATACCATTATATAAGACTACGTAAGGACGTATAACGTTATGTAGTATTACGTGACAACGTATAACGTTATGTGGCATTACGTTACGACGTATAACGTTATATAATACTACGTAACGACGTATAACGTTATGTAGCATTACGTAACGACGCATAACGTTAAATACTATTACGTAATGACGTATAACGTCATGTAGCATTACGTAAAGACGTATAACGCTATGTAGCCTTACGTCACAACGTGTAACATTATATACTATTACGTAATGACGTATGAAGTTATATATTATTACCTACTGACGTATAACGTTATTTAGCATTACGTAACGACGCATAACGTTAAATACTATTACGTAATGACGTATAACGTCATGTAGCATTTCGTAAAGACGTATAACGCTATGTAGCATTACGTCACAATGTATAACATTCTATATTATTACGTAATGACGTATGAAGTTATATATTATTACCTACTGACGTATAACGTTATGCAGCATTACGTAATAACGTATAACGTTATATAATACTACGTAATGACGTATAACGTTATGTAGCATTACGTTATAACGTATAATGTTATCTACTATTACGTAATAACGTATAACGTTATGTAGCATTACGTAACCACGAATAACGTTATCTACTATTACGTAATGACGGATAACGTTATGTAGCATTACGTAACAACGTATAACGGTATATAATACTACGTAATGACGTATAACGTTATGTAGTATTACGTGAAAACGTACAACGTTATATAATACTACTTAATGACGTATAACGTTATGTAGCATTACGTAACGACGTATAACGCTATACACTCTTACATAATGACGTATAACGTGATCTAGCATTACGTAACAACGTATTCCGTTATGCAGCATTACGTTATATCGTATAACGCTATACACTCTTACGTAATGACGTATAACGTTATGTAGAATTATGTAACGACGTATAACGCTATATACTATTACGTAACGGCGAATAACGTTATATAATACTACGTAATGACGTATAACGTTATGTAACATTACGTTATAACGTATAACGTTATCTACTATTACGTAATGACGTATAACGTTATGTAGCATTACGTATCAACGTATAACGTTATATACTATTACGTAATGACGCATAACGTTATCCAACATTACGTATCAACGTATAACGTTATATACTATTACGTATCAACGTATAACGTTATATATTATTACCTAATGGCGTATAACGTTATATACTATTACGTTATGACGTATAACGCTATGTTGCATTACGTCACAACGTGTAACGTTATATACTATTACGTAATGACGTATAACGTTATGTAGCATTATGTAACGACGTATAACGCTATGTAGCACTACGTCACAACGTGTAACGGTAAATACTATTACGTAATGACGTATAACGTTATGTAGCATTATGTAACGACGTATAACGCTATGTAGCACTACGTCACAACGTGTAACGGTAAATACCATTGCGTAATGACGTATAACGTTATGTAGCTTTACGTATCAACGTATAACGTTATATACTATTACGTATCAACGTATAACGTTACATAATATTACGTAACGACGCATAACGTAAAATACTATTACGTAATGACGTATAACGCTATGTAGCATTACGTCACAACGTATAGCGTTATATAATATTATGTAATGAAGTATAACGTTATGTAGCATTACGTAACAACGTATAACGTTATGCAGCATTATGTTATAATGTATAACGTTATCTACTATTACGTCATGACGTATAACGTTATGTAGCATTATGTAATGACGTATAACGCTATATACTATTACGTAATGACGTATAACGATATGTAGCATTCCGAAACAACTTATAACGTTACGTAGCATTACGTTATAACGTATAAGGTTATCTACCATTACCTAATGACGTATAACGCTATGTTGCATTACGTAACAACGTTTAACGTTATATAATACTACGTAATCACGTATAGTGTTATATAATATTATGTAATGACGTATAAGTGTTGTAGCATTACGTTCTAACGTGTAACGTTATGCAGCATTACGTAACAACGAAAAACGTTATGTAGCTTTCCGTAACAACGTTTAACGTTATATAATACTACGTAATGACGTATAACGTTATGTAGCATTGCGTAACAACGTATAACGTTATATATTATTACATAATGACGTATAACGTTATATAATACACGGTAATAACGTATAACGTTATGTAGCATTACGTCACAACGTGTAACGTTAAATACTATTACGTAATGACGTATAACGTTATGTAGCTTTACGTATCAACGTATCACGTTATATAATACTAAGTAATGACGTATAACGTTATGTAGCATTATGTAACAACGTATAGCGTTATATATTATTACCTAATGACGTATAACGTTATCTACTATTACGTAATGACGTATAACTTTATGTAGCATTACGTAACAAAGTATAACGTTATCTACTATTACGTAATGACGTATAACGTTATGTAGCATTACGTGACGACGCATAACGTTGAATAATATTACGTAATGACGTATAACGTTATGTAGCATTACGTCACAACGTATAGCGTTATATAATATTATGTAATGACGTATAACGTTATGTAGCATTACGTAACAACGTATAACGTTATGCAGCATTACGTTATAATGTATAACGTTATCTACTATTATGTCATGACGTATAACGTTATGTAGCATTATGTAACGACGTATAACGCTATATACTATTACGTAATGACGTATGACGTTATGTAGCATTACGAAACAACTTGTAACGTTACGTAGCATTACGTTATAACGTATAACGTTATCTACTATTACGTAATGACGTATAACGTTATGTTGCATTACGTAACAACGTATAACGTTATGTAGTATTACGTAACAACGTATAACGTTATATACTATTACGTTATGACGTATAGCGTTATATAATATTATGTAATGACGTATAACGTTATGTAGCATTATGTAACGACGTATAACGCTATATACTATTACGTAATGATGTATAACGTTATGTTGCATTACGTAACAACGTATAACGTTATGTAGTATTACGTAACAACGTATAACGTTATATACTATTACGTTATGACGTATAGCGTTATATAATATTATGTAATGACGTATAACGTTATGCAGCATTACGTTATTATGTATAACGTTATCTACTATTACGTAATGACGTATAACGTTATGTAGCATTACGTAACGACGTATAACGTTATGCAGCATTACGTTATAACGTATAACGTTATCTACTATTACCTAATGACGTATAACGTTATGTTGCATTACGTAACAACGTATAACGTTATGTAGTATTACGTAACAACGTATAACGTTATATACTATTACGTTATGACTTATAGCGTTATATAATATTATGTAATGACGTATAACGTTATGCAGCATTACGTTATTATGTATAACGTTATCTACTATTACGTAATGACGTATAACGTTATGTAGCATTACGTAACGACGTATAACGTTATGCAGCATTACCTTATAATGTATAACGTTATCTACTATTACGTAACAACGTATAACGTTATGTAGTATTACGTAACAACGTATAACGTTATATACTATTACGTTATGACGTATAGCGTTATATAATATTATGTAATGACGTATAACGTTATGTAGCATTACGTAACGACGTATAACGTTATGCAGCATTACGTTATTATGTATAACGTTATCTACTATTACGTAATGACGTATAACGTTATGTAGCATTATGTAACAACGTATAACGTTATGTAGCATTACGTTACGACGTATAACGTTATGTAGCATTACGTTACGACGAATAACGTTATGTAGCATTACGTTATAACGAATAACGTTATGTAGCGTTACGTTATAACGTATAACGTTATCTACTATTACGTAATGACGTATAACGTTATGTAGCATTATGTAACAACGTATAACGTTATATAATAGTACGTAATGACGTATAACGTTATGTAGTATTACGTAACAACGTACAACGTTATATACTATTACGTAATGACGTATAACGTTATGTAGCATTACGTTATAACGTATAACGTTATGTAGCATTACGTTATAAAGTATAACTTTATGTAGCATTACGTTATAACGAATAACGTTGTCTACTATTACGTAATGACGTATAACGTTATGTAGCATTATGTAACGACGTATAACGTTATGTAGCATTACGTAAAGACGTATAACGCTATGTAGCATTACGTCACAACGTATAACGCTATATACTATTACGTAATGACGTATAACGATATATAGCATTCCGAAACAACTTATAACGTTACGTAGCATTACGTTATAACCTATAACGTTATCTACTATTACCTAATGACGTATAACGCTATGTTGCATTACGTAACAACGTATAACGTTATATAATACTACGTAATCACGTATAGTGTTATATAATATTATGTAATTACGTATAAGTGTTGTAGCATTACGTTCTAACGTATAACGTTATGCAGCATTATGTAACAACGTAAAACGTTATGTAGCTTTACGTAACAACGTATAACGTTATATAATACTACGTAATGACGTATAACGTTATGTAGCATTGCGTAACAACGTATAACGTTATATATTATTACGTAATGACGTATAACGTTATATAATACACGGTAATAACGTATAACGTTATGTAGCATTACGTCACAACGTGTAACGTTAAATACTATTACGTAATGACGTATAACGTTATGTAGCTTTACGTATCAACGTATCACGTTATATAATACTAAGTAATGACGTATAACGTTATGTAGCATTATGTAACAACGTATAACGTTATATATTATTACCTAATGACGTATAACGTTATATACTATTACGTTATGACGTATAACGCTATGTAGCATTACGTCACAACGTGTAACGTTAAATACTATAACGTAATGACGTATAACGTTATGTAGCGTTACGTAACAACGTGTTCCGTTATATACTATTACGTAATGACGTATGAAGTTATATATTATTACCTACTGACGTATAACGTTATGTTGCATTACGTAACAACGTATAACGTTATGTAGTATTACGTAACAAAGTATAACGTTATATACTATTACGTTATGACGTATAGCGTTATATAATATTATGTAATGACGTATAACGTTATGCAGCATTACGTTATTATGTATAACGTTATCTACTATTACGTAATGACGTATAACGTTATGTAGCATTATGTAACAACGTATAACGTTATGTAGCATTGCGTAAAGACGTATAACGCTATGTAGCATTACGTCACAACGTGTAACGTTATATACTATTACGTAATGACGTATAACGTTATGTAGCATTACGTTTCGACGTATAACGTTATATAATAGTACGTAATGACGTATAACGTTATGTAGTATTACGTAACAACGTACAACGTTATATACTATTACGTAATGACGTATAACGTTATGTAGCATTACGTTATAACGTATATCGTTATGTAGCATTACGTTATAAAGTATAACTTTATGTAGCATTACGTTATAACGAATAACGTTGTCTACTATTACGCAATGACGTATAACGTTATGTAGTATTATGTAACAACGTATAACGTTATGTAGCATTACGTAAAGACGTATAACGCTATGTAGCATTACGTCACAACGTGTAACGTTATATACTGTTACGTAATGACGTATAACGTTATGTAGCATTATGTAACGACGTATAACGCTATGTAGCACTACGTCACAACGTGTAACGGTAAATACTATTACGTAATGACGTATAACGTTATGTAGCATTATGTAACGACGTATAACGCTATGTAGCACTACGTCACAACGTGTAACGGTAAATACCATTACGTAATGACGTATAACGTTATGTAGCTTTACGTATCAACGTATAACGTTATATACTATTACGTAATGACGTATAACGTTATGTAGCATTATGTAACGACGTATAACGCTATGTAGCACTACGTCACAACGTGTAACGGTAAATACCATTACGTAATTGCGTATAACGTTATGTAGTTTTACGTATCAACGTATAACGTTATATACTATTACGTATCAACGTATAACGTTACATAATATTACGTAACGACGCATAACGTAAAATACTATTACGTAATGACGTATAACTCTATGTAGCATTACGTCACAACGTGTAACGTTAAATACTATTACGTAATGACGTATAACGTTATGTAGCTTTACGTATCAACGTATCACGTTATATAATACTAAGTAATGACGTATAACGTTATGTAGCATTATGTAACAACGTATAACGTTATGCAGCATTATGTTATAATGTATAACGTTATCTACTATTACGTCATGACGTATAACGTTATGTAGCATTATGTAATGACGTATAACGCTATATACTATTACGTAATGACGTATAACGATATGTAGCATTCCGAAACAACTTATAACGTTACGTAGCATTACGTTATAACGTATAACGTTATCTACTATTACCTAATGACGTATAACGCTATGTTGCATTACGTAACAGCGTATAACGTTATATAATACTACGTAATCACGTATAGTGTTATATAATATTATGTAATTACGTATAAGTGTTGTAGCATTACGTTCTAACGTATAACGTTATGCAGCATTATGTAACAACGTAAAACGTTATGTAGCTTTACGTAACAACGTATAACGTTATATAATACTACGTAATGACGTATAACGTTATGTAGCATTGCGTAACAACGTATAACGTTATATATTATTACGTAATGTCGTATAACGTTATATAATACACGGTAATAACGTATAACGTTATGTAGCATTACGTCACAACGTGTAACGTTAAATACTATTACGTAATGACGTATAACGTTATGTAGCTTTACGTATCAACGTATCACGTTATATAATACTAAGTAATGACGTATAACGTTATGTAGCATTATGTAACAACGTATAACGTTATATATTATTACCTAATGACGTATAACGTTATATACTATTACGTTATGACGTATAACGCTATGTAGCATTACGTCACAACGTGTAACGTTAAATACTATAACGTAATGACGTATAACGTTATGTAGCATTACGTAACAACGTATAACATTATATAACACTACGTAATGGCGTATAACGCTATGTAGCATTACGTAACAACGTATAACGTTATATAATACTACGTAATGACGTATAACGTTATGTAGCGTTACGTAACAACGTGTTCCGTTATATACTATTACGTAATGACGTATGAAGTTATATATTATTACCTACTGACGTATAACGTTATGTAGCATTACGATATAACGTATAACGTTATGTAGCATTACTTACCAACGTACAACATTATATAATACTACGTAATGGCGTATAACGTTATGTAACATTACGTTATAACGTATAACGTTATCTACGATTACGTAATGACGTATAACGTTATGTAGCATTATGTAACAACGTATAACGTTATGTAGCATTACATTACGACGTATAACGTTATGTAGCATTACGTTACGACGAATAACGTTATGTAGCATTACGTTATAACGAATGACGTTATGTAGCATTACGTTATAACGTATAACGTTATCTACTATTACGTAATGACGTATAACGTTATGTAGCATTATGTAACAACGTATTACGTTATGTAGCATTACGTAAAGACGTATAACGCTATGTAGCATTACGTCACATCGAATAACGTTATTTACTATTACGTAATGACGTATAACGGTATGTAGCATTACGTAACAACGTATAACGTTATCTACTATTACGTAATGACGTATTACGTTATGTAGCATTACGTCACATCGAATAACGTTATCTACTATTACGTAATGACGTATAACGTTATGTAGCATTACGTATCAACGTATAACGTTATATACTATTACGTAATGACGTATAACGTTATGTAGCATTACGTTATAACTTATAACGTTATGTAGCATTACGTTATAACGTATAACGTAAAATACTATTACGTAATGACGTATAACGTTATCTACTCTTACGTAATGACGTATAACTTTATGTAGCATTACGTAACAAAGTATAACGTTATCTACTATTACGTAATGACGTATAACGTTATGTAGCATTACGTGACGACGCATAACGTTGAATAATATTACGTAATGACGTATAACGTTATGTAGCATTACGTCACAACGTATAGCGTTATATAATATTATGTAATGACGTATAACGTTATGTAGCATTACGTAACAACGTATAACGTTATGCAGCATTACGTTATAATGTATAACGTTATCTACTATTATGTCATGACGTATAACGTTATGTAGCATTATGTAACGACGTATAACGCTATATACTATTACGTAATGACGTATGACGTTATGTAGCATTACGAAACAACTTGTAACGTTACGTAGCATTACGTTATAACGTATAACGTTATCTACTATTTCGTAATGACGTATAACGTTATGTTGCATTACGTAACAACGTATAACGTTATGTAGTATTAAGTAACAACGTATAACGTTATATACTATTACGTTATGACGTATAGCGTTATATAATATTATGTAATGACGTATAACGTTATGTAGCATTATGTAACGACGTATAACGCTATATACTATTACGTAATGACGTATGACGTTATGTAGCATTACGAAACAACTTATAATGTTACGTAGCATTACGTTATAACGTATAACGTTATCTACTATTACGTAATGACGTATGACTTTATGTAGCATTACGTAACAAAGTATAACGTTATCTACTATTACGTAATGACGTATAACGTTATGTAGCATTACGTGACGACGCATAACGTTGAATAATATTACGTAATGACGTATAACGTTATGTAGCATTACGTCACAACGTATAGCGTTATATAATATTATGTAATGACGTATGACGTTATGTAGCATTACGAAACAACTTATAACGTTACGTAGCATTACGTTATAACGTATAACGTTATCTACTATTACGTAATGACGTATAACGTTATGTTGCATTACGTAACAACGTATAACGTTATGTAGTATTACGTAACAACGTATAACGTTATATACTATTACGTTATGACGTATAGCGTTATATAATATTATGTAATGACGTATAACGTTATGCAGCATTACGTTATTATGTATAACGTTATCTACTATTACGTAATGACGTATAACGTTATGTAGCATTACGTAACGACGTATAACGTTATGCAGCATTACGTTATAATGTATAACGTTATCTACTATTACGTAACAACGTATAACGTTATGTAGTATTACGTAACAACGTATAACGTTATATACTATTACGTTATGACGTATAGCGTTATATAATATTATGTAATGACGTATAACGTTATGTAGCATTACGTAACGACGTATAACGTTATGCAGCATTACGTTATTATGTATAACGTTATCTACTATTACGTAATGACGTATAACGTTATGTAGCATTATGTAACAACGTATAACGTTATGTAGCATTACGTTACGACGTATAACGTTATGTAGCATTACGTTACGACGAATAACGTTATGTAGCATTACGTTATAACGAATAACGTTATGTAGCGTTACGTTATAACGTATAACGTTATCTACTATTACGTAATGACGTATAACGTTATGTAGCATTATGTAACAACGTATAACGTTATGTAGCATTACTTAACAACGTACAACATTATATAATACTACGTAATGGTGTATAACGTTATGTAACATTACGTTATAACGTATAACGTTATCTACGATTACGTAATGACGTATAACGTTATGTAGCATTATGTAACAACGTATAACGTTATGTAGCATTACATTACGACGTATAACGTTATGTAGCATTACGTTACGACGAATAACGTTATGTAGCATTACGTAAAGACGTATAACGCTATGTAGCATTACGTTATAACGTATAACGTTATCTACTATTACGTAATGACGTATAACGTTATGTAGCATTATGTAACAACGTATAACGTTATGTAGCATTACTTAACAACGTACAACATTATATAATACTACGTAATGGCGTATAACGTTATGTAACATTACGTTATAACGTATAACGTTATCTACGATTACGTAATGACGTATAACGTTATGTAGCATTATGTCACAACGTATAACGTTATGTAGCATTACATTACGACGTATAACGTTATGTAGCATTACGTTACGACGAATAACGTTATGTAGCATTACGTAAAGACGTATAACGCTATGTAGCATTACGTTATAACGTATAACGTTATCTACTATTACGTAATGACGTATAACGTTATGTAGCATTATGTAACAACGTATTACGTTATGTAGCATTACGTAAAGACGTATAACGCTATGTAGCATTACGTCACATCGAATAACGTTATTTACTATTACGTAATGACGTATAACGGTATGTAGCATTACGTAACAACGTATAACGTTATCTACTATTACGTAATGACGTATTACGTTATGTAGCATTACGTCACATCGAATAACGTTATCTACTATTACGTAATGACGTATAACGTTATGTAGCATTACGTCACAACGTATAGCGTTATATAATATTATGTAATGACGTATAACGTTATGTAGCATTACCTAACAACGTATAACGTTATGCAGCATTACGTTATAATGTATAACGTTATCTACTAATATGTCATGACGTAAAACGTTATGTAGCATTATGTAACGACGTATAACGCTATATACTATTACGTAATGACGTATGACGTCATGTAGCATTACGAAACAACTTGTAACGTTACGTAGCATTACGTTATAACGTATAACGTTATCTACTATTACGTAATGACGTATGACTTTATGTAGCATTACGTAACAAAGTATAACGTTATCTACTATTACGTAATGACGTATAACGTTATGTAGCATTACGTGACGACGCATAACGTTGAATAATATTACGTAATGACGTATAACGTTATGTAGCATTACGTCACAACGTATAGCGTTATATAATATTATGTAATGACGTATGACGTTCTGTAGCATTACGAAACAACTAATAACGTTACGTAGCATTGCGTTATAACGTATAACGTTATCTACTATTACGTAATGACGTATAACGTTATGTTGCATTACGTAACAACGTATAACGTTATGTAGTATTACGTAACAACGTATAACGTTATATACTATTACGTTATGACGTATAGCGTTATATAATATTATGTAATGATGTATAACGTTATGCAGCATTACGTTATTATGTATAACGTTATCTACTATTACGTAATGACGTATAACGTTATGTAGCATTACGTAACGACGTATAACGTTATGCAGCATTACGTTATAATGTATAACGTTATCTACTATTACGTAACAACGTATAACGTTATGTAGTATTACGTAACAACGTATAACGTTATATACTATTACGTTATGACGTATAGCGTTATATAATATTATGTAATGACGTATAACGTTATGTAGCATTATGTAACGACGTATAACGTTATGCAGCATTACGTTATTATGTATAACGTTATCTACTATTACGTAATGACGTATAACGTTATGTAGCATTATGTAACAACGTATAACGTTATGTAGCATTACGTTACGACGTATAACGTTATGTAGCATTACGTTACGACGAATAACGTTATGTAGCATTACGTTATAACGAATAACGTTATGTAGCGTTACGTTATAACGTATAACGTTATCTACTATTACGTAATGACGTATAACGTTATGTAGCATTATGTAACAACGTATAACGTTATGTAGCATTACGTAAAGACGTATAACGCTATGTAGCATTACGTCACAACGTGTAACGTTATATACTGTTACGTAATGACGTATAACGCTATGTAGCATTACATCACATCGAATAACGTTATTTACTATTACGTAATGACGTATAACGATATGTAGCATTACGTAACAACGTATAACGTTAGCTACTATTACGTAATGACGTATAACGTTATGTAGCATTACGTCACATTGAATAACGTTATCTACTATTACGTAATGACGTATAACGTTATGTAGCATTACGTATCAACGTATGACGTTATATACTATTACGTAATGACGTATAACGTTATGTAGCATTACGTTACAACGTATAACGTTATGTAGCATTACGTTATAACGTATAACGTAAAATACTATTACGTAATGACGTATAACGTTATCTACTATTACGTAATGACGTATAACGTTATGTAGCATTACGTGACAAAGTATAACGTTATCTACTATTACGTAATGACGTATAACGTTATGTAGCATTATTGTACGACGTATAACGCTATATACTGTTACGTAATGACGTATGACGTTATGTAGCATTACGAAACAACTTATAACGTTACGTAGCATTACGTTATAACGTATAACGTTATCTACTATTTCGTAATGACGTATAACGTTATGTTGCATTACGTAACAACGTATAAGGTTATGTAGTATTACGTAACAACGTATAACGTTATATACTATTACGTTATGACGTATAGCGTTATATAATATTATGTAATGACGTATAACGTTATGTAGCATTACGTAACGACGTATAACGTTATGCAGCATTACGTTATAATGTATAACGTTATCTACTATTACGTCATGACGTATAACGTTATGTAGCATTATGTAACGACGTATAACGCTATATACTATTACGTAATGACGTATGACGTTATGTAGCATTACGAAACAACTTATAACGTTACGTAGTATTACGTCATAACGTATAACGTTATCTACTATTACGTAATGACGTATAACGTTATGTTGCATTACGTAACAACGTATAAGGTTATGTAGAATTACGTAAGAACGTATAACGTTATATACTATTACGTTATGACGTATAGCGTTATATAATATTACGTAATGACGTATAACGTTATGTAGCATTATGTAACAACGTATAACGTTATGTAGCATTACGTTACGACGTATAACGTTATGTAGCATTACGTTACGACGAATAACGTTATGTAGCATTACGTTACGACGTATAACGCTATATACTATTACGTAATGACGTATGACGTTATGTAGCATTACGAAACAACTTATAATGTTACGTAGCATTACGTTATAACGTATAACGTTATCTACTATTACGTAATGACGTATGACTTTATGTAGCATTACGTAACAAAGTATAACGTTATCTACTATTACGTAATGACGTATAACGTTATGTAGCATTACGTGACGACGCATAACGTTGAATAATATTACGTAATGACGTATAACGTTATGTAGCATTACGTCACAACGTATAGCGTTATATAATATTATGTAATGACGTATGACGTTATGTAGCATTACGAAACAACTTATAACGTTACGTAGCATTGCGTTATAACGTATAACGCTATCTACTATTACGTAATGACGTATAACGTTATGTTGCATTACGTAACAACGTATAACGTTATGTAGTATTACGTAACAACGTATAACGTTATATACTATTACGTTATGACGTATAGCGTTATATAATATTATGTAATGACGTATAACGTTATGCAGCATTACGTTATTATGTATAACGTTATCTACTATTACGTAATGACGTATAACGTTATGTAGCATTACGTAACGACGTATAACGTTATGCAGCATTACGTTATAATGTATAACGTTATCTACTATTACGTAACAACGTATAACGTTATGTAGTATTACGTAACAACGTATAACGTTATATACTATTACGTTATGACGTATAGCGTTATATAATATTATGTAATGACGTATAACGTTATGTAGCATTATGTAACGACGTATAACGTTATGCAGCATTACGTTATTATGTATAACGTTATCTACTATTACGTAATGACGTATAACGTTATGTAGCATTATGTAACAACGTATAACGTTATGTAGCATTACGTTACGACGTATAACGTTATGTAGCATTACGTTACGACGAATAACGTTATGTAGCATTACGTTATAACGAATAACGTTATGTAGCGTTACGTTATAACGTATAACGTTATCTACTATTACGTAATGACGTATAACGTTATGTAGCATTATGTAACAACGTATAACGTTATGTAGCATTACGTAAAGACGTATAACGCTATGTAGCATTACGTCACAACGTGTAACGTTATATACTGTTACGTAATGACGTATAACGCTATGTAGCATTACATCACATCGAATAACGTTATTTACTATTACGTAGTGACGTATAACGATATGTAGCATTACGTAACGACGTATAACGTTATGCAGCATTACGTTATAATGTATAACGTTATCTACTATTACGTCATGACGTATAACGTTATGTAGCATTATGTAACGACGTATAACGCTATATACTATTACGTAATGACGTATGACGTTATGTAGCATTACGAAACAACGTATAACGTTAGCTACTATTACGTAATGACGTATAACGTTATGTAGCATTACGTCACATTGAATAACGTTATCTACTATTACGTAATGACGTATAACGTTATGTAGCATTACGTATCAACATATGACGTTATATACTATTACGTAATGACGTATAACGTTATGTAGCATTACGTTACAACGTATAACGTTATGTAGCATTACGTTATAACGTATAACGTAAAATACTATTACGTAATGACGTATAACGTTATCTACTATTACGTAATGACGTATAACGTTATGTAGCATTACGTATCAACGTATGACGTTATATACTATTACGTAATGACGTATAACGTTATGTAGCATTACGTTACAACGTATAACGTTATGTAGCATTACGTTATAACGTATAACGTAAAATACTATTACGTAATGACGTATAACGTTATCTACTATTACGTAATGACGTATAACGTTATGTAGCATTACGTGACAAAGTATAACGTTATCTACTATTACGTAATGACGTATAACGTTATGTAGCATTACGTAACGACGCATAACGTTGAATAATATTACGTAATGACGTATAACGTTATGTAGCATTATTGTACGACGTATAACGCTATATACTATTACGTAATGACGTATGACGTTATGTAGCATTACGAAACAACTTATAACGTTACGTAGCATTACGTTATAACGTATAACGTTATATACTATTACGTAATGACGTATAACGTTATGTTGCATTACGTAACAACGTATAAGGTTATGTAGTATTACGTAACAACGTATAACGTTATATACTATTACGTTATGACGTATAGCGTTATATAATATTATGTAATGACGTATAACGTTATGTAGCATTACGTAACGACGTATAACGTTATGCAGCATTACGTTATAATGTATAACGTTATCTACTATTACGTCATGACGTATAACGTTATGTAGCATTATGTAACGACGTATAACGCTATATACTATTACGTAATGACGTATGACGTTATGTAGCATTACGAAACAACTTATAACGTTACGTAGTATTACGTCATAACGTATAACGTTATCTACTATTACGTAATGACGTATAACGTTATGTTGCATTACGTAACAACGTATAAGGTTATGTAGTATTACGTAACAACGTATAACGTTATATACTATTTCGTTATGACGTATAGCGTTATATAATATTACGTAATGACGTATAACGTTATGTAGCATTACGTATCAACGTATGACGTTATATACTATTACGTAATGACGTATAACGTTATGTAGCATTACGTTACAACGTATAACGTTATGTAGCATTACGTTATAACGTATAACGTAAAATACTATTACGTAATGACATATAACGTTATCTACTATTACGTAATGACGTATAACGTTATGTAGCATTACGTAACAAAGTATAACGTTATCTACTATTACGTAATGACGTATAACGTTATGTAGCATTACGTAACGACGCATAACGTTGAATAATATTACGTAATGACGTATAACGTTATGTAGCATTATTGTACGACGTATAACGCTATATACTATTACGTAATGACGTATGACGTTATGTAGCATTACGAAACAACTTATAACGTTACGTAGCATTACGTTATAACGTATAACGTTATCTACTATTACGTAATGACGTATAACGTTATGTTGCATTACGTAACAATGTATAAGGTTATGTAGTATTACGTAACAACGTATAACGTTATATACTATTACGTTATGACGTATAGCGTTATATAATATTATGTAATGACGTATAACGTTATGTAGCATTACGTAACGACGTATAACGTTATGCAGCATTACGTTATAATGTATAACGTTATCTACTATTACGTCATGACGTATAACGTTATGTAGCATTATGTAACGACGTATAACGCTATATACTATTACGTAATGACGTATGACGTTATGTAGCATTACGAAACAACTTATAACGTTACGTAGTATTACGTCATAACGTATAACGTTATCTACTATTACGTAATGACGTATAACGTTATGTTGCATTACGTAACAACGTATAAGGTTATGTAGTATTACGTAACAACGTATAACGTTATATACTATTACGTTATGACGTATAGCGTTATATAATATTACGTAATGACGTATAACGTTATGTAGCATTACGTATCAACGTATGACGTTATATACTATTACGTAATGACGTATAACGTTATGTAGCATTACGTTACAACGTATAACGTTATGTAGCATTACGTTATAACGTATAACGTAAAATACTATTACGTAATGACGTATAACGTTATCTACTATTACGTAATGACGTATAACGTTATGTAGCATTACGTAACAAAGTATAACGTTATCTACTATTACGTAATGACGTATAACGTTATGTAGCATTACGTAACGACGCATAACGTTGAATAATATTACGTAATGACGTATAACGTTATGTAGCATTATTGTACGACGTATAACGCTATATACTATTACGTAATGACGTATGACGTTATGTAGCATTACGAAACAACTTATAACGTTACGTAGCATTACGTTATAACGTATAACGTTATCTACTATTACGTAATGACGTATAACGTTATGTTGCATTACGTAACAACGTATAAGGTTATGTAGTATTACGTAACAACGTATAACGTTATATACTATTACGTTATGACGTATAGCGTTATATAATATTATGTAATGACGTATAACGTTATGTAGCATTACGTAACAACGTATAACGTTATATACTATTACGTAATGACGTATAACGTTATGTAGCATTACGTTATAACGTATAACGTTATGTAGCATTACGTTATAAAGTATAACTTTATGTAGCATTACGTTATAACGAATAACGTTGTCTACTATTACGTAATGACGTATAACGTTATGTAGCATTACGTATCAACGTATAACGTTATATACTATTACGTAATGACGCATAACGTTATCCAACATTACGTATCAACGTATAACGTTATATACTATTACGTATCAACGTATAACGCTATATATTTTTACCTAATGGCGTATAACGTTATATACTATTACGTTATGACGTATAACGCTATGTTGCATTACGTCACAACGTGTAACGTTATATACTATTACGTAATGACGTATAACGTTATGTAGCATTATGTAACGACGTATAACGCTATGTAGCACTACGTCACAACGTGTAACGGTAAACACTATTACGTAATGACGTATAACGTTATGTAGCATTATGTAACGACGTATAACGCTATGTAGTACTACGTCACAACGTGTAACGGTAAATACCATTGCGTAATGACGTATAACGTTATGTAGCTTTACGTATCAACGTATAACGTTATATACTATTACGTATCAACGTATAACGTTACATAATATTACGTAACGACGCATAACGTAAAATACTATTACGTAATGACGTATAACGCTATGTAGCATTACGTCACAACGTATAGCGTTATATAATATTATGTAATGAAGTATAACGTTATGTAGCATTACGTAACAACGTATAACGTTATGCAGCATTATGTTATAATGTATAACGTTATCTACTATTACGTCATGACGTATAACGTTATGTAGCATTATGTAATGACGTATAACGCTATATACTATTACGTAATGACGTATAACGATATGTAGCATTCCGAAACAACTTATAACGTTACGTAGCATTACGTTATAACGTATAAGGTTATCTACCATTACCTAATGACGTATAACGCTATGTTGCATTACGTAACAACGTTTAACGTTATATAATACTACGTAATCACGTATAGTGTTATATAATATTATGTAATGACGTATAAGTGTTGTAGCATTACGCTCTAACGTGTAACGTTATGCAGCATTACGTAACAACGAAAAACGTTATGTAGCTTTCCGTAACAACGTTTAACGTTATATAATACTATGTAATGACGTATAACGTTATGTAGCAGTGCGTAACAACGTATAACGTTATATATTATTACATAATGACGTATAACGTTATATAATACACGGTAATAACGTATAACGTTATGTAGCATTACGTTACAACGTGTAACGTTAAATACTATTACGTAATGACGTATAACGTTATGTAGCTTTACGTATCAACGTATCACGTTATATAATACTAAGTAATGACGTATAACGTTATGTAGCATTATGTAACAACGTATAGCGTTATATATTATTACCTAATGACGTATAACGTTATATACTATTACGTTATGACGTATAACGTTATGTAGCATTACGTTATAACGTATAACGTTATGTAGCATTACTTAACAACGTACAACATTATATAATACTACGTAATGACGTATAACGTTATGTAGCGTTACGTAACAACGTGTTCCGTTATATACTATTACGTAATGACGTATGAAGTTATATATTATTACCTACTGACGTATAACGTTATGTAGCATTACGTTATAACGTATAACGTTATGTAGCATTACGTAACAACGTATAACATTATATAACACTACGTAATGACGTATAACGCTATGTAGCATTACGTAACAACGTATAACGTTATATAATACTACGTAATGACGTATAACGTTATGTAGCGTTACGATATAACGTATAACGTTATGTAGCATTACTTAACAACGTACAACATTATATAATACTACGTAATGACGTATAACGTTATGTAACATTACGTTATAACGTATAACGTTATCTACGATTACGTAATGACGTATAACGTTATGTAGCATTATGTAACAACGTATAACGTTATGTAGCATTACGTTATAACGAAGGACGTTATGAAGCATTACGTTATAACGTATAACGTTGTCTACTATTACGTAATGACGTATAACGTTATGTAGCATTATGTAACAACGTATTACGTTATGTAGCATTACGTAAAGACGTATAACGCTATGTAGCATTACGTAACAACGTATAACGTTATATAATACTACGTAATGACGTATAACGTTATGTAGCGTTACGTAACAACGTGTTCCGTTATATACTATTACGTAATGACGTATGAAGTTATATATTATTACCTACTGACGTATAACGTTATGTAGCATTACGATATAACGTATAACGTTATGTAGCATTACTTAACAACGTACAACATTATATAATACTACGTAATGACGTATAACGTTATGTAACATTACGTTATAACGTATAACGTTATCTACGATTACGTAATGACGTATAACGTTATGTAGCATTATGTAACAACGTATAACGTTATGTAGCATTACATTACGACGTATAACGTTATGTAGCATTACGTTACGACGAATAACGTTATGTAGCATTACGTTATAACGAAGGACGTTATGTAGCACTACGTTATAACGTATAACGTTATCTACTATTACGTAATGACGTATAACGTTATGTAGCATTATGTAACAACGTATTACGTTATGTAGCATTACGTAAAGACGTATAACGCTATGTAGCATTACGTCACATCGAATAACGTTATTTACTATTACGTAATGACGTATAACGGTATGTAGCATTACGTAACAACGTATAACGTTATCTACTATTACGTAATGACGTATTACATTATGTAGCATTACGTCACATCGAATAACGTTATCTACTATTCCGTAATGACGTATAACGTTATGTAGCATTACGTATCAACGTATAACGTTATATACTATTACGTAATGACATATAACGTTATGTAGCATTACGTTATAACGTATAACGTTATGTAGCATTACGTTATAACGTATAACGTAAAATACTATTACGTAATGACGTATAACGTTATCTACTATTACGTAATGACGTATAACTTTATGTAGCATTACGTAACAAAGTATAACGTTATCTACTATTACGTAATGACGTATAACGTTATGTAGCATTACGTGACGACGCATAACGTTGAATAATATTAAGTAATGACGTATAACGTTATGTAGCATTACGTCACAACGTATAGCGTTATATAATATTATGTAATGACGTATAACGTTATGTAGCATTACGTAACAACGTATAACGTTATGCAGCATTACGTTATAATGTATAACGTTATCTACTATTATGTCATGACGTATAACGTTATGTAGCATTATGTAACGACGTATAACGCTATATACTATTACGTAATGACGTATGACGTTATGTAGCATTACGAAACAACTTGTAACGTTACGTAGCATTACGTTATAACATATAACGTTATCTACTATTACGTAATGACGTATAACGTTATGTTGCATTACGTAACAACGTATAACGTTATGTAGTATTACGTAACAACGTATAACGTTATATACTATTACGTTATGACGTATAGCGTTATATAATATTATGTAATGACGTATAACGTTATGTAGCATTATGTAACGACGTATAACGCTATATACTAATACGTAATGACGTATAACGTTATGTTGCATTACGTAACAACGTATAACGTTATGTAGTATTACGTAACAACGTATAACGTTATATACTATTACGTTATGACGTATAGCGTTATATAATATTATGTAATGACGTATAACGTTATGCAGCATTACGTTATTATGTATAACGTTATCTACTATTACGTAATGACGTATAACGTTATGTAGCATTACGTAACGACGTATAACGTTATGCAGCATTACGTTATAACGTATAACGTTATCTACTATTACCTAATGACGTATAACGTTATGTTGCATTACGTAACAACGTATAACGTTATGTAGTATTACGTAACAACGTATAACGTTATATACTATTACGTTATGACGTATAGCGTTATATAATATTATGTAATGACGTATAACGTTATGCAGCATCACGTTATTATGTATAACGTTATCTACTATTACGTAATGACGTATAACGTTATGTAGCATTACGTAACGACGTATAACGTTATGCAGCATTACCTTATAATGTATAACGTTATCTACTATTACGTAACAACGTATAACGTTATGTAGTATTACGTAACAACGTATAACGTTATATACTATTACGTTATGACGTATAGCGTTATATAATATTATGTAATGACGTATAACGTTATGTAGCATTACGTAACGACGTATAACGTTATGCAGCATTACGTTATTATGTATAACGTTATCTACTATTACGTAATGACGTATAACGTTATGTAGCATTATGTAACAACGTATAACGTTATGTAGCATTACGTTACGACGTATAACGTTATGTAGCATTACGTTACGACGAATAACGTTATGTAGCATTACGTTATAACGAATAACGTTATGTAGCGTTACGTTATAACGTATAACGTTATCTACTATTACGTAATGACGTATAACGTTATGTAGCATTATGTAACAACGTATAACGTTATATAATAGTACGTAATGACGTATAACGTTATGTAGTATTACGTAACAACGTACAACGTTATATACTATTACATAATGACGTATAACGTTATGTAGCATTACGTTATAACGTATAACGTTATGTAGCATTACGTTATAAAGTATAACTTTATGTAGCATTACGTTATAACGAATAACGTTGTCTACTATTACGTAATGACGTATAACGTTATGTAGCATTATGTAACGACGTATAACGTTATGTAGCATTACGTAAAGACGTATAACGCTATGTAGCATTACGTCACAACGTGTAACGTTAAATACTGTTACGTAATGACGTATAACGTTATGTAGCATTATGTAACGACGTATAACGCTATGTAGCACTACGTCACAACGTGTAACGGTAAATACTATTACGTAATGACGTATAACGTTATGTAGCATTATGTAACGACGTATAACGCTATGTAGCACTACGTCACAACGTGTAACGGTAAATACCATTACGTAATGACGTATAACGTTATGTAGCATTATGTAACGACGTATAACGCTATGTAGCACTACGTCACAACGTGTAACGGTAAATACTATTACGTAATGACGTATAACGTTATGTAGCATTATGTAATGACGTATAACGTTATGTAGCATTACGTAACGACGTATAACGTTATGTAGCTTTACGTATCAACGTATAACGTTATATACTATTACGTATCAACGTATAACGTTACATAATATTACGTAACGACGCATAACGTAAAATACTATTACGTAATGACGTATAACGCTATGTAGCATTACGTCACAACGTATAGCGTTATATAATATTATGTAATGAAGTATAACGTTATGTAGCATTACGTAACAACGTATAACGTTATGCAGCATTATGTTATAATGTATAACGTTATCTACTATTACGTCATGACGTATAACGTTATGTAGCATTATGTAATGACGTATAACGCTATATACTATTACGTAATGACGTATAACGATATATAGCATTCCGAAACAACTTATAACGTTACGTAGCATTACGTTATAACCTATAACGTTATCTACTATTACCTAATGACGTATAACGCTATGTTGCATTACGTAACAACGTATAACGTTATATAATACTACGTAATCACGTATAGTGTTATATAATATTATGTAATTACGTATAAGTGTTGTAGCATTACGTTCTAACGTATAAAGTTATGCAGCATTATGTAACAACGTAAAACGTTATGTAGCTTTACGTAACAACGTATAACGTTATATAATACTACGTAATGACGTATAACGTTATGTAGCATTGCGTAACAACGTATAACGTTATATATTATTACGTAATGACGTATAACGTTATATAATACACGGTAATAACGTATAACGTTATGTAGCATTACGTCACAACGTGTAACGTTAAATACTATTACGTAATGACGTATAACGTTATGTAGCTTTACGTATCAACGTATCACGTTATATAATACTAAGTAATGACGTATAACGATATGTAGCATTATGTAACAACGTATAACGTTATATATTATTACCTAATGACGTATAACGTTATATACTATTACGTTATGACGTATAACGCTATGTAGCATTACGTCACAACGTGTAACGTTAAATACTATAACGTAATGACGTATAACGTTATGTAGCGTTACGTAACAACGTGTTCCGTTATATACTATTACGTAATGACGTATGAAGTTATATATTATTACCTACTGACGTATAACGTTATGTTGCATTACGTAACAACGTATAACGTTATGTAGTATTACGTAACAAAGTATAACGTTATATACTATTACGTTATGACGTATAGCGTTATATAATATTATGTAATGACGTATAACGTTATGCAGCATTACGTTATTATGTATAACGTTATCTACTATTACGTAATGACGTATAACGTTATGTAGCATTACGTAACGACGTATAACGTTATGCAGCATTACGTTATAATGTATAACGTTATCTACTATTACGTAACAACGTATAACGTTATGTAGCGTTACGTTATAACGTATAACGTTATCTACTATTACGTAATGACGTATAACGTTATGTAGCATTATGTAACAACGTATAACGTTATGTAGCATTACGTAAAGACGTATAACGCTATGTAGCATTACGTCACAACGTGTAACGTTATATACTATTACGTAATGACGTATAACGTTATGTAGCATTACGTTACGACGTATAACGTTATATAATAGTACGTAATGACGTATAACGTTATGTAGTATTACGTAACAACGTACAACGTTATATACTATTACGTAATGACGTATAACGTTATGTAGCATTACGTGACGACGCATAACGTTGAATAATATTAAGTAATGACGTATAACGTTATGTAGCATTACGTCACAACGTATAGCGTTATATAATATTATGTAATGACGTATAACGTTATGTAGCATTACGTAACAACGTATAACGTTATGCAGCATTACGTTATAATGTATAACGTTATCTACTATTATGTCATGACGTATAACGTTATGTAGCATTATGTAACGACGTATAACGCTATATACTATTACGTAATGACGTATGACGTTATGTAGCATTACGAAACAACTTGTAACGTTACGTAGCATTACGTTATAACATATAACGTTATCTACTATTACGTAATGACGTATAACGTTATGTTGCATTACGTAACAACGTATAACGTTATGTAGTATTACGTAACAACGTATAACGTTATATACTATTACGTTATGACGTATAGCGTTATATAATATTATGTAATGACGTATAACGTTATGTAGCATTATGTAACGACGTATAACGCTATATACTATTACGTAATGACGTATAACGTTATGTTGCATTACGTAACAACGTATAACGTTATGTAGTATTACGTAACAACGTATAACGTTATATACTATTACGTTATGACGTATAGCGTTATATAATATTATGTAATGACGTATAACGTTATGCAGCATTACGTTATTATGTATAACGTTATCTACTATTACGTAATGACGTATAACGTTATGTAGCATTACGTAACGACGTATAACGTTATGCAGCATTACGTTATAACGTATAACGTTATCTACTATTACCTAATGACGTATAACGTTATGTTGCATTACGTAACAACGTATAACGTTATGTAGTATTACGTAACAACGTATAACGTTATATACTATTACGTTATGACGTATAGCGTTATATAATATTATGTAATGACGTATAACGTTATGCAGCATCACGTTATTATGTATAACGTTATCTACTATTACGTAATGACGTATAACGTTATGTAGCATTACGTAACGACGTATAACGTTATGCAGCATTACCTTATAATGTATAACGTTATCTACTATTACGTAACAACGTATAACGTTATGTAGTATTACGTAACAACGTATAACGTTATATACTATTACGTTATGACGTATAGCGTTATATAATATTATGTAATGACGTATAACGTTATGTAGCATTACGTAACGACGTATAACGTTATGCAGCATTACGTTATTATGTATAACGTTATCTACTATTACGTAATGACGTATAACGTTATGTAGCATTATGTAACAACGTATAACGTTATGTAGCATTACGTTACGACGTATAACGTTATGTAGCATTACGTTACGACGAATAACGTTATGTAGCATTACGTTATAACGAATAACGTTATGTAGCGTTACGTTATAACGTATAACGTTATCTACTATTACGTAATGACGTATAACGTTATGTAGCATTATGTAACAACGTATAACGTTATATAATAGTACGTAATGACGTATAACGTTATGTAGTATTACGTAACAACGTACAACGTTATATACTATTACATAATGACGTATAACGTTATGTAGCATTACGTTATAACGTATAACGTTATGTAGCATTACGTTATAAAGTATAACTTTATGTAGCATTACGTTATAACGAATAACGTTGTCTACTATTACGTAATGACGTATAACGTTATGTAGCATTATGTAACGACGTATAACGTTATGTAGCATTACGTAAAGACGTATAACGCTATGTAGCATTACGTCACAACGTGTAACGTTAAATACTGTTACGTAATGACGTATAACGTTATGTAGCATTATGTAACGACGTATAACGCTATGTAGCACTACGTCACAACGTGTAACGGTAAATACTATTACGTAATGACGTATAACGTTATGTAGCATTATGTAACGACGTATAACGCTATGTAGCACTACGTCACAACGTGTAACGGTAAATACCATTACGTAATGACGTATAACGTTATGTAGCATTATGTAACGACGTATAACGCTATGTAGCACTACGTCACAACGTGTAACGGTAAATACTATTACGTAATGACGTATAACGTTATGTAGCATTATGTAATGACGTATAACGTTATGTAGCATTACGTAACGACGTATAACGTTATGTAGCTTTACGTATCAACGTATAACGTTATATACTATTACGTATCAACGTATAACGTTACATAATATTACGTAACGACGCATAACGTAAAATACTATTACGTAATGACGTATAACGCTATGTAGCATTACGTCACAACGTATAGCGTTATATAATATTATGTAATGAAGTATAACGTTATGTAGCATTACGTAACAACGTATAACGTTATGCAGCATTATGTTATAATGTATAACGTTATCTACTATTACGTCATGACGTATAACGTTATGTAGCATTATGTAATGACGTATAACGCTATATACTATTACGTAATGACGTATAACGATATATAGCATTCCGAAACAACTTATAACGTTACGTAGCATTACGTTATAACCTATAACGTTATCTACTATTACCTAATGACGTATAACGCTATGTTGCATTACGTAACAACGTATAACGTTATATAATACTACGTAATCACGTATAGTGTTATATAATATTATGTAATTACGTATAAGTGTTGTAGCATTACGTTCTAACGTATAAAGTTATGCAGCATTATGTAACAACGTAAAACGTTATGTAGCTTTACGTAACAACGTATAACGTTATATAATACTACGTAATGACGTATAACGTTATGTAGCATTGCGTAACAACGTATAACGTTATATATTATTACGTAATGACGTATAACGTTATATAATACACGGTAATAACGTATAACGTTATGTAGCATTACGTCACAACGTGTAACGTTAAATACTATTACGTAATGACGTATAACGTTATGTAGCTTTACGTATCAACGTATCACGTTATATAATACTAAGTAATGACGTATAACGATATGTAGCATGATGTAACAACGTATAACGTTATATATTATTACCTAATGACGTATAACGTTATATACTATTACGTTATGACGTATAACGCTATGTAGCATTACGTCACAACGTGTAACGTTAAATACTATAACGTAATGACGTATAACGTTATGTAGCGTTACGTAACAACGTGTTCCGTTATATACTATTACGTAATGACGTATGAAGTTATATATTATTACCGACTGACGTATAACGTTATGTTGCATTACGTAACAACGTATAACGTTATGTAGTATTACGTAACAAAGTATAACGTTATATACTATTACGTTATGACGTATAGCGTTATATAATATTATGTAATGACGTATAACGTTATGCAGCATTACGTTATTATGTATAACGTTATCTACTATTACGTAATGACGTATAACGTTATGTAGCATTACGTAACGACGTATAACGTTATGCAGCATTACGTTATAATGTATAACGTTATCTACTATTACGTAACAACGTATAACGTTATGTAGCGTTACGTTATAACGTATAACGTTATCTACTATTACGTAATGACGTATAACGTTATGTAGCATTATGTAACAACGTATAACGTTATGTAGCATTACGTAAAGACGTATAACGCTATGTAGCATTACGTCACAACGTGTAACGTTATATACTATTACGTAATGACGTATAACGTTATGTAGCATTACGTTACGACGTATAACGTTATATAATAGTACGTAATGACGTATAACGTTATGTAGTATTACGTAACAACGTACAACGTTATATACTATTACGTAATGACGTATAACGTTATGTAGCATTACGTTATAACGTATAACGTTATGTAGCATTACGTTATAAAGTATAACTTTATGTAGCATTACGTTATAACGAATAACGTTGTCTACTATTACGCAATGACGTATAACGTTATGTAGTATTATGTAACAACGTATAACGTTATGTAGCATTACGTAAAGACGTATAACGCTATGTAGCATTACGTCACAACGTGTAACGTTATATACTGTTACGTAATGACGTATAACGTTATGTAGCATTATGTAACGACGTATAACGCTATGTAGCACTACGTCACAACGTGTAACGGTAAATACTATTACGTAATGACGTATAACGTTATGTAGCATTATGTAACGACGTATAACGCTATGTAGCACTACGTCACAACGTGTAACGGTAAATACCATTACGTAATGACGTATAACGTTATGTAGCTTTACGTATCAACGTATAACGTTATATACTATTACGTAATGACGTATAACGTTATGTAGCATTATGTAACGACGTATAACGCTATGTAGCACTACGTCACAACGTGTAACGGTAAATACCATTACGCAATTGCGTATAACGTTATGTAGTTTTACGTATCAACGTATAACGTTATATACTATTACGTATCAACGTATAACGTTACATAATATTACGTAACGACGCATAACGTAAAATACTATTACGTAATGACGTATAACTCTATGTAGCATTACGTCACAACGTATAGCGTTATATAATATTATGTAATGAAGTATAACGTTATGTAGCATTACGTAACAACGTATAACGTTATGCAGCATTATGTTATAATGTATAACGTTATCTACTATTACGTCATGACGTATAACGTTATGTAGCATTATGTAATGACGTATAACGCTATATACTATTACGTAATGACGTATAACGATATGTAGCATTCCGAAACAACTTATAACGTTACGTAGCATTACGTTATAACGTATAACGTTATCTACTATTACCTAATGACGTATAACGCTATGTTGCATTACGTAACAACGTATAACGTTATATAATACTACGTAATCACGTATAGTGTTATATAATATTATGTAATTACGTATAAGTGTTGTAGCATTACGTTCTAACGTATAACGTTATGCAGCATTATGTAACAACGTAAAACGTTATGTAGCTTTACGTAACAACGTATAACGTTATATAATACTACGTAATGACGTATAACGTTATGTAGCATTGCGTAACAACGTATAACGTTATATATTATTACGTAATGTCGTATAACGTTATATAATACACGGTAATAACGTATAACGTTATGTAGCATTACGTCACAACGTGTAACGTTAAATACTATTACGTAATGACGTATAACGTTATGTAGCTTTACGTATCAACGTATCACGTTATATAATACTAAGTAATGACGTATAACGTTATGTAGCATTATGTAACAACGTATAACGTTATATATTATTACCTAATGACGTATAACGTTATATACTATTACGTTATGACGTATAACGCTATGTAGCATTACGTCACAACGTGTAACGTTAAATACTATAACGTAATGACGTATAACGTTATGTAGCATTACGTAACAACGTATAACATTATATAACACTACGTAATGGCGTATAACGCTATGTAGCATTACGTAACAACGTATAACGTTATATAATACTACGTAATGACGTATAACGTTATGTAGCGTTACGTAACAACGTGTTCCGTTATATACTATTACGTAATGACGTATGAAGTTATATATTATTACCTACTGACGTATAACGTTATGTAGCATTACGATATAACGTATAACGTTATGTAGCATTACTTAACAACGTACAACATTATATAATACTACGTAATGGCGTATAACGTTATGTAACATTACGTTATAACGTATAACGTTATCTACGATTACGTAATGACGTATAACGTTATGTCGCATTATGTAACAACGTATAACGTTATGTAGCATTACATTACGACGTATAACGTTATGTAGCATTACGTTACGACGAATAACGTTATGTAGCATTACGTTATAACGAATGACGTTATGTAGCATTACGTTATAACGTATAACGTTATCTACTATTACGTAATGACGTATAACGTTATGTAGCATTATGTAACAACGTATTACGTTATGTAGCATTACGTAAAGACGTATAACGCTATGTAGCATTACGTCACATCGAATAACGTTATTTACTATTACGTAATGACGTATAACGGTATGTAGCATTACGTAACAACGTATAACGTTATCTACTATTACGTAATGACGTATTACGTTATGTAGCATTACGTCACATCGAATAACGTTATCTACTATTACGTAATGACGTATAACGTTATGTAGCATTACGTATCAACGTATAACGTTATATACTATTACGTAATGACGTATAACGTTATGTAGCATTACGTTATAACTTATAACGTTATGTAGCATTACGTTATAACGTATAACGTAAAATACTATTACGTAATGACGTATAACGTTATCTACTCTTACGTAATGACGTATAACTTTATGTAGCATTACGTAACAAAGTATAACGTTATCTACTATTACGTAATGACGTATAACGTTATGTAGCATTACGTGACGACGCATAACGTTGAATAATATTACGTAATGACGTATAACGTTATGTAGCATTACGTCACAACGTATAGCGTTATATAATATTATGTAATGACGTATAACGTTATGTAGCATTACCTAACAACGTATAACGTTATGCAGCATTACGTTATAATGTATAACGTTATCTACTATTACGTAATGACGTATTACGTTATGTAGCATTACGTCACATCGAATAACGTTATCTACTATTACGTAATGACGTATAACGTTATGTAGCATTACGTATCAACGTATAACGTTATATACTATTACGTAATGACGTATAACGTTATGTAGCATTACGTTATAACTTATAACGTTATGTAGCATTACGTTATAACGTATAACGTTATCTACTATTTCGTAATGACGTATAACGTTATGTTGCATTACGTAACAACGTATAACGTTATGCAGCATTACGTAACAACGTATAACGTTATATACTATTACGTTATGACGTATAACGTTATGTAGCATTATGTAACGACGTATAACGCTATATACTATTACGTAATGACGTATGACGTTATGTAGCATTACGAAACAACTTGTAACGTTACGTAGCATTACGTTATAACGTATAACGTTATCTACTATTTCGTAATGACGTATAACGTTATGTTGCATTACGTAACAACGTATAACGTTATGTAGTATTACGTAACAACGTATAACGTTATATACTATTACGTTATGACGTATAGCGTTATATAATATTATGTAATGACGTATAACGTTATGCAGCATTACGTTATTATGTATAACGTTATGCAGCATTACGTTATTATGTATAACGTTATCTACTATTACGTAATGACGTATAACGTTATGTAGCATTATGTAACAACGTATAACGTTATGTAGCATTACGTTACGACGTATAACGTTATGTAGCATTACGTTACGACGAATAACGTTATGTAGCATTACGTTATAACGAATAACGTTATGTAGCGTTACGTTATAACGTATAACGTTATCTACTATTACGTAATGACGTATAACGTTATGTAGCATTATGTAACAACGTATAACGTTATGTAGCATTACTTAACAACGTACAACATTATATAATACTACGTAATGGTGTATAACGTTATGTAACATTACGTTATAACGTATAACGTTATCTACGATTACGTAATGACGTATAACGTTATGTAGCATTATGTAACAACGTATAACGTTATGTAGCATTATATTACGACGTATAACGTTATGTAGCATTACGTTACGACGAATAACGTTATGTAGCATTACGTAAAGGCGTATAACGCTATGTAGCATTACGTTATAACGTATAACGTTATCTACTATTACGTAATGACGTATAATGTTATGTAGCATTATGTAACAACGTATAACGTTATGTAGCATTACTTAACAACGTACAACATTATATAATACTACGTAATGGCGTATAACGTTATGTAACATTACGTTATAACGTATAACGTTATCTACGATTACGTAATGACGTATAACGTTATGTAGCATTATGTCACAACGTATAACGTTATGTAGCATTACATTACGACGTATAACGTTATGTAGCATTACGTTACGACGAATAACGTTATGTAGCATTACGTAAAGACGTATAACGCTATGTAGCATTACGTTATAACGTATAACGTTATCCACTATTACGTAATGACGTATAACGTTATGCAGCATTATGTAACAACGTATTACGTTATGTAGCATTACGTAAAGACGTATAACGCTATGTAGCATTACGTCACATCGAATAACGTTATTTACTATTACGTAATGACGTATAACGGTATGTAGCATTACGTAACAACGTATAACGTTATCTACTATTACGTAATGACGTATTACGTTATGTAGCATTACGTCACATCGAATAACGTTATCTACTATTACGTAATGACGTATAACGTTATGTAGCATTACGTATCAACGTATAACGTTATATACTATTACGTAATGACGTATAACGTTATGTAGCATTACGTTATAACTTATAACGTTATGTAGCATTACGTTATAACGTATAACGTAAAATACTATTACGTAATGACGTATAACGTTATCTACTCTTACGTGATGACGTATAACTTTATGTAGCATTACGTAACAAAGTATAACGTTATCTACTATTACGTAATGACGTATAACGTTATGTAGCATTACGTGACGACGCATAACGTTGAATAATATTACGTAATGACGTATAACGTTATGTAGCATTACGTCACAACGTATAGCGTTATATAATATTATGTAATGACGTATAACGTTATGTAGCATTACCTAACAACGTATAACGTTATGCAGCATTACGTTATAATGTATAACGTTATCTACTATTATGTCATGACGTAAAACGTTATGTAGCATTATGTAACGACGTATAACGCTATATACTATTACGTAATGACGTATGACGTCATGTAGCATTACGAAACAACTTGTAACGTTACGTAGCACTACGTTATAACGTATAACGTTATCTACTATTACGTAATGACGTATAACGTTATGTTGCATTACGTAACAACGTATAACGTTATGTAGTATTACGTAACAACGTATAACGTTATATACTATTACGTTATGACGTATAGCGTTATATAATATTATGTAATGATGTATAACGTTATGTAGCATTATGTAACGACGTATAACGCTATATACTATTACGTAATGACGTATGACGTTATGTAGCATTACGAAACAACTTATAATGTTACGTAGCATTACGTTATAACGTATAACGTTATCTACTATTACGTAATGACGTATGACTTTATGTAGCATTACGTAACAAAGTATAACGTTATCTACTATTACGTAATGACGTATAACGTTATGTAGCATTACGTGACGACGCATAACGTTGAATAATATTACGTAATGACGTATAACGTTATGTAGCATTACGTCACAACGTATAGCGTTATATAATATTATGTAATGAAGTATGACGTTATGTAGCATTACGAAACAACTTATAACGTTACGTAGCATTACGTTATAACGTATAACGTTATCTACTATTACGTAATGACGTATAACGTTATGTTGCATTACGTAACAACGTATAACGTTATGTAGTATTACGTAACAACGTATAACGTTATATACTATTACGTTATGACGTATAGCGTTATATAATATTATGTAATGACGTATAACGTTATGCAGCATTACGTTATTATGTATAACGTTATCTACTATTACGTAATGACGTATAACGTTATGTAGCATTACGTAACGACGTATAACGTTATGCAGCATTACGTTATAATGTATAACGTTATCTACTATTACGTAACAACGTATAACGTTATGTAGTATTACGTAACAACGTATAACGTTATATACTATTACGTTATGACGTATAGCGTTATATAATATTATGTAATGACGTATAACGTTATGTAGCATTATGTAACGACGTATAACGTTATGCAGCATTACGTTATTATGTATAACGTTATCTACTATTACGTAATGACGTATAACGTTATGTAGCATTATGTAACAACGTATAACGTTATGTAGCATTACGTTACGACGTATAACGTTATGTAGCATTACGTTACGACGAATAACGTTATGTAGCATTACGTTATAACGAATAACGTTATGTAGCGTTACGTTATAACGTATAACGTTATCTACTATTACGTAATGACGTATAACGTTATGTAGCATTATGTAACAACGTATAACGTTATGTAGCATTACGTAAAGACGTATAACGCTATGTAGCATTACGTCACAACGTGTAACGTTATATACTGTTACGTAATGACGTATAACGCTATGTAGCATTACATCACATCGAATAACGTTATTTACTATTGCGTAATGACGTATAACGATATGTAGCATTACGTAACAACGTATAACGTTAGCTACTATTACGTAATGACGTATAACGTTATGTAGCATTACGTCACATTGAATAACGTTATCTACTATTACGTAATGACGTATAACGTTATGTAGCATTACGTATCAACGTATGACGTTATATACTATTACGTAATGACGTATAACGTTATGTAGCATTACGTTACAACGTATAACGTTATGTAGCATTACGTTATAACGTATAACGTAAAATACTATTACGTAATGACGTATAACGTTATCTACTATTACGTAATGACGTATAACGTTATGCAGCATTACGTTATAATGTATAACGTTATCTACTATTACGTCATGACGTATAACGTTATGTAGCATTATGTAACGACGTATAACGCTATATACTATTACGTAATGACGTATGACGTTATGTAGCATTACGAAACAACTTATAACGTTACGTAGTATTACGTCATAACGTATAACGTTATCTACTATTACAGTAATGACGTATAACGTTATGTTGCATTACGTAACAACGTATAAGGTTATGTAGTATTACGTAACAACGTATAACGTTATATACTATTACGTTATGACGTATAACGCTATGTAGCATTACGTAACAACGTATAACATTATCTACTATTACGTAATAACGTATAACGTTATCTTCTATTACGTAATGACGTATAACGTTATGTACTATTACATAATGACGTATAACGTTATGTAGCATGACGTTATCACGTATAACGTTATGTAGCATTACGTTATAACGTATAACGTTATCTACTATTACGTAATGACGCATAACGTTATGTAGCATTACGTAACAACGTATAACGTTAGCTACCATTACGTTATGACGTATAAAGCTATGTATCATTACGTAACAACGTATTACGTTATAAACTATTACGTAATGACGTATAACGTTATGTAGGTTTACGTAGCAACGTATAACATTATATAATACTACGTAATGACGTATAACGTTATGTAGCATTACGTCACAACGTGTTACGTCATATACTATTACGTATCAACGTATAACGTTATGTAGCATTACGTTATAACGTATAACGTTATCTACTATTACGTAATCACGTGCAACGTTATGTAGCATTACGTAGCAACGTACAACGTTATCTACTATTACGTAATGACGCATAACGTTATGTAGCATTACGTAACAACGTATAACGTTAGCTACTATTACGTTATGACGTATAAAGCTATGTATCATTACGTATCGACGTATAACGCTATACACTCTTACGTAATGACGTATAACGTGCTGTAGCATTACGTAACAACGTATTCCGTTATGCAGCATTACGTTATATCGTATAACGTTATCTACTATTACGTAATGACGTATAACGTTATGTAGCATTACGTAACCACGAATAACGTTATATAATACTACGTAATGAGTTATAACGTTATGTAGCTTTACGTAACAACGTATAACGTTATGTAGCATTACGCTACGACGTATAACGTTACATAATACTACGTAATGAGGTATAACGTTATCCAACATTACGTATCAACGTATAACGTTATATACTATTGCGTATCAACGTATAACGTTATATACTATTACGTATCAACGTATAACGTTATATACTATTACGTATTAACGTATAACGTTATATAATATTACGTAACGACACATAACGTAAAATACTATTACGTAATGACGTATAACGCTATGTCGCATTACGTCACAACGTATAGCGTTATATAATATTATGTAATGACGTATAACGTAATATAGCATTACGTAACGACGCATAACGTTATCTGCTATTACGTAATGACGAATAACGTTATGTAGCATTACGTAACAAAGTATAACGTTATCTACTATTACGTAATGACGTATAACGTTATGTAGCATTACGTAGCGACGCATAACGTTAAATAATATTACGTAATTACGTATAACGTTATGTAGCATTACGTTACGACGTATAACGTTATATAATACCACGTAATGACGTACAACGTTATATTCTATTTCGTATTGATGTATAACGCTTTATAATATTACGTAACAACGTATAACGTTATGTAGCATTACGTAAAGACGTATAACGCTATGTGGCATTACGTCACAACGTGTAACGTTATATACTATTACGTAATGACGTATAACGTTATGTAGCATTACGTATCAACGTATAACGTTATGTGGCATTACGTTACGACGTATAACGTTATATAATACTACGTAATGACGTATAACGTTATGTATCATTACGTAACGACGCATAACGTTAAATACTATTACGTAATGACGTCTAACGTCATGTAGCATTACGTAAAGACGTATAACGCTATGTAGCATTACGTCACAACGTGTAACGTTATATACTATTACGTAATGACGTATGAAGTTATATATTATACCTACTGACGTATAACGTTATGTAGCATTACGTAATAACGTATAACGTTATCTACTATTACGTAATGTCGTATAACGTTATGTAGCATTACGTAACAACGTATGACGTTATAAACTATTACGTAATGAGGTATAATGTTATGTAGCATTACGTAACAACGTATAACGTTATGTAGCATAACGTTACGACGTATAACGTTATATAATACTACGTAATGGCGTATAACGTTATGTAGCATTATGTAACAACGTATAACGTTATGTAGCATTACGTTACGAAGTATAACGTTATGTAGCATTACGTTACGACGAATAACGTTATGTAGCATTACGTTATAACGAATAACGTTATGTAGCATTACGTTATAACGTATAACGTTATCTACTATTACGTAATGACGTATAACGTTATGTAGCATTATGTAACAACGTATAACGTTATGTAGCATTACGTAAAGACGTATAACGCTATGTAGCATTACGTCACATCGAATAACGTTATTTACTATTACGTAATGACGTATTACGGTATGTAGCATTACGTAACAACGTATAACGTTATCTACTATTACGTAATGACGTATAACGTTATGTAGCATTACGTCACATCGAATAACGTTATCTACTATTACGTAATGACGTATAACGTTATGTAGCATTACGTATCAACGTATAACGTTATATACTATTACGTAATGACGTATAACGTTATGTAGCATTACGTTATAACGTATAACGTTATGTAGCATTACGTTATAACGTATAACGTAAAATACTATTACGTAATGACGTATAACGTTATCTACTATTACGTAATGACGTATAACTTTATGTAGCATTACGTAACAAAGTATAACGTTATCTACTATTACGTAATGACGTATAACGTTATGTAGCATTACGTGACGACGCATAACGTTGAATAATATTACGTAATGACGTATAACGTTATGTAGCATTACATCACAACGTATAGCGTTATATAATATTATGTAATGACGTATAACGTTATGTAGCATTACGTAACAACGTATAACGTTATGCAGCATTACGTAATAACGTATAGCGTTATCTACTATTACATAATGTCGTATAACGTTATGTAGCATTACGTAACAACGAATGACGTTATATACTATTACGTTATGGTGTATAACGTTACTCAACATTATGTATCAACGTATAACGTTATCTACCATTACGTAATGACGTATAACGTTCTGTAGCATTACGTAATAACGTATAACGTTATATAATACTACGTAATGACGTATAACGTTATGTAACATTACGTTATAACGTATAACGTTATCTACTATTACGTAATGGCGTATAACGTTATGTAGCATTACGTAACAACGTATAACGTTATGTGGCATTACGTAACAACTTATAACGTTATAAACTATTACGTAATGAGGTATAACGTTATGTAGCATTACGTAACAACTTATAACGTTATGTAGCATCACGTTACGTCGTATAACGTTATATAATACTACGTAATGACGTATAACGTTATATAATACAACGTAATGACGTATAACGTTATATATTTGTCGGGAAGGGGTTCGGGGCGTGTAATGAGTCTTCGCCGTTGTTGTTCATTGTAGTTACACAGATATTTATTTCCGTAAATGTGATTAATACAACGTTGGCAGGCAATCGCAGAAGTGAACGCTAACGACAATGGCCCTAGGTTCGATATAGCGAATCCACGGTCAACGGGATAACAAGTGTACTTTGCCTTGAAGTCCAAACCGGACTCGACTCACTCCTTGTGATACAAGTATCGTTCTATTAGCTCGTAACTTATTCACTGATCGTACAGACACTAGACGTGTGTTTAATGAGACTGTAAGAAAAGGAATGACTCTCCGTCACGACGACACTGCGGAGGAAGACTATGATGGGGTGTGCCTAAGGGCACGAGATTATCGGATTCGTTAAAGAAAGTCTCTGCATAGAGGGTGAGGGAAATAGGCGTAGCTGTTAATTGGTTGATTTCTATGTTGGCGGTTAGAAAAGGATGCTAGCCGCCCTTGAGAGAGAGTTCCTAGCGGGAAGCGTCGTACGTGACCAAATCAGATTTCCCATATCTTCCCGCAATAGGTGACAGATTTACGGGCTGATAGAATAAAGACTGTTTGTCAATCTGGAGGACTTTAGTTAACTAAGTCCTAAGATTTGTAGCGGTTCCTCAGGCTATCTGAACATAAACTGTAAATGATGCATCGACATCTGGCGATCATCTTACCCAAAGAATGGGGTCTGTGTGTGGCGGGCCGTTGGAATGTCTTATTGTCAAGTGTCGGTACTGCCAATTCTTTAAAGGAAAGCTATGTAACTTTATATCTCTGTTAGGTGGAACGTTCATCCCGTGACCGTGGCTACGCTCGGCGACCGGTTGTCGCCTCGAGCCTAAGCTCATTGTCTCAAGTTTCGAATGACTGTGTTTAGGTTATTTCATAAATGCTACGGTATTGAGGTTTTCCGAGCAACTCAAACGGGGGGAGCCCGGTGTTCTTTCATCTCCGACATATTATTACCTAATATTATTACGTTATGACGTATTACGCTATGTAGCATTACGTCACAACGTGTAACGTTATATACTATTACATAATGACGTATAACGTTATGTAGCATTACGTAACAACGTATAACGTTATGTAGCATTACGTCACAACGTGTAACGTTATATAATATTACGTAATGACATATAAAGCTATGTAGCATTACGTAACAACGTATTACGTTATAAACTATTACGTAATGACGTATAACGTTATGTAGCTTTACGTAACAACGTATAACATTATATAATACTACGTAATGACGTATAACGTTATGTAGCATTACGTAACAACGTATTACGTTATAAGCTATTACGTAATGACGTATAACGTTATGTAGCCTTACGTAACAACGTATAACATTATATAATATCACGTAATGACGTATAACGTTATGTAGCATTACGTAACAACGTATTACGTTATAAGATATTACGTAATGACGTATAATGTTATGTAGCATTACGTTATAACGTATAACGATATCTACTATTACGTAATGACGTATAACGTTATATATTATTACCTAATGACGTATAAGGTTATATACTATTACGTCATGACGTATAACGCTATGTAAAATTACGTAACAACGTATAACATTATATAGTACTACGTAATGACGTATAACGTTATGTAGCATTACGTAACAACGTATAACGTTATCTACTATTACGTAATGACGTATAACGTAATGTAGCTTTACGTAACAACGTATTACGTTATAAACTATTACGTAATGACGTATAACGTTATGTAGCTTTACGTAACGACGCATAACGTTATATAATACTACGTAATGACGTATAACGTTATGTAGCATTCCGCTACAACGTATAACGTTATGTACCATTACGTATCAACGTATAACGTTATGTAGCATTACGTAAAGACGTATTACGGTATGTAGCATTACGTCATAACGTGTTACGTCATATACTATTACGTAATGACGTATAACGCTATGTAGCATTACGTCACAACATGTAACGTTATATACTATTACGTAATGACGTATAACGTTATGTAGCATTACGTATCAACGTATAGCGTTATGTGGCATTACGTTACGACGTGTAACGTTATATACTATCACGTAATGACGTATGAAGTTATATATTATTACCTACTGACGTATAACGTTATGTAGCATTACGTTATAACGTATAACGTTATGTAGCATTACGTAATAACGTATAGCGTTATCTACTATTACGTAATGTCGTATAACGTTATGTAGCATTACGTAACAACGTATGACGTTATATAATACTACGCAATGACGTATAACGTTATGTAACATTACGTTATAACGTATAACGTTATCTACTATTACGTAATGGCGTATAACGTTATGTAGCATTACGTAACAACGTATAACGTTATGTAGCATTACGTAACAACGTATAACGTTATATATTATTACGTAATGACGTATAACGTTATGTAGCATTACCTAACAACGTATAACGTTATAAACTATTACGTAATGAGATATAACGTTATGTAGCATTACGTAACAACGTATAACGTTATGTAGCATTACGTTACGACGTATAACGTTATATAATACTACGTAATGACGTATAACGTTATATAATACAACGTAATGACGTATAACGTTATATATTATTACCTAATGTCGTATTACGTTATGACGTATAACGCTATGTAGCATTACGTCACAACGTGTAACGTTATATACTATTACATAATGACGTATAACGATATGTAGCATTACGTAACAACGTATAACGTTATGTAGCATTACGTAACAACGTATAACGTTATATAATACTACGTAATGACGTATAACATTATGTAGCATTATGTAACATCGTATTACGTTATATACTATTACGTAATGACGTATAACGTTATGTAGCATTCCGTTATAACGTATAACGTTATCTACTATTACGTAATGACGTATAACGTCATGTAGCATTACGTAACCACGAATAACGTTATATAATACTACGTAATGACGTATAACGTTATGTAGCATTACGTAACAGCGTATAACATTATCAACTATTACGTAATGACGTATAACGTTATGTAGCATTACGTAACAACGTATAACGTTATATCATACTACGTGTTGACGTATAACGTTATGTAGCATTACGTCACAACGTGTTACGTCATATACTATTACGTAATGACGTATAACATTATGTAGCATTATGTAACATCGTGTTACGTTATCTACTATTACGTAATGACGTATAACGTTGTGTAGCATTACGTTACGACGTATAACGCTATATAATACCACGTAATGACGTACAACGTTATATTCTATTTCGTAATGATGTATAACGCTTTATAATATTACGTAACAACGTATAACGTTATGTAGCATTACGTTACGACGTATAACGTTATATAATACTACGTAATGACGTATAACGTTAGGTATCATTCCGTAACGACGCATAACGTTAAATACTATTACTTAATGACGTATATCGTTATGTAGCATTACGTAAAGGCGTATAACGCTATGTAGCATTACGTCACAACGTGTAACGTTATATACTATTACGTAATGACGTATAACGTTATGTAGCATTACGTTATAACGTATAACGTTATGTAGCATTACGTTATAACGTATAACGTAAAATACTATTACGTAATGACGTATAACGTTATCTACTATTACGTAATGACGTATAACTTTATGTAGCATTACGTAACAAAGTATAACGTTATCTACAATTACGTAATGACGTATAACGTTATGTAGCATTACGTCACAACGTATAGCGTTATATAATATTATGTAATGACGTATAACGTTATGTAGCATTACGTAACAACGTATAACGTTATGCAGCATTACGTAATAACGTATAACGTTATATGTTATTACGTAATGACGTATAACGTTATGTAGCATTACGTAACAACGTATAACGTTATAAACTATTACTTAATGAGGTATAACGTTATGTAGTATTACGTAACAACGTATAACGTTATATAATACTACGTAATGACGTATAACGTTAGGTAGCATTACGTAACAACGTATAACGTTATCTACTATTACGTAATGACGTATAACGTTATGTAGCATTACGTAACAACGTATAACGTTATGTAGCATTACGTAACAACGTATAACGTTATGTAGCATTACGTAAAGACGCATAACGCTATGTAGCATTACGTCACAACGTGTAACGTTATATACTATTACGTAATGACATATAACGTAATGTAGCTTTACGTAACAACGTAGTACGTTATAAACTATTACGTAATGACGTATAACGTTATGTAGCTTTACGTAACGACGCATAACGTTATATAATACTACGTAATGACGTATAACGTTATGTAGCATTCCGCTACAACGTATAACGTTATCTACTATTACGTAATGACGTATAACGTTATGTAGCATTACGTAACAACGTATAACGTTATGTAGCATTACGTAACAACGTATAACATTATATAGTACTACGCAATGACGTATAACGTTATGTAGCATTACGTAACAACGTATAACGTTATCTACTATTACGTAATGACGTATAACGTAATGTAGCTTTACGTAACAACGTAGTACGTTATAAACTATTACGTAATGACGTATAACGTTATGTAGCTTTACGTAACGACGCATAACGTTATATAATACTACGTAATGACGTATAACGTTATGTAGCATTCCGCTACAACGTATAACGTTATGTACCATTACGTATCAACGTATAACGTTATGTAGCATTACGTAAAGACGTATTACGGTATGTAGCATTACGTCATAACGTGTTACGTCATATACTATTACGTAATGACGTATAACGCTATGTAGCATTACGTCACAACATGTAACGTTATATACTATTACGTAATGACGTATAACGTTATGTAGCGTTACGTATCAACGTATAGAGTTATGTGGCATTACGTTACGACGTGTAACGTTATATACTATCACGTAATGACGTATGAAGTTATATATTATTACCTACTGACGTATAACGTTATGTAGCATTACGTTATAACGTATAACGTTATGTAGCATTACGTAATAACGTATAGCGTTATCTACTATTACGTAATGTCGTATAACGTTATGTAGCATTACGTAACAACGTATGACGTTATATAATACTACGCAATGACGTATAACGTTATGTAACATTACGTTATAACGTATAACGTTATCTACTATTACGTAATGGCGTATAACGTTATGTAGCATTACGTAACAACGTATAACGTTATGTAGCATTACGTAACAACGTATAACGTTATATATTATTACGTAATGACGTATAACGTTATGTAGCATTACGTAACAACGTATAACGTTATAAACTATTACGTAATGAGGTATAACGTTATGTAGCATTACGTAACAACGTATAACGTTATGTAGCATTACGTTACGACGTATAACGTTATATAATACTACGTAATGACGTATAACGTTATATAATACAACGTAATGACGTATAACGTTATATAATATTACCTAATGTCGTATTACGTTATGACGTATAACGCTATGTAGCATTACGTCACAACGTGTAACGTTATATACTATTACATAATGACGTATAACGATATGTAGCATTACGTAACAACGTATAACGTTATGTAGCATTACGTAACAACGTATAACGTTATATAATACTACGTAATGACGTATAACATTATGTAGCATTATGTAACATCGTATTACGTTATATACTATTACGTAATGACGTATAACGTTATGTAGCATTCCGTTATATCGTATAACGTTATCTACTATTACGTAATGACGTATAACGTCATGTAGCATTACGTAACCACGAATAACGTTATATAATACTACGTAATGACGTATAACGTTATGTAGCATTACGTAACAGCGTATAACGTTATCAACTATTACGTAATGACGTATAACGTTATGTAGCATTACGTAACAACGTATAACGTTATATCATACTACGTGTTGACGTATAACGTTATGTAGCATTACGTCACAACGTGTTACGTCATATAATATTACGTAATGACGTATAACATTATGTAGCATTATGTAACATCGTGTTACGTTATCTACTATTACGTAATGACGTATAACGTTGTGTAGCATTACGTTACGACGTATAACGCTATATAATACCACGTAATGACGTACAACGTTATATTCTATTTCGTAATGATGTATAACGCTTTATAATATTACGTAACAACGTATAACGTTATGTAGCATTACGTTACGACGTATAACGTTATATAATACTACGTAATGACGTATAACGTTAGGTATCATTCCGTAACGACGCATAACGTTAAATACTATTACGTAATGACGTATATCGTTATGTAGCATTACGTAAAGGCGTATAACGCTATGTAGCATTACGTCACAACGTGTAACGTTATATACTATTACGTAATGACGTATAACGTTATGTAGCATTACGTTATAACGTATAACGTTATGTAGCATTACGTTATAACGTATAACGTAAAATACTATTACGTAATGACGTATAACGTTATCTACTATTACGTAATGACATATAACGTTATGTAGCATTACGTCACAACATATAGCGTTATATAATATTATGTAATGACGTATAACGTTATGTAGCATTACGTAACAACGTATAACGTTATGCAGCATTACGTAATAACGTATAGCGTTATCTACTATTACGTAATGTCGTATAACGTTATGTAGCATTACGTGACAACGTATGACGTTATATACTATTACGTTATGGTGTATAACGTTATTCAACATTATGTATCAACGTATAACGTTATCTACTATTACGTAATGACGTATAACGTTCTGCAGCATTACGTAATAACGTATAACGTTATATAATACTACGTAAAGACGTATAACGTTATGTAACATTACGTTATTACGTATAACGTTATCTACTATTACGTAATGGCGTATAACGTTATGTAGCATTACGTAACAACGTATAACGTTATGTAGCATTACGTAACAACGTATAACGTTATATATTATTACGTAATGACGTATAACGTTATGTAGCATTACCTAACAACGTATAACGTTATAAACTATTACGTAATGAGATATAACGTTATGTAGCATTACGTAACAACGTATAACGTTATGTAGCATTACGTTATAACGTATAACGTAAAATACTATTACGTAATGACGTATAACGTTATCTACTATTACGTAATGACGTATAACTTTATGTAGCATTACGTAACAAAGTATAACGTTATCTACAATTACGTAATGACGTATAACGTTATGTAGCATTACGTCACAACGTATAGCGTTATATAATATTATGTAATGACGTATAACGTTATGTAGCATTACGTAACAACGTATAACGTTATGCAGCATTACGTAATAACGTATAACGTTATATGTTATTACGTAATGACGTATAACGTTATGTAGCATTACGTAACAACGTATAACGTTATAAACTATTACTTAATGAGGTATAACGTTATGTAGTATTACGTAACAACGTATAACGTTATATAATACTACGTAATGACGTATAACGTTAGGTAGCATTACGTAACAACGTATAACGTTATCTACTATTACGTAATGACGTATAACGTTATGTAGCATTACGTAACAACGTATAACGTTATGTAGCATTACGTAACAACGTATAACGTTATGTAGCATTACGTAAAGACGCATAACGCTATGTAGCATTACGTCACAACGTGTAACGTTATATACTATTACGTAATGACATATAACGTAATGTAGCTTTACGTAACAACGTAGTACGTTATAAACTATTACGTAATGACGTATAACGTTATGTAGCTTTACGTAACGACGCATAACGTTATATAATACTACGTAATGACGTATAACGTTATGTAGCATTCCGCTACAACGTATAACGTTATCTACTATTACGTAATGACGTATAACGTTATGTAGCATTACGTAACAACGTATAACGTTATGTAGCATTACGTAACAACGTATAACATTATATAGTACTACGCAATGACGTATAACGTTATGTAGCATTACGTAACAACGTATAACGTTATCTACTATTACGTAATGACGTATAACGTAATGTAGCTTTACGTAACAACGTAGTACGTTATAAACTATTACGTAATGACGTATAACGTTATGTAGCTTTACGTAACGACGCATAACGTTATATAATACTACGTAATGACGTATAACGTTATGTAGCATTCCGCTACAACGTATAACGTTATGTACCATTACGTATCAACGTATAACGTTATGTAGCATTACGTAAAGACGTATTACGGTATGTAGCATTACGTCATAACGTGTTACGTCATATACTATTACGTAATGACGTATAACGCTATGTAGCATTACGTCACAACATGTAACGTTATATACTATTACGTAATGACGTATAACGTTATGTAGCGTTACGTATCAACGTATAGAGTTATGTGGCATTACGTTACGACGTGTAACGTTATATACTATCACGTAATGACGTATGAAGTTATATATTATTACCTACTGACGTATAACGTTATGTAGCATTACGTTATAACGTATAACGTTATGTAGCATTACGTAATAACGTATAGCGTTATCTACTATTACGTAATGTCGTATAACGTTATGTAGCATTACGTAACAACGTATGACGTTATATAATACTACGCAATGACGTATAACGTTATGTAACATTACGTTATAACGTATAACGTTATCTACTATTACGTAATGGCGTATAACGTTATGTAGCATTACGTAACAACGTATAACGTTATGTAGCATTACGTAACAACGTATAACGTTATATATTATTACGTAATGACGTATAACGTTATGTAGCATTACGTAACAACGTATAACGTTATAAACTATTACGTAATGAGGTATAACGTTATGTAGCATTACGTAACAACGTATAACGTTATGTAGCATTACGTTACGACGTATAACGTTATATAATACTACGTAATGACGTATAACGTTATATAATACAACGTAATGACGTATAACGTTATATAATATTACCTAATGTCGTATTACGTTATGACGTATAACGCTATGTAGCATTACGTCACAACGTGTAACGTTATATACTATTACATAATGACGTATAACGATATGTAGCATTACGTAACAACGTATAACGTTATGTAGCATTACGTAACAACGTATAACGTTATATAATACTACGTAATGACGTATAACATTATGTAGCATTATGTAACATCGTATTACGTTATATACTATTACGTAATGACGTATAACGTTATGTAGCATTCCGTTATATCGTATAACGTTATCTACTATTACGTAATGACGTATAACGTCATGTAGCATTACGTAACCACGAATAACGTTATATAATACTACGTAATGACGTATAACGTTATGTAGCATTACGTAACAGCGTATAACGTTATCAACTATTACGTAATGACGTATAACGTTATGTAGCATTACGTAACAACGTATAACGTTATATCATACTACGTGTTGACGTATAACGTTATGTAGCATTACGTCACAACGTGTTACGTCATATAATATTACGTAATGACGTATAACATTATGTAGCATTATGTAACATCGTGTTACGTTATCTACTATTACGTAATGACGTATAACGTTGTGTAGCATTACGTTACGACGTATAACGCTATATAATACCACGTAATGACGTACAACGTTATATTCTATTTCGTAATGATGTATAACGCTTTATAATATTACGTAACAACGTATAACGTTATGTAGCATTACGTTACGACGTATAACGTTATATAATACTACGTAATGACGTATAACGTTAGGTATCATTCCGTAACGACGCATAACGTTAAATACTATTACGTAATGACGTATATCGTTATGTAGCATTACGTAAAGGCGTATAACGCTATGTAGCATTACGTCACAACGTGTAACGTTATATACTATTACGTAATGACGTATAACGTTATGTAGCATTACGTTATAACGTATAACGTTATGTAGCATTACGTTATAACGTATAACGTAAAATACTATTACGTAATGACGTATAACGTTATCTACTATTACGTAATGACATATAACGTTATGTAGCATTACGTCACAACATATAGCGTTATATAATATTATGTAATGACGTATAACGTTATGTAGCATTACGTAACAACGTATAACGTTATGCAGCATTACGTAATAACGTATAGCGTTATCTACTATTACGTAATGTCGTATAACGTTATGTAGCATTACGTAACAACGTATGACGTTATATACTATTACGTTATGGTGTATAACGTTATTCAACATTATGTATCAACGTATAACGTTATCTACTATTACGTAATGACGTATAACGTTCTGCAGCATTACGTAATAACGTATAACGTTATATAATACTACGTAAAGACGTATAACGTTATGTAACATTACGTTATTACGTATAACGTTATCTACTATTACGTAATGGCGTATAACGTTATGTAGCATTACGTAACAACGTATAACGTTATGTAGCATTACGTAACAACGTATAACGTTATAAACTATTACGTAATGAGGTATAACGTTATGTAGCATTACGTAACAACGTATAACGTTATATAATACTACGTAATGACGTATAACGTTATGTAGCATTACGTAACAACGTATAACGTTATATACTATTACGTAATGACGTATAACGTTATGTAGCATTACGTAACAACGTATAACGTTATATACTACTACGTAATGACGTATAACGTTATTCAACATTACGTATCAACGTATAACGTTATCTACTATTACGTAATGACGTATAACGTCATGTAGCATTACGTACCCACGAATAACGTTATATAATACTACGTAATGACGTATAACGTTATGTAGCATTACGTAACAACGTATAACGTTATATACTATTACGTGATGACGTATAACGTTATGTAGCATTACGTCACAACGTGTTACGTCATATACTATTACGTAATGACGTATAACGTTATGTAGCATTACGTCACAACGTGTTACGTTATCTACTATTACGTAATGACGTATATCGTTATGTAGCATTACGTTACGACGTATAACGCTATATAATACCACGTAATGACGTACAACGTTATATTCTATTTCGTAATGATGTATAACGCTTTATAATATTACGTAACAACGTATAACGTTATGTAGCATTACGTTACGACGTATAACGTTATATAATACTACGTAATGACGTATAACGTTAGGTATCATTCCGTAAAGACGCATAACGTTAAATACTATTACGTAATGACGTATATCGTTATGTAGCATTACGTAAAGACGTATAACGCTATGTAGCATTACGTCACAACATGTAACGTTATATACTATTACGTAATGACGTATAACGTTATGTAGCTTTACGTAACAACGTATAACGTTATATAATACTACGTAATGACGTATAACGTTATGTAGCATTTTGTAACAACGTATTACGTTATAAGCTATTACGTAATGACGTATAACGTAAAATACTATTACGTAATGACGTATAACGCTATGTAGCATTACGTAACCACGAATAACGTTATATAATACTACGTAATGAGTTATAACGTTATGTTGCCTTACGTTACAACGTATAACGTTATAAACTATTACGTAATGACGTATAACGTTATGTGGCATTACGTTACGACGTATAACGTTATATAATACTACGTAATGACGTATAACGTTATGTAGCATTATGTAACAACGTATAACGTTATCTACTATTACGTAATGACGTATAACGTCATGTAGCATTACGTAACCACGAATAACGTTATATAATACTACGTAATGACGTATAACGTTATGTAGCATTACGTAACAGCGTATAACGTTATATACTATTACGTAATGACGTATAACGTTATGTAGCATTACGTAACAACGTATAACGTTATATACTACTACGTAATGACGTATAACGTTATTCAACATTACGTATCAACGTATAACGTTATCTACTATTACGTAATGACGTATAACGTTATGTAGCATTACGTAACAACGTATAACGTTATATCATACTACGTGATGACGTATAACGTTATGTAGCATTACGTCACAACGTGTTACGTCATATACTATTACGTAATGACGTATAACGTTATGTAGCATTACGTAACACGTATAACGTTATATACTATTACGTGATGACGTATAACGTTATGTAGCATTACGTCACAACGTGTTACGTCATATACTATTACGTAATGACGTATAACGTTATGTAGCATTACGTCACAACGTGTTACGTTATCTACTATTACGTAATGACGTATAACGTTATGTAGCATTACGTTACGACGTATAACGCTATATAATACCACGTAATGACGTACAACGTTATATTCTATTTCGTAATGATGTATAACGCTTTATAATATTACGTAACAACGTATAACGTTATGTAGCATTACGTTACGACGTATAACGTTATATAATACTACGTAATGACGTATAACGTTAGGTATCATTCCGTAACGACGCATAACGTTAAATACTATTACGTAATGACGTATATCGTTATGTAGCATTACGTAAAGACGTATAACGCTATGTAGCATTACGTCACAACATGTAACGTTATATACTATTACGTAATGACGTATAACGTTATGTAGCTTTACGTAACAACGTATAACGTTATATAATACTACGTAATGACGTATAACGTTATGTAGCATTACGTCACAACGTGTTACGTTATCTACTATTACGTAATGACGTATAACGTTATGTAGCATTACGTTACGACGTATAACGCTATATAATACCACGTAATGACGTACAACGTTATATTCTATTTAGTAATGATGTATAACGCTTTATAATATTACGTAACAACGTATAACGTTATGTAGCATTACGTTACGACGTATAACGTTATATAATACTACGTAATGACGTATAACGTTATGTAGCATTATGTAACAACGTATTACGCTATATACTATTACATAATGACGTATAACGTTATGTAGCATTACGTTATAACGTATAACGTAAAATACTATTACGTAATGACGTATAACGTTATCTACTATTACGTAATGACATATAACGTTATGTAGCATTACGTCACAACGTATAGCGTTATATAATATTATGTAATGACGTATAACGTTATGTAGCATTACGTAACAACGTATAACGTTATGCAGCATTACGTAATAACGTATAGCGTTATCTACTATTACGTAATGTCGTATAACGTTATGTAGCATTACGTAACAACGTATGACGTTATATACTATTACGTTATGGTGTATAACGTTATTCAACATTATGTATCAACGTATAACGTTATCTACTATTACGTAATGACGTATAACGTTCTGCAGCATTACGTAATAACGTATAACGTTATATAATACTACGTAAAGACGTATAACGTTATGTAACATTACGTTATTACGTATAACGTTATCTACTATTACGTAATGGCGTATAACGTTATGTAGCATTACGTAACAACGTATAACGTTATGTAGCATTACGTAACAACGTATAACGTTATAAACTATTACGTAATGAGGTATAACGTTATGTAGCATTACGTAACAACGTATAACGTTATATAATACTACGTAATGACGTATAACGTTATGTAGCATTACGTAACAACGTATAACGTTATATCATACTACGTGTTGACGTATAACGTTATGTAGCATTACGTCACAACGTGTTACGTCATATAATATTACGTAATGACGTATAACATTATGTAGCATTATGTAACATCGTGTTACGTTATCTACTATTACGTAATGACGTATAACGTTGTGTAGCATTACGTTACGACGTATAACGCTATATAATACCACGTAATGACGTACAACGTTATATTCTATTTCGTAATGATGTATAACGCTTTATAATATTACGTAACAACGTATAACGTTATGTAGCATTACGTTACGACGTATAACGTTATATAATACTACGTAATGACGTATAACGTTAGGTATCATTCCGTAACGACGCATAACGTTAAATACTATTACGTAATGACGTATATCGTTATGTAGCATTACGTAAAGGCGTATAACGCTATGTAGCATTACGTCACAACGTGTAACGTTATATACTATTACGTAATGACGTATAACGTTATGTAGCATTACGTTATAACGTATAACGTTATGTAGCATTACGTTATAACGTATAACGTAAAATACTATTACGTAATGACGTATAACGTTATCTACTATTACGTAATGACATATAACGTTATGTAGCATTACGTCACAACGTATAGCGTTATATAATATTATGTAATGACGTATAACGTTATGTAGCATTACGTAACAACGTATAACGTTATGCAGCATTACGTAATAACGTATAGCGTTATCTACTATTACGTAATGTCGTATAACGTTATGTAGCATTACGTAACAACGTATGACGTTATATACTATTACGTTATGGTGTATAACGTTATTCAACATTATGTATCAACGTATAACGTTATCTACTATTACGTAATGACGTATAACGTTCTGCAGCATTACGTAATAACGTATAACGTTATATAATACTACGTAAAGACGTATAACGTTATGTAACATTACGTTATTACGTATAACGTTATCTACTATTACGTAATGGCGTATAACGTTATGTAGCATTACGTAACAACGTATAACGTTATGTAGCATTACGTAACAACGTATAACGTTATAAACTATTACGTAATGAGGTATAACGTTATGTAGCATTACGTAACAACGTATAACGTTATATAATACTACGTAATGACGTATAACGTTATGTAGCATTACGTAACAACGTATAACGTTATATACTATTACGTAATGACGTATAACGTTATGTAGCATTACGTAACAACGTATAACGTTATATACTACTACGTAATGACGTATAACGTTATTCAACATTACGTATCAACGTATAACGTTATCTACTATTACGTAATGACGTATAACGTCATGTAGCATTACGTACCCACGAATAACGTTATATAATACTACGTAATGACGTATAACGTTATGTAGCATTACGTAACAACGTATAACGTTATATACTATTACGTGATGACGTATAACGTTATGTAGCATTACGTCACAACGTGTTACGTCATATACTATTACGTAATGACGTATAACGTTATGTAGCATTACGTCACAACGTGTTACGTTATCTACTATTACGTAATGACGTATATCGTTATGTAGCATTACGTTACGACGTATAACGCTATATAATACCACGTAATGACGTACAACGTTATATTCTATTTCGTAATGATGTATAACGCTTTATAATATTACGTAACAACGTATAACGTTATGTAGCATTACGTTACGACGTATAACGTTATATAATACTACGTAATGACGTATAACGTTAGGTATCATTCCGTAAAGACGCATAACGTTAAATACTATTACGTAATGACGTATATCGTTATGTAGCATTACGTAAAGACGTATAACGCTATGTAGCATTACGCCACAACATGTAACGTTATATACTATTACGTAATGACGTATAACGTTATGTAGCTTTACGTAACAACGTATAACGTTATATAATACTACGTAATGACGTATAACGTTATGTAGCATTTTGTAACAACGTATTACGTTATAAGCTATTACGTAATGACGTATAACGTAAAATACTATTACGTAATGACGTATAACGCTATGTAGCATTACGTAACCACGAATAACGTTATATAATACTACGTAATGAGTTATAACGTTATGTTGCCTTACGTTACAACGTATAACGTTATAAACTATTACGTAATGACGTATAACGTTATGTGGCATTACGTTACGACGTATAACGTTATATAATACTACGTAATGACGTATAACGTTATGTAGCATTATGTAACAACGTATAACGTTATCTACTATTACGTAATGACGTATAACGTCATGTAGCATTACTTAACCACGAATAACGTTATATAATACTACGTAATGACGTATAACGTTATGTAGCATTACGTAACAGCGTATAACGTTATATACTATTACGTAATGACGTATAACGTTATGTAGCATTACGTAACAACGTATAACGTTATATACTACTACGTAATGACGTATAACGTTATTCAACATTACGTATCAACGTATAACGTTATCTACTATTACGTAATGACGTATAACGTTATGTAGCATTACGTAACAACGTATAACGTTATATCATACTACGTGATGACGTATAACGTTATGTAGCATTACGTCACAACGTGTTACGTCATATACTATTACGTAATGACGTATAACGTTATGTAGCATTACGTAACACGTATAACGTTATATACTATTACGTGATGACGTATAACGTTATGTAGCATTACGTCACAACGTGTTACGTCATATACTATTACGTAATGACGTATAACGTTATGTAGCATTACGTCACAACGTGTTACGTTATCTACTATTACGTAATGACGTATAACGTTATGTAGCATTACGTTACGACGTATAACGCTATATAATACCACGTAATGACGTACAACGTTATATTCTATTTCGTAATGATGTATAACGCTTTATAATATTACGTAACAACGTATAACGTTATGTAGCATTACGTTACGACGTATAACGTTATATAATACTACGTAATGACGTATAACGTTAGGTATCATTCCGTAACGACGCATAACGTTAAATACTATTACGTAATGACGTATATCGTTATGTAGCATTACGTAAAGACGTATAACGCTATGTAGCATTACGTCACAACATGTAACGTTATATACTATTACGTAATGACGTATAACGTTATGTAGCTTTACGTAACAACGTATAACGTTATATAATACTACGTAATGACGTATAACGTTATGTAGCATTACGTCACAACGTGTTACGTTATCTACTATTACGTAATGACGTATAACGTTATGTAGCATTACGTTACGACGTATAACGCTATATAATACCACGTAATGACGTACAACGTTATATTCTATTTAGTAATGATGTATAACGCTTTATAATATTACGTAACAACGTATAACGTTATGTAGCATTCCGTTACGACGTATAACGTTATGTACCATTACGTATCAACGTATAACGTTATGTAGCATTACGTAAAGACGTATTACGCTATGTAGCATTACGTCATAACGTGTTACGTCATATACTATTACGTAATGACGTATAACAATATGTAGCATTACGTAACAACGTATAACGTTATGTAGCATTACGTAACAACGTATAACGTTATATAATACTACGTAATGACGTATAACATTATGTAGCATTATGTAACATCGTATTACGTTATATACTATTACGTAATGACGTATAACGTTATGTAGCATTCCGTTATAACGTATAACGTTATCTACTATTACGTAATGACGTATAACGTCATGTAGCATTACGCAACCACGAATAACGTTATATAATACTACGTAATGACGTATAACGTTATGTAGCATTACGTAACAACGTATAACGTTATGTAGCATTACGTAACAACGTATAACGTTATATAATACTACGTAATGACGTATAACATTATGTAGCATTACGTAACAACGTATAACGTTATATAATACTACGTAATGACGTATAACATTATGTAGCATTATGTAACATCGTATTACGTTATATACTATTACGTAATGACGTATAACGTTATGTAGCATTCCGTTATAACGTATAACGTTATCTACTATTACGTAATGACGTATAACGTCATGTAGCATTACGTCACAACGTGTTACGTCATATACTATTACGTAATGACGTATAACGTTATGTAGCATTACGTCACAACGTGTTACGTTATCTACTATTACGTAATGACGTATAACGTTATGTAGCATTACGTTACGACGTACAACGTTATATAATAATACGTAATGACGTATAACGTTAGGTATCATTACGTTATAACGTATAACGTTATGTAGCATTACGTTATAACATATAACGTAAAATACTATTACGTAATGACGTATAACGTTATCTACTATTACGTAATGACGTATAACTTTATGTAGCATTACGTAACAAAGTATAACGTTATCTACTATTACGTAATGAGGTATAACGTTATGTAGCATTACGTAACAACGTATAACGTTATGTAGCATTACGTTACGACGTATAACGTTATATAATACTACGTAATGACGTATAACGTTATATAATACAACGTAATGACGTATAACGTTATATATTATTTCCTAATGTCGTATTACGTAATGACGTATAACGCTAAGTAGCATTACGTCACAACGTATAACGCTATATAATACCACGTAATGACGTACAACGTTATATTCTATTTCGTAATGATGTATAAAACTTTATAATATTACGTAACAACGTATAACGTTATGTAGCATTACGTTACGACGTATAACGTTATATAATACTACGTAATGACGTATAACGTTAGGTATCATTCCGTAACGACGCATAACGTTAAATACTATTACGTAATGACGTATATCGTTATGTAGCATTACGTAAAGACGTATAACGCTATGTAGCATTACGTAACAAAGTATAACGTTATCTACAATTACGTAATGACGTATAACGTTACGTAGCATTACGTCACAACGTATAGCGTTATATAATATTATGTAATGACGTATAACGTTATGTAGCATTACGTAACAACGTATATCGTTATGCAGCATTACGTAATAACGTATAGCGTTATCTATTATTACGTAATGTCGTATAACGTTATGTAGCATTACGTAACAACGTATGATGTTATATACTATTACGTTATGGTGTATAACGTTATTCAACATTATGTATCAACGTATAACGTTATCTACTATTACGTAATGACGTATAACGTTATGTAGCATTACGTTACGACGTATAACGCTATATAATACCACGTAATGACGTACAACGTTATATTCTATTTCGTAATGATGTATAACGCTTTATAATATTACGTAACAACGTATAACGTTATGTAGCATTACGTTACGACGTATAACGTTATATAATACTACGTAATGACGTATAACGTTAGGTATCATTCCGTAACGACGCATAACGTTAAATACTATTACGTAATGACGTATATCGTTATGTAGCATTACGTAAAGACGTATAACGCTATGTAGCATTACGTCACAACATGTAACGTTATATACTATTACGTAATGACGTATAACGTTATGTAGCTTTACGTAACAACGTATAACGTTATATAATACTACGTAATGACGTATAACGTTATGTAGCATTACGTCACAACGTGTTACGTTATCTACTATTACGTAATGACGTATAACGTTATGTAGCATTACGTTACGACGTATAACGCTATATAATACCACGTCATGACGTACAACGTTATATTCTATTTAGTAATGATGTATAACGCTTTATAATATTACGTAACAACGTATAACGTTATGTAGCATTACGTTACGACGTATAACGTTATATAATACTACGTAATGACGTATAACGTTATGTAGCATTATGTAACAACGTATTACGCTATATACTATTACATAATGACGTATAACGTTATGTAGCATTACGTTATAACGTATAACGTAAAATACTATTACGTAATGACGTATAACGTTATCTACTATTACGTAATGACATATAACGTTATGTAGCATTACGTCACAACGTATAGCGTTATATAATATTATGTAATGACGTATAACGTTATGTAGCATTACGTAACAACGTATAACGTTATGCAGCATTACGTAATAACGTATAGCGTTATCTACTATTACGTAATGTCGTATAACGTTATGTAGCATTACGTAACAACGTATGACGTTATATACTATTACGTTATGGTGTATAACGTTATTCAACATTATGTATCAACGTATAACGTTATCTACTATTACGTAATGACGTATAACGTTCTGCAGCATTACGTAATAACGTATAACGTTATATAATACTACGTAAAGACGTATAACGTTATGTAACATTACGTTATTACGTATAACGTTATCTACTATTACGTAATGGCGTATAACGTTATGTAGCATTACGTAACAACGTATAACGTTATGTAGCATTACGTAACAACGTATAACGTTATAAACTATTACGTAATGAGGTATAACGTTATGTAGCATTACGTAACAACGTATAACGTTATATAATACTACGTAATGACGTATAACGTTATGTAGCATTACGTAACAACGTATAACGTTATATCATACTACGTGTTGACGTATAACGTTATGTAGCATTACGTCACAACGTGTTACGTCATATAATATTACGTAATGACGTATAACATTATGTAGCATTATGTAACATCGTGTTACGTTATCTACTATTACGTAATGACGTATAACGTTGTGTAGCATTACGTTACGACGTATAACGCTATATAATACCACGTAATGACGTACAACGTTATATTCTATTTCGTAATGATGTATAACGCTTTATAATATTACGTAACAACGTATAACGTTATGTAGCATTACGTTACGACGTATAACGTTATATAATACTACGTAATGACGTATAACGTTAGGTATCATTCCGTAACGACGCATAACGTTAAATACTATTACGTAATGACGTATATCGTTATGTAGCATTACGTAAAGGCGTATAACGCTATGTAGCATTACGTCACAACGTGTAACGTTATATACTATTACGTAATGACGTATAACGTTATGTAGCATTACGTTATAACGTATAACGTTATGTAGCATTACGTTATAACGTATAACGTAAAATACTATTACGTAATGACGTATAACGTTATCTACTATTACGTAATGACATATAACGTTATGTAGCATTACGTCACAACGTATAGCGTTATATAATATTATGTAATGACGTATAACGTTATGTAGCATTACGTAACAACGTATAACGTTATGCAGCATTACGTAATAACGTATAGCGTTATCTACTATTACGTAATGTCGTATAACGTTATGTAGCATTACGTAACAACGTATGACGTTATATACTATTACGTTATGGTGTATAACGTTATTCAACATTATGTATCAACGTATAACGTTATCTACTATTACGTAATGACGTATAACGTTCTGCAGCATTACGTAATAACGTATAACGTTATATAATACTACGTAAAGACGTATAACGTTATGTAACATTACGTTATTACGTATAACGTTATCTACTATTACGTAATGGCGTATAACGTTATGTAGCATTACGTAACAACGTATAACGTTATGTAGCATTACGTAACAACGTATAACGTTATAAACTATTACGTAATGAGGTATAACGTTATGTAGCATTACGTAACAACGTATAACGTTATATAATACTACGTAATGACGTATAACGTTATGTAGCATTACGTAACAACGTATAACGTTATATACTATTACGTAATGACGTATAACGTTATGTAGCATTACGTAACAACGTATAACGTTATATACTACTACGTAATGACGTATAACGTTATTCAACATTACGTATCAACGTATAACGTTATCTACTATTACGTAATGACGTATAACGTCATGTAGCATTACGTACCCACGAATAACGTTATATAATACTACGTAATGACGTATAACGTTATGTAGCATTACGTAACAACGTATAACGTTATATACTATTACGTGATGACGTATAACGTTATGTAGCATTACGTCACAACGTGTTACGTCATATACTATTACGTAATGACGTATAACGTTATGTAGCATTACGTCACAACGTGTTACGTTATCTACTATTACGTAATGACGTATATCGTTATGTAGCATTACGTTACGACGTATAACGCTATATAATACCACGTAATGACGTACAACGTTATATTCTATTTCGTAATGATGTATAACGCTTTATAATATTACGTAACAACGTATAACGTTATGTAGCATTACGTTACGACGTATAACGTTATATAATACTACGTAATGACGTATAACGTTAGGTATCATTCCGTAAAGACGCATAACGTTAAATACTATTACGTAATGACGTATATCGTTATGTAGCATTACGTAAAGACGTATAACGCTATGTAGCATTACGCCACAACATGTAACGTTATATACTATTACGTAATGACGTATAACGTTATGTAGCTTTACGTAACAACGTATAACGTTATATAATACTACGTAATGACGTATAACGTTATGTAGCATTTTGTAACAACGTATTACGTTATAAGCTATTACGTAATGACGTATAACGTAAAATACTATTACGTAATGACGTATAACGCTATGTAGCATTACGTAACCACGAATAACGTTATATAATACTACGTAATGAGTTATAACGTTATGTTGCCTTACGTTACAACGTATAACGTTATAAACTATTACGTAATGACGTATAACGTTATGTGGCATTACGTTACGACGTATAACGTTATATAATACTACGTAATGACGTATAACGTTATGTAGCATTATGTAACAACGTATAACGTTATCTACTATTACGTAATGACGTATAACGTCATGTAGCATTACTTAACCACGAATAACGTTATATAATACTACGTAATGACGTATAACGTTATGTAGCATTACGTAACAGCGTATAACGTTATATACTATTACGTAATGACGTATAACGTTATGTAGCATTACGTAACAACGTATAACGTTATATACTACTACGTAATGACGTATAACGTTATTCAACATTACGTATCAACGTATAACGTTATCTACTATTACGTAATGACGTATAACGTTATGTAGCATTACGTAACAACGTATAACGTTATATCATACTACGTGATGACGTATAACGTTATGTAGCATTACGTCACAACGTGTTACGTCATATACTATTACGTAATGACGTATAACGTTATGTAGCATTACGTAACACGTATAACGTTATATACTATTACGTGATGACGTATAACGTTATGTAGCATTACGTCACAACGTGTTACGTCATATACTATTACGTAATGACGTATAACGTTATGTAGCATTACGTCACAACGTGTTACGTTATCTACTATTACGTAATGACGTATAACGTTATGTAGCATTACGTTACGACGTATAACGCTATATAATACCACGTAATGACGTACAACGTTATATTCTATTTCGTAATGATGTATAACGCTTTATAATATTACGTAACAACGTATAACGTTATGTAGCATTACGTTACGACGTATAACGTTATATAATACTACGTAATGACGTATAACGTTAGGTATCATTCCGTAACGACGCATAACGTTAAATACTATTACGTAATGACGTATATCGTTATGTAGCATTACGTAAAGACGTATAACGCTATGTAGCATTACGTCACAACATGTAACGTTATATACTATTACGTAATGACGTATAACGTTATGTAGCTTTACGTAACAACGTATAACGTTATATAATACTACGTAATGACGTATAACGTTATGTAGCATTACGTCACAACGTGTTACGTTATCTACTATTACGTAATGACGTATAACGTTATGTAGCATTACGTTACGACGTATAACGCTATATAATACCACGTAATGACGTACAACGTTATATTCTATTTAGTAATGATGTATAACGCTTTATAATATTACGTAACAACGTATAACGTTATGTAGCATTCCGTTACGACGTATAACGTTATGTACCATTACGTATCAACGTATAACGTTATGTAGCATTACGTAAAGACGTATTACGCTATGTAGCATTACGTCATAACGTGTTACGTCATATACTATTACGTAATGACGTATAACAATATGTAGCATTACGTAACAACGTATAACGTTATGTAGCATTACGTAACAACGTATAACGTTATATAATACTACGTAATGACGTATAACATTATGTAGCATTATGTAACATCGTATTACGTTATATACTATTACGTAATGACGTATAACGTTATGTAGCATTCCGTTATAACGTATAACGTTATCTACTATTACGTAATGACGTATAACGTCATGTAGCATTACGCAACCACGAATAACGTTATATAATACTACGTAATGACGTATAACGTTATGTAGCATTACGTAACAACGTATAACGTTATGTAGCATTACGTAACAACGTATAACGTTATATAATACTACGTAATGACGTATAACATTATGTAGCATTACGTAACAACGTATAACGTTATATAATACTACGTAATGACGTATAACATTATGTAGCATTATGTAACATCGTATTACGTTATATACTATTACGTAATGACGTATAACGTTATGTAGCATTCCGTTATAACGTATAACGTTATCTACTATTACGTAATGACGTATAACGTCATGTAGCATTACGTCACAACGTGTTACGTCATATACTATTACGTAATGACGTATAACGTTATGTAGCATTACGTCACAACGTGTTACGTTATCTACTATTACGTAATGACGTATAACGTTATGTAGCATTACGTTACGACGTACAACGTTATATAATAATACGTAATGACGTATAACGTTAGGTATCATTACGTTATAACGTATAACGTTATGTAGCATTACGTTATAACATATAACGTAAAATACTATTACGTAATGACGTATAACGTTATCTACTATTACGTAATGACGTATAACTTTATGTAGCATTACGTAACAAAGTATAACGTTATCTACTATTACGTAATGAGGTATAACGTTATGTAGCATTACGTAACAACGTATAACGTTATGTAGCATTACGTTACGACGTATAACGTTATATAATACTACGTAATGACGTATAACGTTATATAATACAACGTAATGACGTATAACGTTATATATTATTTCCTAATGTCGTATTACGTAATGACGTATAACGCTAAGTAGCATTACGTCACAACGTATAACGCTATATAATACCACGTAATGACGTACAACGTTATATTCTATTTCGTAATGATGTATAAAACTTTATAATATTACGTAACAACGTATAACGTTATGTAGCATTACGTTACGACGTATAACGTTATATAATACTACGTAATGACGTATAACGTTAGGTATCATTCCGTAACGACGCATAACGTTAAATACTATTACGTAATGACGTATATCGTTATGTAGCATTACGTAAAGACGTATAACGCTATGTAGCATTACGTAACAAAGTATAACGTTATCTACAATTACGTAATGACGTATAACGTTACGTAGCATTACGTCACAACGTATAGCGTTATATAATATTATGTAATGACGTATAACGTTATGTAGCATTACGTAACAACGTATATCGTTATGCAGCATTACGTAATAACGTATAGCGTTATCTATTATTACGTAATGTCGTATAACGTTATGTAGCATTACGTAACAACGTATGATGTTATATACTATTACGTTATGGTGTATAACGTTATTCAACATTATGTATCAACGTATAACGTTATCTACTATTACGTAATGACGTATAACGTTCTGCAGCATTACGTAATAACGTATAACGTTATATAATACTACGTAATGACGTATAACGTTATGTAGCATTATGTAACAACGTATAACGTTATCTACTATTACGTAATGACGTATAACGTCATGTAGCATTACGTAACCACGAATAACGTTATATAATACTACGTAATGACGTATAACGTTATGTAGCATTACGTAACAGCGTATAACGTTATATACTATTACGTAATGACGTATAACGTTATGTAGCATTACGTAACAACGTATAACGTTATATACTACTACGTAATGACGTATAACGTTATTCAACATTACGTATCAACGTATAACGTTATCTACTATTACGTAATGACGTATAACGTTATGTAGCATTACGTAACAACGTATAACGTTATATCATACTACGTGATGACGTATAACGTTATGTAGCATTACGTCACAACGTGTTACGTCATATACTATTACGTAATGACGTATAACGTTATGTAGCATTACGTCACAACGTGTTACGTTATCTACTATTACGTAATAACGTATAACGTTATGTAGCATTATGTTACGACGTATAACGCTATATAATACCACGTAATGACGTACAACGTTATATTCTATTTAGTAATGATGTATAACGCTTTATAATATTACGTAACAACGTATAACGTTATGTAGCATTACGTTACGACGTATAACGTTATATAATACTACGTAATGACGTATAACGTTAGGTATCATTCCGTAACGACGCATAACGTTAAATACTATTACGTAATGACGTATATCGTTATGTAGCATTACGTAAAGACGTATAACGCTATGTAGCATTACGTCACAACGTGTAACGTAAAATACTATTACGTAATGACGTATAACGTTATGTAGCATTACGTTATAACGTATAACGTTATGTAGCATTACGTTATAACGTATAACGTAAAATACTATTACGTAATGACGTATAACGTTATCTACTATTACGTAATGACGTATAACTTTATGTAGCATTACGTAACAAAGTATAACGTTATCTACTATTACGTAATGAGGTATAACGTTATGTAGCATTACGTTACGACGTATAACGTTATATAATACTACGTAATGACGTGTAACGTTAGGTATCATTCCGTAACGACGCATAACGTTAAATACTATTACGTAATGACGTATATCGTTATGTAGCATTACGTAAAGACGTATAACGCTATGTAGCATTACGTCACAACGTGTAACGTTATATACTATTACGTAATGACTTATAACGTTATGTAGCTTTACGTAACAACGTATAACGTTATATAATACTACGTAATGACGTATAACGTTATGTAGCATTATGTAACAACGTATTACGTTATAAGCTATTACGTAATGACGTATAACGTAAAATACTATTACGTAATGACGTATAACGCTAGGTAGCATTACGTAACCACGAATAACGTTATATAATACTACGTAATGAGTTATAACGTTATGTTGCCTTACGTTACAACGTATAACGTTATAAACTATTACGTAGTGACGTATAACGTTATGTGGCATTACGTTACGACGTATAACGTTATATAATACTACGTAATGACGTATAACGTTATGTAGCATTACGTAACGACGCATAACGTTAAATACTATTACGTAATGACGTATAACGTCATGTAGCATTACGTAAAGACGTATAACGCTATGCAGCATTACGTCACAACGTGTAACGTTATATACTATTACGAAATGACGTATGAAGTTATATATTATTACCTACTGACGTATAACGTTATGTAGCATTACGTAACAACGTATGACGTTATATACTATTACGTAATGACGTATAACGTTATCCAACATTTCGTATCAACGTATAACGTTATATACTATTACGTATCAACGTATAACGTTATATACTATTACGTAATGACGTATAACGTTATGTAGCTTTACGTAACAACGTATAACGTTATATAATACTACGTAATGACGTATAACGTTATGTAGCATTATGTAACAACGTATAACGTTATCTACTATTACGTAATGACGTATAACGTCATGTAGCATTACGTACCCACGAATAACGTTATATAATACTACGTAATGACGTATAACGTTATGTAGCATTACGTAACACGTATAACGTTATATACTATTACGTGATGACGTATAACGTTATGTAGCATTACGTCACAACGTGTTACGTCATATACTATTACGTAATGACGTATAACGTTATGTAGCATTACGTCACAACGTGTTACGTTATCTACTATTACGTAATGACGTATAACGTTATGTAGCATTACGTTACGACGTATAACGCTATATAATACCACGTAATGACGTACAACGTTATATTCTATTTCGTAATGATGTATAACGCTTTATAATATTACGTAACAACGTATAACGTTATGTAGCATTACGTTACGACGTATAACGTTATATAATACTACGTAATGACGTATAACGTTAGGTATCATTCCGTAACGACGCATAACGTTAAATACTATTACGTAATGACGTATATCGTTATGTAGCATTACGTAAAGACGTATAACGCTATGTAGCATTACGTCACAACATGTAACGTTATATACTATTACGTAATGACGTATAACGTTATGTAGCTTTACGTAACAACGTATAACGTTATATAATACTACGTAATGACGTATAACGTTATGTAGCATTACGTCACAACGTGTTACGTTATCTACTATTACGTAATGACGTATAACGTTATGTAGCATTACGTTACGACGTATAACGCTATATAATACCACGTAATGACGTACAACGTTATATTCTATTTAGTAATGATGTATAACGCTTTATAATATTACGTAACAACGTATAACGTTATGTAGCATTACGTTACGACGTATAACGTTATATAATACTACGTAATGACGTATAACGTTAGGTATCATTCCGTAACGACGCATAACGTTAAATACTATTACGTAATGACGTATATCGTTATGTAGCATTACGTAAAGACGTATAACGCTATGTAGCATTACGTCACAACGTGTAACGTAAAATACTATTACGTAATGACGTATAACGTTATGTAGCATTACGTTATAACGTATAACGTTATATAGCATTACGTTATAACGTATAACGTAAAATACTATTACGTAATGACGTATAACGTTATCTACTATTACGTAATGACGTATAACTTTATGTAGCATTACGTAACAAAGTATAACGTTATCTACTATTACGTAATGAGGTATAACGTTATGTAGCATTACGTTACGACGTATAACGTTATATAATACTACGTAATGACGTGTAACGTTAGGTATCATTCCGTAACGACGCATAACGTTAAATACTATTACGTAATGACGTATATCGTTATGTAGCATTACGTAAAGACGTATAACGCTATGTAGCATTACGTCACAACGTGTAACGTTATATACTATTACGTAATGACTTATAACGTTATGTAGCTTTACGTAACAACGTATAACGTTATATAATACTACGTAATGACGTATAACGTTATGTAGCATTATGTAACAACGTATTACGTTATAAGCTATTACGTAATGACGTATAACGTAAAATACTATTACGTAATGACGTATAACGCTAGGTAGCATTACGTAACCACGAATAACGTTATATAATACTACGTAATGAGTTATAACGTTATGTTGCCTTACGTTACAACGTATAACGTTATAAACTATTACGTAGTGACGTATAACGTTATGTGGCATTACGTTACGACGTATAACGTTATATAATACTACGTAATGACGTATAACGTTATGTAGCATTACGTAACGACGCATAACGTTAAATACTATTACGTAATGACGTATAACGTCATGTAGCATTACGTAAAGACGTATAACGCTATGCAGCATTACGTCACAACGTGTAACGTTATATACTATTACGAAATGACGTATGAAGTTATATATTATTACCTACTGACGTATAACGTTATGTAGCATTACGTAACAACGTATGACGTTATATACTATTACGTAATGACGTATAACGTTATCCAACATTTCGTATCAACGTATAACGTTATATACTATTACGTATCAACGTATAACGTTATATACTATTACGTAATGACGTATAACGTTATGTAGCTTTACGTAACAACGTATAACGTTATATAATACTACGTAATGACGTATAACGTTATGTAGCATTATGTAACAACGTATAACGTTATCTACTATTACGTAATGACGTATAACGTCATGTAGCATTACGTACCCACGAATAACGTTATATAATACTACGTAATGACGTATAACGTTATGTAGCATTACGTAACACGTATAACGTTATATACTATTACGTGATGACGTATAACGTTATGTAGCATTACGTCACAACGTGTTACGTCATATACTATTACGTAATGACGTATAACGTTATGTAGCATTACGTCACAACGTGTTACGTTATCTACTATTACGTAATGACGTATAACGTTATGTAGCATTACGTTACGACGTATAACGCTATATAATACCACGTAATGACGTACAACGTTATATTCTATTTCGTAATGATGTATAACGCTTTATAATATTACGTAACAACGTATAACGTTATGTAGCATTACGTTACGACGTATAACGTTATATAATACTACGTAATGACGTATAACGTTAGGTATCATTCCGTAACGACGCATAACGTTAAATACTATTACGTAATGACGTATATCGTTATGTAGCATTACGTAAAGACGTATAACGCTATGTAGCATTACGTCACAACATGTAACGTTATATACTATTACGTAATGACGTATAACGTTATGTAGCTTTACGTAACAACGTATAACGTTATATAATACTACGTAATGACGTATAACGTTATGTAGCATTACGTCACAACGTGTTACGTTATCTACTATTACGTAATGACGTATAACGTTATGTAGCATTACGTTACGACGTATAACGCTATATAATACCACGTAATGACGTACAACGTTATATTCTATTTAGTAATGATGTATAACGCTTTATAATATTACGTAACAACGTATAACGTTATGTAGCATTACGTTACGACGTATAACGTTATATAATACTACGTAATGACGTATAACGTTATGTAGCATTATGTAACAACGTATTACGCTATATACTATTACATAATGACGTATAACGTTATGTAGCATTACGTAACAACGTATAACGTTATGTAGCATTACGTCAAAACGTGTAACGTTATATACTATTACGTATCAACGTATAACGTTATATACTATTACATAATGACGTGTAACGTTATGTAGCATTACGTAACAACGTATAACGTTATGTAGCATTACGTCACAACGTGTAACGTTCTATAATATTACGTAATGACATATAAAGCTATGTAGCATTACGTAACAACGTATTACGTTATAAACTATTACGTAATGACGTATAACGTTATGTAGCTTTACGTAACAACGTATCACATTATATAATACTACGTAATGACGTATAACGTTATGTAGCATTCCGTTACGACGTATAACGTTATGTACCATTACGTATCAACGTATAACGTTATGTAGCATTACGTAAAGACGTATTACGCTATGTAGCATTACGTCATAACGTGTTACGTCATATACTATTACGTAATGACGTATAACAATATGTAGCATTACGTAACAACGTATAACGTTATGTAGCATTACGTAACAACGTATAACGTTATATAATACTACGTAATGACGTATAACATTATGTAGCATTATGTAACATCGTATTACGTTATATACTATTACGTAATGACGTATAACGTTATGTAGCATTCCGTTATAACGTATAACGTTATCTACTATTACGTAATGACGTATAACGTCATGTAGCATTACGTCACAACGTGTTACGTCATATACTATTACGTAATGACATATAACGTTATGTAGCTATACGTCACAACGTGTTACGTTATCTACTATTACGTAATGACGTAGAACGTTATGTAGCATTACGTTACGAAGTATAACGCTATATAATACCACGTAATGACGTACAACGTTATATTCTATTTAGTAATGATGTATAACGCTTTATAATATTACGTAACAACGTATAACGTTATGTAGCATTACGTTACGACGTATAACGTTATATAATAATACGTAATGACGTATAACGTTAGGTATCATTACGTTATAACGTATAACGTTATGTAGCATTACGTTATAACATATAACGTAAAATACTATTACGTAATGACGTATAACGTTATCTACTATTACGTAATGACGTATAACTTTATGTAGCATTACGTAACAAAGTATAACGTTATCTACTATTACGTAATGAGGTATAACGTTATGTAGCATTACGTAACAACGTATAACGTTATGTAGCATTGCGTTACGACGTATAACGTTATATAATACTACGTAATGACGTATAACGTTATATAATACAACGTAATGACGTATAACGTTATATATTATTACCTAATGTCGTATTACGTTATGACGTATAACGCTATGTAGCATTACGTCACAACGTGTAACGTTATATAATATTACGTAATGACATATAAAGCTATGTAGCATTACGTAACAACGTATTACGTTACAAACTATTACGTAATGACGTATAACGTTATGTAGCTTTACGTAACAACGTATAACATTATATAATACTACGTAATGACGTATAACGTTATGTAGCATTCCGTTACGACGTATAACGTTATGTACCATTACGTATCAACGTATAACGTTATGTAGCATTACGTAAAGACGTATTACGCTATGTAGCATTACGTCATAACGTGTTACGTCATGTACTATTACGTAATGACGTATAACGATATGTAGCATTACGTAACAACGTATAAAGTTATGTAGCATTACGTAACAACGTATAACGTTATATAATACTACGTAATGACGTATAACATTATGTAGCATTGTGTAACATAGTATTACGTTATATACTATTACGTAATGACGTATAACGTTATGTAGCATTCCGTTATAACGTATAACGTTATCTACTATTACGTAATGACGTATAACGTCATGTAGCATTACGTAACCACGAATAACGTTATATAATACTACGTAATGACGTATAACGTTATGTAGCATTACGTAACAACGTATAACGTTATGTAGCATTACGTAACAACGTATAACGTTATATAATACTACGTAATGACGTATAACATTATGTAGCATTACGTAACAACGTATAACGTTATATAATACTACGTAATGACGTATAACATTATGTAGCATTATGTAACATCGTATTACGTTATATACTATTACGTAATGACGTATAACGTTATGTAGCATTCCGTTATAACGTATAACGTTATCTACTATTACGTAATGACGTATAACGTCATGTAGCATTACGTCACAACGTGTTACGTCATATACTATTACGTAATGACGTATAACGTTATGTAGCATTACGTCACAACGTGTTACGTTATCTACTATTACGTAATGACGTATAACGTTATGTAGCATTACGTTACGACGTACAACGTTATATAATAATACGTAATGACGTGTAACGTTAGGTATCATTACGTTATAACGTATAACGTTATGTAGCATTACGTTATAACATATAACGTAAAATACTATTACGTAATGACGTATAACGTTATCTACTATTACGTAATGACGTATAACTTTATGTAGCATTACGTAACAGCGTATAACGTTATATACTATTACGTAATGACGTATAACGTTATGTAGCATTACGTAACAACGTATAACGTTATATACTACTACGTAATGACGTATAACGTTATTCAACATTACGTATCAACGTATAACGTTATCTACTATTACGTAATGACGTATAACGTTATGTAGCATTACGTAACAACGTATAACGTTATATCATACTACGTGTTGACGTATAACGTTATGTAGCATTACGTCACAACGTGTTACGTCATATACTGTTACGTAATGACGTATAACGTTATGTAGCATTACGTCACAACGTGTTACGTCATATACTATTACGTAATGACGTATAACGTTATGTAGCATTACGTCACAACGTGTTACGTTATCTACTATTACGTAATGACGTATAACGTTATGTAGCATTACGTTACGACGTATAACGCTATATAATACCACGTAATGACGTACAACGTTATATTCTATTTCGTAATGATGTATAACGCTTTATAATATTACGTAACAACGTATAACGTTATGTAGCATTACGTTACGACGTATAACGTTATATAATACTACGTAATGACGTATAACGTTAGGTATCATTCCGTAACGACGCATAACGTTAAATACTATTACGTAATGACGTATATCGTTATGTAGCATTACGTAAAGACGTATAACGCTATGTAGCATTACGTCACAACATGTAACGTTATATACTATTACGTAATGACGTATAACGTTATGTAGCTTTACGTAACAACGTATAACGTTATATAATACTACGTAATGACGTATAACGTTATGTAGCATTATGTAACAACGTATAACGTTATCTACTATTACGTAATGACGTATAACGTCATGTAGCATTACGTAACCACGAATAACGTTATATAATACTACGTAATGACGTATAACGTTATGTAGCATTTTGTAACAACGTATTACGTTATAAGCTATTACGTAATGACGTATAACGTAAAATACTATTACGTAATGACGTATAACGCTATGTAGCATTACGTAACCACGAATAACGTTATATAATACTACGTAATGAGTTATAACGTTATGTTGCCTTACGTTACAACGTATAACGTTATAAACTATTACGTAATGACGTATAACGTTATGTGGCATTACGTTACGACGTATAACGTTATATAATACTACGTAATGACGTATAACGTTATGTAGCATTATGTAACAACGTATAACGTTATCTACTATTACGTAATGACGTATAACGTCATGTAGCATTACGTAACCACGAATAACGTTATATAATACTACGTAATGACGTATAACGTTATGTAGCATTACGTAACAGCGTATAACGTTATATACTATTACGTAATGACGTATAACGTTATGTAGCATTACGTAACAACGTATAACGTTATATAATACTACGTAATGACGTATAACGTTATGTAGCATTATGTAACAACGTATAACGTTATCTACTATTACGTAATGACGTATAACGTCATGTAGCATTACGTAACCACGAATAACGTTATATAATACTACGTAATGACGTATAACGTTATGTAGCATTACGTAACAGCGTATAACGTTATATACTATTACGTAATGACGTATAACGTTATGTAGCATTACGTTACGACGTATAACGTTATATAATACTACGTAATGACGTATAACGTTAGGTATCATTATGTAACAACGTATAACGTTATCTACTATTACGTAATGACGTATAACGTCATGTAGCATTATGTAACAACGTATAACGTTATCTACTATTACGTAATGACGTATAACGTCATGTAGCATTACGTAACCACGAATAACGTTATATAATACTACGTAATGACGTATAACATTATGTAGCATTACGTAACAGCGTATAACGTTATATACTATTACGTAATGACGTATAACGCTATGTAGCATTACGTAACCACGAATAACGTTATATAATACTACGTAATGAGTTATAACGTTATGTTGCCTTACGTTACAACGTATAACGTTATAAACTATTACGTAATGACGTATAACGTTATGTGGCATTACGTTACGACGTATAACGTTATATAATACTACGTAATGACGTATAACGTTATGTAGCATTATGTAACAACGTATAACGTTATCTACTATTACGTAATGACGTATAACGTCATGTAGCATTACGTAACCACGAATAACGTTATATAATACTACGTAATGACGTATAACATTATGTAGCATTACGTAACAGCGTATAACGTTATATACTATTACGTAATGACGTATAACGGTATGTAGCATTACGTAACAACGTATAACGTTATATAATACTACGTAATGACGTATAACGTTATGTAGCATTATGTAACAACGTATAACGTTATCTACTATTACGTAATGACGTATAACGTAATGTAGCATTACGTAACCACGAATAACGTTATATAATACTACGTAATGACGTATAACGTTATGTAGCATTACGTAACAGCGTATAACGTTATATACTATTACGTAATGACGTATAACGTTATGTAGCATTACGTTACGACGTATAACGTTATATAATACTACGTAATGACGTATAACGTTAGGTATCATTCCGTAACGACGCATAACGATAAATACTATTACGTAATGACGTATATCGTTATGTAGCATTACGTAAAGACGTATAACGCTATGTAGCATTACGTCACAACATGTAACGTTATATACTATTACGTAATGACGTATAACGTTATGTAGCTTTACGTAACAACGTATAACGTTATATAATACTACGTAATGACGTATAACGTTATGTATCATTTTGTAACAACGTATTACGTTATAAGCTATTACGTAATGACGTATAACGTAAAATACTATTACGTAATGACGTATAACGCTATGTAGCATTACGTAACCACGAATAACGTTATATAATACAACGTAATGAGTTATAACGTTATGTTGCCTTACGTTACAACGTATAACGTTATAAACTATTGCGTAATGACGTATAACGTTATGTGGCATTACGTTACGACGTATAACGTTATATAATACTACGTAATGACGTATAACGTTATGTAGCATTATGTAACAACGTATAACGTTATCTACTATTACGTAATGACGTATAACGTCATGTAGCATTACGTAACCACGAATAACGTTATATAATACTACGTAATGACGTATAACGTTATGTAGCATTACGTAACAGCGTATAACGTTATATACTATTACGTAATGACGTATAACGTTATGTAGCATTACGTAACAACGTATAACGTTATATACTACTACGTAATGACGTATAACGTTATTCAACTTTACGTATCAACGTATAACGTTATCTACTATTACGTAATGACGTATAACGTTATGTAGCATTACGTAACAACGTATAACGTTATATCATACTACGTGATGACGTATAACGTTATGTAGCATTACGTCACAACGTGTTACGTCATATACTATTACGTAATGACGTATAACGTTATGTAGCATTACGTCACAACGTGTTACGTTATCTACTATTACGTAATGACGTATAACGTTATGTAGCATTACGTTACGACGTATAACGCTATATAATACCACGTAATGACGTACAACGTTATATTCTATTTAGTAATGATGTATAACGCTTTATAATATTACGTAACAACGTATAACGTTATGTAGCATTACGTTACGACGTATAACGTTATATAATACTACGTAATGACGTATAACGTTAGGTATCATTCCGTAACGACGCATAACGTTAAATACTATTACGTAATGACGTATATCGTTATGTAGCATTACGTAAAGACGTATAACGCTATGTAGCATTACGTCACAACGTGTAACGTAAAATACTATTACGTAATGACGTATAACGTTATGTAGCATTACGTTATAACGTATAACGTTATGTAGCATTACGTTATAACGTATAACGTAAAATACTATTACGTAATGACGTATAACGTTATCTACTATTACGTAATGACGTATAACTTTATGTAGCATTACGTAACAAAGTATAACGTTAACTACTATTACGTAATGACGTATAACGTTAGGTATCATTCCGTAACGACGCATAACGTTAAATACTATTACGTAATGACGTATATCGTTATGTAGCATTACGTAAAGACGTATAACGCTATGTAGCATTACGTCACAACGTGTAACGTTATATACTATTACGTAATGACGTATAACGTTATGTAGCTTTACGTAACAACGTATAACGTTATATAATACTACGTAATGACGTATAACGTTATGTAGCATTATGTAACAACGTATTACGTTATAAGCTATTACGTAATGACGTATAACGTAAAATACTATTACGTAATGACGTATAACGCTAGGTAGCATTACGTAACCACGAATAACGTTATATAATACTACGTAATGACGTATAACGTTATGTAGCATTACGTAACGACGCATAACGTTAAATACTATTACGTAATGACGTATAACGTCATGTAGCATTACGTAAAGACGTATAACGCTATGCAGCATTACGTCACAACGTGTAACGTTATATACTATTACGAAATGACGTATGAAGTTATATATTATTACCTACTGACGTATAACGTTATGTAGCATTACGTAACAACGTATGACGTTATATACTATTACGTAATGACGTATAACGTTATCCAACATTTCGTATCAACGTATAACGTTATATACTATTACGTATCAACGTATAACGTTATATACTATTACGTAATGACGTATAACGTTATGTAGCTTTACGTAACAACGTATAACGTTATATAATACTACGTAATGACGTATAACGTTATGTAGCATTATGTAACAACGTATAACGTTATATACTATTACATAATGACGTATAACGTTATGTAGCATTACGTAACAACGTATAACGTTATGTAGCATTACGTCACAACGTGTAACGTTATATACTATTACGTATCAACGTATAACGTTATATACTATTACATAATGACGTATAACGTTATGTAGCATTACGTAACAACGTATAACGTTATGTAGCATTACGTCACAACGTGTAACGTTATATAATATTACGTAATGACATATAAAGCTATGTAGCATTACGTAACGACGCATAACGTAAAATACTATTACGTAATGACGTATAACGTTATGTAGCATTACGTAACGACGCATAACGTTAAATACTATTACGTAATGACGTATAACGTTAGGTATCATTCCGTAACGACGCATAACGTTAAATACTATTGCGTAATGACGTATATCGTTATGTAGCATTACGTAAAGACGTATAACGCTATGTAGCATTACGTCACAACGTGTAACGTTATATACTATTACGTAATGACGTATAACGTTATGTAGCTTTACGTAACAACGTATAACGTTATATAATACTACGTAATGACGTATAACGTTATGTAGCATTATGTAACAACGTATTACGTCATATACTATTACGTAATGACGTATAACAATATGTAGCATTACGTAACAACGTATAACGTTATGTAGCATTACGTAACAACGTATAACGTTATATAATACTAAATAATGACGTATAACATTATGTAGCATTATGTAACATCGTATTACGTTATATACTATTACGCAATGACGTATAACGTTATGTAGCATTCCGTTATAACGTATAACGTTATCTACTATTACGTAATGACGTATAACGTCATGTAGCATTACGTCACCACGTGTTACGTCATATACTATTACGTAATGACGTATAACGTTATGTAGCATTACGTCACAACGTGTTACGTTATCTACTATTACGTAATGACGTATAACGTTATGTAGCATTACGTTACGACGTATAACGCTATATAATACCACGTAATGACGTACAACATTATATTCTATTTAGTAACGATGTATAACGCTTTATAATATTACGTAACAACGTATAACGTTATGTAGCATTACGTTACGACGTATAACGTTATATAATAATACGTAATGACGTATAACGTTAGGTATCATTACGTTATAACGTATAACGTTATGTAGCATTACGTTATAACATATAACGTAAAATACTATTACGTAATGACGTATAACGTTATCTACTATTACGTAATGACGTATAACTTTATGTAGCATTACGTAACAAAGTATAACGTTATCTACTATTGCGTAATGAGGTATAACGTTATGTAGCATTACGTAACAACGTACAACGTTATGTAGCATTACGTTACGACGTATAACGTTATATAATACTACGTAATGACGTATAACGTTATATAATACAACGTAATGACGTATAACGTTATATATTATTACCTAATGTCGTATTACGTTATGACGTATAACGCTATGTAGCATTACGTCACAACGTGTAACGTTATATACTATTACATAATGACGTATAACGTTATGTAGCATTACGTAACAACGTATAACGTTATGTAGCATTACGTCACAACGTCTAACGTTATACAATATTACGTAATGACATATGAAGCTATGTAGCATTACGTAACAACGTATTACGTTATAAACTATTACGTAATGACGTATAACGTTATGTAGCTCTACGTAACAACGTATAACATTATATAATACTACGTAATGACGTATAACGTTATGTAGCATTACGTAACAACGTATTACGTTATAAGCTATTACGTAATGACGTATAACGTTATGTAGCTTTACGTAACAACGTATAACATTATATAATACCACGTAATGACGTATAACGTTATGTAGCATTACGTAACAACGTATTACGTTATAAGATATTACGTAATGACGTATAACCTTATGTGGCATTACGTTACGACGTATAACGTTATATAATACTACGTAATGACGTATATCGTTATGTAGCATTACGTAACGACGCATAACGTTATCTACTATTACGTAATGACATATAACGTTATGTAGCATCACGTAACAACGTAGAACGGTATATAATACTACGTAATGACGTATAACGTTATGTAGTATTACGTGACAATGTACAACGTTATATAATACTACGTAATGACGTATAACGTTATGTAGCATTCCGTTACGACGTATAACGTAATGTACCATTACGTATCAACGTATAACGTTATATAGCATTACGTCATAACGTGTTACGTCATATACTATTACGTAATGACGTATAACGCTATGTAGCATTACGTCACAACGTACAACGTTATATAATACTACGTGATGACGTATAACGTTATGTAGCATTCCGTTACGACGTATAACGTTATGTACCATTACGTATCAACGTATAACGTTATGTAGCATTACGTAAAGACGTATTACGCTATGTAGCATTACGTCATAACATGTTACGTCATATACTATTACGTAATGACGTATGACGCTATGTAGCATTACGTCACAACGTGTAACGTTATATACTATTACGTAATGACGTATAACGCTATGTAGCATTACGTATCAACGTATAGCGTTATGTGGCATTACGTTACGACGTATAACGTTATATAATACTACGTAATGACGTATAACGTTAGGTATCATTCCGTAACGACGCATAACGTTAAATACTATTACGTAATGACGTATATCGTTATGTAGCATTACGTAAAGACGTATAACGCTATGTAGCATTACGTCACAACGTGTAACGTTATATACTATTACGTAATGACGTATAACGTTATGTAGCTTTACGTAACAACGTATAACGTTATATAATACTACGTAATGACGTATAACGTTATGTAACATTACGTTATAACGTATAACGTTATCTACTATTACGTAATGGCGTATAACGTTATGTAGCATTACGTAACAACGTATAACGTTATGTAGCATTACGTAACAACGTATAACGTTATAAACTATTACGTAATGAGGTATAACGTTATGTAGCATTACGTAACAACGTATAACGTTATGTAGCATTACGTTACGACGTATAACGTTATATAATACTACGTAATGACGTATAACGTTATGTAGCATTACGTAACAACGTATAACGTTATATACTATTACGTAATGACGTATAACGTTATCCAACATTTCGTATCAACGTATAACGTTATATACTATTACGTAATGACGTATAACGTTATGTAGCTTTACGTAACAACGTATAACGTTATATAATACTACGTAATGACGTATAACGTTATGTAGCATTATGTAACAACGCATTACGTTATATACTATTACATAATGACGTATAACGTTATGTAGCATTACGTAACAACGTATAACGTTATGTAGCATTACGTCACAACGTGTAACGTTATATACTATTACGTATCAACGTATAACATTATATAATACTACGTAACGACGCATAACGTTAAATAATATTACGTAATTACGTATAACGATATGTAGCATTATGTTACGACGTATAACGTTATATAATACCACGTAATGACGTACAACGTTTTATTCTATTTCGTAATGATGTATAACGCCTTATAATATTACGTAACAACGTATAACGTTATGTAGCATTACGTAAAGACGTATAACGCTATGTAGCATTACGTCACAACGTGTAACGTTATATACTATTACGTAATGACGTATAACGTTATGTAGCATTACGTATCAACGTACAGCGTTATGTGGCATTACGTTACGACGTATAACGTTATATAATACTACGTAATGACGTATAACATTATGCATCATTGCGTAACGACGCATAACGTTAAATACTATAACGTAATGACGTCTAACGTCATGTAGCATTACGTAAAGACGTATAGCGCTATGTAGCATTACGTCACAACGTGTAACGTTATATACTATTACGTAATGACGTATGAAGTTATATATTATTACCTACTGACGTATAACGCTATGTAGCATTACGTTATAACGTATAACGTTATGTAGCATTACGTAATAACGTATAGCGTTATCTACTATTACGTAATGTCGTATAACGTTATGTAGCATTACGTAACAACGTATGACGTTATATACTATTACGTTATGGTGTATAACGTTATTCAACATTATGTATCAACGTATAGCGTTATCTACTATTACGTAATGACGTATAACGTTCTGTAGCATTCCGTAACGACGCATAACGTTAAATACTACTACGTAATGACGTATATCGTTATGTAGCATTACGTCACAACGTGTAACGTTATATAATATTACGTAATGACGTATAACGTTATGTAGCATTCCGTAACGACGCATAACGTTAAATACTACTACGTAATGACGTATATCGTTATGTAGCATTACGTAAAGACGTATAACATTATATAATACTACGTAATGACGTATAACGATATGTAGCATTACGTAACAACGTATAACGTTATGTAGCATTACGTAACAACGTATAACGTTATATAATACTACGTAATGACGTATAACATTATGTAGCATTATGTAACATCGTATTACGTTATATACTATTACGTAATGACGTATAACGTTATTCAACATTACGTATCAACGTATAACGTTATCTACTATTACGTAATGACGTATAACGTTATGTAGCATTACGTAACAACGTATAACGTTATATCATACTACGTGATGACGTATTACGTTATGTAGCATTACGTCACAACGTGTTACGTCATATACTATTACGTAATGACGTATAACGTTATGTAGCATTACGTCACAACGTGTTACGTTATCTACTATTACGTAATGACGTATAACGTTATGTAGCATTACGTTACGACGTATAACGCTATATAATACCACGTAATGACGTAAAACGTTATATTCTATTTAGTAATGATGTATAACGCTTTATAATATTACGTAACAACGTATAACGTTATGTAGCATTACGTTACGACGTATAACGTTATATAATACTGCGTAATGACGTATAACGTAAAATACTATTACGTAATGACGTATAACGTCATCTACTATTACGTAATGACGTATAACTTTATGTAGCATTACGTAACAAAGTATAACGTTATCTACTATAACGTAATGAGGTATAACGTTATGTAGCATTACGTAACATCGTATAACGTTATGTAGCATTACGTTACGACGTATAACGTTATATAATACTACGTAATGACGTATAACGTTATATAATACAACGTAATGACGTATAACGTTATATATTATTACCTAATGTCGTATTACGTTATGACGTATAACGCTATGTAGCATTACGTCACAACGTGTAACGTTATATACTATTACATAATGACGTATAACGTTATGTAGCTTTACGTAACAAAGTATAACATTATATAATACTACGTAATGACATATAAAGCTATGTAGCATTACGTAACAACGTATTACGTTATAAACTATTACGTAATGACGTATAACGTTATGTAGCTTTACGTAACAACGTATAACATTATATAATACTACGTAATGACGTATAACGTTATGTAGCATTACGTAACAACGTATTACGTTATAAGCTATTACGTAATGACGTATAACGTTATGTAGCTTTACGTAACAACGTATAAGATTATATAATATCACGTAATGACGTATAACGTTATGTAGCATTACGTGACGACGCATAACGTTGAATAATATTACGTAATGACGTATAACGTTATGTAGCATTACGTCACAACGTATAGCGTTATATAATATTATGTAATGACGTATAACGTTATGTAGCATTACGTAACAACGTATAACGTTATGCAGCATTACGTAATAACGTATAGCGTTATCTACTATTACGTAATGTCGTATAACGTTATGTAGCATTACGTAACAACGTATGACGTTATATACTATTACGTTATGGTGTATAACGTTATTCAACATTATGTATCAACGTATAACGTTATCTACTATTACGTAATGACGTATAACGTTCTGTAGCATTACGTAATGACGTATAACGTTATATAATACAACGTAATGACGTATAACGTTATATATTATTACCTAATGTCGTATTACGTTATGACGTATAACGCTATGTAGCATTACGTCACAACGTGTAACGTTATATACTATTACATAATGACGTATAACGATATGTAGCATTACGTAACAACGTATAACGTTATGTAGCATTACGTCACAACGTGTAACGTTATATTATATTACGTAATGACATATAAAGCTATGTAGCATTACGTAACAACGTATTACGTTATAAACTATTACGTAATGACGTATAACGTTATGTAGCATTACGTAGCGACGCATAACGTTAAATAATATTACGTAATTACGTATAACGATATGTAGCATTACGTTACGACGTATAACGTTATATAATACCACGTAATGACGTATAACATTATGCATCATTGCGTAACGACGCATAACGTTAAATACTATTACGTAATGACGTCTAACGTCATGTAGCATTACGTATAGACGTATAGCGCTATGTAGCATTACGTCACAACGTGTAACGTTATATACTATTACGAAATGACGTATGAAGTTATATATTATTACCTACTGACGTATAACGCTATGTAGCATTACGTTATAACATATAACGTTATGTAGCTTTACGTAACAAAGTATAACATTATATAATACTACGTAATGACATATAAAGCTATGTAGCATTACGTAATGACGTATAACGTCATCTACTATTACGTAATGTCGTATAACGTTATGTAGCATTACGTAACAACGTATGACGTTATATACTATTACGTTATGGTGTATAACGTTATTCAACATTATGTATCAACGTACAACGTTATCTACTATTACGTAATGACGTATAACGTTCTGTAGCATTACGTAATAACGTATAACGTTATATAATACTACGTAATGACGTATAACGTTATGTAACATTACGTTATAACGTATAACGTTATCTACTATTACGTAATGGCGTATAACGTTATGTAGCATTACGTAACAACGTATAACGTTATGTAGCATTACGTAACAACGTATAACGTTATATATTATTACGTAATGACGTATAACGTTATGTAGCATTACGTAACAACGTATAACGTTATAAACTATTATGTAATGGGGTATAACGTTATGTAGCATTACGTAACAACGTATAACGTTATGTAGCATTACGTTACGACGTATAACGTTATATAATACTACGTAATGACGTATAACGTTATATAATACTACGTAATGACGTATAACATTATGTAGCATTATGTAACATCGTATTACGTTATATACTATTACGTAATGACGTATAACGTTATTCAACATTACGTATCAACGTATAACGTTATCTACTATTACGTAATGACGTATAACGTTATGTAGCATTACGTAACGACGCATAACGTTAAATACTACTACGTAATGACGTATATCGTTATGTAGCATTCCGTTACGACGTATAACGTTATGTACCATTACGTATCAACGTATAACGTTATGTAGCATTACGTAAAGACGTATTACGCTATGTAGCATTACGTCATAACGTGTTACGTCATATACTATTACGTAATGACGTATAACGATATGTAGCATTACGTAACAACGTATAACGTTATGTAGCATTACGTTACGACGTATAACGTTATATAATACTACGTAATGACGTATAACGTTATATAATACTACGTAATGACGTATAACATTATGTAGCATTATGTAACATCGTATTACGTTATATACTATTACGTAATGACGTATAACGTTATTCAACATTACGTATCAACGTATAACGTTATCTACTATTACGTAATGACGTATAACGTTATGTAGCATTACGTAACGACGCATGACGTTAAATACTACTACGTAATGACGTATATCGTTATGTAGCATTACGTAAAGACGTATAACATTATATAATACTACGTAATGACGTATAACGTTATGTAGCGTTCCGTTACGACGTATAACGTTATGTACCATTACGTATCAACGTATAACGTTATGTAGCATTACGTAAAGACGTATTACGCTATGTAGCATTACGTCATAACGTGTTACGTCATATACTATTACGTAATGACGTATAACGATATGTAGCATTACGTAACAACGTATAACGTTATGTAGCATTACGTAACAACGTGTAACGTTATATAATATTACGTAATGACGTATAACGTTATGTAGCATTACGTAACAACGTATTACGTTATAAACTATTACGTAATGACGTATAACGTTATGTAGCATTACGTAAAGACGTATTACGCTATGTAGCATTACGTCATAACGTGTTACGTCATATACTATTACGTAATGACGTATAAACGTATGTAGCATTGTGTTACGACGTATAACGTTATATAATACTACGTAATGACGAATAACGTTATGTAGCATTACGTGACGACGCATAACGTTAAATACTATTACGTAATGACGTATAACGTTATGTAGCATTATGTAACAACGTATTACGTTATATACTATTACGTAATGACGTATAACGTTATGTACCATTACGTAACAACGTATAACTTTATGTAACATTACGTAACGACGTATAACGCTATATACTATTACGTAATGACGTATAACGTTATGTAGCATTACGTAACAACGCATAACGTTAAATACTACTACGTAATGACGTATATCGTTATGTAGCATTACGTAAAGACGTATAACGTTATATAATACTACGTAATGACGAACAACGTTATGTAGTATTACGTAACGACGCATAACGTTAAATACTATTACGTAAAGACGTATAACGCTATGTAGCATTACGTCACAACGTGTAACGTTATATACTATTACGTAATGACGTATAACGTTATGTAGCATTACGTAACAACGTATAACGTTATGTAGCATTACGTAACAACGTGTAACGTTATATAATATTACGTAATGACGTATAACGTTATGTAGCATTACGTAACAACGTGTAACGTTATATAGCATTACGTTACGACGTATAACGTTATGTAGCATTACGTAATGACGTATAACGTAAAATACTATTACGTAATGACGTATAACGTTATGTAGCATAACGTAGCAACGTGTAATGTTATATACAATTACGTAATAACGAATAACGTTATATAGTACTACCCAATAACGTATAACGTTATATACTACTACGTAATAACGTATAACGTTATCTACTATTACGTAATGACGTATAACGTTATGTAGCATTACCTAACAACGTATAACGATATATACTATTACGTAATGACGTATAACGTTATGTAGCATTACGTAACAACGTGTAACGTTATATAGCATTACGTTACGACGTATAACGTTATGTAGCATTACGTAATGACGTATAACGTAAAATACTATTACGTAATGACGTATAACGTTATGTAGCATTACGTAACAAGGTATAACGTTATCTACTATTACGTAATGACGTATAACGTTATGTAGCATTACGTAATGACGTATAACGAAAATACTATTACGTAATGACGTATAACGCTATGTAGCATTACGTAACCACGAATAACGTTATATAATACTACGTAATGAGTTATAACGTTATGTAGCTTTACGTAACAACGTATAACTTTATGTAGCATTACGTAACAACGTATACCGTTATAGAGTACTACGTAATGACGTATAACGTTATGTAGCATTATGTAACAACATATAACGTTATGTAGCATTACGTAACAGCGTATAACGTTATGTAGCATTACGTTATAACGTATAACGTTATGTACTATTACGTAATGACGTATAACGTTATGTAGCATTATGTTATAACGTATAGCGTTATCTACTATTACGTAATGACGTATAACGTAATGTACCATTACGTAACAACGTATAACGTTATATAATACTACGTTATGACGTATAACGTTATGTAGCATTACGTAACGAGGCATAACGTTAAATACTATTACGTAATGACGTATAATGCTGTGTAGCATTACGTATCAACGTATAACGTTATATACTATTACGTAATGACGTATAACGTTATGTAGCATTACGTAACAACGTATAACGTTATGTAGCATTACGTTATAACGTATAACGTTATTTACTATTACGTAATGACGTATAACGTTATGTAGCATTACGTAACAACGTATAACGTTATCTACTATTACGTAATGACGTATAACGTCATGTAGCATTACGTTATAACGTATAACGTTATGTAACATTACGTTATAACGTATAACATTATCTACTAATACGTAATGACGTATAACGTTATGTAAAATTACGTCATAACGTATAACGTAAAATACTATTACGTAATGACGTATAACGCTATGTAGCATTACGTAATCACGAATAACGTTATATAATACTACGTAATGAGTTATAACGTTATGTAGCTTTACGTAACAACGTATAACGTTATGTAGCATTACGCTACGACGTATAACGTTATATAATACAACGTAATGATGTATAACGTTATGTAGCTTTACGTCACAACGTGTTAAGTCATGTACTATTACGTAATGACGTATGAAGTTATATATTATTACCTACTGACGTATAACGTTATGTAGTATTACGTTATAACGTATAACGTTATGTAGCATTACGTAATAACGTATAACGTTATCTACTATTACGTAATGACGTATAACGTTATGTAGCATTACGTAACGACGCATAACGTTATATAATACTACGTAATGACGTATAACGTTATGTAACATTACGTTATAACGTATAACGTTATCTACTTTTACGTAATGACGTATAACGTTATGTAGCATTACGTTACATCGTATAACGTTATATAATACTACGTAATGACGTATAACGTTATGTAGCATTACGTAACAACGTGTTACGTTATGTATTATTACGGTACAACGTATAACGTTATATAATACTACGCAATGACGTATAACGTTATGTAGCATTACGTGACAACGTACAACGTTATATAATACTACGCAATGACGTATAACGTTATATAATAGTACGTAATGACGTATAACGTTGTGTAGTATTACGTAACAACGTACAACGTTATATAATACAACGTAATAACGTATAACGTTATGTAGCTTTACGTCACAACGTGTTAAGTCATATACTATTACGTAATGACGTATGAAGTTATGTAGCCTTACGTTACAACGTATAACGTTATATAATAATACGTAATGACGTATAACGTTATGTAGCATTACGTAACAAGGTGTTACGTTATTTAGCATTACGGTACGACGTATAACGTTATCTACTATTACGTAATGACGTATAACTTTATGTAGCATTACGGTACGACGTATAACGTTATCTACTATTACGTAATGACGTATAACGTTATGTAGCATTACGTATCAACGTATAACTTTATCTACTATTACGTAATGACGTATAACGTTATGTAGCATTCCGTTACAACGTATAACGATATATAATACTACGTAATGACGTATAACGTTATGTAGCATTACGTAACAACGTGTTACGTTATGTATTATTACGGTACGATGTATAACGTTATATAATACTACGTAATGACGTATAACGTTATGTAGCATTACGTAACAACGTATAACGTTATCTACTATTACGTAATGACGTATAACGTTATGTAGCATTACGTAACAACGTATAACGTTATATAATAGTACGTAATGACGTATAACGTGATGTAGCACTACGTAACAACGTATAACGTTATATAATACTACGTAATGACGAATAACGTTCTGTAGTATTACGTAACGACGCATAACGTTAAATACTAATACGTAGTGACGTATAACGTTATGTAGCATTACGTAAAGACGTATAACGCTATGTAGCATTACGTCACAACGTGTAACGTTATATACTATTACGTAATGACGTATAACGTTATGTAGCATAACGTAGCAACGTGTAATGTTATATACAATTACGTAATAACGAATAACGTAATATAGTACTACCCAATAACGTATAACGTTATATACTAATACGTAATAACGTATAACGTCATCTACTAATACGTAATGACGTATAACGTTATGTAGCATTACGTAAGAACGTAAAACGTTATGTAGCATTACGTAACAACGCATAACGTTAGGTAGCATTACGTTATAACGTATAACGTTACGTAGCATTACGTAACAACCTACAACGTTATCTACTATTACGTAATGACGTATAACGTAATGTAGCATTACGTAACAACGTATAAGGTTAGGTAGCCTTACGTTATAACGTATAACGTTATGTAGCATTACGTAACAACGTATAACATTATATAATACTACGTAATGACGTATAACGCTATGTAGCATTACATAACAAAATATAACGTTATATATTATTACGTAATGACGTATAACGCCATGTAGCATTACGTCACAACGTATAGCGTTATATAATATTATGTAATGACGTATAACGTTATGTAGCATCACGTAACAACGTATTACGATTTATACTATTACGTAGTGACGTATGACTTTATGTTGCATTCTGTTATAACGTATAACGTTATCTACTATTACGTAATGACGTATAATGTTATTTAGCGTTACGCAACAACGTATAACGTTATGTAGTATTACGTAATGACGTATAACGTTATATAATTCTGCGTAACAACGTATAACGTTATACACTATTACGTAATGTCGTATAACGTTATTCAACATTACGTTTCAACGTATAACGCTATCTACTATTACGTAATGACGTAAAATGTTATTTAGCGTTACGTAACAACGTATAACGTTATGTAGTATTACGTAATGACGTATAACGTTATATAATTCTGCGTAACAACGTATAACGTTATACACTATTACGTAATGTCGTATAACGTTATGTAGCATTACGTAACAACGTATAACGTTATATACTATCACGGAATAACGAATAACGTTATTCAACATTACGTATCAACGTATAACGTTATCTACTATTACGTGATGACGTATAACGTTATGTAGCATTACGTAACAACTTATAACGTTATGCAGCATTACGTGACGACATATAACGTTATATAATACTACGTAACGACGCATAACGTTATGTAGTATAACGTAACGACGTATAACGTTATGTAGCATTACGTAACAATGCATAACATTATATAATACTACGTAATGACGTATAACACTATATACTATTACGTAATGGCGTATAACGTTATGTAGCATTACGTAACAACTTATAACGTTATATATTATTACCTAATGACGTATAACGTTATGTAGCATTACTTAACAACTTATAACGTTATGTAGCATTACGTGACGACATATAACGTTATATAATACTACGTAATGACGCATAACGTTATGTAGTATTACGTAACGACGTATAACGTTATGTAGCATTACGTAACAACGTATAACGTTATACACTATTACGTAATGACGTATAACGTTATGTGGCATTACGTAACAACGTATAACGTTATATACTATTACGTAATAACGTATAACGTTATTCAACATTACGTATCAACGTATAACGTTATATACTATTACGTAATGACGTATAACGTTATGTAGCATTACGTAACAACGTATAACGTTATATACTATTACGTAATGAAGTATAACGTTATGTAGCATTACGTAAGAACGTAAAATGTTATATACTATTACGTAATGATGTATAACGTTATATAGTACTACGTAATGACGTATAACGTTATATAATACTACGTAATGACGTATAACGTTATGTAGCATTACGTAACAACGTATTACGTTACATACTATTACGTAATGACGTATAACGTTATGTAGCATTCTGTTATAAAGTATAACGTTATCTACCTTTACGTAATGACGTATAACGTTATGTAGCATTTTGTGACGACATATAACGTTACATAATACTACGTAATGGCGTATAACGTTATGTAGTATTACGTAACAACGTATAACGTTATGTAGCATTACGTATCAACGTATAACGTTATGTAGCATTACGTTACGGCGCATAACGTAAAATACTATTACGTAATGACGTATATCGTTATGTAGCATTACGTAACATCGTATAACGTTATGTAGCATTACGTAACAACGTACAACGTTATGTAGCATTACGTAACAGCGTATAACGTTATATACTATTACGTAATAACGTATGACGTTATTCAACATTACGTATCAACGTATAACGTTATATACTATTACGTATCAACGTATAACGTTATGTACAATTACGTAACAACGTATAACGTTATATATTATTACATAATGACGTATAACGTTATGTAGCGTAACGTTATAACGTATAACGTTATGTAGCATGACGTTACGACGTATAACGTTATATAATACTACGTAATGACGTATAACGTTATATAATACAACGTAATGACGTATAACGTTATATATTATTACCTAATGTCGTATTACGTTATGACGTATAACGCTATGTAGCATTACGTCACAACGTGTAACGTTATATACTATTACATAATGACGTATAACGTTATGTAGCTTTACGTAACAACGTATAACATTATACAATACTACGTAATGACGTATAACGTTATGTAGCATTACGTAACAACGTATTACGTTATAAGCTATTACGTAATGACGTATAACGTTATGTAGCTTTACGTAACAACGTATAACATTATATAATATCACGTAATGACGTATAACGTTATGTAGCATTACGTGACGACGCATAACGTTGAATAATATTACGTAATGACGTATAACGTTATGTAGCATTACGTCACAACGTATAGCGTTATATAATATTATGTAATGACGTATAACGTTATATAGCATTACGTAACAACGTATAACGTTATGCAGCATTACGTAATAACGTATAGCGTTATCTACTATTACGTAATGTCGTATAACGTTATGTAGCATTACGTAACAACGTATGACGTTATATACTATTACGTTATGGTGTATAACGTTATTCAACATTATGTATCAACGCATAACGTTATCTACTATTACGTAATGACGTATAACGTTCTGTAGCATTACGTAATAACGTATAACGTTATATAATACTACGTAATGACGTATAACGTTATGTAACATTACGTTATAACGTATAACGTTATCTACTATTACGTAATGGCGTATAACGTTATGTAGCATTACGTAACAACGTATAACATTATGTAGCATTACGTAACAACGTATAACGTTATATATTATTACGTAATGACGTATAACGTTATGTAGCATTACGTAACAACGTATAACGTTATAAACTATTACGTAATGGGGTATAACGTTATGTAGCATTACGTAACAACGTATAACGTTATGTAGCATTACGTTACGACGTATAACGTTATATAATACTACGTAATGACGTATAACGTTATGTAGTATTACGTGACAACGAACAACGTTATATAATACTACGTAATGACGTATAACGTTATGTAGCATTACGTGACAACGTGTTACGTCATATACTATTACGTAATGACGTATAACGATATGTAGCATTACGTAACAACGTATAACGTTATGTAGCATTACGTGACAACGTGTTACGTCATATACTATTACGTCATGACGTATAACGTTGTGTAGCATTACGTAACAACGTACAACGTTATGTAGCATTACGTAACAACGTATAACGGTATATACTATTACGTAATAACGTATGACGTTATTCAACATTATGTATCAACGTATAACGTTATATACTAATACGTATCAACGTATAACGTTATGTAGCATTACGTAACAACGCATAACGTTATATATCATTACCTAATGACGTATAACGTTATGTAGCATTACGTAACAACGTATAACGTTATATACTATTACATGATGACGTATAACGTTATGTAGCATGACGTTATAACGTATAACGTTATATACTATTAAGTAATGGCGTATAACATTATGTAGCATTACGTAACAACGTATAACGGTATATACTATTACGTAATAACGTATGACGTTATTCAACATTATGTATCAACGTATAACGTTATATACTAATACGTATCAACGTAAAACGTTATGTAACATTACGTAACGACGAATAACGTTAAATACTATTTCGTAATGACTTATATCGTTATGTAGCATTACGTAAAGATGTATAACGCTATGTAGCATTACGTCACAACGTGTAACGTTATATACTATTACCTAATGACCTATGACGTTATGTAGCATAACGTAGCAACGTGTAATGTTATATACAATTACGTAATAACGTATATCGTTATGTAGCATTACGTAACAACGTATAACGTTATATAATACTACGTCATGACGTATAACGTTATGTAGCACTACGTAACAGCGTACAACGTTATGTAGCATTACGTAGAAACGTATAACGTTATATACTATTACCTAATACCGTATGACATTATTCAACATTACGTATCCACGTATAACGTTATATATTATTACGTATCAACGTATAACGTTATGTTGCTTTACGTAACAACGAATAACGTTATATAATACCACGTAATGACATATAACGTTTTGTGGCATTACGTAACAACGTATAACGTTATATACTATTACGTAATAACGTATAACGTTATTCAACATTACGTTTCAACGTATTACGCTATCTACTATTACGTAATAACGTATAACGTTATGTAGCATTACGTAACGACGCATAACGTTAAATACTATTACGCATTGACGTATAACGCTATGTAGCATTACGTAACAACGTATAACGTTATATACTATTACGTAATGATGTATAACGTTATGTAGCATTCCGTAACGACATATAACGTTATGTGCCATTACATATCAACGTATAACGTTATGTAGCATTACGTAAAGACGTATAACGCTATGTAGCATTACGTCACAACGTATAACGTTATGTAGCATGATGATATAACGTATAACGCTATGTAGCATTACGTCACAATTTGTTACGTTATATACTATTACGTAATGACGTATAACGTTATGTAGCATTGCGTTACGACGTATAACGTTATATAATACTACGTAATGACGTATAACGTTATGTAGCAATACGTAACAGCGTACAACGTTATGTAGCATTACGTAACAACGTATAACGTTATATACTATTACCTAATAACGTATGATATTATTCAACATTACGTATCAACGTATAACGTTATATATTATGACGCATCAACGTATAACGTAATGTAGCATTACGTAACAACGTATAACGATATATAATATTACCTAATGACGTATAACGTTATGTAGCATAACGTTATAACGTATAACGTTATGTAGCATTACGTTATAACGAATAACGTTATATAATACTACGTAGTGACGTATAACGTTATATAGTACTACGTAATGACGTTTAACGTTATATAATTCTACGTAATTACGTATAACGTTATGTAGCATTACGTAACAACGTATTACGTTATATACTATTACGTAATGACGTACAACGTTATGTAGCATTCTGTTATAAAGTATAACGTTATCTACTATTACGTAATGACGTATAACGTTATGTAGCATTACGTAACAACGTATAACGTTATATACTATTACGTAATAACGTATGACGTTATTCAACATTACGTATCAACGTATAACGTTATATACTATTACGTATCAACGTATAACGTTATGTAGCATTACGTAACAACGTATAACGTTATATATTATTACATGATGACGTATAACGTTATGTAGCGTAACGTTATAACGTATAACGTTATGTAGCATGACGTTATAACGTATAACGTTATATAGTATTACGTAATGACGTATAACATTATGTAGCATTGCGTAACCACGAATAACGTTATATAATACTACGTAATGACGTATAACGTTATGTAGCATTACGTTACGACGTATAACGTTATATAATACAAAGTAATGACGTATAACGTTATGTAGCATTCCGTAACGACGTATAACGTTATGTACCATTACGTATCAACGTATAACGCTATGTAGCATTCCGTAACAACGTATAACGTTATCTACTATTACGTAATGACGTATAACGATATATAATATCACCTAACGACGTATAACGTTATATACTGTTACGTTATGACGTATAACGTTATGTAGCATTACCTATCAACGTATAACGTTATATAATACAACGTAATGACGTATAACGTTATGTAGTATTACGTGACAACGTACAACGTTATATAATACTACGTAATGACGTATAACGTTATGTAGCATTCCGTAACGACGTATAACGTTATGTACCATTACGTATCAACGTATAACGTTATGTAGCATTACGTAACAACGTATAACGTTATATACTATTACCTAATGACGTATAACGTTATGTAGCATAACGTTATAACGTATAACGTTATCTACTATTACGTAAGGACGTATAACGTTATCTACTATTACGTAAGGGCGTATAACGTTATCTACTATTACGTAAGGACGTATAACGTTATCTACTATTACGTAAGGACGTATAACGTTATATAACATTACGTATCAACGTATAACGCTATCTACTATAACGTAATGACGTATAACGATATATACGAGGGTGACTCAAATCTAAACGAGACTTTTGTTTCTGAGCGCGTAAATTTAAAGGGAGCGAGCGGCCGCTTCTAGTGTGCATTGGTTGGGATGTCAGGAGTGGGGAGAGCAGGCCGTTGTCCAGTTCAGACACGTTTGGCGGTAGTATTCAAGATGTCAGAGCAACAAGTACACCTCTCAGTTGCGCAACGCATTATTATTAAATTTCTCACACATGAAGGCGTCAAACCAATAGAAATTCTGCAAAGATTGACTGCACAGTTCGGGGATCAGACACTGTCAAGGGCTCGCGTGTTTGCCTGGCATAAGAAGTTCAAGGAAGGACGTGAACTGGTTGAAAATGTGGAACATGATCGTCGTCCTCGAACCAGCATTACGGAGGAGAACATTCGCACGTTTTTTTCGACCGGCGTGGCGTTTTGCACATTGATTTTTTGCATGAGCGTCGCACAATAAATGCTGCTTATTACTGTGAGCTTTTGAGGGAGGCAAAGGTTGCCTATCGTTCGAAAAGGCGTAACCAACCGATTCGAGACGTCAGCAGCTCTAACCTGCACAACATTAGAGGAAATAAGGTGGACTCCACTTGATCATCCTCCCTACAGTCCTGACCTATCGCCCTGCGATTTCCATCTCTTCGGACCGCTTAAAGAAGCACTAGGAGGACAACGATTCCAAGACGACGCGGCGGTGGAGGCCTTTGTGCGCAATTGGCTTCTGACACAGCACTCTTCTTTTTACGATGCTGGGATCAAAAATCTCCCAATCCGCTGGGAAAAATGCATTTCCAAAGCAGGAGACTATGTTGAAAAATAATATGTGCTTGGCTATGTTATTTCACTGAATAAAATTATTTTAAAAATAAAGTCTCGTTTATATTTGAGTCACCCTCGTAATATCACCTAATGACGTATAACGTTATATACTGTTACGTTATGACATATAACGTTATGTAGCATTACGTATCAACGTATAACGTTATATAATACTACGTAATGACGTATAACGTTATGTAGTATTACGTGACAACGTACAACGTTATATAATACTATGTAATGACGTATAACGTTATGTAGCATTCCGTAACGACGTATAACGTTATGTGCCATTACATATCAACGTATAACGTTATATACTATTACGTAATAACGTATAACGTTATTCAACATTACGTTTCAACGTATAACGCTATCTACTATTACGTAATAACGTATAACGTTATGTAGCATTACGTAACGACGCATAACGTTAAATGCTATTACGCATTGGCGTATAACGCTATGTAGCATTACGTAACAACGTATAGCGTTATATACTATTACGTAATGATGTATAACGTTATGTAGCATTACGTAACAACGTATAACGTTATATACTATTACGTAATGACGTATAACGTTATGTTGCCTTATGTAACAACGTATAACGTTATATACTATTACGTGATGACGTATAACGTAATGTAGCATGACGCTATAACGTATAACGTTATATACTATTACGTAATGGCGTATAACATTATGTAGCATTACGTAACCACGAATAACGTTATATAATACTACGTAGTGACGTATGACGTTATATAGTACTACGTAATGACGTTTAACGTTATATAATTCTACGTAATGACGTATAACGTTATGTAGCATTACGTAACAACGTATTACGTTATATACTATTACGTAATGACGTACAACGTTATGTAGCATTCTGTTATAAAGTATAACGTTATCTACTATTACGTAATGACGTATAACGTTATGTAGCATTACGTAACAACGTATAACGTTATATACTATTACGTAATAACGTATGACGTTATTCAACATTACGTATCAACGTATAACGTTATATACTATTACGTATCAACGTATAACGTTATGAAGCATTACGTAACGACATATAACGTTATCTACGATTACGTAATGACGTATAACGTTATCCAACATTACGTATCAACGTATAACGCTATCTACTATTACGTAATGATGTATAACGATATATAATATCACATAATGACGTATAACGTTATATACTGTTACGTTATGACGTATAACGTTATGTAGCATTACGTATCAACGTATAACGTTATATAATACTACGTAATGACGTATAACGTTATGTAGTATTACGTGACAACGTACAACGTTATATAATACTACGTAATGACGTATAACGTTATGTAGCATTCCGTAACGACGTATAACGTTATGTACCATTCCGTAACGACGAATAACGTTATGTGCCATTACGTATCAACGTATAACGTTATGTAGCATTACGTAAAGACGTATAACGCTATGTAGCATTAAGTCACAACGTGTAACGTTATATACTATTACGTAATGACGTATAACGTTATGTAGCATTACGTATCAACGTATTACGTTATATACTATTACGTAATGACGTACAACGTTATGTAGCATTCTGTTATAAAGTATAACGTTATCTACTATTACGTAATGACGTATAACGTTATGTAGCGTAACGTTATAACGTATAACGTTATGTAGCATGACGTTATAACGTATAACGTTATATACTATTACGTAATGACGTATAACATTATGTAGCATTGCGTAACCACGAATAACGTTATATAATACTACGTAATGACGTATAACGTTATGTAGCATTACGTTACGACGTATAACGTTATATAATACAACGTAATGACGTATAACGTTATGTAGCATTCCGTAACGACGTATAACGTTATGTACCATTACGTATCAACGTATAACGTTATGTAGCATTCCGTAACGACATATAACGTTATGTACCATTACGTATCAACGTATAACGTTATGTAGCATTACGTAACAACGTATAACGTTATCTACTATTACGTAATGACGTATAACGATATATAATACCACCTAACGACGTATAACGTTATATACTGTTACGTTATGACGTATAACGTTATGTAGCATTACGTATCAACGTATAACGTTATATAATACTACGTAATGACGTATAACGTTATGTAGTATTACGTGACAACGTACAACGTTATATAATACTACGTAATGACGTATAACGTTATGTAGCATTCCGTAACGACGTATAACGTTATGTACCATTACGTATCAACGTATAACGTTATGTAGCATTACGTAACAACGTATAACGTTATATACTATTACCTAATGACGTATAACGTTATGTAGCATAACGTTATAACGTATAACGTTATCTACTATTACGTAAGGACGTATAACGTTATCTACTATTACGTAAGGACGTATAACGTTATCTACTATTACGTAAGGACGTATAACGTTATCCAACATTACGTATCAACGTATAACGCTATCTACTATAACGTAATGACGTATAACGATATATAATATCACCTAATGACGTATAACGTTATATACTGTTACGTTATGACGTATAACGTTATGTAGCATTACGTATCAACGTATAACGTTATATAATACTACGTAATGACGTATAACGTTATGTAGTATTATGTGACAACGTACAACGTTATATAATACTACGTAATGACGTATAACGTTATGTAGCATTCCGTAACGACGTATAACGTTATGTGCCATTACATATCAACGTATAACGTTATGTAGCATTACGTAAAGACGTATAACGCTATGTAGCATTACGTCACAACGTATAACGTTATGTAGCATGATGATATAACGTATAACGCTATGTAGCATTACGTCACAATGTGTTACGTTATATACTATTACGTAATGACGTATAACGTTATGTAGCATTGCGTTACGACGTATAACGTTATATAATACTACGTAATGACGTATAACGTTATGTAGCAATACGTAACAGCGTACAACGTTATGTAGCATTACGTAACAACGTATAATGTTATATACTATTACCTAATAACGTATGATATTATTCAACATTACGTATCAACGTATAACGTTATATATTATGACGCATCAACGTATAACGTAATGTAGCATTACGTAACAACGTATAACGATATATAATATTACCTAATGACGTATAACGTTATGTAGCATAACGTTATAACGTATAACGTTATGTAGCATTACGTTATAACGAATAACGTTATATAATACTACGTAGTGACGTATAACGTTATATAGTACTACGTAATGACGTTTAACGTTATATAATTCTACGTAATTACGTATAACGTTATGTAGCATTACGTAACAACGTATTACGTTATATACTATTACGTAATGACGTACAACGTTATGTAGCATTCTGTTATAAAGTATAACGTTATCTACTATTACGTAATGACGTATAACGTTATGTAGCATTACGTAACAACGTATAACGTTATATACTATTACGTAATAACGTATGACGTTATTCAACATTACGTATCAACGTATAACGTTATATACTATTACGTATCAACGTATAACGTTATGTAGCATTACGTAACAACGTATAACGTTATATATTATTACATGATGACGTATAACGTTATGTAGCGTAACGTTATAACGTATAACGTTATGTAGCATGACGTTATAACGTATAACGTTATATACTATTACGTAATGACGTATAACATTATGTAGCATTGCGTAACCACGAATAACGTTATATAATACTACGTAATGACGTATAACGTTATGTAGCATTACGTTACGACGTATAACGTTATATAATACAAAGTAATGACGTATAACGTTATGTACCATTACGTATCAACGTATAACGTTATGTAGCATTCCGTAACGACATATAACGTTATGTACCATTACGTATCAACGTATAACGTTATGTAGCATTACGTAACAACGTATAACGTTATCTACTATTACGTAATGACGTATAACGATATATAATATCACCTAACGACGTATAACGTTATATACTGTTACGTTATGACGTATAACGTTATGTAGCATTACGTATCAACGTATAACGTTATATAATACAACGTAATGACGTATAACGTTATGTAGTATTACGTGACAACGTACAACGTTATATAATACTACGTAATGACGTATAACGTTATGTAGCATTCCGTAACGACGTATAACGTTATGTAACATTACGTATCAACGTATAACGTTATGTAGCATTACGTAACAACGTATAACGTTATATACTATTACCTAATGACGTATAACGTTATGTAGCATAACGTTATAACGTATAACGTTATCTACTATTACGTAAAGACGTATAACGTTATCTACTATTACGTAAGGGTGTATAACGTTATCTACTATTACGTCATGCCGTATAACGTTATCTACTATTACGTAATGACGTATAACGTTATGTTGCCTTATGTAACAACGTATAACGTTATATACTATTACGTGATGACGTATAACGTTATGTAGCATGACGCTATAACGGATAACGTTATATACTATTACGTAATGGCGTATAACATTATGTAGCATTACGTAACCACGAATAACGTTATATAATACTACGTAGTGACGTATAACGTTATATAGTACTACGTAATGACGTTTAACGTTATATAATTCTACGTAATGACGTATAACGTTATGTAGCATTACGTAACAACGTATAACGTTATCTACTATTACGTAATGACGTATAACGTTATGTAGCATTACGTAACAACGTATAACGTTATATACTATTACGTAATAACGTATGACGTTATTCAACATTACGTATCAACGTATAACGTTATATACTATTACGTATCAACGTATAACGTTATGAAGCATTACGTAACGACATATAACGTTATCTACGATTACGTAATGACGTATAACGTTATCCAACATTACGTATCAACGTATAACGCTATCTACTATTACGTAATGATGTATAACGATATATAATATCACATAATGACGTATAACGATATATACTGTTACGTTATGACGTATAACGTTATGTAGCATTCCGTATCAACGTATAACGTTATATAATACTACGTAATGACGTATAACGTTATGTAGTATTACGTGACAACGTACAACGTTATATAATACTATGTAATGACGTATAACGTTATGTAGCATTCCGTAACGACGTATAACGTTATGTGCCATTACATATCAACGTATAACGTTATATACTATTACGTAATAACGTATAACGTTATTCAACATTACGTTTCAACGTATAACGCTATCTACTATTACGTAATAACGTATAACGTTATGTAGCATTACGTAACGACGCATAACGTTAAATGCTATTACGCATTGGTGTATAACGCTATGTAGCATTACGTAACAACGTATAACGTTATATACTATTACGTAATGATGTATAACGTTATGTAGCATTACGTAACAACGTATAACGTTATATACTATTACGTAATGACGTATAACGTTATGTAGCATTCTGTTATAAAGTATAACGTTATCTACTATTACGTAATGATGTATAACGTTATGTAGCATTACGTCATGCCGTATAACGTTATCTACTATTACGTAATGACGTATAACGTTATGTTGCCTTATGTAACAACGTATAACGTTATATACTATTACGTGATGACGTATAACGTTATGTAGCATGACGCTATAACGTATAACGTTATATACTATTACGTAATGGCGTATAACATTATGTAGCATTACGTAACCACGAATAACGTTATATAATACTACGTAGTGACGTATAACGTTATATAGTACTACGTAATGACGTTTAACGTTATATAATTCTACGTAATGACGTATAACGTTATGTAGCATTACGTAACAACGTATAACGTTATCTACTATTACGTAATGACGTATAACGTTATGTAGCATTACGTAACAACGTATAACGTTATATACTATTACGTAATAACGTATGACGTTATTCAACATTACGTATCAACGTATAACGTTATATACTATTACGTATCAACGTATAACGTTATGAAGCATTACGTAACGACATATAACGTTATCTACGATTACGTAATGACGTATAACGTTATCCAACATTACGTATCAACGTATAACGCTATCTACTATTACGTAATGATGTATAACGATATATAATATCACATAATGACGTATAACGATATATACTGTTACGTTATGACGTATAACGTTATGTAGCATTCCGTATCAACGTATAACGTTATATAATACTACGTAATGACGTATAACGTTATGTAGTATTACGTGACAACGTACAACGTTATATAATACTACGTAATGACGTATAACGTTATGTAGCATTCCGTAACGACGTATAACGTTATGTACCATTCCGTAACGACGAATAACGTTATGTGCCATTACGTATCAACGTATAACGTTATGTAGCATTACGTAAAGACGTATAACGCTATGTAGCATTAAGTCACAACGTGTAACGTTATATACTATTACGTAATGACGTATAACGTTATGTAGCATTACGTAACAACGTATAACGTTATGTAGCATGATGATATAACGTATAACGCTATGTAGCATTACGTCCAATGTGTAACGTTATATACAATTACGTAATGACGTATAACGTTATGTAGCATTGCGTTACGACGTATAACGTTATATAATACTACGTAATGACGTATATCGTTATGTAGCAATACGTAACAGCGTACAACGTTATGTAGCATTACGTAAGAACGTATAACGTTATGTAGCATTACGTAATGAAGTATAACGATATATGCTATTACGTAATAACGTATGACGTTATTGAACATTATGTATCAACGTATAACGTTATGTATCATTACGTAACAACGTATAACGTTATGTATCATTACGTAACAACGTATAACGATATGTAGCATTACGTAACAACGTATAACGTTATGTGGTATTACGTAACAACGTATAACGTTATCTACTATTACGTAATGACGTATATCGTTATGTAGCATTACGTAACAACGTATAACGTTATATAATACTACGTAATGACGTATAACGTTATGTAGCACTACGTAACAACGTATACCGTTATACAGTACTACATAATGACGTATAACGTTATGTAGCATTACGTAACAACGTATAACGTTATGTAGCATTACGTTACGACGTATAACGTTATGTAGCATTACGTTACGACGTATAACGTTATATAATACTACGTAATGACGTATAACGTTGTTTAGCATTACGTAAGAACGTATAACGTTATGTAGCACTACGTAACAACGTATACCGTTATACAGTACTACATAATGACGTATGACGTTATGTAGCATTACGTAACAACGTATAACGTTATGTAGCATTACGTTACGACGTATAACGTTATGTAGCATTACGTTACGACGTATAACGTTATATAATACTACGTAATGACGTATAACGTTGTTTAGCATTACGTAAGAACGTATAACGTTATGTAGCATTACGTAATGATGTATAACGATATATGCTATTACGTAATGACGTATAACGTAATGTAACACTACGTAAGAACGTATTACGTTATATACTATTACGTAATGACGTATAACGTTATGTAGCATGCTGTTATAATTTATAACGTTATCTACTATTACGTAATGACGTATAACATTATGTAGCATTGCGTAACCACGAATAACGTTATATAATACTACGTAATGACGTATAACGTTATGTAGCATTACGTTACGCCGTATAACGTTATATAATACAACGTAACAACGTATAACGTTATGTAGCATTACGTAACAACGTACAACGTTATGTAGCATTACGTAACAACGTATAACGTTACATACTATTACGTAATAACGTATGACGTTATTCAACATTACGTATCAATGTATAACGTTATATACTATTACGTATCAACGTATAACGTTATGTAGCATTATGTAACAACGTATAACGTTATATATTATTACATAATGACGTATAACGTTATGTAGCGTAACGTTATAACGTATAACGTTATCTACTATTACGTAATGACGTATATCGTTATGTAGCATTACGTAACAACGTATAACGTTATATAATACTACGTAATGACGTATAACGTTATGTAGCACTACGTAACAACGTATACCGTTATACAGTACTACATAATGACGTATAACGTTATGTAGCATTACGTAACAACGTATAACGTTATGTAGCATTACGTTACGACGTATAACGTTATGTAGCATTACGTTACGACGTATAACGTTATATAATACTACGTAATGACGTATAACGTTGTTTAGCATTACGTAAGAACGTATAACGTTATGTAGCACTACGTAACAACGTATACCGTTATACAGTACTACATAATGACGTATGACGTTATGTAGCATTACGTAACAACGTATAACGTTATGTAGCATTACGTTACGACGTATAACGTTATGTAGCATTACGTTACGACGTATAACGTTATATAATACTACGTAATGACGTATAACGTTGTTTAGCATTACGTAAGAACGTATAACGTTATGTAGCATTACGTAATGATGTATAACGATATATGCTATTACGTAATGACGTATAACGTAATGTAACACTACGTAAGAACGTATTACGTTATATACTATTACGTAATGACGTATAACGTTATGTAGCATGCTGTTATAATTTATAACGTTATCTACTATTACGTAATGACGTATAACATTATGTAGCATTGCGTAACCACGAATAACGTTATATAATACTACGTAATGACGTATGACGTTATGTAGCATTACGTTACGCCGTATAACGTTATATAATACAACGTAACAACGTATAACGTTATGTAGCATTACGTAACAACGTACAACGTTATGTAGCATTACGTAACAACGTATAACGTTACATACTATTACGTAATAACGTATGACGTTATTCAACATTACGTATCAATGTATAACGTTATATACTATTACGTATCAACGTATAACGTTATGTAGCATTATGTAACAACGTATAACGTTATATATTATTACATAATGACGTATAACGTTATGTAGCGTAACGTTATAACGTATAACGTTATCTACTATTACGTAATGACGTATAATGTTATTTAGCGTTACGTAACAACGTATAAGGTTATATAATACTACGTAATGAAGTATAGCGTTATGTAGCAATACGTAACAACGTATTACGTTATATACTATTACGTATCAACGTATAACGTTATGTAGCATCGCGTAACAACGTATTACGATTTATACTATTACGTAGTGACGTATAACGTTATGTTGCATTGTGTTATAACGTATAACGTTATCTACTATTACGCAATGACGTATAATGTTATTTAGCGTTACGTAACAACGTATAAGGTTATATAATACTACGTAATGAAGTATAGCGTTATGTAGCAATACGTAACAACGTATTACGTTATACACTATTACGTAATGATGTATAACGTTATGTAGCATTACGTAACAACGTATAACGTTATGTAGCATTTCGTCACAACGTGTTAAGCCATATACTATTACGTAATGACGTATAACGTTATGTAGCATTACGTAACAACGTATAACGTTATGCAGCATTACGTTATAATGTATAACGTTATCTACTATTACGTCATGACGTATAACGTTATGTAGCAATACGTAACAGCGTACAACGTTATGTAGCATTACGTAACAACGTATAACGTTATATACTATTACCTAATAACGTATGACATTATTCAACATTACGTATCAACGTATAACGTTATATATTATTACGTATCAACGTGTAACGTTATGTAGCATGACGTTATAACGTATAACATTATATACTATTACATAATGGCGTATAACATTATGTAGCATTACGTAACCACGAATAACGTTAAATAATACTACGTAATGACGTATAACGTTATGTAGCATTACGATACGACGTATAATGTTATATAATACTACGTAATGACGTATAACGTTATGTAGTATTAAGTAACAACGGATAACGTTATGTAGCTTGACGTTATAACGTATAACGTTATATACTATTACGTAATGGCGTATAACGTTATGTAGCATTACGTTACGACGTATAACGTTATGTAGCATTACGTAACAACGTATAACGTTATGCAGCATTACGTTATAATGTATAACGTTATCTAGTATTACGCCATGACGTATAACGTTATGTAGCAATACGTAACAACGTACAACGTTATATAATACTACGTAATGAAGTATAGCGTTATGTAGCAATACGTAACAACGTATTACGTTATACACTATTACGTCATGACGTATAACGTTATGTAGTACTTTGTAACAGCGTACAACGTTATGTAGCATTACGTAGCAACGAATAACGTTATATATTATTACGTATCAACGTGTAACGTTATGTTGCATTACGTAACAACGAATGACGTTATATAATACTACGTAATGACGTATAACGTTTTGTGGCATTACGTAACAACGTATAACGTTATATATTATTACGTATCAACGTGTAACGTTATGTTGCATTACGTAACAACGAATAACGTTATATAATACAACGTAATGACGTATAACGTTATGTAGTATTAAGTAATAACGAATAACGTTATATACTATTACGTAATGACGTATAACGTTATGTAGCATTACGTAACAACGTATAACGTTATATAATACTACGTAATGACGTATAACGTTATGTAGCATCACGTAACAACGTATTACGATTTATACTATTACGTAGTGACGTATAACGTTATGTAGCATTCTGTTATAACGTATAACGTTATCTACTATTACGTAATGACGTATACTGTTATTTAGCGTTACGTAACAACGTATAACGTTATATAATACTACGTAATGAAGTATAGCGTTATGTAGCAATACGTAACAACGTATAACGTTATGTAGCATGACGTTATAACGTAAACGTTATATACTATTACGTAATGGCGTATAACATTATGTAGCATTTCGTCACAAAGTGTTAAGCCATATACTATCACGTAATGACGTATAACGTTATGTAGCATTACGTAACAACGTATAACGTTATGCAGCATTACGTTATAATGTATAACGTTATCTACTATTACGTGATGACGTATAACGTTATGTAGCCTTATGTAACAACGTATAACGTTATGTACTATTACGTGATGACGTATAACGTTATGTAGCATGACGCTATAACGTATAACGTTATATACTATTACGTAATGGCGTATATCATTATGTAGCATTACGTAACCACGAATAACGTTATATAATACTACGTAGTGACGTATAACGTTATATAGTACTACGTAATGACGTTTAACGTTATATAATTCTACGTAATGACGTATAACGTTATGTAGCATTACGTAACAACGTATTACGTTATATACTATTACGTAATGACGTATAACGTTATGTAGCATTCTGTTATAAAGTATAACGTTATCTACTATTACGTAATGACGTATAACGTTATGTAGCATTACGTAACAACGTATAACGTTATATACTATTACGTAATAACGTATGACGTTATTCAACATTACGTATCAACGTATAACGTTATATACTATTACGTATCAACGTATAACGTTATGTAGCATTACGTATCAACGTATAACGTTATATATTATTACATGATGACGTATAACATTATGTAGCGTAACGTTATAACGTATAACGTTATGTAGCATGACGTTATAACGTATACCGTTATATACTATTACGTAATGACGTATAACATTATGTAGCATTGCGTAACCACGAATAACGTTATATAATACTACGTAATGACGTATAACGTTATGTAGCATTACGTTACGACGTATAACGTTATATAATACTACGTAATGACGTATAACGTTTTGTGGCATTACGTAACAACGTATAACGTTATATACTATTACGTAATAACGTATAACGTTATTCAACATTACGTTTCAACGTATAACGCTATCTACTATTACCTAACAACGTATAACGTTATATACTATCACGTAATGATGTATAACGTTATGTAGCATTACGTTATACCGTATAACGTTATCTACTATTACGTAATGACGTATAACGTTATGTAGCCTTATGTAACAACGTATAACGTTATATACTATTACGTGATGACGTATAACGTTATGTAGCATTCTGTTATAAAGTATAACGTTATATACTATTACGTAATGACGTATAACGTTATGTAGCATTACGTAACAACGTATAACGTTATATACTATTACGTAATAACGTATGACGTTATTCAACATTACGTATCAACGTATAACGTTATATACTATTACGTATCAACGTATAACGTTATGTAGCATTACGTAACAACGTATAACGTTATATATTATTACATGATGACGTATAACATTATGTAGCGTAACGTTATAACGTATAACGTTATGTAGCATGACGTTATCACGTATAACGTTATATACTATTACGTAATGACGTATAACATTATGTAGCATTGCGTAACCACGAATAACGTTACATAATACTACGTAATGACGTATAACGTTTTGTGGCATTACGTAACAACGTATAACGTTATATACTATTACGTAATAACGTATAACGTTATTCAACATTACTTTTCAACGTATAACGCTATCTACTATTACGTAACAACGTATAACGTTATATACTATCACGTAATGATGTATAACGTTATGTAGCATTACGTTATACCGTATAACGTTATCTACTATTACGTAATGACGTATAACGTTATGTAGCCTTATGTAACAACGTATAACGTTGTATACTATTACGTGATGACGTATAACGTTATGTAGCATGACGTTATAACGTATAACGTTATATACTATTACGTAATGACGTATAACATTATGTAGCATTGCGTAACCACGAATAACGTTATATAATACTACGTAATGACGTATAACGTTTTGTGGCATTACGTAACAACGTATAACTTTATATACTATTACGTAATAACGTATAACGTTATTCAACATTACTTTTCAACGTATAACGCTATCTACTATTACGTAACAACGTATAACGTTATATACTATCACGTAATGATGTATAACGTTATGTAGCATTACGTTATACCGTATAACGTTATCTACTATTACGTAATGACGTATAACGTTATGTAGCCTTATGTAACAACGTATAACGTTGTATACTATTACGTGATGACGTATAACGTTATGTAGCATTCTGTTATAAAGTATAACGTTATATACTATTACGTATCAACGTATAACGTTATGTAGCATTACGCAACAACGTATAACGTTATATATTATTACATGATGACGTATAACGTTATGTAGCGTAACGTTATAACGTATAACGTTATGTAGCATGACGTTATAACGTATAACGTTATATACTATTACGTAATGACGTATAACATTATGTAGCATTGCGTAACCACGAATAACGTTATATAATACTACGTAATGACGTATAACGTTATGTAGCATTACGTTACGACGTATAACGTTATATAATACTACGTAATGACGTATAACGTTTTGTGGCATTACGTAACAACGTATAACGTTATATACTATTACGTAATAACGTATAACGTTATTCAACATTACGTTTCAACGTATAACGCTATCTACTATTACGTAACAACGTATAACGTTATATACTATCACGTAATGATGTATAACGTTATGTAGCATTACGTTATACCGTATAACGTTATCTACAATTACGTAATGACGTATAACGTTATGTAGCCTTATGTAACAACGTATGACGTTATATACTATTACGTGATGACGTATAACGTTATGTAGCATTCTGTTATAAAGTATAACGTTATATACTATTACGTATCAACGTATAACGTTATGTAGCATTACGCAACAACGTATAACGTTATATATTATTACATGATGACGTATAACGTTATGTAGCGTAACGTTATAACGTATAACGTTATGTAGCATGACGTTATAACGTATAACGTTATATACTATTACGTAATGACGGATAACATTATGTAGCATTGCGTAACCACGAATAACGTTATATAATACTACGTAATGACGTATAACGTTATGTAGCATTACGTTACGACGTATAACGTTATATAATACAACGTAATGACGTATAACGTTATGTAGTATTAAGTAATAACGAATAACGTTATATACTATTACGCAATGACGTATAACGTTATGTAGCATTACGTAACAACGTATAACGTTATATAATACTACGTAATGACGTATAACGTTATGTAGCATCACGTAACAACGTATTACGATTTATACTATTACGTAGTGACGTATAACGTTATGTAGCATTCTGTTATAACGTATAACGTTATCTACTATTACGTAATGACGTATACTGTTATTTAGCGTTACGTAACAACGTATAACGTTATATAATACTACGTAATGAAGTATAGCGTTATGTAGCAATACGTAACAACGTATAACGTTATGTAGCATGACGTTATAACGTAAACGTTATATACTATTACGTAATGGCGTATAACATTATGTAGCATTTCGTCACAACGTGTTAAGCCATATACTATCACGTAATGTCGTATAACATTATGTAGCATTACGTAACAACGTATAACGTTATATACTATTACGTAATAACGTATGACGTTATTCAACATTACGTATCAACGTATAACGTTATGTAGCATTACGTAACAACGTATAACGTTATATATTATTACATGATGACGTATAACATTATGTAGCGTAACGTTATAACGTATAACGTTATGTAGCATGACGTTATAACGTATAACGTTATATACTATTACCTAATAACGTATGACATTATTCAACATTATGTATCAACGTATAACGTTATATATTATTACGTATCAACGTATAACGTTATGTAGCATTACGTTATAACGTATAACGTTATCTACTATTACGTAATGACGTATAACGTTATGTAGCCTTATGTAACAACGTATAACGTTATATACTATTACGTAATAACGTATAACGTTATTCAACATTACGTTTCAACGTATAACGCTATCTACTATTACGTAACAACGTATAACGTTATATACTATCACGTAATGATGTATAACGTTATGTAGCATTACGTTATACCGTATAACGTTATCTACTATTACGTAATGACGTATAACGTTATGTAGCCTTATGTAACAACGTATAACGTTATGTACTATTACGTGATGACGTATAACGTTATGTAGCATTCTGTTATAAAGTATAACGTTATATACTATTACGTATCAACGTATAACGTTATGTAGCATTACGCAACAACGTATAACGTTATATATTATTACATGATGACGTATAGCGTTATGTAGCGTAACGTTATAACGTATAACGTTATGTAGCATGACGTTATAACGTATAACGTTATATACTATTACGTAATGACGTATAACATTATGTAGCATTGCGTAACCACGAATAACGTTATATAATACTACGTAATGACGTATAACGTTATGTAGCATTACGTTACGACGTATAACGTTATATAATAGTACGTAATGACGTATAACGTTTTGTGGCATTACGTAACAACGTATAACGTTATATACTATTACGTAATAACGTATAACGCTATTCAACATTACGTTTCAACGTATAACGCTATCTACTATTACCTAACAACGTATAACGTTATATACTATCACGTAATGATGTATAACGTTATGTAGCATTACGTTATACCGTATAACGTTATCTACTATTACGTAATGACGTATAACGTTATGTAGCCTTATGTAACAACGTATAACGTTATATACTATTACGTGATGACGTATAACGTTATGTAGCATTCTGTTATAAAGTATAACGTTATATACTATTACGTAATGACGTATAACGTTATGTAGCATTACGTAACAACGTATAACGTTATATACTATTACGTAATAACGTATGACGTTATTCAACATTACGTATCAACGTATAACGTTATATACTATTACGTATCAACGTATAACGTTATGTAGCATTACGTAACAACGTATAACGTTATATATTATTACATGATGACGTATAACATTATGTAGCGTAACGTTATAACGTATAACGTTATGTAGCATGACGTTATAACGTATAACGTTATATACTATTACGTAATGACGTATAACATTATGTAGCATTGCGTAACCACGAATAACGTTATATAATACTACGTAATGACGTATAACGTTTTGTGGCATTACGTAACAACGTATAACGTTATATACTATTACGTAATAACGTATAACGTTATTCAACATTACTTTTCAACGTATAACGCTATCTACTATTACGTAACAACGTATAACGTTATATACTATCACGTAATGATGTATAACGTTATGTAGCATTACGTTATACCGTATAACGTTATCTACTATTACGTAATGACGTATAACGTTATGTAGCCTTATGTAACAACGTATAACGTTGTATACTATTACGTGATGACGTATAACGTTATGTAGCATGACGTTATAACGTATAACGTTATATACTATTACGTAATGACGTATAACATTATGTAGCATTGCGTAACCACGAATAACGTTATATAATACTACGTAATGACGTATAACGTTTTGTGGCATTACGTAACAACGTATAACTTTATATACTATTACGTAATGACGTATAACGTTATTCAACATTACTTTTCAACGTATAACGCTATCTACTATTACGTAACAACGTATAACGTTATATACTATCACGTAATGATGTATAACGTTATGTAGCATTACGTTCTACCGTATAACGTTATCTACTATTACGTAATGACGTATAACGTTATGTAGCCTTATGTAACAACGTATAACGTTGTATACTATTACGTGATGACGTATAACGTTATGTAGCATTCTGTTATAAAGTATAACGTTATATACTATTACGTATCAACGTATAACGTTATGTAGCATTACGCAACAACGTATAACGTTATATATTATTACATGATGACGTATAACGTTATGTAGCGTAACGTTATAACGTATGACGTTATGTAGCATGACGTTATAACGTATAACGTTATATACTATTACGTAATGACGTATAACATTATGTAGCATTGCGTAACCACGAATAACGTTATATAATACTACGTAATGACGTATAACGTTATGTAGCATTACGTTACGACGTATAACGTTATATAATACTACGTAATGACGTATAACGTTTTGTGGCATTACGTAACAACGTATAACGTTATATACTATTACGTAATAACGTATAACGTTATTCAACATTACGTTTCAACGTATAACGCTATCTACTATTACGTAACAACGTATAACGTTATATACTATCACGTAATGATGTATAACGTTATGTAGCATTACGTTATACCGTATAACGTTATCTACAATTACGTAATGACGTATAACGTTATGTAGCCTTATGTAACAACGTATAACGTTATATACTATTACGTGATGACGTATAACGTTATGTAGCATTCTGCTATAAAGTATAACGTTATATACTATTACGTATCAACGTATAACGTTATGTAGCATTACGCAACAACGTATAACGTTATATATTATTACATGATGACGTATAACGTTATGTAGCGTAACGTTATAACGTATAACGTTATGTAGCATGACGTTATAACGTATAACGTTATATACTATTACGTAATGACGGATAACATTATGTAGCATTGCGTAACCACGAATAACGTTATATAATACTACGTAATGACGTATAACGTTATGTAGCATTACGTTACGACGTATAACGTTATATAATACAACGTAATGACGTATAACGTTATGTAGTATTAAGTAATAACGAATAACGTTATATACTATTACGCAATGACGTATAACGTTATGTAGCATTACGTAACAACGTATAACGTTATATAATACTACGTAATGACGTATAACGTTATGTAGCATCACGTAACAACGTATTACGATTTATACTATTACGTAGTGACGTATAACGTTATGTAGCATTCTGTTATAACGTATAACGTTATCTACTATTACGTAATGACGTATACTGTTATTTAGCGTTACGTAACAACGTATAACGTTATATAATACTACGTAATGAAGTATAGCGTTATGTAGCAATACGTAACAACGTATAACGTTATGTAGCATGACGTTATAACGTAAACGTTATATACTATTACGTAATGGCGTATAACATTATGTAGCATTTCGTCACAACGTGTTAAGCCATATACTATCACGTAATGTCGTATAACATTATGTAGCATTACGTAACAACGTATAACGTTATATACTATTACGTAATAACGTATGACGTTATTCAACATTACGTATCAACGTATAACGTTATGTAGCATTACGTAACAACGTATAACGTTATATATTATTACATGATGACGTATAACATTATGTAGCGTAACGTTATAACGTATAACGTTATGTAGCATGACGTTATAACGTATAACGTTATATACTATTACCTAATAACGTATGACATTATTCAACATTATGTATCAACGTATAACGTTATATATTATTACGTATCAACGTATAACGTTATGTAGCATTACGTTATAACGTATAACGTTATCTACTATTACGTAATGACGTATAACGTTATGTAGCCTTATGTAACAACGTATAACGTTATATACTATTACGTAATAACGTATAACGTTATTCAACATTACGTTTCAACGTATAACGCTATCTACTATTACGTAACAACGTATAACGTTATATACTATCACGTAATGATGTATAACGTTATGTAGCATTACGTTATACCGTATAACGTTATCTACTATTACGTAATGACGTATAACGTTATGTAGCCTTATGTAACAACGTATAACGTTATGTACTATTACGTGATGACGTATAACGTTATGTAGCATTCTGTTATAAAGTATAACGTTATATACTATTACGTATCAACGTATAACGTTATGTAGCATTACGCAACAACGTATAACGTTATATATTATTACATGATGACGTATAACGTTATGTAGCGTAACGTTATAACGTATAACGTTATGTAGCATGACGTTATAACGTATAACGTTATATACTATTACGTAATGACGTATAACATTATGTAGCATTGCGTAACCACGAATAACGTTATATAATACTACGTAATGACGTATAACGTTATGTAGCATTACGTTACGACGTATAACGTTATATAATACAACGTAATGACGTATAACGTTATGTAGTATTAAGTAATAACGAATAACGTTATATACTATTACGCAATGACGTATAACGTTATGTAGCATTACGTAACAACGTATAACGTTATATAATACTACGTAATGACGTATAACGTTATGTAGCATCACGTAACAACGTATTACGATTTATACTATTACGTAGTGACGTATAACGTTATGTAGCATTCTGTTATAACGTATAACGTTATCTACTATTACGTAATGACGTATACTGTTATTTAGCGTTACGTAACAACGTATAACGTTATATAATACTACGTAATGAAGTATAGCGTTATGTAGCAATACGTAACAACGTATAACGTTATGTAGCATGACGTTATAACGTAAACGTTATATACTATTACGTAATGGCGTATAACATTATGTAGCATTTCGTCACAACGTGTTAAGCCATATACTATCACGTAATGACGTATAACATTATGTAGCATTACGTAACAACGTATAACGTTATGCAGCATTACGTTATAATGTATAACGTTATCTACTATTACGTCATGACGTATAACGTTATGTAGCAATACGTAACAGCGTACAACGTTATGTAGCATTACGTAAGAACGTATAACGTTATATACTATTACCTAATAACGTATGACATTATTTAACATTATGTATCAACGTATAACGTTATATATTATTAGGTATCAACGTATAACGTTATGTAGCATTACGTTATAACGTATAACGTTATCTACTATTACGTAATGACGTATAACGTTATGTAGCCTTATGTAACAACGTATAACGTTATGTACTATTACGTGATGACGTATAACGTTATGTAGCATGACGCTATAACGTATAACGTTATATACTATTACGTAATAGCATATATCATTATGTAGCATTACGTAACCACGAATAACGTTATATAATACTACGTAGTGACGTATAACGTTATATAGTACTACGTAATGACGTTTAACGTTATATAATTCTACGTAATGACGTATAACGTTATGTAGCATTCTGTTATAAAGTATAACGTTATCTACTATTACGTAATGACGTATAACGTTATGTAGCATTACGTAACAACGTATAACGTTATATACTATTACGTAATAACGTATGACGTTATTCAACATTACGTATCAACGTATAACGTTATATACTATTACGTATCAACGTATAACGTTATGTAGCATTACGTAACAACGTATAACGTTATATATTATTACATGATGACGTATAACGTTATGTAGCATAACGTTATAACGTATAACGTTATGTAGCATGACGTTACAACGTATAACGTTATATACTATTACGTAATAGCATATATCATTATGTAGCATTGCGTAACCACGAATAACGTTATATAATACTACGTAATGACGTATAACGTTATGTAGCATTACGTTACGACGTATAACGTTATATAATACAACGTAATGACGTATAACGTTATGTAGTATTAAGTAATAACGAATAACGTTATATACTATTACGCAATGACGTATAACGTTATGTAGCATTACGTAACAACGTATAACGTTATATAATACTACGTAATGACGTATAACGTTATGTAGCATCACGTAACAACGTATTACGATTTATACTATTACGTAGTGACGTATAACGTTATGTAGCATTCTGTTATAACGTATAACGTTATCTACTATTACGTAATGACGTATACTGTTATTTAGCGTTACGTAACAACGTATAACGTTATATAATACTACGTAATGAAGTATAGCGTTATGTAGCAATACGTAACAACGTATAACGTTATGTAGCATGACGTTATAACGTACACGTTATATACTATTACGTAATGGCGTATAACATTATGTAGCATTTCGTCACAACGTGTTAAGCCATATACTATCACGTAATGACGTATAACATTATGTAGCATTACGTAACAACGTATAACGTTATGCAGCATTACGTTATAATGTATAACGTTATCTACTATTACGTCATGACGTATAACGTTATGTAGCAATACGTAACAGCGTACAACGTTATGTAGCATTACGTAAGAACGTATAACGTTATATACTATTACCTAATAACGTATGACATTATTTAACATTATGTATCAACGTATAACGTTATATATTATTAGGTATCAACGTATAACGTTATGTAGCATTACGTTATAACGTATAACGTTATCTACTATTACGTAATGACGTATAACGTTATGTAGCCTTATGAAACAACGTATAACGTTATGTACTATTACGTGATGACGTATAACGTTATGTAGCATGACGCTATAACGTATAACGTTATATACTATTACGTAATAGCATATATCATTATGTAGCATTACGTAACCACGAATAACGTTATATAATACTACGTAGTGACGTATAACGTTATATAGTACTACGTAATGACGTTTAACGTTATATAATTGTACGTAATGACGTATAACGTTATGTAGCATTCTGTTATAAAGTATAACGTTATCTACTATTACGTAATGACGTATAACGTTATGTAGCATTACGTAACAACGTATAACGTTATATACTATTACGTAATAACGTATGACGTTATTCAACATTACGTATCAACGTATAACGTTATATACTATTACGTATCAACGTATAACGTTATGTAGCATTACGTAACAACGTATAACGTTATATATTATTACATGATGACGTATAACGTTATGTAGCATAACGTTATAACGTATAACGTTATGTAGCATGACGTTACAACGTATAACGTTATATACTATTACGTAATGACGTATAACATTATGTAGCTTTGCGTAACCACGAATAACGTTATATAATACTACGTAATGACGTATAACGTTATGTAGCATTACGTTACGACGTATAACGTTATATAATACTACGTAATGACGTATAACGTTTTGTGGCATTACGTAACAACGTATAACGTTATATACTATTACGTAATAACGTATAACGTTATTCAACATTACGTTTCAACGTATAACGCTATCTACTATTACGTAACAACGTATAACGTTATATACTATCACGTAATGATGTATAACGTTATGTAGCATTACGTTATACCGTATAACGTTATCTACAATTACGTAATGACGTATAACGTTATGTAGCCTTATGTAACAACGTATAACGTTATATACTATTACGTGATGACGTATAACGTTATGTAGCATTCTGCTATAAAGTATAACGTTATATACTATTACGTATCAACGTATAACGTTATGTAGCATTACGCAACAACGTATAACGTTATATATTATTACATGATGACGTATAACGTTATGTAGCGTAACGTTATAACGTATAACGTTATGTAGCATGACGTTATAACGTATAACGTTATATACTATTACGTAATGACGGATAACATTATGTAGCATTGCGTAACCACGAATAACGTTATATAATACTACGTAATGACGTATAACGTTATGTAGCATTACGTTACGACGTATAACGTTATATAATACAACGTAATGACGTATAACGTTATGTAGTATTAAGTAATAACGAATAACGTTATATACTATTACGCAATGACGTATAACGTTATGTAGCATTACGTAACAACGTATAACGTTATATAATACTACGTAATGACGTATAACGTTATGTAGCATCACGTAACAACGTATTACGATTTATACTATTACGTAGTGACGTATAACGTTATGTAGCATTCTGTTATAACGTATAACGTTATCTACTATTACGTAATGACGTATACTGTTATTTAGCGTTACGTAACAACGTATAACGTTATATAATACTACGTAATGAAGTATAGCGTTATGTAGCAATACGTAACAACGTATAACGTTATGTAGCATGACGTTATAACGTAAACGTTATATACTATTACGTAATGGCGTATAACATTATGTAGCATTTCGTCACAACGTGTTAAGCCATATACTATCACGTAATGTCGTATAACATTATGTAGCATTACGTAACAACGTATAACGTTATATACTATTACGTAATAACGTATGACGTTATTCAACATTACGTATCAACGTATAACGTTATGTAGCATTACGTAACAACGTATAACGTTATATATTATTACATGATGACGTATAACATTATGTAGCGTAACGTTATAACGTATAACGTTATGTAGCATGACGTTATAACGTATAACGTTATATACTATTACCTAATAACGTATGACATTATTCAACATTATGTATCAACGTATAACGTTATATATTATTACGTATCAACGTATAACGTTATGTAGCATTACGTTATAACGTATAACGTTATCTACTATTACGTAATGACGTATAACGTTATGTAGCCTTATGTAACAACGTATAACGTTATATACTATTACGTAATAACGTATAACGTTATTCAACATTACGTTTCAACGTATAACGCTATCTACTATTACGTAACAACGTATAACGTTATATACTATCACGTAATGATGTATAACGTTATGTAGCATTACGTTATACCGTATAACGTTATCTACTATTACGTAATGACGTATAACGTTATGTAGCCTTATGTAACAACGTATAACGTTATGTACTATTACGTGATGACGTATAACGTTATGTAGCATTCTGTTATAAAGTATAACGTTATATACTATTACGTATCAACGTATAACGTTATGTAGCATTACGCAACAACGTATAACGTTATATATTATTACATGATGACGTATAACGTTATGTAGCATAACGTTATAACGTATAACGTTATGTAGCATGACGTTACAACGTATAACGTTATATACTATTACGTAATAGCATATATCATTATGTAGCATTGCGTAACCACGAATAACGTTATATAATACTACGTAATGACGTATAACGTTATGTAGCATTACGTTACGACGTATAACGTTATATAATACAACGTAATGACGTATAACGTTATGTAGTATTAAGTAATAACGAATAACGTTATATACTATTACGCAATGACGTATAACGTTATGTAGCATTACGTAACAACGTATAACGTTATATAATACTACGTAATGACGTATAACGTTATGTAGCATCACGTAACAACGTATTACGATTTATACTATTACGTAGTGACGTATAACGTTATGTAGCATTCTGTTATAACGTATAACGTTATCTACTATTACGTAATGACGTATACTGTTATTTAGCGTTACGTAACAACGTATAACGTTATATAATACTACGTAATGAAGTATAGCGTTATGTAGCAATACGTAACAACGTATAACGTTATGTAGCATGACGTTATAACGTACACGTTATATACTATTACGTAATGGCGTATAACATTATGTAGCATTTCGTCACAACGTGTTAAGCCATATACTATCACGTAATGACGTATAACATTATGTAGCATTACGTAACAACGTATAACGTTATGCAGCATTACGTTATAATGTATAACGTTATCTACTATTACGTCATGACGTATAACGTTATGTAGCAATACGTAACAGCGTACAACGTTATGTAGCATTACGTAAGAACGTATAACGTTATATACTATTACCTAATAACGTATGACATTATTTAACATTATGTATCAACGTATAACGTTATATATTATTAGGTATCAACGTATAACGTTATGTAGCATTACGTTATAACGTATAACGTTATCTACTATTACGTAATGACGTATAACGTTATGTAGCCTTATGAAACAACGTATAACGTTATGTACTATTACGTGATGACGTATAACGTTATGTAGCATGACGCTATAACGTATAACGTTATATACTATTACGTAATAGCATATATCATTATGTAGCATTACGTAACCACGAATAACGTTATATAATACTACGTAGTGACGTATAACGTTATATAGTACTACGTAATGACGTTTAACGTTATATAATTCTACGTAATGACGTATAACGTTATGTAGCATTCTGTTATAAAGTATAACGTTATCTACTATTACGTAATGACGTATAACGTTATGTAGCATTACGTAACAACGTATAACGTTATATACTATTACGTAATAACGTATGACGTTATTCAACATTACGTATCAACGTATAACGTTATATACTATTACGTATCAACGTATAACGTTATGTAGCATTACGTAACAACGTATAACGTTATATATTATTACATGATGACGTATAACGTTATGTAGCATAACGTTATAACGTATAACGTTATGTAGCATGACGTTACAACGTATAACGTTATATACTATTACGTAATGACGTGTAACATTATGTAGCTTTGCGTAACCACGAATAACGTTATATAATACTACGTAATGACGTATAACGTTATGTAGCATTACGTTACGACGTATAACGTTATATAATACAACGTAATGACGTATAACGTTATGTAGCATTCCGTAACGACGTATAACGTTATGTACCATTACGTATCAACGTATCACGTTATGTAGCATTCCGTAACGACGTATAACGTTATGTACCATTACGTATCAACGTATAACGTTATGTAGCATTACGTAACAACGTATAACGTTATCTACTATTACGTAATGACGTATAACGATGTATAATATCACCTAACGACGTATAACGTTATATACTGTTACGTTATGACGTTTAACGTTATGTAGCATTACGTATCAACGTATAACGTTATATAATACTACGTAATGACGTATAACGTTATGTAGCATTACGTGACAACGTACAACGTTATATAATACTACGTAATGACGTATAACGTTATGTAGCATTCCGTAACGACGTACAACGTTCTGTGCCATTACGTATCAACGTATAACGTTATGTAGCATTACGTAAAGACGTATAACGCTATGTAGCATTACGTCACAACGTGTAACGTTATACACTATTACGTAATGACGTATAACGTTATGTAGCATTACGTATCAACGTATAACGTTATGTGGCATTACGTTACGACGGATGACGTTTTATAGTAGTACGTAATGACGTATAACGTTATGCAGCATTACGTAACGACGCATAACGTCATCTACTATTACGTAATGACGTATAACGTTATGTAGCATTACGTAACAACGTATAACGTTATGTAGCATGATGATATAACGTATAACGCTATGTAGCATTACGTCACAATGTGTAACGTTATATAATATTACGTAATGACGTATAACGTTATGTAGCATTGCGTTACGACGTATAACGTTATATAATACTACGTAATGACGTATAACGTTATGTAGCAATACGTAACAGCGTACAACGTTATGTAGCATTACGTAACAACGTATAACGTTATATACTATTACCTAATAACGTATGACATTATTCAACATTACGTATCAACGTATAACGTTATATATTATTACGCATCAACGTATAACGTAATGTAGCATTACGTAACAACGTATAACGATATCTAATATTACCTAATGACGTATAACGTTATGTAGCATTACGTTATAACGTATAACGTTATCTACTATTACGTAATAACGTATGACGTTATTCAACATTATGTATCAACGTATAACGTTATGTATCATACGTAACAACGTATAACGATATGTAGCATTACGTAACAACGTATAACATTATGTGGTATTAGGTAACAACGTATAACGTTATCTACTACTACGTAATGACGTATATCGTTATGTAGCATTACGTAACAACGTGTAACGTTATATAATACTACGTAATAACGTATACCGTTATGTAGCACTACGTAACAACGTATACCGTTATACAGTACTACATAATGACGTATAACGTTATGTAGCATTACTTAACAACGTATAACGTTATGTAGCATTACGTTACGACGTATAACGTTATGTAGCATTACGTTACGACGTATAACGTTATATATTATTACATAATGACGTATAACGTTATAACGTAAAACGTTATCTACTATTACGTAATGACGTATAAAGTTATTTAGCGTTACGTAACAACGTATAACGTTATATAATACAACGTAATGACGTATAACGTTTGTGGCATTACGTAACAACGTATAACGTTATATACTATTACGTAATAACGTATAACGTTATTCAACATTACGTTTCAACGTATAACGCTATCTACTATTACGTAATAACGTATAACGTTATGTAGCATTACGTAACGACGCATAACGTTAAATACTATTACGCATTGACGTATAACGCTATGTAGCATTACGTAACAACGAATAACGTTATATACTATTACGTAATGATGTATAACGTTATGTAGCATTACGTTATACCGTATAACGTTATCTACTATTACATAATGACGTATAACGTTATGTAGCCTTATGTAACAACGTATATCGTTATATACTATTACGTGATGACGTATAACGTTATGTAGCATGACGCTATAACGTATAACGTTATATACTATTACGTAATGGCGTATAACATTATGTGGCATTATGTAACCACGAATAACGTTATATAATACTACGTAGTGACGTATAACGTTATGAAGCATTACGTAACAACGTATAACGTTATGTAGCATTAGGTTATAATGTATAACGTTATCTACTATTACGTAATAACGTATGACGTTATTCAACATTATGTATCAACGTATAACGTTATATACTATTACGTATCAACGTATAACGTTATGTAGCATTACGTAACAACGTATAACGTTATATATCATTACCTAATGACGTATAACGTTATGTAGAATAAAGTTATAACGTATAAAGTTATCTACTATTACGTAATAACGTATAACGTTATGTAGCTATACGTAACAACGTATAACGTTATATAATACTACGTAATGACGTATAACGTTTTGTAGCATTACGTAACAACGTATAACGTTATATACTATTACGTGATGACGTATAACGTTATGTAGCATGACGTTATAACGTATAACGTTATATACTATTACGTAATGGCGTATAACGTTATGTAGCATTACGTTACGACGTATAACGTTATATAATACGACGTAATGACGTATAACGTTATATAATACTACGTAATGACGTATAACGTTATGTAGCATTACGTGACAACGTGTTACGTAATATACTATTACGTTATGACGTATAACGATATGTAGCATTACGTAACAACGTATAACGTTATGTAGCATTACGTGACAACGTGTTACGTCATATACTATTAAGTCATGACGTATAACGTGTGTAGCATTACGTAACAACGTACAACGTTATGTAGCATTACGGAACAACGTATAACGGTATATACTATTACGTAATAGCGTATGACGTTATTCAACATTATGTATCAACGTATAACGTTATATACTATTACCTAATAATGTATGACATTATTCAACATTACGTATCAACGTATAACGTTATATATTATTACGTATCAACGTATAACGTTATGTAGCATTACGTTATACCGTATAACGTTATGTAGCATTACGTAACAACGTATAACGTTATGTACCATGACGTTATAACGTATAACGTTATATACTATTACCTAATGACGTATAACGTTATGTAGCATAACGTTATAACGTATAACGTTATCTACTATTACGTAATGACGTATAACGTTATGTAGCATTACGTATCAACGTAGAACGTTATGTGGCATTACGTTACGACGGATGACGTTATATAATACTACGTAATGACGTATAACGTTATGTATCATTACGTAACGACGCATAACGTTATCTACTATTACGCAATGACGTATAACGTTATGTAGCATTACGTAACAACGTATAACGTTATGTACCATGATGATATAACGTATAACGCTATGTAGCATTACGTCACAATGTGTAACGTTATATACTATTACGTAATGACGTATAACGTTATGTAGCATTGCGTTACGACGTATAACGTTATATAATACTACGTAATGACGTATAACGTTATGTAGCAATACGTATCAGCGTACAACGTTATGTAGCATTACGTAACAACGTATAACGATATGTTGCATTACGTAACAACGTATAACGTTATGTGGTATTACGTAATGACGTATATCTTATGTAGCATTACGTAACAACGTATAACGATATATAATATTACCTAATGACGTATAACGATATATAGCATAACGTTATAACGTATAACGTTATGTAGCATTACGTAACAGCGTATGACGTTATGTATTATTACCTAATGACGTATAACGTTATAACGTATAACGTTATGTAGCATTACGTTATAACGTATAACGTTATGTAGTATTTCGTTATAACGTATAACGTTATCTACTATTACGTAATAACGTATGACGTTATTCAACATTATGTATCAACGTATAACGTTATATATCATTACGTAACAACGTGTAAGGTTATATACTATTACGTAATGACGTATAACGTTATGTAGCATTATGTAACAACGTATAACGTTATGTAGTATTACGTAACAACGTATAACGTTATATACTATTACGTGATGACGTATAACGTTATGTAGCATTGCGTTACGACGTATAACGTTATATAATACTACGTAATGACGTATATCGTTATGTAGCAATACGTAACAGCGTACAACGTTATGTAGCATTACGTAACAACGTATAACGTTATATACTATTACCTAATAACGTATGACATTATTCAACATTACGTATCAACGTATAACGTTATATATTATTACGCATCAACGTATAACGTAATGTAGCATTACGTAACAACGTATAACGATATATAATATTACCTAATGACGTATAACGTTATGTAGCATAACGTTATAACGTATAACGTTATGTAGCATTACGTTATAACGTATAACGTTATCTACTATTACGTATCAACGTATAACGTTATGTAGCATTACGTAACAGCGTATAACGTTATATATTATTACCTAATGACGTATAACGTTATAACGTATAACGTTATGTAGCATTACGTTATAACGTATAACGTTATGTAGTATTTCGTTATAACGTATAACGTTATCTACTATTACGTAATAACGTATGACGTTATTCAACATTATGTATCAACGTATAACGTTATGTATCATACGTAACAACGTATAACGATATGTAGCATTACGTAACAACGTATAACATTATGTGGTATTAGGTAACAACGTATAACGTTATCTACTACTACGTAATGACGTATATCGTTATGTAGCATTACGTAACAACGTGTAACGTTATATAATACTACGTAATAACGTATACCGTTATGTAGCACTACGTAACAACGTATACCGTTATACAGTACTACATAATGACGTATAACGTTATGTAGCATTACTTAACAACGTATAACGTTATGTAGCATTACGTTACGACGTATAACGTTATGTAGCATTACGTTACGACGTATAACGTTATATACTATTACGTAATGGCGTATAACGTTATGTAGCATTACGTTACGACGTATAACGTTATATAATACTACGTAATGACGTATAACGTTATATAATACTACGTAATGACGTATAACGTTATGTAGCATTACGTGACAACGTGTTACGTAATATACTATTACGTTATGACGTATAACGATATGTAGCATTACGTAACAACGTATAACGTTATGTAGCATTACGTAACAACGTATAACGTTATGTACCATGACGTTATAACGTATAACGTTATATACTATTACGTAATGGCGTATAACATTATGTAGCATTACGTAACCACGAATAACGTTATGTAGCATTACGTTACGACGTATAACGTTATATACTATTACGTAATGGCGTATAACGTTATGTAGCATTACGTTACGACGTATAACGTTATATAATACTACGTAATGACGTATAACGTTATATAATACTACGTAATGACGTATAACGTTATGTAGCATTACGTGACAACGTGTTACGTAATATACTATTACGTTATGACGTATAACGATATGTAGCATTACGTAACAACGTATAACGTTATGTAGCATTACGTGACAACGTGTTACGACATATACTATTACGTCATGACGTATAACGTTGTGTAGCATTACGTAACAACGTACAACGTTATGTAGCATTACGGAACAACGTATAACGGTATATACTATTACGTAATAGCGTATGACGTTATTCAACATTATGTATCAACGTATAACGTTATATACTATTACCTAATAATGTATGACATTATTCAACATTACGTATCAACGTATAACGTTATATATTATTACGTATCAACGTATAACGTTATGTAGCATTACGTTATACCGTATAACGTTATGTAGCATTACGTAACAACGTATAACGTTATGTACCATGACGTTATAACGTATAACGTTATATACTATTACGTAATGGCGTATAACATTATGTAGCATTACGTAACCACGAATAACGTTATATAATACTACGAACTGACGTATAACGTTATGTAGCATTACGTTACGACGTATAATGTTATATTATACTACGTAATGACGTATAGCGTTATGTAGTATTAAGTAACAACGTATAACGTTATGTACCTTGACGTTAAAACGTATAACGTTATATACTATTACCTAATGACGTATAACGTTATGTAGCATAACGTTATAACGTATAACGTTATCTACTATTACGTAATGACGTATAACGTTATGTAGCATTACGTATCAACGTAGAACGTTATGTGGCATTACGTTACGACGGATGACGTTATATAATACTACGTAATGACGTATAACGTTATGTATCATTACGTAACGACGCATAACGTTATCTACTATTACGCAATGACGTATAACGTTATGTAGCAATACGTATCAGCGTACAACGTTATGTAGCATTACGTAACAACGTATAACGATATGTTGCATTACGTAACAACGTATAACGTTATGTGGTATTACGTAATGACGTATATCTTATGTAGCATTACGTAACAACGTATAACGATATATAATATTACCTAATGACGTATAACGATATATAGCATAACGTTATAACGTATAACGTTATGTAGCATTACGTAACAGCGTATAACGTTATGTATTATTACCTAATGACGTATAACGTTATAACGTATAACGTTATGTAGCATTACGTTATAACGTATAACGTTATGTAGTATTTCGTTATAACGTATAACGTTATCTACTATTACGTAATAACGTATGACGTTATTCAACATTATGTATCAACGTATAACGTTATATATCATTACGTAACAACGTGTAACGTTATATACTATTGCGGAATGACGTATAACGTTATGTAGCATTATGTAACAACGTATAACGTTATGTAGTATTACGTTACAACGTATAACGTTATGTAGTATTACGTAATGTCGTATAACGTTATCTACTATTACGTAATGACGTATAACGTTATGTAGCATTACGTCACAACGTGTAACGTTATATACTATTACGTAATGACGTATAACGTTATGTAGCATTTCGCAACCACGAATAACGTTATATACTATTACGTAATGACGTATAACGTTATGTAGCATTACGTAACAACGTATAACGTTATCTACTATTGCGTAATGACGTATAACGTTATGTAGCATTACGTATTGACCTATATCGTTATCTACTATTGCGTAATGACGTATAACGTTATGTAGCATTACGTAATGATGTATAACGTTATTTACAATTACGTAATGACGTATAAAGGTATGTAGCATTACGTAACAACGTATAACGTTATATAGCATTACGTAATGACGTATAACGTTATCTACTATTACGTAATGACGTATAAAGGTATGTATCATTACGTAACAACGTATAAAGTTATGTAGTATTACGTAAAAACTTATAACGTTACATAATACTACGTAATGACGTATAACGTTATCCAACATTACGTATCAACCTATAACGTTATATACTATTACGTAATGACGTATAACGTAAAATACTATTACGTAATGACGTATAACGCTATGTAGCATTACGTCACAACGTATAACGTTATGTATCATTACGTAGCAACGTATAACGATATGTTGCATTCCGTAACAACGTATAACGTTATGTGGTATTACGTAACAGCGTATAACGTTATCTACTATTACGTAATGACGTATATCGTTATGTAGCATTACGTAACAACGTATAACGTTATCTACTATTTCGTAATGACGTATAATGTTATTTAGCGTTACGTAACAACGTATAACGTTATATAATACTACGTAATGACGTATAACGTTTTGTGGCATTACGTAACAACGTATAACGTTATATACTATTACGTAATAACGTATAACGTTATTCAACATTACGTTTCAACGTATAACGCTATCTACTATTACGTAATAACGTATAACGCTATGTAGCATTACGTAACGACGCATAACGTTAAATTCTATTACGCATTGACGTATAACGCTATGTAGCATTACGTAACAACGTATAACGTTATATACTATTACGTAATGATGTATAACGTTATGTAGCATTACGTAACAACGTATAACGTTATATACTATTACGTAATGACGTTAATGTTATTTAGCGTTACGTAACAACGTATAACGTTATATAATACTACGTAATGACGTATAACGTTTTGTGGCATTACGTAACAACGTATAACGTTATGTATCATTACGTAACAACGTATAAAGTTATGTAGTATTACGTAACAACGTATAACGTTACATAATACTACGTAATGACGTATAACGTTATCCAACATTACGTATCAACCTATAACGTTATATACTATTACGTAATGACGTATAACGTAAAATACTATTACGTAATGACGTATAACGTAAAATACTATTACGTAATGACGTATAACGCTATGTAGCATTACGTCACAACGTATAACGTTATGTATCATTACGTAACAACGTATAACGATATGTTGCATTACGTAACAACGTATAACGTTATGTGGTATTACGTAACAACGTATAACGTTATATACTATTACGTAATAACGTATAACGTTATTCAACATTACGTTTCAACGTATAACGCTATCTACTATTACGTAATAACGTATAACGCTATGTAGCATTACGTAACGACGCATAACGTTAAATACTATTACGCATTGACGTATAACGCTATGTAGCATTACGTAACAACGTATAACGTTATATACTATTACGTAATGATGTATAACGTTATGTAGCATTACGTAACAACGTATAACGTTATATATTATTACCTAATGACGTATAACGTTATGTAGTATTACGTAACGACGTATAACGTTATGTAGCATTACGTAACAACGTATAACGTTAGACACTATTACGTAATGACGTATAACGTTATTCAACATTACGTATCAACATATAACGTTATCTACTCTTACGTAATGACGTATAACGTTATGTAGCATTACGTAACAACGTATAACGTTATATACTATTACGTAATGACGTATAAGGTTATGTAGCATTACGTAACAACGTATAACGATATATACTATTACGTAATGAAGTATAACGTTATGTAGCATTACGTTATAATGTATAACCTTATCTACAATAACGTAATGTCGTATAACCTTATGTAGCATTACGTAAAACGTATAACTTTAAATAATACTAAGTAATGACGTATAACGTTGTGTAGCATTACGTAACAGCGTACAACGTTATATACTATTACGTAATGACGTATAACGTTATGTAGCATTGCGTAACCACGAATAACGTTATATACTATTACGTAATGACGTATAACGTTATGTAGCATTACGTAACAACATATAACGTTATATACTATTACGTAATGAAGTATAACGTTATGTAGCATTACGTAATGACGTATAACGTTATATAATTCTACGTAATGACGTATAACGCTATGTAGCATTACGTAACAATGTATAACGTTATATATTATTACCTAATGACGTATAACGTTATGTAGCATTACGTAACAACTTATAACGTTATGTAGCATTACGTGACGACGCATAACGTTAAATACTACTACGTAGTGACGTATAACGTTATGTAGCATTACGTAACAACGCATAACATTATATAATACTACGTAATGACGTATAACACTATATACTATTACGAAATGGCGTTTAACGTTATGTAGCATTACGTAATGACGTATAACGTTATATAATTCTACGTAACAACGTATAACGTAATACACTATTACGTAATGTCGTATAATGTTATGTAGCATTACGTAACAACGTATAACGTTATATACTACTACGTAATAACGTATAACGTTATTCAACATTACGTATCAACGTATAACGTTATCTACTATTACGTAACGACGTATAACGTTATGTAGCATTACGTAACAACGTATAACGTTATATAATATTACGCAATGACGTATAACGTTATGTAGCATTACGTAACAACGTATAACGTTATGTAGCATTACGTAACAACGTATAACGTTATGTAGCATGACGTTATAACGTATAACGTTATATACTATTACGTAATGGCGTATAACATTATGTAGCATTACGTAACCACGAATAACGTTATATACTATTACGTAATGATGTATAACGTTATGTAGCATTACGTTATACCGTATAACGTTATCTACTATTACGTAATGACGTATATCGATATGTAGCATTACGTAACCACGAATAACGTTATATACTATTACGTAATGACGTATAACGTTATGTAGCATTACGCAACCACGAATAACGTTATATACTATTACGTAATGACGTATAACGTTATGTAGCATTACGTAACAACGTATAACGTTATCTACTATTGCGTAATGACGTATAACGTTATGTAGCATTACGTAATGACGTATAACGTTATCTACTATTACGTAATGACGTATAAAGGTATGTAGCATTACGTAACAACGTATAACGTTATATAGCATTACGTTACAACGTATAACGTTATATAATACTACGTAATGTCGTATAACGTTATGTAGCATTACGTAACAACCTGTTCCGTTATATACTATTACGTAATGACCTATAACGTTATATAATACTACGTAACGACGTATAACGTTATTTCGCATTACGTCACAACGTATAACGTTACATATTATTACCTAATGACGTATAACGTTATGTAGTATTACGTAACGACGTATAACGTTATGTAGCATTACGTAACAACGTATAACGTTAGACACTATTACGTAATGACGTATAACGTTATTCAACATTACGTATCAACATATAACGTTATCTACTCTTACGTAATGACGTATAACGTTATGTAGCATTACGTAACAACGTATAACGTTATATACTATTACGTAATGACGTATAAGGTTATGTAGCATTACGTAACAACGTATAACGATATATACTATTACGTAATGACGTATAACGTCATGTAGCATTACGTAACAACGTATAACGTTATGTAGTATTACGTAACAACGTATAACGTTATCTACTATTACGTAATGACGTATTTCGTTATGTAGCATTACGCAACAACGTATAACGTTATATAATACTACGTAATGACGTATAACGTTAATAGCATTACGTAACAACGTATACCGTTATACAGTACTACATAATGACGTATAACGTTATGTAGCATTACGTAACAACGTATAACGTTATATACTATTACCTAATAACGTATGACGTTATTCAACGTTACATATCAACGTATAAAGTTATATACTATTACGTATCAACGTATAACGTTATGTAGCATTACGTAACAACGTATAACGTTATATATTATTACCTAATGACGTGTAACGTTATGTAGTATTACGTAACGACGTATAACGTTATGTAGCATTACGTAACAACGTATAACGTTAGACACTATTACGTAATGACGTATAACGTTATGTAGCATTACGTAAAAACATATAACGTTATCTACTCTTACGTAATGACGTATAACGTTATGTAGCATTACGTAACAACGTATAACGTTGTATACTATTACGTAATGACGTATAAGGTTATGTAGCATTACGTAACAACGTATGACGATATATACTATTACGTAATGAAGTATAACGTTATGTAGCATTACGTTATAACCTATAACCTTATCTACAATTACGTAATGTCGTATAACCTTATGTAGCATTACGTAAAACGTATAACGTTAAATAATACTAAGTAATGACGTATAACGTTGTGTAGCATTACGTAACAGCGTACAACGTTATATACTATTACGTAATGACGTATAACGTTATGTAGCATTACGTAACAACGTATAAAGTTATATACTATTACGTAATAAAGTATAACGTTATTCAACATTACGTATCAGCGTATAAAATTATCTACTATTACCTAATGACGTATAACGTTATGTAGCATTACGTAACAACTTATAACGTTATGTAGCATTACGTGACGACGCATAACGTTAAATACTACTACGTAGTGACGTATAACGTTATGTAGCATTACGTAACAACGCATAACATTATATAATACTACGTAATGACGTATAACACTATATACTATTACGAAATGGCGTATAACGTTATGTAGCATTACGTAATGACGTATAACGTTATATAATTCTACGTAACAACGTATAACGTAATACACTATTACGTAATGTCGTATAATGTTATGTAGCATTACGTAACAACGTATATCGTTATATACTATTACGTAATAACGTATAACGTTATTCAACATTACGTATCAACGTATAACGTTATTTATTATTACGTAACGACGTATAACGTTATGTAGCATTACGTAACAACGTATAACGTTATATAATATTACGCAATGACGTATAACGTTAGGTAGCATTACGTAACAACGTATAACGTTATATACTATTACGTAATGAAGTATAACGTTATGTAGCATTACGTAATGACGTATGACACTATATACTATTACGTAATGGCGTATAACGTTATGTAGCATTACGTAATGACGTATAACGTTATATAATTCTACGTAACAACGTATAACGTTATATACTATTACGTATCAACGTATAACGTCATGTAGCATTACGTAATAATGTATAACGTTATATATTATTACCTAATGACGTATAACGTTATGTAGCATTACGTAACAACGTATAACGTTATACACTATTACGTAATGACGTATAAAGTTATGTAGCATTAAGTAACAACGGATAACGTTATATACTATTACGTAATAAAGTATAACGTTATTCCACATTACGTATCAACGTATAAAATTATCTACTATTACGTAATGACGTATAACGTTATGTAGCATTACGTAACAACGCATAACGTTATATACTATTGCGTAATGACGTATGACGTTATTCAACATTACGTATCAACGTATAACGTTATATACTATTACGTAATGACGTATAACGTTATGTAGCATTACGTAACAACATATAACGTTACATATTATTACCTAATGACGTATAACGTTATGTAGTATTACGTAACGACGTATAACGTTATGTAGCATTACGTAACAACGTATAACGTTAGACACTATTACGTAATGACGTATAACGTTATTCAACATTACGTATCAACATATAACGTTATCTACTCTTACGTAATGACGTATAACGTTATGTAGCATTACGTAACAACGTATAACGTTATATACTATTACGTAATGACGTATAAGGTTATGTAGCATTACGTAACAACGTATAACGATATATACTATTACGTAATGACGTATAACGTCATGTAGCATTACGTAACAACGTATAACGTTATGTAGTATTACGTAACAACGTATAACGTTATCTACTATTACGTAATGACGTATTTCGTTATGTAGCATTACGCAACAACGTATAACGTTATATAATACTACGTAATGACGTATAACGTTAATAGCATTACGTAACAACGTATACCGTTATACAGTACTACATAATGACGTATAACGTTATGTAGCATTACGTAACAACGTATAACGTTATATACTATTACCTAATAACGTATGACGTTATTCAACGTTACATATCAACGTATAAAGTTATATACTATTACGTATCAACGTATAACGTTATGTAGCATTACGTAACAACGTATAACGTTATATATTATTACCTAATGACGTGTAACGTTATGTAGTATTACGTAACGACGTATAACGTTATGTAGCATTACGTAACAACGTATAACGTTAGACACTATTACGTAATGACGTATAACGTTATGTAGCATTACGTAAAAACATATAACGTTATCTACTCTTACGTAATGACGTATAACGTTATGTAGCATTACGTAACAACGTATAACGTTGTATACTATTACGTAATGACGTATAAGGTTATGTAGCATTACGTAACAACGTATGACGATATATACTATTACGTAATGAAGTATAACGTTATGTAGCATTACGTTATAACCTATAACCTTATCTACAATTACGTAATGTCGTATAACCTTATGTAGCATTACGTAAAACGTATAACGTTAAATAATACTAAGTAATGACGTATAACGTTGTGTAGCATTACGTAACAGCGTACAACGTTATATACTATTACGTAATGACGTATAACGTTATGTAGCATTACGTAACAACGTATAAAGTTATATACTATTACGTAATAAAGTATAACGTTATTCAACATTACGTATCAGCGTATAAAATTATCTACTATTACCTAATGACGTATAACGTTATGTAGCATTACGTAACAACTTATAACGTTATGTAGCATTACGTGACGACGCATAACGTTAAATACTACTACGTAGTGACGTATAACGTTATGTAGCATTACGTAACAACGCATAACATTATATAATACTACGTAATGACGTATAACACTATATACTATTACGAAATGGCGTATAACGTTATGTAGCATTACGTAATGACGTATAACGTTATATAATTCTACGTAACAACGTATAACGTAATACACTATTACGTAATGTCGTATAATGTTATGTAGCATTACGTAACAACGTATATCGTTATATACTATTACGTAATAACGTATAACGTTATTCAACATTACGTATCAACGTATAACGTTATTTATTATTACGTAACGACGTATAACGTTATGTAGCATTACGTAACAACGTATAACGTTATATAATATTACGCAATGACGTATAACGTTAGGTAGCATTACGTAACAACGTATAACGTTATATACTATTACGTAATGAAGTATAACGTTATGTAGCATTACGTAATGACGTATAACACTATATACTATTACGTAATGGCGTATAACGTTATGTAGCATTACGTAATGACGTATAACGTTATATAATTCTACGTAACAACGTATAACGTTATATACTATTACGTATCAACGTATAACGTCATGTAGCATTACGTAATAATGTATAACGTTATATATTATTACCTAATGACGTATAACGTTATGTAGCATTACGTAACAACGTATAACGTTATACACTATTACGTAATGACGTATAAAGTTATGTAGCATTAAGTAACAACGGATAACGTTATATACTATTACGTAATAAAGTATAACGTTATTCCACATTACGTATCAACGTATAAAATTATCTACTATTACGTAATGACGTATAACGTTATGTAGCATTACGTAACAACGCATAACGTTATATACTATTGCGTAATGACGTATGACGTTATTCAACATTACGTATCAACGTATAACGTTATATACTATTACGTAATGACGTATAACGTTATGTAGCATTACGTAACAACGTATAACGTTACATATTATTACCTAATGACGTATAACGTTATGTAGTATTACGTAACGACGTATAACGTTATGTAGCATTACGTAACAACGTATAACGTTAGACACTATTACGTAATGACGTATAACGTTATTCAACATTACGTATCAACATATAACGTTATCTACTCTTACGTAATGACGTATAACGTTATGTAGCATTACGTAACAACGTATAACGTTATATACTATTACGTAATGACGTATAAGGTTATGTAGCATTACGTAACAACGTATAACGATATATACTATTACGTAATGAAGTATAACGTTATGTAGCATTACGTTATAACGTATAACCTTATCTACAATAACGTAATGTCGTATAACCTTATGTAGCATTACGTAAAACGTATAACTTTAAATAATACTAAGTAATGACGTATAACGTTGTGTAGCATTACGTAACAGCGTACAACGTTATATACTATTACGTAATGACGTATAACGTTATGTAGCATTGCGTAACCACGAATAACGTTATATACTATTACGTAATGACGTATAACGTTATGTAGCATTACGTAACAACGTATAATGTTATATACTATTACGTAATGAAGTATAACGTTATGTAGCATTACGTAATGACGTATAACGTTATATAATTCTACGTAATGACGTATAACGCTATGTAGCATTACGTAACAATGTATAACGTTATATATTATTACCTAATGACGTATAACGTTATGTAGCATTACGTAACAACTTATAACGTTATGTAGCATCACGTGACGACGCATAACGTTAAATACTACTACGTAGTGACGTATAACGTTATGTAGCATTACGTAACAACGCATAACATTATATAATACTACGTAATGACGTATAACACTATATACTATTACGAAATGGCGTTTAACGTTATGTAGCATTACGTAATGACGTATAACGTTATATAATTCTACGTAACAACGTATAACGTAATACACTATTACGTAATGTCGTATAATGTTATGTAGCATTACGTAACAACGTATAACGTTATATACTACTACGTAATAACGTATAACGTTATTCAACATTACGTATCAACGCATAACGTTATCTACTATTACGTAACGACGTATAACGTTATGTAGCATTACGTAACAACGTATAACGTTATATAATATTACGCAATGACGTATAACGTTATGTAGCATTACGTAACAACGTATAACGTTATATACTATTACGTAATGAAGTATAACGTTATGTAGCATTACGTAATGACGTATAACACTATATACTATTACGTAATGGCGTATAACGTTATCTAGCATTACGTAATGACGTATAACGTTATATAATTCTACGTAACAACGTATAACGTTATATACTATTACGTATCAACGTATAACGTTATGTAGCATTACGTAACAACGCATAACGTTATATACTATTGCGTAATGACGTATGACGTTATTCAACATTACGTATCAACGTATAACGTTATCTACTATTACGTAATGACCTATAACGTTATATAATACTACGTAACGACGTATAACGTTATTTAGCATTACGTCACAACGTGTAACGTTATATACTATTACGTATTGACGTATAACGTTATGTAGCATTACGTAACAACGTATAACGTTATGTATCATTACGTAACAACGTATAACGTTATGTAGCATTACGTAACAACGTATAAAGTTATGTAGTATTACGTAACAACGTATAACGTTACATAATACTACGTAATGACGTATAACGTTATCCAACATTACGTATCAACCTATAACGTTATATACTATTACGTAATGACGTATAACGTAAAATACTATTACGTAATGACGTATAACGCTATGTAGCATTACGTCACAACGTATAACCTTATGTAGCATTACGTAATGACGTATAATGTTATGTAGCATTACGTTATAACGTATAACGTTATCTACTATTACGTAATGACGTATAACGTTATGTAGCATTACGTAACAACGTATAACGTTATGTAGCATTACGTAACAACGCATAACATTATATAATACTACGTAATGACGTATAACACTATATACTATTACGAAATGGCGTATAACGTTATGTAGCATTACGTAATGACGTATAACGTTATATAATTCTACGTAACAACGTATAACGAAATACACTATTACGTAATGTCGTATAATGTTATGTAGCATTACGTAACAACGTATAACGTTATATACTATTACGTAATAACGTATAACGTTATTCAACATTACGTATCAACGCATAACGTTATATACTATTGCGTAATGACGTATGACGTTATTCAACATTACGTATCAACGTATAACGTTATATACTATTACGTAATGACGTATAACGTTATGTAGCATTACGTAACAACGTATAACGTTATATACTATTACGTAATGAAGTATAACGTTATGTAGCATTACGTTATAACGTATAACGTTATCTACAATTACGTAATGTCGTATAACCTAATGTAGCATTACGTAAGAACGTAAAACGTTATATACTATTACGTAATAATGTATAACGTTGTCTAGTATTACGCCATGACGTATAACGTTATGTTGCATTACGTAACAACGTATAACGTTATATATTATTACCTAATGACGTATAACGTTATTTAGCGTAACGTTATAACGTATAACGTTATGTAGCATGACGTTATAACGTATAACGTTATATACTATTACGTAATGACGTATAACGTTATGTAGCATTCTGTTATAACGTATAACGTTATCTACCATTACGTAATGACGTATAATGTTATTTAGCGTTATGTAACAACGTATAACATTATATAGTACTACGTAATGACGTATAACGTTATGTAGTATTGCGTAACAACGTATAACGTTATGTAGCATTACGTCACAACGTGTTAAGTCATATACTATTACGTCATGACGTATAACGTTATGTAGCAATACGTAACAGCGTACAACGTTATGTATCATTACGTCACAACGTGTTAAGTCATATACTATAACGGAATGACGTATAACGTTATGTAGCATTACGTAACAACGTATAACGTTATGCAGCATTACGTTATAATGTATAACGTTATCTAGTATTACACCATGACGTATAAGGTTATGTAGCAATATGTAACAACGTACAACGTTATATAATACTACGTAATGAAGTATAGCGTTATGTAGCAATACGTAACAACGTATTACGTTATACACTATTACGTCATGACGTATAACGTTATGTAGCAATACGTAACAGCGTACAACGTTATATAGCATTACGTAACAACGTATAACGTTATATACTATTACCTAATAACGTATGACATTATTCAACATTACGTATCAACGTATAACGTTATATATTATTACGTATCAACGTATAACGTTATGTAGCATTACGTAACAACGTATAACGTTATATAATACTACGTAATGACGTATAACGTTATGTAGTATTACGTGACAATGTACAACGTTATATAATACTACGTAATGACGTATAACGTTATGTAGCATTACGTGACAACGTGTTACGTCATATGCCATTACGTAATGACGTATAACGATATGTAGCAATACGTAACAACGTATAACGTTATGTAGCATTAGGTTATAATGTATAACGTTATCTACTATTACGTCATGACGTATAACGTTATGTAGCATTGCGTAACAACATACAACGTTATGTAGCATTACGTAACAGCGTATAACGGTATATACTATTACGTAATAACGTATGACGTTATTCAACATTATGTATCAACGTACAACGTTATATACTATTACGTATCAACGTATAACGTTATGTAGCAGTACGTAACAACGTATAACGTTATATGTTATTACCTAATGACGTATAACGTTATGTAGCATAACGTTATAACGTATAACGTTACATAATACTACGTAATGACGTATAACGTTATGTAGCGTAACGTTATAACGTATAACGTTATGTAGCATAACGTTATAACGTATAACGTTATATACTATTACGTAATGACGCATAACATTATGTAGCATTGCGTAACCACGAATAACGCTATATAATACTACGTAATGACGTATACCGTTATGTAGTATTACGTTACGACGTATAACGTTATACAATACTACGTTATGACGTATAACGTTATGTAGCATTACGTAATAACGTATAACGTTATATACTATTACGTAATAACGTATAACGTTATTCAACATTACGTATCAACGTATAACGTTATAGAATTCTACGTAATGACGTATAACGCTATGTAGCATTACGTAACAACGTATAACGTTATATATTATTACCTAATGACGTATAACGTTATGTAGCAATACGTAACAACTTATAACGTTATGTAGCATTACGTGACGACGCATAACGTTAAATACTACTACGTAGTGACGTATAACGTTATGTAGCATTACGTAACAACGCATAACATTATATAATACTACGTAATGACGTATAACACTATAAACTATTACGTAATGGCGTATAACGTTATGTAGCATTACGTAATGACGTATAACGTTATGTAGCATTACGTAACAACGTATAACGTTATATAATACTACGAAATGACGTATAACGTTATGTAGCATTACGTAACAACGTATAACGTTATATACTATTCCGTATCAACGTATAACATTATGTAGCATTACGTAACAACGTATAACGTTATATAATATTACCTAATGACGTGTAACGTTATGTAGCATTACGTAACAACTTATAACGTTCTGTAGCATTACGTGACGACATATAACGTTATATCATACTACGTAATGACGCATAACGTTATGTAGTATTACGGAACGACGTATAACGTTATGTACTATTACGTAATAAAGTATAACGTTATTCAACATTACGTATCAACGTATAACGTTATCTACTATTACGTACTGACGTATAACGTTATGTAGCATTACGTAACAACGCATAACGTTATATACTATTGCGTAATGACGTGTGACTTTATTCAACATTACGTATCAACGTATAACGTTATATACTATTACGTAATGACGTATAACGTTATGTAGCATTACGTAACAACGTATAACGTTATATACTATTACGTAATGAAGTATAACGTTATGTAGCATTACGATATAACGTATAACGTTATCTACAATTACGTAATGTCGTATAACCTTATGTAGCATTACGTAAGAACGTAAAACGTTATATACTATTACGTAACAACGTATAACGTTATATATTATTACCTAATGACGTATAACGTTATGTAGCATTACGTAACAACCTATAACGTTATATATTATTACATAATGACGTATAACGTTATGTAGCATGACGTAACAACGTATAACGTTATATATTATTACCTAATGACGTATAACGTTATGTAGAATAAAGTTATAACGTATAAAGTTATCTACTATTACGTAATAACGTATAACGTTATGTAGCTATACGTAACAACGTATAACGTTATATAATTCTACGTAATGACGTATAACGTTTTGTAGCATTACGTAACAACGTATAACGTTATATATTATTACCTAATGACGTATAACGTTATGTAGCATTACGTAACAACGTATAACGTTATATATTATTACATAATGACGTATAACGTTATGTAGCATGACGTTATAACGTATAATGGTATATACTATTACGTAATGACGTACAATTATGTAGCATTGCGTAACCACGAATAACGTTATATAATACTACGTAATGACGTATAATGTTATTTAGCGTTATGTAACAACGTATAACATTATATAATACTACGTAATGAAGTATAGCGTTATGTAGAATACGTAACAACGTATTACGTTATACACTATTACGTAATGACGTATAACGTTATGTAGCATTACGTAACAACGTATAACGTTATATATTATTACATAATGACGTATAACGTTATGTAGCATGACGTTATAACGTATAACGGTATATACTATTACGTAATGACGTATAACATTATGTAGCATTGCGTAACCACGAATAACGTTATATAATACTACGTAATGACGTATAATGTTATTTAGCGTTATGTAACAACGTATAACGTTATATAATACTACGTAATGACGTATAACGTTATGTAGTATTGCGTAACAACGTATAACGTTATGTAGCATTACGTCACATCGTGTTAAGTCATATACTATTACGTCATGACGTATAACGTTATGTAGCAATACGTAACAGCGTACAACGTTATGTATCATTACGTCACAACGTGTTAAGTCATATACTATTACGTAATGACGTATAACGTTATGTAGCATTACGTAACAACGTATAACGTTATGCAGCATTACGTTATAATGTATAACGTTATCTAGTATTACGCCATGACGTATAAGGTTATGTAGCAATACGTAACAACGTACAACGTTATATAATGCTACGTAATGAAGTATAGCGTTATGTTGCAATACGTAACAACGTATTACGTTATACACTATTACGTCATGACGTATGACGTTATGTAGCAATACGTAACAGCGTACAACGTTATATAGCATTACGTAACAACGTATAACGTTATATACTATTACCTAATAACGTATGACATTATTCAACATTACGTATCAACGTATAACGTTATATATTATTACGTATCAACGTATAACGTTATGTAGCATTACGTAACAACGTATAACGTTAGATAATACTACGTAATGACGTATAACGTTATGTAGTATTACGTGACAATGTACAACGTTATATAATACTACGTAATGACGTATAACGTTATGTAGCATTACGTGACAACGTATAACGGCATATACTATTACGTAATAACGTATGACGTTATTCAACATTATGTATCAACGTACAACGTTATATACTATTACGTATCAATGTATAACGTTATGTAGCATTACGTAACAACGTATAACGTTATATATTATTACCTAATGACGTATAACGTTATGTAGCATTACGTAACAACGTATAACGTTATATAATACTACGTAATGACGTATAACGTTATGTAGCATTACGTTACGACGTATAACGTTATATAATACTACGTAATGACGTATAACGTTATGTAGTATTAAGTAACAACGTATAACGTTATATACTATTACGTAATGAAGTATAGCGTTATGTAGCAATACGTAACAACGTATTACGTTGTACACTATTACGTAATGACGTATAACGTTATGTAGCATTACGTAACAAAGTATAACGTTATGTAGCATTACGTCACAACGTGTTAAGTCATATACTATTACGTCATGACGTATAACGTTATGTAGCAATACGTAACAGCGTACAACGTTATGTAGCATTACGTAACAACGTATAACGTTATATACTATTTCCTAATAACGTATGACATTATTCAACATTACGTATTAACTTATAACGTTATCTATTGTTACGTATCAACGTATAACGTTATGTAGCATTACGTTATAACGTATAACGTTATGTAGCATTACGTAACAACGTATAACGTTATGTAGCATGACGTTATAACGTATAACGTTATATACTATTACTTAATCGCGTATAACGTTATGTAGCATTACTTAACAACGTATAACGTTATATACTATTACGCAATGACGTATGACGTTATTCAACATTACGTATCAACGTATAACGTTGTATACTATTACGTAATGACGTATAACGTTATGTAGCATTACGTAACAACGTATAACGTTATATACTATTACGTAATGAATTATAACGTTATGTAGCATTTCGTTATAACGTATAACGTTATCTACAATTACGTAATGTCGTATAACCTTATGTAGCATTACGTAAAACGTATAACGTTATATAATACAAAGTAATGACGTCTAACGTTATGTAGCATCACGTAACAACGTATTACGATATATACTATTACGTAATGACGTATAACGTTATGTAGCATTCTGTTATAACGTATAACGTTATCTACTATTACGTAATGACGTATAATGTTATTTAGCGTTACGTAACAACGTATAACGTTATGTAGCATTACGTCACAACGTGTTAAGTCATATACTATTACGTAATGACGTATAACGTTATGTAGCATTACGTAACAACGTATAACGTTATATACTATTACGTAATGAAGTATAACGTTATGTAGCATTACGTTATAACGTATAACGTTATCTACAATTACGTAATGTCGTATAACCTTATGTAGCATTACGTAAGAACGTAAAACGTTATATACTATAACGTAATAATGTATAACGTTATATAATACTACGTAATGACGTATAACGTTATGTAGCATCACGTAACAACGTATTACGTTATGTAGCATGACGTTATAACGTATAACGTTATATACTATTACTTAATCGCGTATAACGTTATGTAGCATTACTTAACAACGTATAACGTTATATACTATTACGCAATGACGTATGACGTTATTCAACATTACGTATCAACGTATAACGTTGTATACTATTACGTAATGACGTATAACGTTATGTAGCATTACGTAACAACGTATAACGTTATATACTATTACGTAATGAATTATAACGTTATGTAGCATTTCGTTATAACGTATAACGTTATCTACAATTACGTAATGTCGTATAACCTTATGTAGCATTACGTAAAACGTATAACGTTATATAATACAAAGTAATGACGTCTAACGTTATGTAGCATCACGTAACAACGTATTACGATATATACTATTACGTAATGACGTATAACGTTATGTAGCATTCTGTTATAACGTATAACGTTATCTACTATTACGTAATGACGTATAATGTTATTTAGCGTTACGTAACAACGTATAACGTTATGTAGCATTACGTCACAACGTGTTAAGTCATATACTATTACGTAATGACGTATAACGTTATGTAGCATTACGTAACAACGTATAACGTTATATACTATTACGTAATGAAGTATAACGTTATGTAGCATTACGTTATAACGTATAACGTTATCTACAATTACGTAATGTCGTATAACCTTATGTAGCATTACGTAAGAACGTAAAACGTTATATACTATAACGTAATAATGTATAACGTTATATAATACTACGTAATGACGTATAACGTTATGTAGCATTACGTAATAACGTATTACGTTATATACTATTACGTAATGACGAATAACGTTATGTAGCATTCTGATATAAAGTATAACGTCATCTACTTTTACGTAATGACGTATAACGTTATATAGTATTACGTAACAACGTATAACGTTATTTAGCATTACGTTATAATGTACAACGTTATCTACTATTATGTCATGACGTATAACGTTATGCGGCATTACGTAACAGCGTATAACGTTATATACTATTACGTAATAACGTATGACGTTATTCAACATTACGTATCAACGTATAACGTTATATACTATTACGTATCAACGTATAACGTTATGTAGCATGACGTTATAACGTATAACGTTATATACTATTACATAATGGCGTATAACATTATGTAGCATTACGTAACCACGAATAACGTTATATAATACTACGTAATGACGTATAACGTTATGTAGCATTACGTTACGACGTATAACGTTATATAATACTACGTAATGCCGTATAACGTTATGTAGCATTACGTAACAACGTATAACGTTATGCAGCATTACGTTATAATGTATAACGTTGTCTAGTATTACGCCATGACGTATAACGTTATGTAGCAATACGTAACAACGTACAACGTTATATAATACCACGTAATGAAGTATAGCGTTATGTAGCAATACGTATCAACGTATTACGTTATACACTATTACGACATGACGTATAACGTTATGTAGCAATACGTAACAGCGTACAACGTTATGTAGCATTACGTAACAACGTATAACGTTATATACTATTACGTAATAACGTATGACATTATTCAACATTACGTATTAACTTATAACGTTATATATTATTACGTATCAACGTATAACGTTATGTAGCATTACGTTATAACGTACAACGTTATATAATACTACGTAATGACGTATAACGTTATGTAGCATTACGTTACGACGTATAACGTTATATAATACTACGTAATGACGTATAACGTTATGTAGTATTAAGTAATAACGAATAACGTTATATACTATTACGTAATGACGTATAACGTTATGTAGCATTCTGTTATAACGTATAACGTTATCTACTATTACGTAATGACGTATAATGTTATTTAGCGTTATGTAACAACGTACAACGTTATATAATACTACGTAATGAAGTATAGCGTTATGTAGCAATACGTAACAACGTATTACGTTATACACTATTACGTAATGACGTATAACGTTATGTAGCATTACGTAACAACGTATAACGTTATGTAGCATTACGTCATAACGTGTTAAGTAATATACTATTACGTCATGACGTATAACGTTATGTAGCAATACGTAACAGCGTACAACGTTATGTAGCATCACGTAACAACGTATAACGTTATATACTATTTCCTAATAACGTATGACATTATTCAACATTACGTATTAACTTATAACGTTATATATTATTACGTATCAACGTATAACGTTATGTAGCATTACGTTATAACGTATAACGTTATGTAGCATTACGTAACAACGTATAACGTTATGTAGCATGACGTTATAACGTATAACGTTATATATTATTACGTAATAACGTATAACGTTATTCAACATTACGTTTCAACCTATAACGCTATCTACTATTACGTAATGACGTATAACGTTATGTAGCATTACGTAACGACGCATAACGTTAAATACTATTACGCAATGACGTATAACGCTATGTAGCATTACGTAACAACGCATAACGTTATATACTATTACGTAATGATGTATAACGTTATGTAGCATTACGTAACAACGTATAACGTTATATAATACTACGCAATGACGTATAACGTTATGTAGTATTACGTGACAACGAACAACGTTATATCATACTACGTAATGACGTATAACGTTATGTAGCATTACGTGACAACGTGTTACGTCATATACTATTACGTAATGACGTATAACGTTATTCAACGTTACGTTTCAACCTATAACGCTATCTACTATTACGTAATGACGTACAACGTTATGTAGCATTGCGTAACAACGTATAACGTTATATATTATTACGTAATAACGTATAACGTTATTCAACATTACGTTTCAACCTATAACGCTATCTACTATTACGTAATGACGTACAACGTTATGTAGCATTACGTAACAACGTATAACGTTATATACTATTTCCTAATAACGTATGACATTATTCAACATTACGTATTAACTTATAACGTTATATATTATTACGTATCAACGTATAACGTTATGTAGCATTACGTTATAACGTATAACGTTATGTAGCATTACGTAACAACGTATGACGTTATGTAGTATGACGTTATAACGTATAACGTTATATATTATTACGTATTAACGTATAACGTTATTCAACATTATGTTTCAACCTATAACGCTATCTACTATTACGTAATGACGTATAACGTTATGTAGCATTACGTAACGACGCATAACGTTAAATACTATTACGCAATGACGTATAACGCTATGTAGCATTACGTAACAACGCATAACGTTATATACTATTACGTAATGATGTATAACGTTATGTAGCATTACGTTACAACGTATAACGTTATATAATACTACGCAATGACGTATAACGTTATGTAGTATTACGTGACAACGAACAACGTTATATCATACTACGTAATGACGTATAACGTTATGTAGCATTACGTGACAACGTGTTACGTCATATACTATTACGTAATGACGTATAACGATATGTAGCATTACGTAACAACGTACAACGTTATGTAGCATTACGTAACAACGTATAACGGTATATAATATTACGTAATGACGTATAACGTTATGTAGCACTACGTAACAACGTATAACGTTATATAATTCTACGCAATGACCTAAAACGTTATGTAGCATTACGTAACAACGTATAACGTTATATAATACTACGTAATGAAGTATAGCGTTATGTAGAAATACGTAACAACGTATTACGTTATACACTATTACGTCATGACGTATAACGTTATGTAGCATAACGTTATAACGTATAACGTTATCTACTATTACGTATCAACGTATAACGTTATGTAGCATTACGTAACAGCGTATAACGTTATATATTATTACCTAATGACGTATAACGTTATGTAGCATAACGTTATAACGTATAACGTTATGTAGCATAACGTTATAACGTATAACGTTATCTACTATTACGTATCAACGTATAACGTTATGTAGCATTACGTAACAGCGTATAACGTTATATATTATTACCTAATGACGTATAACGTTATGTAGCATAACGTTATAACGTATAACGTTATGTAGCATTACGTAACAACGTATAAGGTTATGTATCATTACGTAACAACGTATAACGTTATGTAGCATTACGTAACAACGTCTTACGTTATCTACTATTATGTAATGACGTAAAACGTTATATATTATTACCTGAAGACGTATAACGTTGTATACTATTACATAATGACGTATAACGCTATGTAGCATTACGTCACAACGTGTAACGTTACATACTATTACGTAATGACGTATAACGTTATGTAGCATTACTTAACAACGTATAACGTTATGTATCATTACGTAACAGCGTATAACGTTATGTAGCATTACGTAACAGCGTATAACGTTATGTGGTATTACGTAACAACGTATAACGTTATCTACTATTACGTAATGACGTTTATCGTTATGTAGCATTACGTAACAACGTATAACGTTATCTACTATTACGTCATGACGTATAACGTTATGTAGCATTGCGTAACAACATACAACGTTATGCAGCATTACGTAACAGCGTATAACGGTATATACTATTACGTAATAACGTATGACGTTATTCAACATTATGTATCAACGTACAACGTTATATACTATTACGTATCAACGTATAACGTTATGTAGCAGTACGTAACAACGTATAACGTTATATGTTATTACCTAATGACGTATAACGTTATGTAGCATAACGTTATAACGTATAACGTTACATAATACTACGTAATGACGTATAACGTTATGTAGCGTAACGTTATAACGTATAACGTTATGTAGCATAACGTTATAACGTATAACGTTATATACTATTACGTAATGACGCATAACATTATGTAGCATTGCGTAACCACGAATAACGCTATATAATACTACGTAATGACGTATACCGTTATGTAGTATTACGTTACGACGTATAACGTTATACAATACTACGTTATGACGTATAACGTTATGTAGCATTACGTAATAACGTATAACGTTATATACTATTACGTAATAACGTATAACGTTATTCAACATTACGTATCAACGTATAACGTTATAGAATTCTACGTAATGACGTATAACACTATAAACTATTACGTAATGGCGTATAACGTTATGTAGCATTACGTAATGACGTATAACGTTATGTAGCATTACGTAACAACGTATAACGTTATATAATACTACGAAATGACGTATAACGTTATGTAGCATTACGTAACAACGTATAACGTTATATACTATTCCGTATCAACGTATAACATTATGTAGCATTACGTAACAACGTATAACGTTATATATTATTACCTAATGACGTGTAACGTTATGTAGCATTACGTAACAACTTATAACGTTATGTAGCATTACGTGACGACATATAACGTTATATCATACTACGTAATGACGCATAACGTTATGTAGTATTACGGAACGACGTATAACGTTATGTACTATTACGTAATAAAGTATAACGTTATTCAACATTACGTATCAACGTATAACGTTATCTACTATTACGTACTGACGTATAACGTTATGTAGCATTACGTAACAACGCATAACGTTATATACTATTGCGTAATGACGTGTGACGTTATTCAACATTACGTATCAACGTATAACGTTATATACTATTACGTAATGACGTATAACGTTATGTAGCATTACGTAACAACGTATAACGTTATATACTATTACGTAATGAAGTATAACGTTATGTAGCATTACGATATAACGTATAACGTTATCTACAATTACGTAATGTCGTATAACCTTATGTAGCATTACGTAAGAACGTAAAACGTTATATACTATTACGTAACAACGTATAACGTTATATATTATTACCTAATGACGTATAACGTTATGTAGCATTACGTAACAACCTATAACGTTATATATTATTACATAATGACGTATAACGTTATGTAGCATGACGTAACAACGTATAACGTTATATATTATTACCTAATGACGTATAACGTTATGTAGAATAAAGTTATAACGTATAAAGTTATCTACTATTACGTAATAACGTATAACGTTATGTAGCTATACGTAACAACGTATAACGTTATATAATTCTACGTAATGACGTATAACGTTTTGTAGCATTACGTAACAACGTATAACGTTATATATTATTACCTAATGACGTATAACGTTATGTAGCATTACGTAACAGCGTATAACGTTATATATTATTACATAATGACGTATAACGTTATGTAGCATGACGTTATAACGTATAATGGTATATACTATTACGTAATGACGTACAATTATGTAGCATTGCGTAACCACGAATAACGTTATATAATACTACGTAATGACGTATAATGTTATTTAGCGTTATGTAACAACGTATAACATTATATAATACTACGTAATGAAGTATAGCGTTATGTAGAATACGTAACAACGTATTACGTTATACACTATTACGTAATGACGTATAACGTTATGTAGCATTACGTAACAACGTATAACGTTATATATTATTACATAATGACGTATAACGTTATGTAGCATGACGTTATAACGTATAACGGTATATACTATTACGTAATGACGTATAACATCATGTAGCATTGCGTAACCACGAATAACGTTATATAATACTACGTAATGACGTATAATGTTATTTAGCGTTATGTAACAACGTATAACGTTATATAATACTACGTAATGACGTATAACGTTATGTAGTATTGCGTAACAACGTATAACGTTATGTAGCATTACGTCACATCGTGTTAAGTCATATACTATTACGTCATGACGTATAACGTTATGTAGCAATACGTAACAGCGTACAACGTTATGTATCATTACGTCACAACGTGTTAAGTCATATACTATTACGTAATGACGTATAACGTTATGTAGCATTACGTAACAACGTATAACGTTATGCAGCATTACGTTATAATGTATAACGTTATCTAGTATTACGCCATGACGTATAAGGTTATGTAGCAATACGTAACAACGTACAACGTTATATAATGCTACGTAATGAAGTATAGCGTTATGTTGCAATACGTAACAACGTATTACGTTATACACTATTACGTCATGACGTATGACGTTATGTAGCAATACGTAACAGCGTACAACGTTATATAGCATTACGTAACAACGTATAACGTTATATACTATTACCTAATAACGTATGACATTATTCAACATTACGTATCAACGTATAACGTTATATATTATTACGTATCAACGTATAACGTTATGTAGCATTACGTAACAACGTATAACGTTAGATAATACTACGTAATGACGTATAACGTTATGTAGTATTACGTGACAATGTACAACGTTATATAATACTACGTAATGACGTATAACGTTATGTAGCATTACGTGACAACGTATAACGGCATATACTATTACGTAATAACGTATGACGTTATTCAACATTATGTATCAACGTACAACGTTATATACTATTACGTATCAATGTATAACGTTATGTAGCATTACGTAACAACGTATAACGTTATATAATACAAAGTAATGACGTCTAACGTTATGTAGCATCACGTAACCACGAATAACGTTATATAATACTACGTAATGACGTATAATATTATTTAGCGTTATCTAACAACGTATAACGTTATATAATACTACGTAATGAAGTATAGCGTTATGTAGAATACGTAACAACGTATTACGTTATACACTATTACGTAATGACGTATAACGTTATGTAGCATTACGTAACAACGTGTAACGTTATGTAGCATTACGTCACAACGTGTTAAGTCATATACTATTACGTCATGACGTATAACGTTATGTAGCAATACGTAACAGCGTACAACGTTATGTAGCATTACGTAACAACGTATAACGTTATATACTATTACGTAATAACGTATGACGTTATTCAACATTACGTATCAACGTATAACGTTATATACTATTACGTATCAACGTATAACGTTATGTAGCATTACGTAACAACGTATAACGTTATATATTATTACCTAATGACGTATAACGTTATGTAGCATTACGTAACAACGTATAACGTTATATATTATTACATAATGACGTATAACGTTATATAGCGTAACGTTATAACGTATAACGTTATGTAGCATGACGTTATAACGTATAACGGTATATACTATTACGTAATGACGTATAACATTATGTAGCATTGCGTAACCACGAATAACGTTATATAATACTACGTAATGACGTATAACGTTATGTAGCATTACGTTACGACGTATAACGTTATATAATACTACGTAATGACGTATAACGTTATGTAGTATTAAGTAATAACGAATAACGTTATATACTATTACGTAATGAAGTATAGCGTTATGTAGCAATACGTAACAACGTATTACGTTGTACACTATTACGTAATGACGTATAACGTTATGTAGCATTACGTAACAAAGTATAACGTTATGTAGCATTACGTCACAACGTGTTAAGTCATATACTATTACGTCATGACGTATAACGTTATGTAGCAATACGTAACAGCGTACAACGTTATGTAGCATTACGTAACAACGTATAACGTTATATACTATTTCCTAATAACGTATGACATTATTCAACATTACGTATTAACTTATAACGTTATCTATTGTTACGTATCAACGTATAACGTTATGTAGCATTACGTTATAACGTATAACGTTATGTAGCATTACGTAACAACGTATAACGTTATGTAGCATGACGTTATAACGTATAACGTTATATACTATTACTTAATCGCGTATAACGTTATGTAGCATTACTTAACAACGTATAACGTTATATACTATTACGCAATGACGTATGACGTTATTCAACATTACGTATCAACGTATAACGTTGTATACTATTACGTAATGACGTATAACGTTATGTAGCATTACGTAACAACGTATAACGTTATATACTATTACGTAATGAATTATAACGTTATGTAGCATTTCGTTATAACGTATAACGTTATCTACAATTACGTAATGTCGTATAACCTTATGTAGCATTACGTAAAACGTATAACGTTATATAATACAAAGTAATGACGTCTAACGTTATGTAGCATCACGTAACAACGTATTACGTTATGTAGCATGACGTTATAACGTATAACGTTATATACTATTACTTAATCGCGTATAACGTTATGTAGCATTACTTAACAACGTATAACGTTATATACTATTACGCAATGACGTATGACGTTATTCAACATTACGTATCAACGTATAACGTTGTATACTATTACGTAATGACGTATAACGTTATGTAGCATTACGTAACAACGTATAACGTTATATACTATTACGTAATGAATTATAACGTTATGTAGCATTTCGTTATAACGTATAACGTTATCTACAATTACGTAATGTCGTATAACCTTATGTAGCATTACGTAAAACGTATAACGTTATATAATACAAAGTAATGACGTCTAACGTTATGTAGCATCACGTAACAACGTATTACGATATATACTATTACGTAATGACGTATAACGTTATGTAGCATTCTGTTATAACGTATAACGTTATCTACTATTACGTAATGACGTATAATGTTATTTAGCGTTACGTAACAACGTATAACGTTATGTAGCATTACGTCACAACGTGTTAAGTCATATACTATTACGTAATGACGTATAACGTTATGTAGCATTACGTAACAACGTATAACGTTATATACTATTACGTAATGAAGTATAACGTTATGTAGCATTACGTTATAACGTATAACGTTATCTACAATTACGTAATGTCGTATAACCTTATGTAGCATTACGTAAGAACGTAAAACGTTATATACTATTACGTAATAATGTATAACGTTATATAATACTACGTAATGACGTATAACGTTATGTAGCATTACGTAATAACGTATTACGTTATATACTATTACGTAATGACGAATAACGTTATGTAGCATTCTGATATAAAGTATAACGTCATCTACTTTTACGTAATGACGTATAACGTTATATAGTATTACGTAACAACGTATAACGTTATTTAGCATTACGTTATAATGTACAACGTTATCTACTATTATGTCATGACGTATAACGTTATGCGGCATTACGTAACAGCGTATAACGTTATATACTATTACGTAATAACGTATGACGTTATTCAACATTACGTATCAACGTATAACGTTATATACTATTACGTATCAACGTATAACGTTATGTAGCATGACGTTATAACGTATAACGTTATATACTATTACATAATGGCGTATAACATTATGTAGCATTACGTAACCACGAATAACGTTATATAATACTACGTAATGACGTATAACGTTATGTAGCATTACGTTACGACGTATAACGTTATATAATACTACGTAATGCCGTATAACGTTATGTAGCATTACGTAACAACGTATAACGTTATGCAGCATTACGTTATAATGTATAACGTTGTCTAGTATTACGCCATGACGTATAACGTTATGTAGCAATACGTAACAACGTACAACGTTATATAATACCACGTAATGAAGTATAGCGTTATGTAGCAATACGTATCAACGTATTACGTTATACACTATTACGACATGACGTATAACGTTATGTAGCAATACGTAACAGCGTACAACGTTATGTAGCATTACGTAACAACGTATAACGTTATATACTATTACGTAATAACGTATGACATTATTCAACATTACGTATTAACTTATAACGTTATATATTATTACGTATCAACGTATAACGTTATGTAGCATTACGTTATAACGTACAACGTTGTATAATACTACGTAATGACGTATAACGTTATGTAGCATTACGTTACGACGTATAACGTTATATAATACTACGTAATGACGTATAACGTTATGTAGTATTAAGTAATAACGAATAACGTTATATACTATTACGTAATGACGTATAACGTTATGTAGCATTCTGTTATAACGTATAACGTTATCTACTATTACGTAATGACGTATAATGTTATTTAGCGTTATGTAACAACGTACAACGTTATATAATACTACGTAATGAAGTATAGCGTTATGTAGCAATACGTAACAACGTATTACGTTATACACTATTACGTAATGACGTATAACGTTATGTAGCATTACGTAACAACGTATAACGTTATGTAGCATTACGTCACAACGTGTTAAGTAATATACTATTACGTCATGACGTATAACGTTATGTAGCAATACGTAACAGCGTACAACGTTATGTAGCATCACGTAACAACGTATAACGTTATATACTATTTCCTAATAACGTATGACATTATTCAACATTACGTATTAACTTATAACGTTATATATTATTACGTATCAACGTATAACGTTATGTAGCATTACGTTATAACGTATAACGTTATGTAGCATTACGTAACAACGTATAACGTTATGTAGCATGACGTTATAACGTATAACGTTATATATTATTACGTAATAACGTATAACGTTATTCAACATTACGTTTCAACCTATAACGCTATCTACTATTACGTAATGACGTATAACGTTATGTAGCATTACGTAACGACGCATAACGTTAAATACTATTACGCAATGACGTATAACGCTATGTAGCATTACGTAACAACGCATAACGTTATATACTATTACGTAATGATGTATAACGTTATGTAGCATTACGTAACAACGTATAACGTTATATAATACTACGCAATGACGTATAACGTTATGTAGTATTACGTGACAACGAACAACGTTATATCATACTACGTAATGACGTATAACGTTATGTAGCATTACGTGACAACGTGTTACGTCATATACTATTACGTAATGACGTATAACGTTATTCAACGTTACGTTTCAACCTATAACGCTATCTACTATTACGTAATGACGTACAACGTTATGTAGCATTGCGTAACAACGTATAACGTTATATATTATTACGTAATAACGTATAACGTTATTCAACATTACGTTTCAACCTATAACGCTATCTACTATTACGTAATGACGTACAACGTTATGTAGCATTACGTAACAACGTATAACGTTATATACTATTTCCTAATAACGTATGACATTATTCAACATTACGTATTAACTTATAACGTTATATATTATTACGTATCAACGTATAACGTTATGTAGCATTACGTTATAACGTATAACGTTATGTAGCATTACGTAACAACGTATGACGTTATGTAGTATGACGTTATAACGTATAACGTTATATATTATTACGTATTAACGTATAACGTTATTCAACATTATGTTTCAACCTATAACGCTATCTACTATTACGTAATGACGTATAACGTTATGTAGCATTACGTAACGACGCATAACGTTAAATACTATTACGCAATGACGTATAACGCTATGTAGCATTACGTAACAACGCATAACGTTATATACTATTACGTAATGATGTATAACGTTATGTAGCATTACGTAACAACGTATAACGTTATATAATACTACGCAATGACGTATAACGTTATGTAGTATTACGTGACAACGAACAACGTTATATCATACTACGTAATGACGTATAACGTTATGTAGCATTACGTGACAACGTGTTACGTCATATACTATTACGTAATGACGTATAACGATATGTAGCATTACGTAACAACGTATAACGTTATGTAGCATTAGGTTATAATGTATAACGTTATCTACTATTACGTCATGACGTATAACGTTATGTAGCATTACGTAACAACGTACAACGTTATGTAGCATTACGTAACAACGTATAACGGTATATAATATTACGTAATGACGTATAACGTTATGTAGCACTACGTAACAACGTATAACGTTATATAATACTACGCAATGACCTAAAACGTTATGTAGCATTACGTAACAACGTATAACGTTATATAATACTACGTAATGAAGTATAGCGTTATGTAGAAATACGTAACAACGTATTACGTTATACACTATTACGTCATGACGTATAACGTTATGTAGCATAACGTTATAACGTATAACGTTATCTACTATTACGTATCAACGTATAACGTTATGTAGCATTACGTAACAGCGTATAACGTTATATATTATTACCTAATGACGTATAACGTTATGTAGCATAACGTTATAACGTATAACGTTATGTAGCATAACGTTATAACGTATAACGTTATCTACTATTACGTATCAACGTATAACGTTATGTAGCATTACGTAACAGCGTATAACGTTATATATTATTACCTAATGACGTATAACGTTATGTAGCATAACGTTATAACGTATAACGTTATGTAGCATTACGTAACAACGTATAAGGTTATGTATCATTACGTAACAACGTATAACGTTATGTAGCATTACGTAACAACGTCTTACGTTATCTACTATTATGTAATGACGTAAAACGTTATATATTATTACCTGAAGACGTATAACGTTGTATACTATTACATAATGACGTATAACGCTATGTAGCATTACGTCACAACGTGTAACGTTACATACTATTACGTTATGACGTATAACGTTATGTAGCATTACTTAACAACGTATAACGTTATGTATCATTACGTAACAGCGTATAACGTTATGTAGCATTACGTAACAGCGTATAACGTTATGTGGTATTACGTAACAACGTATAACGTTATCTACTATTACGTAATGACGTTTATCGTTATGTAGCATTACGTAACAACGTATAACGTTATATAATACTACGTAATGACGTATAACGTTATGTAGCATTACGTAACAACGTATAACGTTATGCAGCATTACGTTATAATGTATAACGTTATCGACTATTACGTCATGACGTATAACGTTATGTAGCAATACGTAACAGCGTACAACGTTAGGTAGCATTACGTAACAACGTATAACGTTATATAATACTACGTAATGACGTATAACGTTATGTAGCATTACGTTACAACGTATAACGTTATGCAGCATTACGTTATAATGTATATCGTTATCGACTATTACGTAATGACGTATAACGTTATGTAGCAATACGTAACAGCGTACAACGTTATGTAGCATTACGTAACAACGTATAACGTTATGCACCATTACGTAACAACGTAAAACGATATGTAGCATTACGTAACATCGTATAACGTTATGTAGCATTACGTCACAACGCGTAACGTTATATACTATTACGTAATGACGTATAACGTTATGTAGCTTTACGTAACAACGTATAACGTTATATAATACTACGTAATGACGTATAACGTTACGTAGCATTACGTAACAACGTATTACGTTATAAGCTATTACGTAATGACGTATAACGTAAAATACTATTACGTAACGACGTATAACGCTATGTAGCATTACGTCATAACGTATAACGTTATATAATACTACGTAATGACGTATAACGTTATGTAGGATTACGTAACAGCGTACAACGTTATGTATCATTACGTAACAGCGTATAACGTTATGTAGCATTCTGTTATAACGTATAACGTTATCTACTATTACGTAATGACGTATAATGTTATTTAGCGTTATGTAACAACGTACAACGTTATATAATACTACGTAATGAAGTATAGCGTTATGTAGCAATACGTAACAACGTATTACGTTATACACTATTACGTAATGACGTATAACGTTATGTAGCATTACGTAACAACGTATAACGTTATATACTATTTCCTAATAACGTATAACATTATTCAACATTACGTATTAACTTATAACGTTATATATTATTACGTATCAACGTATAACGTTATGTAGCATTACGTTATAACGTATAACGTTATGTAGCATTACGTAACAACGTATAACGTTATGTAGCATGACGTTATAACGTATAACGTTATATATTATTACGTAATAACGTATAACGTTATTCAACATTACGTTTCAACCTATAACGCTATCTACTATTACGTAATGACGTATAACGTTATGTAGCATTACGTAACGACGCATAACGTTAAATACTATTACGCAATGACGTATAACGCTATGTAGCATTACGTAACAACGCATAACGTTATATACTATTACGTAATGATGTATAACGTTATGTAGCATTACGTAACAACGTATAACGTTATATAATACTACGCAATGACGTATAATGTTATGTAGTATTACGTGACAACGAACAACGTTATATCATACTACGTAATGACGTATAACGTTATGTAGCATTACGTGACAACGTGTTACGTCATATACTATTACGTAATGACGTATAACGTTATTCAACGTTACGTTTCAACCTATAACGCTATCTACTATTACGTAATGACGTACAACGTTATGTAGCATTGCGTAACAACGTATAACGTTATATATTATTACGTAATAACGTATAACGTTATTCAACATTACGTTTCAACCTATAACGCTATCTACTATTACGTAATGACGTACAACGTTATGTAGCATTACGTAACAACGTATAACGTTATATACTATTTCCTAATAACGTATGACATTATTCAACATTACGTATTAACTTATAACGTTATATATTATTACGTATCAACGTATAACGTTATGTAGCATTACGTTATAACGTATAACGTTATGTAGCATTACGTAACAACGTATGACGTTATGTAGTATGACGTTATAACGTATAACGTTATATATTATTACGTAATAACGTATAACGTTATTCAACATTATGTTTCAACCTATAACGCTATCTACTATTACGTAATGACGTATAACGTTATGTAGCATTACGTAACGACGCATAACGTTAAATACTATTACGCAATGACGTATAACGCTATGTAGCATTACGTAACAACGCATAACGTTATATACTATTACGTAATGATGTATAACGTTATGTAGCATTACGTAACAACGTATAACGTTATATAATACTACGCAATGACGTATAACGTTATGTAGTATTACGTGACAACGAACAACGTTATATCATACTACGTAATGACGTATAACGTTATGTAGCATTACGTGACAACGTGTTACGTCATATACTATTACGTAATGACGTATAACGATATGTAGCATTACGTAACAACGTATAACGTTATGTAGCATTAGGTTATAATGTATAACGTTATCTACTATTACGTCATGACGTATAACGTTATGTAGCATTACGTAACAACGTACAACGTTATGTAGCATTACGTAACAACGTATAACGGTATATAATATTACGTAATGACGTATAACGTTATGTAGCACTACGTAACAACGTATAACGTTATATAATACTACGCAATGACCTAAAACGTTATGTAGCATTAGGTAACAACGTATAACGTTATATAATACTACGTAATGAAGTATAGCGTTATGTAGAAATACGTAACAACGTATTACGTTATACACTATTACGTCATGACGTATAACGTTATGTAGCATTACGTTATAACGTATAACGTTATCTACTATTACGTATCAACGTATAACGTTATGTAGCATTCCGTAACAGCGTATAACGTTATATATTATTACCTAATGACGTATAACGTTATGTAGCATAACGTTATAACGTATAACGTTATCTACTATTACGTATCAACGTATAACGTTATGTAGCATTACGTAACAGCGTATAACGTTATATATTATTACCTAATGACGTATAACGTTATGTAGCATAACGTTATAACGTATAACGTTATGTAGCATAACGTTATAACGTATAACGTTATCTACTATTACGTATCAACGTATAACGTTATGTAGCATTACGTAACAGCGTATAACGTTATATATTATTACCTAATGACGTATAACGTTATGTAGCATAACGTTATAACGTATAACGTTATGTAGCATTACGTAACAACGTATAAGGTTATGTATCATTACGTAACAACGTATAACGTTATGTAGCATTACGTAACAACGTCTTACGTTATCTACTATTATGTAATGACGTAAAACGTTATATATTATTACCTGAAGACGTATAACGTTGTATACTATTACATAATGACGTATAACGCTATGTAGCATTACGTCACAACGTGTAACGTTACATACTATTACGTAATGACGTATAACGTTATGTAGCATTACTTAACAACGTATAACGTTATGTATCATTACGTAACAGCGTATAACGTTATGTAGCATTACGTAACAGCGTATAACGTTATGTGGTATTACGTAACAACGTATAACGTTATCTACTATTACGTAATGACGTTTATCGTTATGTAGCATTACGTAACAACGTATAACGTTATATAATACTACGTAATGACGTATAACGTTATGTAGCATTACGTAACAACGTATAACGTTATGCAGCATTACGTTATAATGTATAACGTTATCGACTATTACGTCATGACGTATAACGTTATGTAGCAATACGTAACAGCGTACAACGTTAGGTAGCATTACGTAACAACGTATAACGTTATATAATACTACGTAATGACGTATAACGTTATGTAGCATTACGTTACAACGTATAACGTTATGCAGCATTACGTTATAATGTATATCGTTATCGACTATTACGTAATGACGTATAACGTTATGTAGCAATACGTAACAGCGTACAACGTTATGTAGCATTACGTAACAACGTATAACGTTATGCACCATTACGTAACAACGTAAAACGATATGTAGCATTACGTAACATCGTATAACGTTATGTAGCATTACGTCACAACGCGTAACGTTATATACTATTACGTAATGACGTATAACGTTATGTAGCTTTACGTAACAACGTATAACGTTATATAATACTACGTAATGACGTATAACGTTACGTAGCATTACGTAACAACGTATTACGTTATAAGCTATTACGTAATGACGTATAACGTAAAATACTATTACGTAACGACGTATAACGCTATGTAGCATTACGTCATAACGTATAGCGTTATATAATGTTATGTAATGACGTATAACGTTATGTAGCATTACGTAACAACGTATAACGTTATGCAGCATTACGTTATAATGTATAACGTTATATACTATTACGTTATGACGTTTATCGTTATGTAGCATTACGTAACAACGTATAACGTTATATAATACTACGTAATGACGTATAACGTTATGTAGCATTACGTAACAACGTATAACGTTATGCAGCATTACGTTATAATGTATAACGTTATCGACTATTACGTCATGACGTATAACGTTATGTAGCAATACGTAACAGCGTACAACGTTATGTAGCATTACGTAACAACGTATAACGTTATGTACCATTACGTAACAACGTAAAACGATATGTAGCATTACGTAACATCGTATAACGTTATGTAGCATTAAGTCACAACGTGTTACGTTATCTACTATTACGTAATGACGTATAACGTTATGTAGCATTACGTAACGACGCATAACGTTATATAATACTACGTAATGACGTATAACGTTATGTAGCATTACGTTATAACGTATAACGTTATATAATACTACGTAATGACGTATAACGTTATGTAGGATTACGTAACAGCGTACAACGTTATGTAGCATTACGTAACAACGTATAACGTTATGTAGCATTACGTAACAACGCGTAACGTTATATACTATTACGTAATGACGTATAACGTTATATATTATTACCTAATGACGTATAACGTTATCTAGCATAACGTTATAACGTATAACGTTATGTAGCATTACGTAACAACGTATAAGGTTATGTATCATTACGTAACAACGTATAACGTTATGTAGCATTACGTAACAACGTCTTACGTTATCTACTATTATGTAATGACGTACAACGTTATATATTATTACCTGAAGACGTATAACGTTGTATACTACTACATAATGACGTATAACGCTATGTAGCATTACGTCACAACGTGTAACGTTACATACTATTACGTAATGACGTATAACGTTATGTAGCATTACTTAACAACGTATAACGTTATGTATCATTACGTAACAGCGTATAACGTTATGTAGCATTACGTAACAGCGTATAACGTTATGTGGTATTACGTAACAACGTATAACGTTATCTACTATTACGTAATGACGTTTATCGTTATGTAGCATTACGTAACAACGTATAACGTTATATAATACTACGTAATGACGTATAACGTTATGTAGCATTACGTAACAACGTATAACGTTATGCAGCATTACGTTATAATGTATAACGTTATCGACTATTACGTCATGACGTATAACGTTATGTAGCAATACGTAACAGCGTACAACGTTAGGTAGCATTACGTAACAACGTATAACGTTATATAATACTACGTAATGACGTATAACGTTATGTAGCATTACGTTACAACGTATAACGTTATGCAGCATTACGTTATAATGTATATCGTTATCGACTATTACGTAATGACGTATAACGTTATGTAGCAATACGTAACAGCGTACAACGTTATGTAGCATTACGTAACAACGTATAACGTTATGCACCATTACGTAACAACGTAAAACGATATGTAGCATTACGTAACATCGTATAACGTTATGTAGCATTACGTCACAACGCGTAACGTTATATACTATTACGTAATGACGTATAACGTTATGTAGCTTTACGTAACAACGTATAACGTTATATAATACTACGTAATGACGTATAACGTTACGTAGCATTACGTAACAACGTATTACGTTATAAGCTATTACGTAATGACGTATAACGTAAAATACTATTACGTAACGACGTATAACGCTATGTAGCATTACGTCATAACGTATAGCGTTATATAATGTTATGTAATGACGTATAACGTTATGTAGCATTACGTAACAACGTATAACGTTATGCAGCATTACGTTATAATGTATAACGTTATATACTATTACGTTATGACGTTTATCGTTATGTAGCATTACGTAACAACGTATAACGTTATATAATACTACGTAATGACGTATAACGTTATGTAGCATTACGTAACAACGTATAACGTTATGCAGCATTACGTTATAATGTATAACGTTATCGACTATTACGTCATGACGTATAACGTTATGTAGCAATACGTAACAGTGTACAACGTTATGTAGCATTACGTAACAACGTATAACGTTATGTACCATTACGTAACAACGTAAAACGATATGTAGCATTACGTAACATCGTATAACGTTATGTAGCATTAAGTCACAACGTGTTACGTTATCTACTATTACGTAATGACGTATAACGTTATGTAGCATTACGTAACGACGCATAACGTTATATAATACTACGTAATGACGTATAACGTTATGTAGCATTACGTTATAACGTATAACGTTATATAATACTACGTAATGACGTATAACGTTATGTAGGATTATGTAACAGCGTACAACGTTATGTAGCATTACGTAACAACGTATAACGTTATGTACCATTACGTAACAACGTAAAACGTTATGTAGCATTACGTAACATCGTATAACGTTATGTAGCATTACGTCACAACGTGTAACGTTATATACTATTACGTAATGACGTATAACGCTATGTAGCATTACGTCACAACGTATAACGTTCTATAATGTTATGTAATGACGTATAACGTTATATAATACTACGTAATGACGTATAACGTTATGTAGCATTACGTTATAACGTATAACGTTATATAATACTACGTAATGACGTATAACGTTATGTAGGATTATGTAACAGCGTACAACGTTATGTAGCATTACGTAACAACGTATAACGTTATGTACCATTACGTAACAACGTAAAACGTTATGTACCATTACGTAACAACGTAAAACGTTATGTAGCATTACGTAACATCGTATAACGTTATGTAGCATTACGTCACAACGTGTAACGTTATATACTATTACGTAATGACGTATAACGCTATGTAGCATTACGTCACAACGTATAACGTTCTATAATGTTATGTAATGACGTATAACGTCATATACTATTACGTATCAACGTATAACGTTATGTAGCTTTACGTATCAACGTATAACGTTATATACTATTACGTATCAACGTATACCATTATATATTATTACCTAATGACGTATAACGTTATATACTATTACGTTATGACGTATAACGCTATGTAGCATTACGTAACGACGCATAACGTAAAATACTATTACGTAATGACGTATAACGCTATGTAGCATTACGTCACAACGTGTAACGTTATAAACTATTACATAATGACGTATATCGTTATGTAGCTTTACGTATCAACATATAACGTTATATACTATTACGTAATGACGTATAACGTTATGTAGCATTACGTAACGACGCATAACGTTAAATACTACCACGTAGTGACGTATATCGTTATGTAGCATTGTGTGAAGACGTATAACGCTATGTAGCATTACGTCACAACGTGTAACCTTATATACTATTACGTAATGACGTATAACGTTATGTAGCATTACGTCACAACGTATAACGTTATATACTATTATGTAATGACGTATAACGTGATGTAGCACTACGTAACAACGTATAACGTTATCTACTATTGCGTAATGACGTATAAAGGTATGTAGCATTGCGTTACGATGTATAACGTTATATAATACTACGTAATGACGTATAAAGTTATGTGGCATTACGTAACGACGTGTAATGTTATATACAATTACGTAATAACGAAAAACGTTATATATTATTACCTGAAGAAGTATAACGTTATCTACTATTACGTAATGACGTATAACGTTATGTAGCATTACGTAACAACGTATAACGTTATATACTATTATGTAATGCCGTATAACGTGATATAGCACTCCGTAACAACGTATAACGTTATGTACCATTACGTATCAACGTGTAACGTTATATATTATTACCTACTGACGTATAACGTTATATACTATTACGTAATGACGTATAACGTTATGTAGCATTACGTTATAACGTATAACGTTATCTACTATTACGTAATGACGTATAACGTTATGCAGCATTACGTAACAACGTATAACGTTATATACTATTATGTAATGACGTATAACGTGATGTAGCACTACGTATCAACGTACTACGTTATATACTATTACGTATCAACGTATAACGTTATATACTATTACGTATCAACGTATAACGTTATGTAGCTTTACGTATCAACGTATAACGTTATGTATCATTACGTAACAACGTATAACGTTATGTAGCATTACGTAACAACGTATAACGTTATGTGGTATTACGTAACAACGTATAACGTTATCTACTATAACGTAATGACGTATAACGTTATGTAGCATTACGTAAAGACGTATAACGCTATGTAGCATTACGTCACAACGTGTAACGTTATATACTATTACGTAATGACGTATAACGTTATGTAGCATAACGTAGCAACGTGTAATGTTATATACAATTACGTAATAACGAATAACGTTATATATTATTACCTGAAGACGTATAACGTTATATACTATTTCATAATGACGTATAACGCTATGTAACATTACGTCACAACGTGTAACGTTATATAGTATTACGTAATGACGTATAACGTTATGTAGCATTAAGTAACAACGTATAACGTTATGTATCATTACGTAACAACGTATAACGTTATGTAGCATTACGTAACAACGTATAACGTTATGTGGTATTACGTAACAACGTATAACGTTATCTACTATTACGTAATGACGTATATCGTTATGTAGCATTACGTAACAGCGTATAGCGTTATATAATACTACGTAATAACGTGTAACGTTATATAGTATTACATAATGACGTATAACGTTATGTAGCATTAAGTAACAACGTATAACGTTATGTATCATTACGTAACAACGTATAACGTTATGTAGCATTACGTAACAACGTATAACGTTATGCAGCATTACGTTATAATGTATAACGTTGTCTAGTATTACGCCATGACGTATAACGTTATGTAGCAATACGTAACAACGTACAACGTTATATAATACCACGTAATGAAGTATAGCGTTATGTAGCAATATGTAACAACGTATTACGTTATACACTATTACGACATGACGTATAACGTTATGTAGCAATACGTAACAGCGTACAACGTTATGTAGCATTACGTAACAACGTATAACGTTATATACTATTACGTAATAACGTATGACGTTATTCAACATTACGTATCAACGTATAACGTTATATACTATTACGTATCAACGTATAACGTTATGTAGCATTACGTAACAACGTATAACGTTATATATTGTTACCTAATGACGTATAACGTTATGTAGCATTACGTAACAACGTATAACGTTATATATTGTTACATAATTACGTATAACGTTATGTAGCGTAACGTTATAACGTATAACGTTATGTAGCATGACGTTATAACGTATAACGGTATATACTATTACGCAATGACGTATAACATTATGTAGCATTGCGTAACCACGAATAACGTTATATAATACTACGTAATGACGTATAACGTTATGTAGCATTACGTTACGACGTATAACGTTATATAATACTACGTAATGACGTATAACGTTATGTAGTATTAAGTAATAACGAATAACGTTATATACTATTACGTAATGACGTATAATGTTATTTAGCGTTATGTAACAACGTACAACGTTATATAATACTACGTAATGAAGTATAGCGTTATGTAGCAATACGTAACAACGTATTACGTTATACACTATTACGTAATGACGTATAACGTTATGTAGCATTACGTAACAACGTATAACGTTATGTAGCATTACGTCACAACGTGTTAAGTCATATACTATTACGTCATGACGTATAACGTTATGTAGCAATACGTAACAGCGTACAACGTTATGTAACATTACGTAACAACGTATAACGTTATATACTATTTCCTAACAACGTATGACATTATTCAACATTCCGTATTAACTTATAACGTTATATATTATTACGTATCAACGTATAACGTTATGTAGCATTACGTTATAACGTATAACGTTATGTAGAATTACGTAACAACGTATAACGTTATGTAGCATGACGTTATAACGTATAACGTTATATATTATTACGTAATAACGTATAACGTTATTCAACATTACGTTTCAACCTATAACGCTATCTACTATTACGTAATGACGTATAACGTTATGTAGCATTACGTAACGACGCATAACGTTAAATACTATTACGCAATGACGTATAACGCTATGTAGCATTACGTAACAACGCATAACGTTATATACTATTACGTAATGATGTATAACATTATGTAGCATTACGTAACAACGTATAACGTTATATAATACTACGCAATGACGTATAACGTTATGTAGTATTACGTGACAACGAACAACGTTATATCATACTACGTAATGACGTATAACGTTATGTAGCATTACGTGACAACGTGTTACGTCATATACTATTACGTAATGACGTATAACGTTATTCAACGTTACGTTTCAACCTATAACGCTATCTACTATTACGTAATGACGTACAACGTTATGTAGCATTGCGTAACAACGTATAACGTTATATATTATTACGTAATAACGTATAACGTTATTCAACATTACGTTTCAACCTATAACGCTATCTACTATTACGTAATGACGTACAACGTTATGTAGCATTACGTAACAACGTATAACGTTATATACTATTTCCTAATAACGTATGACATTATTCAACATTACGTATTAACTTATAACGTTATATATTATTACGTATCAACGTATAACGTTATGTAGCATTACGTTATAACTTATAACGTTATGTAGCATTACGTAACAACGTATGACGTTATGTAGCATGACGTTATAACGTATAACGTTATATATTATTACGTAATAACGTATAACGTTATTCAACATTATGTTTCAACCTATAACGCTATCTACTATTACGTAATGACGTATAACGTTATGTAGCATTACGTAACGACGCATAACGTTAAATACTATTACGCAATGACGTATAACGCTATGTAGCATTACGTAACAACGTATAACGTTATATACTATTACGTAATGATGTATAACGTTATGTAGCATTACGTAACAACGTATAACGTTATATAATACTACGCAATGACGTATAACGTTATGCAGTATTACGTGACAACGAACAACGTTATATCATACTACGTAATGACGTATAACGTTATATAGCATTACGTGACAACGTGTTACGTCATATACTATTACGTAATGACGTATAACGATATGTAGCATTACGTAACAACGTATAACGTTATGTAGCATTAGGTTATAATGTATAACGTTATCTACTATTACATCATGACGTATAACGTTATGTAGCATTACGTAACAACGTACAACGTTATGTAGCATTACGTAACAACGTATAACGGTATATAATATTACGTAATGACGTATAACGTTATGTAGCACTACGTAACAACGTATAACGTTATATAATACTACGCAATGACCTAAAACGTTATGTAGCATTACGTAACAACGTATAACGTTATATAATACTACGTAATGAAGTATAGCGTTATGTAGAAATACGTAACAACGTATTACGTTATACACTATTACGTCATGACGTATAACGTTATGTAGCATTACGTTATAACGTATAACGTTATCTACTATTACGTATCAACGTATAACGTTATGTAGCATTCCGTAACAGCGTATAACGTTATATATTATTACCTAATTACGTATAACGTTATGTAGCATAACGTTATAACGTATAACGTTATCTACTATTACGTATCAACGTATAACGTTATGTAGCATTACGTAACAGCGTATAACGTTATATATTATTACCTAATGACGTATAACGTTATGTAGCATAACGTTATAACGTATAACGTTATCTACTATTACGTATCAACGTATAACGTTATGTAGCATTACGTAACAACGTATAACGTTATGTATCATTACGTAACAACGTATAACGTTATGTAGCATTACGTAACAACGTCTTACGTTATCTACTATTATGTAATGACGTATAACGTTATATATTATTACCTGAAGACGTATAACGTTGTATACTATTACATAATGACGTATAACGCTATGTAGCATTACGTCACAACGTGTAACGTTACATACTATTACGTAATGACGTATAACGTTATGTAGCATTACTTAACAACGTATAACGCTATGTATCATTACGTAACAGCGTATAACGTTATGTAGCATTACGTAACAGCGTATAACGTTATGTGGTATTACGTAACAACGTATAACGTTATCTACTATTACGTAATGACGTTTATCGTTATGTAGCATTACGTAACAACGTATAACGTTATATAATACTACGTAATGACGTATAACGTTATGTAGCATTACGTAACAACGTATAACGTTATGCAGCATTACGTTATAATGTATATCGTTATCGACTATTACGTAATGACGTATAACGTTATGTAGCTTTACGTAACAACGTATAACGTTATATAATACTACGTAATGACGTATAACGTTACGTAGCAATACGTAACAACGTATTACGTTATAAGCTATTACGTAATGACGTATAACGTAAAATACTATTACGTAACGACGTATAACGCTATGTAGCATTACGTCATAACGTATAGCGTTATATAATGTTATGTAATGACGTATAACGTTATGTAGCATTACGTAACAACGTATAACGTTATGCAGCATTACGTTATAATGTATAACGTTATCGACTATTACGTAATGACGTATAACGATATGTAGCATTACGTAACAACGTATAACGTTATGTAGCATTAGGTTATAATGTATAACGTTATCTACTATTACGTCATGACGTATAACGTTATGTAGCATTACGTAACAACGTACAACGTTGTGTAGCATTACGTAACAACGTATAACGGTATATAATATTACGTAATGACGTATAACGTTATGTAGCACTACGTAACAACGTATAACGTTATATAATACTAAGCAATGACCTAAAACGTTATGTAGCATTACGTAACAACGTATAACGTTATATCATACTACGTAATGACGTATAACGTTATGTAGCATTACGTGACAACGTGTTACGTCATATACTATTACGTAATGACGTATAACGTTATTCAACGTTACGTTTCAACCTATAACGCTATCTACTATTACGTAATGACGTACAACGTTATGTAGCATTGCGTAACAACGTATAACGTTATATATTATTACGTAATAACGTATAACGTTATTCAACATTACGTTTCAACCTATAACGCTATCTACTATTACGTAATGACGTACAACGTTATGTAGCATTACGTTATAACGTATAACGTTATCTACTATTACGTATCAACGTATAACGTTATGTAGCATTCCGTAACAGCGTATAACGTTATATATTATTACCTAATGACGTATAACGTTATGTAGCATAACGTTATAACGTATAACGTTATCTACTATTACGTATCAACGTATAACGTTATGTAGCATTACGTAACAGCGTATAACGTTATATATTATTACCTAATGACGTATAACGTTATGTAGCATAACGTTATAACGTATAACGTTATGTAGCATAACGTTATAACGTATAACGTTATCTACTATTACGTATCAACGTATAACGTTATGTAGCATTACGTAACAGCGTATAACGTTATATATTATTACCTAATGACGTATAACGTTATGTAGCATAACGTTATAACGTATAACGTTATGTAGCATTACGTAACAACGTATAAGGTTATGTATCATTACGTAACAACGTATAACGTTATGTAGCATTACGTAACAACGTCTTACGTTATCTACTATTATGTAATGACGTAAAACGTTATATATTATTACCTGAAGACGTATAACGTTGTATACTATTACATAATGACGTATAACGCTATGTAGCATTACGTCACAACGTGTAACGTTACATACTATTACGTAATGACGTATAACGTTATGTAGCATTACTTAACAACGTATAACGTTATGTATCATTACGTAACAGCGTATAACGTTATGTAGCATTACGTAACAGCGTATAACGTTATGTGGTATTACGTAACAACGTATAACGTTATCTACTATTACGTAATGACGTTTATCGTTATGTAGCATTACGTAACAACGTATAACGTTATATAATACTACGTAATGACGTATAACGTTATGTAGCATTACGTAACAACGTATAACGTTATGCAGCATTACGTTATAATGTATAACGTTATCGACTATTACGTCATGACGTATAACGTTATGTAGCAATACGTAACAGCGTACAACGTTAGGTAGCATTACGTAACAACGTATAACGTTATATAATACTACGTAATGACGTATAACGTTATGTAGCATTACGTTACAACGTATAACGTTATGCAGCATTACGTTATAATGTATATCGTTATCGACTATTACGTAATGACGTATAACGTTATGTAGCAATACGTAACAGCGTACAACGTTATGTAGCATTACGTAACAACGTATAACGTTATGCACCATTACGTAACAACGTAAAACGATATGTAGCATTACGTAACATCGTATAACGTTATGTAGCATTACGTCACAACGCGTAACGTTATATACTATTACGTAATGACGTATAACGTTATGTAGCTTTACGTAACAACGTATAACGTTATATAATACTACGTAATGACGTATAACGTTACGTAGCATTACGTAACAACGTATTACGTTATAAGCTATTACGTAATGACGTATAACGTAAAATACTATTACGTAACGACGTATAACGCTATGTAGCATTACGTCATAACGTATAGCGTTATATAATGTTATGTAATGACGTATAACGTTATGTAGCATTACGTAACAACGTATAACGTTATGCAGCATTACGTTATAATGTATAACGTTATATACTATTACGTTATGACGTTTATCGTTATGTAGCATTACGTAACAACGTATAACGTTATATAATACTACGTAATGACGTATAACGTTATGTAGCATTACGTAACAACGTATAACGTTATGCAGCATTACGTTATAATGTATAACGTTATCGACTATTACGTCATGACGTATAACGTTATGTAGCAATACGTAACAGCGTACAACGTTATGTAGCATTACGTAACAACGTATAACGTTATGTACCATTACGTAACAACGTAAAACGATATGTAGCATTACGTAACATCGTATAACGTTATGTAGCATTAAGTCACAACGTGTTACGTTATCTACTATTACGTAATGACGTATAACGTTATGTAGCATTACGTAACGACGCATAACGTTATATAATACTACGTAATGACGTATAACGTTATGTAGCATTACGTTATAACGTATAACGTTATATAATACTACGTAATGACGTATAACGTTATGTAGGATTACGTAACAGCGTACAACGTTATGTAGCATTACGTAACAACGTATAACGTTATGTAGCATTACGTAACAACGCGTAACGTTATATACTATTACGTAATGACGTATAACGTTATATATTATTACCTAATGACGTATAACGTTATCTAGCATAACGTTATAACGTATAACGTTATGTAGCATTACGTAACAACGTATAAGGTTATGTATCATTACGTAACAACGTATAACGTTATGTAGCATTACGTAACAACGTCTTACGTTATCTACTATTATGTAATGACGTACAACGTTATATATTATTACCTGAAGACGTATAACGTTGTATACTACTACATAATGACGTATAACGCTATGTAGCATTACGTCACAACGTGTAACGTTACATACTATTACGTAATGACGTATAACGTTATGTAGCATTACTTAACAACGTATAACGTTATGTATCATTACGTAACAGCGTATAACGTTATGTAGCATTACGTAACAGCGTATAACGTTATGTGGTATTACGTAACAACGTATAACGTTATCTACTATTACGTAATGACGTTTATCGTTATGTAGCATTACGTAACAACGTATAACGTTATATAATACTACGTAATGACGTATAACGTTATGTAGCATTACGTAACAACGTATAACGTTATGCAGCATTACGTTATAATGTATAACGTTATCGACTATTACGTCATGACGTATAACGTTATGTAGCAATACGTAACAGCGTACAACGTTAGGTAGCATTACGTAACAACGTATAACGTTATATAATACTACGTAATGACGTATAACGTTATGTAGCATTACGTTACAACGTATAACGTTATGCAGCATTACGTTATAATGTATATCGTTATCGACTATTACGTAATGACGTATAACGTTATGTAGCAATACGTAACAGCGTACAACGTTATGTAGCATTACGTAACAACGTATAACGTTATGCACCATTACGTAACAACGTAAAACGATATGTAGCATTACGTAACATCGTATAACGTTATGTAGCATTACGTCACAACGCGTAACGTTATATACTATTACGTAATGACGTATAACGTTATGTAGCTTTACGTAACAACGTATAACGTTATATAATACTACGTAATGACGTATAACGTTACGTAGCATTACGTAACAACGTATTACGTTATAAGCTATTACGTAATGACGTATAACGTAAAATACTATTACGTAACGACGTATAACGCTATGTAGCATTACGTCATAACGTATAGCGTTATATAATGTTATGTAATGACGTATAACGTTATGTAGCATTACGTAACAACGTATAACGTTATGCAGCATTACGTTATAATGTATAACGTTATATACTATTACGTTATGACGTTTATCGTTATGTAGCATTACGTAACAACGTATAACGTTATATAATACTACGTAATGACGTATAACGTTATGTAGCATTACGTAACAACGTATAACGTTATGCAGCATTACGTTATAATGTATAACGTTATCGACTATTACGTCATGACGTATAACGTTATGTAGCAATACGTAACAGTGTACAACGTTATGTAGCATTACGTAACAACGTATAACGTTATGTACCATTACGTAACAACGTAAAACGATATGTAGCATTACGTAACATCGTATAACGTTATGTAGCATTAAGTCACAACGTGTTACGTTATCTACTATTACGTAATGACGTATAACGTTATGTAGCATTACGTAACGACGCATAACGTTATATAATACTACGTAATGACGTATAACGTTATGTAGCATTACGTTATAACGTATAACGTTATATAATACTACGTAATGACGTATAACGTTATGTAGGATTATGTAACAGCGTACAACGTTATGTAGCATTACGTAACAACGTATAACGTTATGTACCATTACGTAACAACGTAAAACGTTATGTAGCATTACGTAACATCGTATAACGTTATGTAGCATTACGTCACAACGTGTAACGTTATATACTATTACGTAATGACGTATAACGCTATGTAGCATTACGTCACAACGTATAACGTTCTATAATGTTATGTAATGACGTATAACGTTATATAATACTACGTAATGACGTATAACGTTATGTAGCATTACGTTATAACGTATAACGTTATATAATACTACGTAATGACGTATAACGTTATGTAGGATTATGTAACAGCGTACAACGTTATGTAGCATTACGTAACAACGTATAACGTTATGTACCATTACGTAACAACGTAAAACGTTATGTACCATTACGTAACAACGTAAAACGTTATGTAGCATTACGTAACATCGTATAACGTTATGTAGCATTACGTCACAACGTGTAACGTTATATACTATTACGTAATGACGTATAACGCTATGTAGCATTACGTCACAACGTATAACGTTCTATAATGTTATGTAATGACGTATAACGTCATATACTATTACGTATCAACGTATAACGTTATGTAGCTTTACGTATCAACGTATAACGTTATATACTATTACGTATCAACGTATACCATTATATATTATTACCTAATGACGTATAACGTTATATACTATTACGTTATGACGTATAACGCTATGTAGCATTACGTAACGACGCATAACGTAAAATACTATTACGTAATGACGTATAACGCTATGTAGCATTACGTCACAACGTGTAACGTTATAAACTATTACATAATGACGTATATCGTTATGTAGCTTTACGTATCAACATATAACGTTATATACTATTACGTAATGACGTATAACGTTATGTAGCATTACGTAACGACGCATAACGTTAAATACTACCACGTAGTGACGTATATCGTTATGTAGCATTGTGTGAAGACGTATAACGCTATGTAGCATTACGTCACAACGTGTAACCTTATATACTATTACGTAATGACGTATAACGTTATGTAGCATTACGTCACAACGTATAACGTTATATACTATTATGTAATGACGTATAACGTGATGTAGCACTACGTAACAACGTATAACGTTATCTACTATTGCGTAATGACGTATAAAGGTATGTAGCATTGCGTTACGATGTATAACGTTATATAATACTACGTAATGACGTATAAAGTTATGTGGCATTACGTAACGACGTGTAATGTTATATACAATTACGTAATAACGAAAAACGTTATATATTATTACCTGAAGAAGTATAACGTTATCTACTATTACGTAATGACGTATAACGTTATGTAGCATTACGTAACAACGTATAACGTTATATACTATTATGTAATGCCGTATAACGTGATATAGCACTCCGTAACAACGTATAACGTTATGTACCATTACGTATCAACGTGTAACGTTATATATTATTACCTACTGACGTATAACGTTATATACTATTACGTAATGACGTATAACGTTATGTAGCATTACGTTATAACGTATAACGTTATCTACTATTACGTAATGACGTATAACGTTATGCAGCATTACGTAACAACGTATAACGTTATATACTATTATGTAATGACGTATAACGTGATGTAGCACTACGTATCAACGTACTACGTTATATACTATTACGTATCAACGTATAACGTTATATACTATTACGTATCAACGTATAACGTTATGTAGCTTTACGTATCAACGTATAACGTTATGTATCATTACGTAACAACGTATAACGTTATGTAGCATTACGTAACAACGTATAACGTTATGTGGTATTACGTAACAACGTATAACGTTATCTACTATAACGTAATGACGTATAACGTTATGTAGCATTACGTAAAGACGTATAACGCTATGTAGCATTACGTCACAACGTGTAACGTTATATACTATTACGTAATGACGTATAACGTTATGTAGCATAACGTAGCAACGTGTAATGTTATATACAATTACGTAATAACGAATAACGTTATATATTATTACCTGAAGACGTATAACGTTATATACTATTTCATAATGACGTATAACGCTATGTAACATTACGTCACAACGTGTAACGTTATATAGTATTACGTAATGACGTATAACGTTATGTAGCATTAAGTAACAACGTATAACGTTATGTATCATTACGTAACAACGTATAACGTTATGTAGCATTACGTAACAACGTATAACGTTATGTGGTATTACGTAACAACGTATAACGTTATCTACTATTACGTAATGACGTATATCGTTATGTAGCATTACGTAACAGCGTATAGCGTTATATAATACTACGTAATAACGTGTAACGTTATATAGTATTACATAATGACGTATAACGTTATGTAGCATTAAGTAACAACGTATAACGTTATGTATCATTACGTAACAACGTATAACGTTATGTAGCATTACGTAACAACGTATAACGTTATGCAGCATTACGTTATAATGTATAACGTTGTCTAGTATTACGCCATGACGTATAACGTTATGTAGCAATACGTAACAACGTACAACGTTATATAATACCACGTAATGAAGTATAGCGTTATGTAGCAATATGTAACAACGTATTACGTTATACACTATTACGACATGACGTATAACGTTATGTAGCAATACGTAACAGCGTACAACGTTATGTAGCATTACGTAACAACGTATAACGTTATATACTATTACGTAATAACGTATGACGTTATTCAACATTACGTATCAACGTATAACGTTATATACTATTACGTATCAACGTATAACGTTATGTAGCATTACGTAACAACGTATAACGTTATATATTGTTACCTAATGACGTATAACGTTATGTAGCATTACGTAACAACGTATAACGTTATATATTGTTACATAATTACGTATAACGTTATGTAGCGTAACGTTATAACGTATAACGTTATGTAGCATGACGTTATAACGTATAACGGTATATACTATTACGCAATGACGTATAACATTATGTAGCATTGCGTAACCACGAATAACGTTATATAATACTACGTAATGACGTATAACGTTATGTAGCATTACGTTACGACGTATAACGTTATATAATACTACGTAATGACGTATAACGTTATGTAGTATTAAGTAATAACGAATAACGTTATATACTATTACGTAATGACGTATAATGTTATTTAGCGTTATGTAACAACGTACAACGTTATATAATACTACGTAATGAAGTATAGCGTTATGTAGCAATACGTAACAACGTATTACGTTATACACTATTACGTAATGACGTATAACGTTATGTAGCATTACGTAACAACGTATAACGTTATGTAGCATTACGTCACAACGTGTTAAGTCATATACTATTACGTCATGACGTATAACGTTATGTAGCAATACGTAACAGCGTACAACGTTATGTAACATTACGTAACAACGTATAACGTTATATACTATTTCCTAACAACGTATGACATTATTCAACATTCCGTATTAACTTATAACGTTATATATTATTACGTATCAACGTATAACGTTATGTAGCATTACGTTATAACGTATAACGTTATGTAGAATTACGTAACAACGTATAACGTTATGTAGCATGACGTTATAACGTATAACGTTATATATTATTACGTAATAACGTATAACGTTATTCAACATTACGTTTCAACCTATAACGCTATCTACTATTACGTAATGACGTATAACGTTATGTAGCATTACGTAACGACGCATAACGTTAAATACTATTACGCAATGACGTATAACGCTATGTAGCATTACGTAACAACGCATAACGTTATATACTATTACGTAATGATGTATAACATTATGTAGCATTACGTAACAACGTATAACGTTATATAATACTACGCAATGACGTATAACGTTATGTAGTATTACGTGACAACGAACAACGTTATATCATACTACGTAATGACGTATAACGTTATGTAGCATTACGTGACAACGTGTTACGTCATATACTATTACGTAATGACGTATAACGTTATTCAACGTTACGTTTCAACCTATAACGCTATCTACTATTACGTAATGACGTACAACGTTATGTAGCATTGCGTAACAACGTATAACGTTATATATTATTACGTAATAACGTATAACGTTATTCAACATTACGTTTCAACCTATAACGCTATCTACTATTACGTAATGACGTACAACGTTATGTAGCATTACGTAACAACGTATAACGTTATATACTATTTCCTAATAACGTATGACATTATTCAACATTACGTATTAACTTATAACGTTATATATTATTACGTATCAACGTATAACGTTATGTAGCATTACGTTATAACTTATAACGTTATGTAGCATTACGTAACAACGTATGACGTTATGTAGCATGACGTTATAACGTATAACGTTATATATTATTACGTAATAACGTATAACGTTATTCAACATTATGTTTCAACCTATAACGCTATCTACTATTACGTAATGACGTATAACGTTATGTAGCATTACGTAACGACGCATAACGTTAAATACTATTACGCAATGACGTATAACGCTATGTAGCATTACGTAACAACGTATAACGTTATATACTATTACGTAATGATGTATAACGTTATGTAGCATTACGTAACAACGTATAACGTTATATAATACTACGCAATGACGTATAACGTTATGCAGTATTACGTGACAACGAACAACGTTATATCATACTACGTAATGACGTATAACGTTATATAGCATTACGTGACAACGTGTTACGTCATATACTATTACGTAATGACGTATAACGATATGTAGCATTACGTAACAACGTATAACGTTATGTAGCATTAGGTTATAATGTATAACGTTATCTACTATTACATCATGACGTATAACGTTATGTAGCATTACGTAACAACGTACAACGTTATGTAGCATTACGTAACAACGTATAACGGTATATAATATTACGTAATGACGTATAACGTTATGTAGCACTACGTAACAACGTATAACGTTATATAATACTACGCAATGACCTAAAACGTTATGTAGCATTACGTAACAACGTATAACGTTATATAATACTACGTAATGAAGTATAGCGTTATGTAGAAATACGTAACAACGTATTACGTTATACACTATTACGTCATGACGTATAACGTTATGTAGCATTACGTTATAACGTATAACGTTATCTACTATTACGTATCAACGTATAACGTTATGTAGCATTCCGTAACAGCGTATAACGTTATATATTATTACCTAATTACGTATAACGTTATGTAGCATAACGTTATAACGTATAACGTTATCTACTATTACGTATCAACGTATAACGTTATGTAGCATTACGTAACAGCGTATAACGTTATATATTATTACCTAATGACGTATAACGTTATGTAGCATAACGTTATAACGTATAACGTTATCTACTATTACGTATCAACGTATAACGTTATGTAGCATTACGTAACAACGTATAACGTTATGTATCATTACGTAACAACGTATAACGTTATGTAGCATTACGTAACAACGTCTTACGTTATCTACTATTATGTAATGACGTATAACGTTATATATTATTACCTGAAGACGTATAACGTTGTATACTATTACATAATGACGTATAACGCTATGTAGCATTACGTCACAACGTGTAACGTTACATACTATTACGTAATGACGTATAACGTTATGTAGCATTACTTAACAACGTATAACGCTATGTATCATTACGTAACAGCGTATAACGTTATGTAGCATTACGTAACAGCGTATAACGTTATGTGGTATTACGTAACAACGTATAACGTTATCTACTATTACGTAATGACGTTTATCGTTATGTAGCATTACGTAACAACGTATAACGTTATATAATACTACGTAATGACGTATAACGTTATGTAGCATTACGTAACAACGTATAACGTTATGCAGCATTACGTTATAATGTATATCGTTATCGACTATTACGTAATGACGTATAACGTTATGTAGCTTTACGTAACAACGTATAACGTTATATAATACTACGTAATGACGTATAACGTTACGTAGCAATACGTAACAACGTATTACGTTATAAGCTATTACGTAATGACGTATAACGTAAAATACTATTACGTAACGACGTATAACGCTATGTAGCATTACGTCATAACGTATAGCGTTATATAATGTTATGTAATGACGTATAACGTTATGTAGCATTACGTAACAACGTATAACGTTATGCAGCATTACGTTATAATGTATAACGTTATCGACTATTACGTAATGACGTATAACGATATGTAGCATTACGTAACAACGTATAACGTTATGTAGCATTAGGTTATAATGTATAACGTTATCTACTATTACGTCATGACGTATAACGTTATGTAGCATTACGTAACAACGTACAACGTTGTGTAGCATTACGTAACAACGTATAACGGTATATAATATTACGTAATGACGTATAACGTTATGTAGCACTACGTAACAACGTATAACGTTATATAATACTAAGCAATGACCTAAAACGTTATGTAGCATTACGTAACAACGTATAACGTTATATAATACTACGTAATGAAGTATAGCGTTATGTAGAAATACGTAAGAACGTATTACGTTATACACTATTACGTCATGACGTATAACGTTATGTAGCATTACGTTATAACGTATAACGTTATCTACTATTACGTATCAACGTATAACGTTATGTAGCATTCCGTAACAGCGTATAACGTTATATATTATTACCTAATGACGTATAACGTTATGTAGCATAACGTTATAACGTATAACGTTATGTAGCATAACGTTATAACGTATAACGTTATCTACTATTACGTTTCAACGTATAACGTTATGTAGCATTACGTAACAGCGTATAACGTTATATATTATTACCTAATGACGTATAACGTTATGTAGCATAACGTTATAACGTATAACGTTATCTACTATTACGTATCAACGTATAACGTTATGTAGCATTACGTAACAGCGTATAACGTTATATATTATTACCTAATGACGTATAACGTTATGTAGCATAACGTTATAACGTATAACGTTATGTAGCATAACGTTATAACGTATAACGTTATCTACTATTACGTATCAACGTATAACGTTATGTAGCATTACGTAACAGCGTATAACGTTATATATTATTACCTAATGACGTATAACGTTATGTAGCATAACGTTATAACGTATAACGTTATGTAGCATTACGTAACAACGTATAACGTTATGTATCATTACGTAACAACGTATAACGTTATGTAGCATTACGTAACAACGTCTTACGTTATCTACTATTATGTAATGACGTATAACGTTATATATTATTACCTGAAGACGTATAACGTTGTATACTATTACATAATGACGTATAACGCTATGTAGCATTACGTCACAACGTGTAACGTTACATACTATTACGTAATGACGTATAACGTTATGTAGCATTACTTAACAACGTATAACGTTATGTATCATTACGTAACAGCGTATATCGTTATGTAGCATTACGTAACAGCGTATAACGTTATGTGGTATTACGTAACAACGTATAACGTTATCTACTATTACGTAATGACGTTTATCGTTATGTAGCATTACGTAACAACGTATAACGTTATATAATACTACGTAATGACGTATAACGTTATGTAGCATTACGTAACAACGTATAACGTTATGCAGCATTACGTTATAATGTATATCGTTATCGACTATTACGTAATGACGTATAACGTTATGTAGCAATACGTAACAGCGTACAACGTTATGTAGCATTACGTAACAACGTATAACGTTATGTACCATTACGTAACAACGTAAAACGATATGTAGCATTACGTAACATCGTATAACGGTATGTAGCATTAAGTCACAACGTGTTACGTTATCTACTATTACGTAATGACGTATAACTTTATGTAGCATTACGTAACGACGCATAACGTTATATAATACTACGTAATGACGTATAACGTTATGTAGCATTACGTTATAACGTATAACGTTATATAATACTACGTAATGACGTATAACGTTATGTAGGATTACGTAACAGCGTACAACGTTATGTAGCATTACGTAACAACGTATAACGTTATGTACCATTACGTAACAACGTAAAACGTTATGTAGCATTACGTAACAGCGTACAACGTTATGTAGCATTACGTAACAACGTATAACGTTATGTAGCATTACGTCACAACGTGTAACGTTATATACTATTACGTAATGACGTATAACGCTATGTAGCATTACGTCACAACGTATAACGTTCTATAATGTTATGTAATGACGTATAACGTTATATAATACTGCGTAATGACGTATAACGTTATGTAGCATTACGTAATGACGTATAACGTAAAATACTATTACGTAATGACGTATAACGTTATGTAGCATTACGTAACAACGTATAACTTTATGTAACATTACGTAATGACGCATAAAGTAAAATAATATTACGTTATGACGCATAACGCTATGTAGCATTACGTCACAACGTATAACGTTAGGTAGCATTACGTTATATCGTATAACGTTATGTAGCATTCCGTTAGAACCTATAACGTTATCTACTATTACGGATTGACGTATAACGTTATGTAGCATTACGTAACAACGTATAACGTTATATAATACTACGTCATGACATAACGTTATGTAGCATTACGTAACCACGAATAACGTTATATAATACTACGTAATGAGTTATAACATTATGTAGCATTACGTAACAACGTATAACTTTATGTAACATTACGTAACGACGTATAACGTTACATAATACTACGTAATGACGTATAACGTTATCCAACATTACGTATGAACGTATAACGTCATATACTATTACGTATCAACGTATAACGTTATGTAGCTTTACGTATCAACGTATAACGTTATATACTATTACGTATCAACGTATACCATTATATAATATTACCTAATGACGTATAACGTTATATACTATTACGTTATGACGTATAACGCTATGTAGCATTACGTAACGACGCATAACGTTAAATACTACCACGTAGTGACGTATATCGTTATGTAGCATTGTGTAAAGACGTATAACGCTATGTAGCATTACGTCACAACGTGTAACCTTATATAATATTACGTAATGACGTATAACGTTATGTAGCATTACGTCACAACTTATAACGTTATATACTATTATGTAATGACGTATAACGTGATGTAGCACTACGTAACAACGTATAACGTTATCTACTATTGCGTAATGACGTATAAAGGTATGTAGAATTGCGTTACGATGTATAACGTTATATAATACTACGTAATGACGTATAACGTTATGTAGCATTACGTTATAACGCATAACGTTATCTACTATTACGTAATGACGTATAACGTTATGCAGCATTACGTAACAACGTATAACGTTATATACTATTATGTAATGACGTATAACGTGATGTAGCACTACGTCTCAACGTACTACGTTATATACTATTACGTATCAACGTATAACGTCATATACTATTACGTATCAACGTATAACGTTATGTAGCTTTACGTATCAACGTATAACGTTATGTATCATTACGTAACAACGTATAACGTTATGTAGCATTACGTAACAACGTATAACGTTATGTGGTATTACGTAACAACGTATAACGTTATCTACTATTACGTAATGACGTATAATGTTATGTAGCATTACGTAAAGACGTATAACGCTATGTAGCATTACGTCACAACGTGTAACGTTATATACTATTACGTAATGACGTATAACGTTATGTAGCATAACGTAGCAACGTGTAATGTTCTATAAAATTACGTAATAACGAATAACGTTATATATTATTACCTGAAGACGTATAACGTTATATACTATTTCACAATGACGTATAACGCTATGTAACATTACGTCACAACGTGTAACGTTATATAGTATTACGTAATGGCGTATAACGTTATGTAGCATTAAGTAACAACGTATAACGTTATGTATCATTACGTAACAACGTATAACGTTATGTAGCATTACGTAACAACGTATAACGTTATGTGGTATTACGTAACAACGTATAACGTTATCTACTATTACGTAATGACGTATATCGTTATGTAGCATTACGTAACAGCGTATAGCGTTATATAATACTACGTAATGACGTGTAACGTTATATAGTATTACATAATGACGTATAACGTTATGTAGCATTAAGTAACAACGTATAACGTTATGTATCATTACGTAACAACGTATAACGTTATGTAGCATTACGTAACAACGTATAACGTTATGCAGCATTACGCTATAATGTATAACGTTGTCTAGTATTACGCCATGACGTATAACGTTATGTAGCAATACGTAACAACGTACAACGTTATATAATACCACGTAATGAAGTATAGCGTTATGTAGCAATACGTAACAACGTATTACGTTATACACTATTACGACATGACGTATAACGTTATGTAGCAATACGTAACAGCGTACAACGTTATGTAGCATTACGTAACAACGTATAACGTTATATACTATTACGTAATAACGTATGACGTTATTCAACATTACGTATCAACGTATAACGTTATATACTATTACGTATCAACGTATAACGTTATGTAGCATTACGTAACAACGTATAACGTTATATATTGTTACCTAATGACGTATAACGTTATGTAGCATTACGTAACAACGTATAACGTTATATATTGTTACATAATTACGTATAACGTTATGTAGCGTAACGTTATAACGTATAACGTTATGTAGCGTGACGTTATAACGTATAACGGTATATACTATTACGCAATGACGTATAACGTTATGTAGCATTGCGTAACCACGAATAACGTTATATAATACTACGTAATGACGTATAACGTTATGTAGCATTACGTTACGACGTATAACGTTATATAATACTACGTAATGACGTATAACGTTATGTAGTATTAAGTAATAACGAATAACGTTATATACTATTACGTAATGACGTATAACGTTATGTAGCATTCTGTTATAACGTATAACGTTATCTACTATTACGTAATGACGTATAATGTTATTTAGCGTTATGTAACAACGTACAACGTTATATAATACTACGTAATGAAGTATAGCGTTATGTAGCAATACGTAACAACGTATTACGTTATACACTATTACGTAATGACGTATAACGTTATGTAGCATTACGTAACAACGTATAACGTTAGGTAGCATTACGTCACAACGTGTTAAGTCATATACTATTACGTCATGACGTATAACGTTATGTAGCAATACGTAACAGCGTACAACGTTATGTAGCATTACGTAACAACGTATAATGTTATATACTATTTCCTAATAACGTATGACATTATTCAACATTACGTATTAACTTATAACGCTATATATTATTACGTATCAACGTATAACGTTATGTAGCATTACGTTATAACGTATAACGTTATTTAGCATTACGTAACAACGTATAACGTTATGTAGCATGACGTTATAACGTATAACGTTATATATTATTACGTAATAACGTATAACGTTATTCAACATTACGTTTCAACCTATAACGCTATCTACTATTACGTAATGACGTATAACGTTATGTAGCATTACGTAACGACGCATAACGTTAAATACTATTACGCAATGACGTATAACGCTATGTAGCATTACGTAACAACGCATAACGTTATATACTATTACGTAATGATGTATAACGTTATGTAGCATTACGTAACAACGTATAACGTTATATAATACTACGCAATGACGTATAACGTTATGTAGTATTACGTGACAACGAACAACGTTATATCATACTACGTAACAACGTATAACGTTATGTAGCATTACGTAACAACGTCTTACGTTCTCTACTATTATGTAATGACGTATAACGTTATATAATATTACCTGAAGACGTATAACGTTGTATACTATTACATAATGACGTATAACGCTATGTAGCATTACGTCACAACGTGTAACGTTACATACTATTACGTAATGACGTATAACGTTATGTAGCATTACTTAACAACGTATAACGTTATGTATCATTACGTAACAGCGTATAACGTTATGTAGCATTACGTAACAGCGTATAACGTTATGTGGTATTACGTAACAACGTATAACGTTATCTACTATTACGTAATGACGTTTATCGTTATGTAGCATTACGTAACAACGTATAACGTTATATAATACTACGTAATGACGTATAACGTTATGTAGCATTACGTAACAACGTATAACGTTATGCAGCATTACGTTATAATGTATAACGTTATCGACTATTACGTCATGACGTATAACGTTATGTAGCAATACGTAACAGCGTACAACGTTATGTAGCATTACGTAACAACGTATAACGTTATATAATACTACGTAATGACGTATAACGTTATGTAGCATTACGTAACAACGTATAACGTTATGCAGCATTACGTTATAATGTATATCGTTATCGACTATTACGTAATGACGTATAACGTTATGTAGCAATACGTAACAGCGTACAACGTTATGTAGCATTACGTAACAACGTATAACGTTATGCACCATTACGTAACAGCGTAAAACGATATGTAGCATTACGTAACATCGTATAACGTTATGTAGCATTACGTCACAACGCGTAACGTTATATACTATTACGTAATGACGTATAACGTTATGTAGCTTTACGTAACAACGTATAACGTTATATAATACTACGTAATGACGTATAACGTTACGTAGCATTACGTAACAACGTATTACGTTATAAGCTATTACGTAATGACGTATAACGTAAAATACTATTACGTAACGACGTATAACGCTATGTAGCATTACGTCATAACGTATAGCGTTATATAATGTTATGTAATGACGTATAACGTTATGTAGCATTACGTAACAACGTATAACGTTATGCAGCATTACGTTATAATGTATAACGTTATATACTATTACGTTATGACGTTTATCGTTATGTAGCATTACGTAACAACGTATAACGTTATATAATACTACGTAATGACGTATAACGTTATGTAGCATTACGTAACAACGTATAACGTTATGCAGCATTACGTTATAATGTATAACGTTATCGACTATTACGTCATGACGTATAACGTTATGTAGCAATACGTAACAGCGTACAACGTTATGTAGCATTACGTAACAACGTATAACGTTATATAATACTACGTAATGACGTATAACGTTATGTAGCATTACGTAACAACGTATAACGTTATGCAGCATTACGTTATAATGTATATCGTTATCGACTATTACGTAATGACGTATAACGTTATGTAGCAATACGTAACAGCGTACAACGTTATGTAGCATTACGTAACAACGTATAACGTTATGCACCATTACGTAACAACGTAAAACGATATGTAGCATTACGTAACATCGTATAACGTTATGTAGCATTACGTCACAACGCGTAACGTTATATACTATTACGTAATGACGTATAACGTTATGTGGCTTTACGTAACTACGTATAACGTTATATAATACTACGTAATGACGTATAACGTTACGTAGCATTACGTAACAACGTATTACGTTATAAGCTATTACGTAATGACGTATAACGTAAAATACTATTACGTAACGACGTATAACGCTATGTAGCATTACGTCATAACGTATAGCGTTATATAATGTTATGTAATGACGTATAACGTTATGTAGCATTACGTAACAACGTATAACGTTATGCAGCATTACGTTATAATGTATAACGTTATATACTATTACGTTATGACGTTTATCGTTATGTAGCATTACGTAACAACGTATAACGTCATATAATACTACGTAATGACGTATAACGTTATGTAGCATTACGTAACAACGTATAACGTTATGCAGCATTACGTTATAATGTATAACGTTATCGACTATTACGTCATGACGTATAACGTTATGTAGCAATACGTAACAGCGTACAACGTTATGTAGCATTACGTAACAACGTATAACGTTATGTACCATTACGTAACAACGTAAAACGATATGTAGCATTACGTAACATCGTATAACGTTATGTAGCATTAAGTCACAACGTGTTACGTTATCTACTATTACGTAATGACGTATAACGTTATGTAGCATTACGTAACGACGCATAACGTTATATAATACTACGTAATGACGTATAACGTTATGTAGCATTACGTTATAACGTATAACGTTATATAATACTACGTAATGACGTATAACGTTATGTAGGATTACGTAACAGCGTACAACGTTATGTAGCATTACGTAACAACGTATAACGTTATGTACCATTACGTAACAACGTAAAACGTTATGTAGCATTTCGTAACATCGTATAATGTTATGTAGCATTACGTCACAACGTGTAACGTTATATACTATTACGTAATGACGTATAACGCTATGTAGCATTACGTCACAACGTATAACGTTCTATAATGTTATGTAATGACGTATAACGTTATATAATACTGCGTAATGACGTATAACGTTATGTAGCATTACGTAATGACGTATAACGTAAAATACTATTACGTAATGACGTATAACGTTATGTAGCATTACGTAACAACGTATAACTTTATGTAACATTACGTAATGACGCATAAAGTAAAATACTATTACGTTATGACGCATAACGCTATGTAGCATTACGTCACAACGTATAACGTTAGGTAGCATTGCGTTATATCGTATAACGTTATGTAGCATTCCGTTAGAACCTATAACGTTATCTACTATTACGGATTGACGTATAACGTTATGTAGCATTACGTAACAACGTATAACGTTATATAATACTACGTCATGACGTATAACGTTATGTAGCATTACGTAACCACGAATAACGTTATATAATACTACGTAATGAGTTATAACATTATGTAGCATTACGTAACAACGTATAACTTTATGTAACATTACGTAACGACGTATAACGTTACATAATACTACGTAATGACGTATAACGTTATCCAACATTACGTATGAACGTATAACGTCATATACTATTACGTATCAACGTATAACGTTATGTAGCTTTACGTATCAACGTATAACGTTATATACTATTACGTATCAACGTATACCATTATATAATATTACCTAATGACGTATAACGTTATATACTATTACGTTATGACGTATAACGCTATGTAGCATTACGTAACAACGCATAACGTAAAATACTATTACGTAATGACGTATAACGTTATGTAGCATTACGTAACGACGCATAACGTTAAATACTATTACGTAATGACGTATAACGTTATGTAGCTTTACGTAACAACGTATAACGTTATATAATACTACGTAATGACGTATAACGTTACGTAGCATTACGTAACAACGTATTACGTTATAAGCTATTACGTAATGACGTATAACGTAAAATACTATTACGTAATGACGTATAACGCTATGTAGCATTACGTCACAACGTGTAACGTTATAAACTATTACATAATGACGTATAACGTTGTGTAGCTTTACGTATCAACATACAACGTTATATACTATTACCTAATGACGTATAACGTTATGTAGCATTACGTAACGACGCATAACGTTAAATACTACCACGTAGTGACGTATATCGTTATGTTGCATTGGGTAAAGACGTATAACGCTATGTAGCATTACGTCACAACGTGTAACCTTATATACTATTACGTAATGACGTATAACGTTATGTAGCATTACGTCACAACGTATAACGTTATATACTATTATGTAATGACGTATAACGTGATGTAGCACTACGTAACAACGTATAACGTTATCTACTATTGCGTAATGACGTATAAAGGTATGTAGCATTGCGTTACGATGTATAACGTTATATAATACTACGTAATGACGTATAAAGTTATGTGGCATTACGTAACGACGTGTAATGTTATATACAATTACGTAATAACGAAAAACGTTATATATTATTACCTGAAGACGTATAACGTTATCTACTATTACGTAATGACGTATAACGTTATGTAGCATTACATAACAACGTATAACGTTGTATACTATTATGTAATGCCGTATAACGTGATATAGCACTCCGTAACAACGTATAACGTTATGTACCATTACGTATCAACGTGTAACGTTATATATTATTACCTACTGACGTATAACGTTATATACTATTACGTAATGACGTATAACGTTATGTAGCATTACGTTATAACGTATAACGTCATCTACTATTACGTAATGACGTATAACGTTATGCAGCATTACGTAACAACGTATAACGTTATATACTATTATGTAATGACGTATAACGTGATGTAGCACTACGTATCAACGTACTACGTTATATACTATTACGTATCAACGTATAACGTCATATACTATTACGTATCAACGTATAACGTTATGTAGCTTTACGTATCAACGTATAACGTTATGTATCATTACGTAACAACGTATAACGTTATGTAGCATTACGTAACAACGGATAACGTTATGTGGTATTACGTAACAACGTATAACGTTATCTACTATTACGTAATGACGTATAACGTTATGTAGCATTACGTAAAGACATATAACGCTATGTAGCATTACGTCACAACGTGTAACGTTATATACTATTACGTAATGACGTATAACGTTATGTAGCATAACGTAGCAACGTGTAATGTTATATACAATTACGTAACAACGTATAACGTTATGTGGTATTACGTAACAACGTATAACGTTATCTACTATTACGTAATGACGTATATCGTTATGTAGCATTACGTAACAGCGTATAGCGTTATATAATACTACGTAATGACGTGTAACGTTATATAGTATTACATAATGACGTATAACGTTATGTAGCATTAAGTAACAACGTATAACGTTATGTATCATTACGTAACAACGTATAACGTTATGTAGCATTACGTAACAACGTATAACGTTATGCAGCATTACGTTATAATGTATAACGTTATCTACTATTACGTCATGACGTATAACGTTATGTAGCAATACGTAACAGCGTACAACGTTATGTAGCATTACGTAACAACGTATAACGTTATGTACCATTACGTAACAACGTAAAACGTTATGTAGAATTACGTATCAACGTATTACGTTATAAGCTATTACGTAATGACGTATAACGTAAAATACTATTACGTAATGACGTATAACGCTATGTAGCAATACGTCACAACGTATAGCGTTATATAATGTTATGTAACGACGTATAACGTTATATAATACTACGTAATGACGTATAACGTTATGTAGCACTACGTAACAACGTATAACGATATGTAGAATTACGCAACAACGTATAACGTTATGTAGCAATACGTCACAACGTGTTACGTTATCTACTATTACGTAATGACGTATAACTTTATGTAGCATTACGTAACGACGCATAACGTTATATAATACTACGTAATGACATATAACGTTATGTAACATTACGTCATAACGTATAACGTTTTATAATACTACGTTATGACGTATAGCGTTATGTAGCATTACGTATCAACGTATAACGTTATATACTATTACGTAATGACGTATAACGTTATGTAGCATTACGTTATGAGGTATAACGTTATGTAGCATTACGTTATAACGTATAACGTTATGGAGCAGTACGTTATAACGTATAACTTTATCTACTATTACGTAATGACGTATAACGTTATGTAGCATTACGTAACAACGTATAACGTTATATAATACTACGTAATGACGTATAACGTTTTGTAGCATTACGTAACAACGTATAACGTTATCTACTATTACGTAATGACGTATAACGTTATGTAGCATTACGTTACGTCGTATAACGTTATATAGTACTACGTAATGACGTATAACGTTATGTAGTATTACGTAACAACATACAACGTTATATAATACAACGTAAAGACGTATAACGTTATGTAGCATTACGTAACAACGTATAACGTTAAGCAGCATTACGTTATAATGTATAACGTTATGTACCATTACGTAACAACGTAGAACGTTATGTAGAATTACGTATCAACGTATTACGTTATAAGCTATTACGTAATGACGTATAACGCTATGTAGCAATACGTCACAACGTATAGCGTTATATAATGTTATGTAACGACGTATAACGTTATATAATACTACGTAATGACGTATAACGTTATGTAGCACTACGTAACAACGTATAACGATATGTAGAATTACGCAACAACGTATAACGTTATGTAGCAATACGTCACAACGTGTTACGTTATCTACTATTACGTAATGACGTATAACTTTATGTAGCATTACGTAACGACGCATAACGTTATATAATACTACGTAATGACATATAACGTTATGTAACATTACGTCATAACGTATAACGTTTTATAATACTACGTTATGACGTATAGCGTTATGTAGCATTACGTATCAACGTATAACGTTATATACTATTACGTAATGACGTATAACGTTATGTAGCTTTACGTAACAACGTATAACGTTATATAATACTACGTAATGACGTATAACGTTACGTAGCATTACGTAACAACGTATTACCTTATAAGCTATTACGTAATGACGTATAACGTAAAATACTATTACGTAACGACTTATAACGCTATGTAGCATTACGTCATAACGTATAGCGTTATATAATGTTATGTAATGACGTATAACGTTATGTAGCATTACGTAACAACGTATAACGTTATGCAGCATTACGTTATAATGTATAACGTTATATACTATTACGTTATGACGTTTATCGTTATGTAGCATTACGTAACAACGTATAACGTTATATAATACTACGTAATGACGTATAACGTTATGTAGCATTACGTAACAACGTATAACGTTATGCAGCATTACGTTATAATGTATAACGTTATCGACTATTACGTCATGACGTATAACGTTATGTAGCAATACGTAACAGCGTACAACGTTATGTAGCATTACGTAACAACGTATAACGTTATATAATACTACGTAATGACGTATAACGTTATGTAGCATTACGTAACAACGTATAACGTTATGCAGCATTACGTTATAATGTATATCGTTATCGACTATTACGTAATGACGTATAACGTTATGTAGCAACACGTAACAGCGTACAACGTTATGTAGCATTACGTAACAACGTATAACGTTATATACCATTACGTAACAACGTAAAACGATATGTAGCATTACGTAACATCGTATAACGTTATGTAGCATTACGTCACAACGCGTAACGTTATATACTATTACGTAATGACGTATAACGTTATGTAGCTTTACGTAACTACGTATAACGTTATATAATACTACGTAATGACGTATAACGTTACGTAGCATTACGTAACAACGTATTACGTTATAAGCTATTACGTAATGACGTATAACGTAAAATACTATTACGTAACGACGTATAACGCTATGTAGCATTACGTCATAACGTATAGCGTTATATAATGTTATGTAATGACGTATAACGTTATGTAGCATTACGTAACAACGTATAACGTTATGCAGCATTACGTTATAATGTATAACGTTATATATTATTACGTTATGACGTTTATCGTTATGTAGCATTACGTAACAACGTATAACGTCATATAATACTACGTAATGACGTATAACGTTATGTAGCATTACGTAACAACGTATAACGTTATGCAGCATTACGTTATAATGTATAACGTTATCGACTATTACGTCATGACGTATAACGTTATGTAGCAATACGTAACAGCGTACAACGTTATGTAGCATTACGTAACAACGTATAACGTTATGTACCATTACGTAACAACGTAAAACGATATGTAGCATTACGTAACATCGTATAACGTTATGTAGCATTAAGTCACAACGTGTTACGTTGTCTACTATTACGTAATGACGTATAACGTTATGTAGCATTACGTAACGACGCATAACGTTATATAATACTACGTAATGACGTATAACGTTATGTAGCATTACGTTATAACGTATAACGTTATATAATACTACGTAATGACGTATAACGTTATGTAGGATTACGTAACAGCGTACAACGTTATGTAGCATTACGTAACAACGTATAACGTTATGTACCATTACGTAACAACGTAAAACGTTATGTAGCATTACGTAACATCGTATAATGTTATATAGCATTACGTCACAACGTGTAACGTTATATACTATTACGTAATGACGTATAACGCTATGTAGCATTACGTCACAACGTATAACGTTCTATAATGTTATGTAATGACGTATAACGTTATATAATACTGCGTAATGACGTATAACGTTATGTAGCATTACGTAATGACGTATAACGTAAAATACTATTACGTAATGACGTATAACGTTATGTAGCATTACGTCACAACGCGTAACGTTATATACTATTACGTAATGACGTATAACGTTATGTAGCTTTACGTAACAACGTATAACGTTATATAATACTACGTAATGACGTATAACGTTACGTAGCATTACGTAACAACGTATTACGTTATAAGCTATTACGTAATGACGTATAACGTAAAATACTATTACGTAACGACGTATAACGCTATGTAGCATTACGTCATAACGTATAGCGTTATATAATGTTATGTAATGACGTATAACGTTATGTAGCATTACGTAACAACGTATAACGTTATGCAGCATTACGTTATAATGTATAACGTTATATACTATTACGTTATGACGTTTATCGTTATGTAGCATTACGTAACAACGTATAACGTCATATAATACTACGTAATGACGTATAACGTTATGTAGCATTACGTAACAACGTATAACGTTATGCAGCATTACGTTATAATGTATAACGTTATCGACTATTACGTCATGACGTATAACGTTATGTAGCAATACGTAACAGCGTACAACGTTATGTAGCATTACGTAACAACGTATAACGTTATGTACCATTACGTAACAACGTAAAACGATATGTAGCATAACGTAACATCGTATAACGTTATGTAGCATTAAGTCACAACGTGTTACGTTATCTACTATTACGTAATGACGTATAACGTTATGTAGCATTACGTAACGACGCATAACGTTATATAATACTACGTAATGACGTATAACGTTATGTAGCATTACGTTAAAACGTATAACGTTATATAATACTACGTAATGACGTATAACGTTATGTAGCAATACGTAACAGCGTACAACGTTATGTAGCATTACGTAACAACGTATAACGTTATGTACCATTACGTAACAACGTAAAACGATATGTAGCATTACGTAACATCGTATAACGTTATGTAGCATTAAGTCACAACGTGTTACGTTATCTACTATTACGTAATGACGTATAACGTTATGTAGCATTACGTAACGACGCATAACGTTATATAATACTACGTAATGACGTATAACGTTATGTAGCATTACGTTAAAACGTATAACGTTATATAATACTACGTAATGACGTATAACGTTATGTAGGATTACGTAACAGCGTACAACGTTATGTAGCATTACGTAACAACGTATAACGTTATGTACCATTACGTAACAACGTAAAACGTTATGTAGCATTACGTAACATCGTATAATGTTATGTAGCATTACGTCACAACGTGTAACGTTATATACTATTACGTAATGACGTATAACGCTATGTAGCATTACGTCACAACGTATAACGTTCTATAATGTTATGTAATGACGTATAACGTTATATAATACTGCGTAATGACGTATAACGTTATGTAGCATTACGTAATGACGTATAACGTAAAATACTATTTCGTAATGACGTATAACGTTATGTAGCATTACGTAACAACGTATAACTTTATGTAACATTACGTAATGACGCATAAAGTAAAATACTATTACGTTATGACGCATAACGCTATGTAGCATTACGTCACAACGTATAACGTTAGGTAGCATTACGTTATATCGTATAACGTTATGTAGCATTCCGTTAGAACCTATAACGTTATCTACTATTACGGATTGACGTATAACGTTATGTAGCATTACGTAACAACGTATAACGTTATATAATACTACGTCATGACGTATAACGTTATGTAGCATTACGTAACCACGAATAACGTTATATAATACTACGTAATGAGTTATAACATTATGTAGCATTACGTAACAACGTATAACTTTATGTAACATTACGTAACGACGTATAACGTTACATAATACTACGTAATGACGTATAACGTTATCCAACATTACGTATGAACGTATAACGTCATATACTATTACGTATCAACGTATAACGTTATGTAGCTTTACGTATCAACGTATAACGTTATATACTATTACGTATCAACGTATACCATTATATAATATTACCTAATGACGTATAACGTTATATACTATTACGTTATGACGTATAACGCTATGTAGCATTACGTAACGACGCATAACGTAAAATACTATTACGTAATGACGTATAACGTTATGTAGCATTACGTAACGACGCATAACGTTAAATACTATTACGTAATGACGTATAACGTTATGTAGCTTTACGTAACAACGTATAACGTTATATAATACTACGTAATGACGTATAACGTTACGTAGCATTACGTAACAACGTATTACGTTATAAGCTATTACGTAATGACGTATAACGTAAAATACTATTACGTAATGACGTATAACGCTATGTAGCATTACGTCACAACGTGTAACCTTATATACTATTACGTAATGACGTATAACGTTATGTAGCATTACGTCACAACGTATAACGTTATATACTATTATGTAATGACGTATAACGTGATGTAGCACTACGTAACAACGTATAACGTTATCTACTATTGCGTAATGACGTATAAAGGTATGTAGCATTGCGTTACGATGTATAACGTTATATAATACTACGTAATGACGTATAAAGTTATGTGGCATTACGTAACGACGTGTAATGTTATATACAATTACGTAATAACGAAAAACGTTATATATTATTACCTGAAGACGTATAACGTTATCTACTATTACGTAATGACGTATAACGTTATGTAGCATTACATAACAACGTATAACGTTATATACTATTATGTAATGCCGTATAACGTGATATAGCACTCCGTAACAACGTATAACGTTATGTACCATTACGTATCAACGTGTAACGTTATATATTATTACCTACTGACGTATAACGTTATATACTATTACGTAATGACGTATAACGTTATGTAGCATTACGTTATAACGTATAACGTTATCTACTATTACGTAATGACGTATAACGTTATGCAGCATTACGTAACAACGTATAACGTTATATACTATTATGTAATGACGTATAACGTGATGTAGCACTACGTATCAACGTACTACGTTATATACTATTACGTATCAACGTATAACGTCATATACTATTACGTATCAACGTATAACGTTATGTAGCTTTACGTATCAACGTATAACGTTATGTATCATTACGTAACAACGTATAACGTTATGTAGCATTACGTAACAACGTATAACGCTATGTGGTATTACGTAACAACGTATAACGTTATCTACTATTACGTAATGACGTATAACGTTATGTAGCATTACGTAAAGACGTATAACGCTATGTAGCATTACGTCACAACGTGTAACGTTATATACTATTACGTAATGACGTATAACGTTATGTAGCATAACGTAGCAACGTGTAATGTTATATACAATTACGTAACAACGTATAACGTTATGTGGTATTACGTAACAACGTATAACGTTATCTACTATTACGTAATGACGTATATCGTTATGTAGCATTACGTAACAGCGTATAGCGTTATATAATACTACGTAATGACGTGTAACGTTATATAATATTACATAATGACGTATAACGTTATGTAGCATTAAGTAACAACGTATAACGTTATATACTATTATGTAATGCCGTATAACGTGATATAGCACTCCGTAACAACGTATAACGTTATGTACCATTACGTATCAACGTGTAACGTTATATATTATTACCTACTGACGTATAACGTTATATACTATTACGTAATGACGTATAACGTTATGTAGCATTACGTTATAACGTATAACGTTATCTACTATTACGTAACAACGTATAACGTTATGTGGTATTACGTAACAACGTATAACGTTATCTACTATTACGTAATGACGTATATCGTTATGTAGCATTACGTAACAGCGTATAGCGTTATATAATACTACGTAATGACGTGTAACGTTATATAGTATTACATAATGACGTATAACGTTATGTAGCATTAAGTAACAACGTATAACGTTATGTACCATTACGTAACAACGTATAACGTTATGTAGCATTACGTAACAACGTATAACGTTATGCAGCATTACGTTATAATGTATAACGTTATCTACTATTACGTCATGACGTATAACGTTATGTAGCAATACGTAACAGCGTACAACGTTATGTAGCATTACGTAACAACGTATAACGTTATGTACCATTACGTAACAACGTAAAACGTTATGTAGAATTACGTATCAACGTATTACGTTATAAGCTATTACGTAATGACGTATAACGTAAAATACTATTACGTAATGACGTATAACGCTATGTAGCAATACGTCACAACGTATAGCGTTATATAATGTTATGTAACGACGTATAACGTTATATAATACTACGTAATGACGTATAACGTTATGTAGCACTACGTAACAACGTATAACGATATGTAGAATTACGCAACAACGTATAACGTTATGTAGCAATACGTCACAACGTGTTACGTTATCTACTATTACGTAATGACGTATAACTTTATGTAGCATTACGTAACGACGCATAACGTTATATAATACTACGTAATGACATATAACGTTATGTAACATTACGTCATAACGTATAACGTTTTATAATACTACGTTATGACGTATAGCGTTATGTAGCATTACGTATCAACGTATAACGTTATATACTATTACGTAATGACGTATAACGTTATGTAGCATTACGTTATGAGGTATAACGTTATGTAGCATTACGTTATAACGTATAACGTTATGGAGCAGTACGTTATAACGTATAACTTTATCTACTATTACGTAATGACGTATAACGTTATGTAGCATTACGTAACAACGTATAACGTTATATAATACTACGTAATGACGTATAACGTTTTGTAGCATTACGTAACAACGTATAACGTTATCTACTATTACGTAATGACGTATAACGTTATGTAGCATTACGTTACGTCGTATAACGTTATATAGTACTACGTAATGACGTATAACGTTATGTAGTATTACGTAACAACATACAACGTTATATAATACAACGTAAAGACGTATAACGTTATGTAGCATTACGTAACAACGTATAACGTTATGCAGCATTACGTTATAATGTATAACGTTATGTACCATTACGTAACAACGTAAAACGTTATGTAGAATTACGTATCAACGTATTACGTTATAAGCTATTACGTAATGACGTATAACGTAAAATACTATTACGTAATGACGTATAACGCTATGTAGCAATACGTCACAACGTATAGCGTTATATAATGTTATGTAACGACGTATAACGTTATATAATACTACGTAATGACGTATAACGTTATGTAGCACTACGTAACAACGTATAACGATATGTAGAATTGCGCAACAACGTATAACGTTATGTAGCAATACGTCACAACGTGTTACGTTATCTACTATTACGTAATGACGTATAACTTTATGTAGCATTACGTAACGACGCATAACGTTATATAATACTACGTAATGACATATAACGTTATGTAACATTACGTCATAACGTATAACGTTTTATAATACTACGTTATGACGTATAGCGTTATGTAGCATTACGTATCAACGTATAACGTTATATACTATTACGTAATGACGTATAACGTTATGTAGCATTACGTTATGAGGTATAACGTTATGTAGCATTACGTTATAACGTATAACGTTATGGAGCAGTACGTTATAACGTATAACTTTATCTACTATTACGTAATGACGTATAACGTTATGTAGCATTACGTAACAACGTATAACGTTATATAATACTACGTAATGACGTATAACGTTTTGTAGCATTACGTAACAACGTATAACGTTATCTACTATTACGTAATGACGTATAACGTTATGTAGCATTACGTTACGTCGTATAACGTTATATAGTACTACGTAATGACGTATAACGTTATGTAGTATTACGTAACAACATACAACGTTATATAATACAACGTAAAGACGTATAACGTTATGTAGCATTACGTAACAACGTATAACGTTATGCAGCATTACGTTATAATGTATAACGTTATCTACTATTACGTCATGACGTATAACGTTATGTAGCAATACGTAACAGCGTACAACGTTATGTAGCATTCCGTTAGAACCTATAACGTTATCTACTATTACGTAATGACGTATAACGCTATGTAGCATTACGTCACAACGTGTAACGTTATATACTATTACGTAATGACTTATAACGTTATGTAGCATTACGTAACAACTCATAAGCTTATGTAGCATTATGTAACGACGTAGAACGCTATACACTATTACGTAATGACGTATAACGTAATTTAGCATTACGTAACAACGTATAACGTTATGCAGCATTGCGTTATAACGTATAATGTTATCTTCTATTACGTAATAACGTATAACGCATAGATATATAAGAATCTTATAATTCTTACCTATTTTATCACCGGAGTGTTATTGACACGTTTGTGTATTTTAGTCATCATTTCATAACTGTGCCACCTTTTGGATGGATCAATGTAGCACATAATCATGGTGTAAAAGTTCTTGGTACTGTAATTACAGAAAGAGAAGGTATCTGGGATGTAATACTTGAATCTCAGGAAGAAGTAAGAAGATTTGCAGATGCACTAATACTTGTTGCAAAATTTTATAAGTTTGATGGCTGGTTATTAAATGTTGAAAATACCATTAAAAGTGAGCAAGTTAATAATTTAATTTATTTTGTAAAATATCTAACGGAAAATATTCATGAATCGATTAGAAATTCTGAAATTATATGGTACCATAGCGTAACCAACGAAGGAAAATTAAATTGGCAAAATGAGCTTAATAGTAAAAACATGTAAGCTTATTACACTCTTGTACTTTTACAATTGTTTCTGTTTGTAAATTTTATTTAATGTTCTAAATACAATATTTCAGAGATTTCTTTTTAAACTGCGATGGCATTTACTTGAATTATAACTGGACGAAATCAAAATTGGAAAACAGTTTGGCACTTGCAAAAAATCGCAGCAGAGATATTCATGATATTTATGTAGGACTTGATATTTGGGGAAGTGGTTGGCCTGGTGGTGGTGGATTTAATTCAACATATGTAATTACAATAGTACTTATTTTATTGTAGCATATAGTCATTTTATATTTCATTAAACCATTATAATCTACAGGCTTTACAAAAAATACGACACTAAGGACTTTCTGTTGCGCTTTCTGGTCCAGGTTGGACTCACGAATTTTTTGTATCTAAGGCATTCCAAGAAATAGAAGATCTATTTTGGGCACAGTTGTTTCCTTATTTATAGCAAACGGAAGTCAACACGAACCAATACTAGTTCTCGCCAATAATACCGGCTTAAAATCCATCGTTCAGTATAAATCAAGGGATTTGGTTGCCAACTGGAAAAGATGGTAAGTCTACAAAATATAAATTGAAATATTTGTAACATAAAAAACAAAAAATAATTAAACCTAAAAAACATTTTATTAGAAGAATAAAATAATTGTAGGGATATGTAATGTCATTACATTATATTAAATATTTATATAGTATGAGTTATGATTATACTCTAAATAAATGTACCTCGCACAGATATATTTTTCTCGTTTAGAAAGCAGATATATATGTGTCCGGTTAACATTATGATTAGCTGCCTGTAAGGAATCTTCATTTGGACTAGACATTGTTATTAGGCAATAGAGAAGATATCTACTAGTACAAATATGATTATCACAGAATTTAACAAGTAACCGTGGTAATTAAATATTCGAGATACTATCAACAATGATCTTAGGTTCAATAACGAATCCGCGATTAACGGGATAACGAATATACTTTCTTCCAAGGTCTAAGTCGGACTCTTTGCTAAAAACGTGAAATATCCACTGATCGTAAGGACGTTGTTTTACTCGCTGATGAGATCGCACGAGAATGTTCCTCTCCATCACAGTGATGCTACAGAGAAAAACTATGATGGGGTGTGTCTCAGGGCACGAGATCATCGGATTCGTCGAGGACAACCCTTGTTCAGAAATTGAGGGAAATGGACGTTGCTGTTAATCGGTTAATTTCTATGTATTTACTTAAAATTCTATATAAGAGTTGGTCGCAAATAATCTGTTAATTAAAAAAAAAATTTCTATGTTGGTGGTTAAAGAAAGATGCTAACCGCCATTGGAAGAAAGTTGCTAGCGGGAAACGTCGTTCGTGAGGAAAGCAGATCTCCCGTATCTTCCCGTTCGTAGTAGGTGACAGATTCACGGACTGTTAGGATAGAGACTGTTTGTCAATTTGAAGGACCTTAGTTAAATAAATCCTAAGATTTATAGCGGGTCCTCAGGCTAGCTGAACATATACTGTGAATGATGCATTGACATCATGTTGCTCGAAGAATTGGGTCTGTGTGTGGCGAGCCACGGGGCAAATGCCGTTGGAATGTTTACTGTTGGATGTCGGTACAACTGTTTCTTTTTAAGGAGAGCTATGCAATTCTATACCTCTGTTAAGTAACGTTCATCCCGTGACCGCGGCTACGTTCGGCGACTTGTGGTCGCCTCGATCCCAAGCTCATTATCGCAAATCTCGGACGATTATAATCGGTTTAATTCACAAAGATTTATAAGGACTAAAGATTTATAAAGATCAGTTTAATTTATAAAGATTTCTGGTGACTACAGATTTATGATGATCGGTTTAATTTATAAAGATAGTGTTGGGAAATTTTCCAAAGAATTCCAAGGGGAAGGTCCGATGTCCTTTCATCTTCTACATATATATACTTGTAATTGATAATTTTTAAATATTTGTTCATACTATTTTCTAAGAATATAGTGTAATAAATGCAATTGGTTACATGCTACAAACGGACTAATTACAATTAGCAATAGTTATTACCATTAATTGCTACTATTCAATATAAGGAACGTGTTGAAATTACATGATTCTCAGGAGTATATAACTTTAAGACTATTTTTCATTGTGCTATGCTCTTGGGATCTGCCATTTCAAAGTACGACACAAAAGACACAAAATACGGTTTCTAACTTCTAAGTTAAGAAAACGAAATTTTCGAATGAAAGTATATTGCATTACGTGAAATTTTGAAATATTTACAAGACTTTTCGTTTGCATATTTTAAGAACTTATATAACAGTAAAGGAAAAGCATCTATTTCAATGCCGAAAATTAAGCAAATTAAATCAGAGAAAATAGTTGATAAATTATGATCTTACGTTGAACTGTTAGTTTCAGTTTCTCTCTATAAAAGGCTATAAAATGTGGTGCTTTTCACAAGGATAGTTCTGGTATTATCTTAAATTTCAAATCGTAAATGGAGATATATTAAACCTTTAGTTTGAAAATTAATTTGAAGTTTTTAAAAGGTGTCTAAGTTCATAATCTTTTTTAACTGTTGCATAAATGCAAAAAAATATTCTATTTAAACGACAATTTAAATTGAAAAAAATTCACACAGGAGAATATTAACAATAACTTTACTATTAATTCTATGTAAAAAAAGGAAGTAAACAATATTCAAATTATTGATTTATGTAAACTTATTTTTATTCGTTTTCTGAAATTACATAAACTTTTCTAAATTCTATAAAATAACAATCTTCTCAATGGAAGAACATTTTAACAAAAAGAGTCTTAGATTTACAGAATATACAGAAAAATTTTGTATGTTTCTGATTTTCCCAACAAAATCATACAATACATAGAAATGCCAATATAGTCTGATGTGTGATCTCGAAATTCTAAAAGCGTCGAAGAAGTCACGTTCGTATTAATGTTCGTAATACTATATTCTTTCTATTTAACATGAAATTTCCCTTTTTGTTTTGTCAGTGTTTAAATTTGTGTGGTTTTTCTGATTTTGAAAATGACGAATGAAGAGTTAATATTGTATATATACGTGAATCATAGTTTAATTTTCATGAAAGTGGGTCAGGGTATTCTTATTTCTCACAATGATGTACGAAAAAGCTTGTTTGAGCGGTACAATTTTTCTCTACCAACGATCTATCCTCATACTGACGAATCGTCGCCACGATCGTCACTAAGTATCGTGATTAAGTGAGAACTCTCGGCGAATTTGGCCACACGCTTTCGATGTAGACACCCGTAGATGTTAGATCGCAAATTTGAACGATAAATCCCGCGTGCTTTAATTCTCTAAATGAGGAATCGTTGTAGTTCTCTTGTCTGTTGTACGGTATGTTGTACGCGTTACGAGAAGAATGGAAGAATGGAATCGGTTATTTCCCACTATGTTAGCGATACACAAACGATGAACAAAACTATATAATTCTGTAGACGTCAGCCTACAACGTCCGAATTAACAAGTCGGGTATGAGAAACCCGGCCTGTTCGGTCTCGGGATCGAGTACCCGTCTTAAGGGAAGAAGCATAACAGAGCTTAAATATTTCTGGATCTTCGTTATAAGATCATAGATGATACTCGTGTCATTCATATCTTTCGTCATATCCTAGTTGAGACGTAACCATATTCTGTTCACGGCCGATACGTTCGGCCTTGTAGCTTGAGTCTACGAAGAAATCACGACCTGTACGAGACGTTCAGAAAGCTTATTGAACAAACTCAATTGGCTTGTGGCTCGCAAGCTGGCAATCTGGTGAAACGATCTTTGCACGAGCTGATCCATCTAGCCTCTACTGTGTATAAAATATTGTTCCAGCTGTGCTTTTTGCTTTTGTTTTGCTCATATTGGAAATTGGATATCGGCGAGAAATCATGTTCCGTGTTTGTTTAGCAAGGTAAAAAATTTCAAACCGCTAATAAAAATCTAAAATCGAAGAACTTATTAAAGATCTCAATAACACTTGATTGTAAAATTTTGTTGTTTGCTTGTTTTATTGTAGATCTGAATTAATGAAAAAGACATTCTTTTTTATTGAATAAATTTGGATAATTTTAGAAATTTCTTGAAATTCTGAATTTAAATTCATTACTCATTTATGTTTACAACCTATAAGAATATTTATTCTATTAAACAAGTGAATATTTTTTGTTTGGCTGCGAACATTAGTGGGAAAGTATGTAAATGTTAATACCGTTGCAAAGGAATATTATACATTTCACACAGTTCTATTGCAAAATGAATAACGACTTTTAATTTAATTAAGAAATAATTTTTTATCAATTTACGGGCATAAATATATCTAAATAATCGTAACAGTCGAAACTAAAATTTTAAAGTAAAATTATTTTATTAATATTATTTAATTTTATACGTATTCGAAACATATGCTCAATTAATATTAAATTTTAATTCACCGGGCAAAAATGCAAAGTTCGTGTCAATCAGATCGAACATCTCGTACATTTGCATCATATCATGAATGAATAAACTATCAGCGAGAAAATACCAGAGTTTTAAGATGAATCGATTAGCATAGTAAACGATTCAATTTTTTTTTTTTTTTATTCTATTTTGGTTTTTTACAATTTGTCCTTATGGATATTTGGCAAAGTGTTATATCTTATTGGTGAAAAAAAAATAAAATAAAAATAAATATAGCATGTGGGTGGCTACCCCCAGCGGGGTGCCAGCTTCGTTTTTTCTAAGTTATATCTTTTATGATAAACGATTTAATGAAAGAATTAACTAACGAATGTCTAAATAACAGAAGCATAGAATGGGAGTGAGTTCTCGAGGATAGCTGACATTCCTAATCTCACGTGCACATTAATCACTTACGATACGTATTATACATATATAGGAGTAGCCTCTTTTGTAGATGTTAATTCGTCTCTACGTTTTCTTCTGTGTAATTCCGGTGTTTCAGTAGTCTAGTTACAATCAAATTACAATAGAGTTATTTCGAGAAAAAACATAATTCCGCATTCTGCTAATATAAATGTAATATTGGGAAATAGATGGATCACCTGTTTCGAATGCTTCTCGTTTATTATTATTGTTGAAGTGATCGCCACTTCTGAGAAAACTCTACATCTGGTCTTCGGTTTCTCAAGCGCTGAGGTCATCGATAGCGCGTAGATAGCGCACAAAAGAATGCGTCGATGACAGACCATAAACGGTACACGTGCGACGTTGGTTTCGGCAGTTCTTTTAGTCTCAGGGTAACGTTGCTGGCGAGAGGTTCTGGATCGGCTTACATTGTATTTCACATTTTGTACTTTATTATTCACAATATATATACTTTCAATACCTTACAATTTACCCACGCTGTTACGTCGAGTAACACTCTCCTCCGCGGGGTCTACCACCGCGGGCAGGTCAGCAACCAGATGTACACATATTATCGCGTGTCACCTACGATAATCTCACGGATCTATCCTTTTGTTTATTACGGAAACGTTCGTTTTGTCACATATGATGCTTTGGGTCGCGAGGTTTATTATGGGTCATGTTTTTAACCGTCGCCCGCGGTCCGCCGGCGTCGTATACCCATAGTTTCACCTTCTAGACAAAAACATACAAACAATCGACGAGCGTATGGTTGCCGCCTGACCGCGAGTTTTTCGAAAAGGTCGATTACGGTTTGTTTATTTTCATAAGGGCATCGCCCTACGTGATCAACGGTGAGTACAGTGACCTGATCCTAAGGTAGTGGGAGTTGTTTATCCGAAATATAAAGAATCGGCCTAATATCGTCAGATTATTACGAAGAATCAGTCGGAACAGTCGCATTCGGATAAGCAACCTCCTCAGGTACACTGTACAAAATCGAACTCGCACTTTCTAGTGATTAATTATTCGTTCTATCGAAGAGTCAGTATCTTGGGCTCTAACGCGCTAATACCTAAACCCTCGGGTAAGACTTAGAAATAATCTGTGTACGTTCCACGTGTTGTTAAAGGTGAGAAATAAAATATATATTAGATAACTGTAGACTACAGTTATTCCAACCCAACCACCCTTATTATCGTAACAGAAATCAGGGGATCGCCCTGCTCGCGGTGTCGATTAATATCGTAACGGGAATTTACGACTCCCGTTGACTCGTCTCAAAGCGAACGCGTCTCCCCGCGTCTGGACGAAAATACATGGTCCTTCGAGCCGGATTCACGTGCCAGTAAAAAGTGATCCTAACAGTAAACATACAGTGCTACGTGATCCCATCACCATTCTACAACACGCTTGGACGCCAGAAATCAGCAACGTAAGTTTTAATTCTAACTACGGCAACAATCATGCCGACCATGGCAAAAAGCAACAACATAAGAACAAGGCGCGACAAGCAATTCGAAGTTGCCCTCAAGCATCTACGGACGAGCATTGATGACTCTGATCAATCCACCGCACCACGCATCACGTGTGTGAGCTTATTGCAATCCCAGCTTCAAGATGCTTGGCAACGATTTCAGTCCTGCCAACACGAGTTAGAAGACCTGGACGACGAAGACATCGCGCAGGAAGAGCAGGCCTGGAAGGATTACATAAAAAACAATTATCCACCGGTCTGACGCCATCAAATCACGAATTGGAAACCAGATCAGAACAGACCGCCGTCAAACTGCCAGACATCCAGTTGCCCATCTTCGACGGCACTATTGAAAATTGGAAGTCCTTTTACGACACGTTTGTGTCCGCCATCGATCAAAATAAGAACCTGACGCAAGTACAGAAATACCACCACCTACGATCGTACGTGACCGGTAAGGCTGCGAGATGTATAAGTTCATTAGATATAACCGAGTCCAATTATGCAATTGCACTTAAAATATTAAAGACCAAATTTGATTATCACCGTCGAATATGTATGCGGCATTGGCATCTGATACTTGATTATCCTAAGATATCAAAGGAAACACCTGAAGCCATAGATGATTTTCTGGAGACGGTAAAACTGAACTTGGCCGCATTAGAGAAACTAGAGGAACCAATCACTTCGAATGTTGTTTTGGTCGATCTACTCACCTCGAAGTTACCCTCATCCACTATAAGCTTATGGCATCACACCTTGCCCGATAAAAGGGTGCCCTCGTATACGCATCTGATGGATTTTCTGGCGGCACGGACCAACGGCGATCAGCCCCTTCCGAGATCACCGGAAACAAAGGAGTCGACTCATCACCGTCCTAGCCGTCAACGCCGCTCATCACGAGGACAAACTTTCACCACCTCAAAGAGGACACGGACCTATCATCTCTGCCACGGACCTCATGAATTAAAGAATTGTCAGCTTTTCCAAGCAAGGACGGCCAAGACACGAATTGAACTAGTTAAGGAGGCATCGTTATGCACCAATTGCCTAGGCACAGGACACACAGTCAAACAATGCTCCGCTGGATCATGCCGCATTTGTCAACAACGCCATCATACTCTTCTCCATCGAGACGACATTCAGGTAAGGAAAGGGGTAGTGAACATGCGATCTCCCGGTAGTAGGTCATCCAGTGATCGATCATCAAGCGGAAGATCATCAAGCGGTCGGTCGTCGAGCAGTCATTCATCGAATAGCCGGTCCGACAAAAGCCGATCTCCCGGCGGATCACCTATACGTCGTCGTACTCCCCGATCGAGACGTACTTCCAAAGCGAAGCGACAACCTACTCTCCATCACCAGCCACGCACAACGCGACCCAACTCTGTCGAATCGAACAGATCCTCCAAAGAATCGAAGCCAAGAGGTAAGTGACTAGTGAATAAGAGGATCGAAGAAGCAAACGAGGATTCAGATACCTCCCCCCAAGCCTCAGTCACGCATGATCTGATAGTCACTGCTAAAATCAACCTTTTAAATAACCGGGCGCAGCCTGTCCGAGCTAGAGCGTTGCTGGACACCGGATCCAGTACTAATTTCATGACAGAAAAGCTCGCTCGCTCACTTGCCATCAAACAAAGGAAATGTTCAATACCGATCGGAGCGCTAGACAATTTAAATACCATTGCTAAGCGCCAAATCACGGATACCTTTACTTCTGTAGACGGCACCTACCGACGGACAGTGACCTTTTTAGTCATACCCACAATATCGCCCGCGGTTCCAGACCAATCTATCGATCGATCCCTGATCCACATACCTAAGAACGTGCAACTAGCTGATCCAGAATTCCACAAGTCAAGCCCGATCGAAGTATTATTAAGCGCTGGACCAACGTTAGCATCGTTATGCATCGGGCAAATCAGACTAAATACGACAAACGACACTGGGTTATGTTTACAAAAGACACGATTCGGCTGGGTCATCGGGGGGAGCCCTAACACACAAGCGGCTACACAGTCGCTTCATGTAAACACTACGGATTTGCAAGTGGATCTAGCGCGTTTCTGGGAACTCGATGAAGGACCCTCCACTGTGCATCTATCAGAATCCGAAAGAGCCTGTGAGGAGCATTTCCGAGATCATGTACGCCGCACCAAAGAAGGGCGATATATCGTGGCCCTACCATTCAACGACAGGCTTCCGTCATTGGGAACATCGAAGGCCGTAGCGATGAAGAGACTTAATTCACTTCATCGGCGATTCCAACGCGACAAATCTTTTGAAACGGCGTATCGTGCGGTAATAGAGGAATATCTGGACTTGGGTCACATGAGTAAGGTTATATCCACTTCTTCCCCAGCTAACGGATACTATTTACCACACCACGGCGTAATCAAGGAATCAAGCAACACCACCAAGCTCCGAGTTGTGTTCGACGGTTCAGCACCCAGCACTACCGGCGTCTCATTGAACGATACTCTTCACATCGGTCCAAAGCTACAGGAGGATCTGGTTAGCATCTTATTGAGATTTCGCTCTCACCAGTACGTCCTGACGGGTGATATTGAAAAGATGTATCGTCAAATCCTAGTGAGACCTGAAGATCGGAAATATCAATATATTCTGTGGAGCAATTCCGAGGGCGACATCGAAACCTATCGACTCAACACCGTGACCTTCGGGTTATCGGCAGCACCATACCTGGCACTACGATGCCTAAAACAATTAGCCGACGACGAAGGGCATCGATTCCCACGCGCATCATCGATTCTAAAACGTGATTTCTACGTCGACGACGCTCTCACCGGGGCTGATACGAAGGAAGAAGTAGTATCAATCCGAAGAGAGCTAACCGCACTGTTACTATCCGCAGGGTTAAATATTAGAGAGTGGGCCTCCAACGACCCAGATATACTCCGTGGGATATCCGAAAGCGAAAAACACAGAAGATTGCAGCTGGGGGAGTCTACAACCCTGAAAACTTTGGGGGTATTATGGGATTCACACGACGACGTAATCCTCTACTCTGTAGACGCCGAAACCAACATATCAAAGGTCACCAAGCGTTCAATCAGTTCGGTGATAGCCCGAATATATGATCCGCTTGGATTACTCGCGCCAGTGATCGTCCGAGCGAAGATTCTACTCCAACGAGTCTGGGCATTAAAGATGGATTGGGACGAGTCACTGCCATCCGATCTACACTCAGAGTGGAAACGATATTATTCACAATTAACATTGTTGAATAACATCCGGTTTCCCCGCAAAGCCATTATTCGAACCGCCGTTCACATTGAACTTCACGGTTTTTGCGACGCCAGCGAAAAGGCGTACGGAGCCTGTGTGTATGTTCGCACGATCAATGCTGACGGAATCATTCAGATCGTATTGCTAACAGCGCGATCCAAGGTAGCACCACTCAAAACCCTGACCATACCAAGGCTAGAATTAAGCGGAGCGTTACTCCTTACCTCGTTAATGGCCGTAATTAAAGAGTCATTAGCAACTCGGATTTCCCGAACCATTTACTGGACGGACTCTTCCATCGTGCTTCAGTGGATAAAATCTTCCCCACATACCCTTAAGACTTTCGTCGCGAACAGGGTATCTGAAATTCAAAGGAAAACCAATGTCGATGAATGGCGACATGTGCCCACCAACGACAATCCAGCGGACTTGATCTCCCGAGGTCAAATGCCCAAGGAATTTTTAAACCAGGCCATATGGGAAAACGGACCGGAGTGGCTCAATCAAACCGAAGAGAAGTGGTCGAATTGGAGCCCCCCAACGACGGACGAAGTTCCAGAACAAAAGGGAACGATCTGTCTCGCTAGCAACACGACAGACCCGTCTATCTTAGACCGATATTCTTCCTGGCCGAAACTTGTAAGAGTCGTCGCTCGATGCCTACGTTGGAGAACCAAACAAAATCGATCAACACCGCTAACGGTAGATGAAATCAATTCGTCCCATGACAAATTGATACGCATGGTGCAAAATGCATATTTCCCGAATGAAATTCGCAAGCTCCAGAAGGATCCGCTAAAAGGAGTGGGAGGGAAGCTACAAAGTCTAAATCCCTTCATCGACAAAGAGGGGGTCTTACGAGTCGGAGGAAGACTCAGCAACTCGCCGATCCCCTTCCACCAAAAGCATCCAATCATTCTCCCAAAAGCTCCAATTACGAAACGAATTATTCAGAATGAACATATTCACAATCATCATGCTGGACTACAATCAACATTATACGCAGTGAGGCAACGCTACTGGCCGATCGACGGTCGTAGCCAAGTATGGCGAACACTCAAAGGATGTGTACGATGTTGTCGATCTAACCCACCTCCAGTAGAATACATGATGGGCGACCTTCCAGAAGCACGCATCACCGAATCCCGACCCTTCACCAACGTCGGGATCGACTATTGCGGTCCTTTCTTCATCAAAGAAAGAAGACACCGCAACCGCAGCAAAGTCAAGGTCTACGTTGCCATCTTCATCTGTCTAGCGACTAGAGCTGTGCACATCGAATTGGTAAGTGACCTAACCACCGACGCATTCATAGCAGCTTTACGACGTTTTATAGCCAGGCGAGGACATTGCGCGACTATTCTGTCGGATAACGGTACCAACTTCGTCGGAGCTAACAGAGAGTTGAAAGAACTCCAGATGCTCGTACAGTCAGACGAGCACACAGAAAAGGTACAAAATTTTCTGACAGATAGGAAAATACAATGGCGTTTTAATCCGCCCAACACGCCACATTTTGGAGGTCTTTGGGAAACCGCAGTCAAATCATTTAAACGGCATCTAAGCCGCGTCGTCGGCACAGAAATCTTGACTTACGAACACCTCAATACACTCATCATTGAGATAGAGGCGATCTTGAATTCCCGTCCCATCACCCCGATCTCCTCCGATCCCAATGATCCGCCAGTCCTCACCCCCGGCCATTTTTTAATTGGTGATGCGCTAATCAGTTTACAAGATCGAGATTTCCGATCCACCCCATCAAACCGATTATCCAGTTGGCAGTGCATCAACCAAATGAAGCAACATTTTTGGAGCCGCTGGTACCGCGAATACATCACGGAGTTAACCAGACGTAACAAATGGAGCAAGGGCACTCACGGTATTCGCGAAGGCACCATTGTCCTAATCCGGGAGGACAATACTCCTTCAATGCAGTGGCCCTTAGGCCGCGTAATCAAGGTACACCCTGGAGCAGATGGGATCATCCGAACGGTCACAATTAAGACAGCAACCAACACCCTGGACCGCGGAGTCAAAAGACTAGTTCCTTTGCCATGCCAACCCGCGACAGAAGGGTCAACGGGGGGAGCTCATTCTTCCCATTAACCGCAAGGGCCTTTCACATCTCCACAGCAGTTCTCGAAGCGGACCTTCCTCGCCTTGGGGAACTCGAGAATAAACCACACTCCACGTCTGTAATTTGATCGGTACCCTCTCAACGGGGGGAGTATGTTACGTCGAGTAACACTCTCCTCCGCGGGGTCAACCACCGCGGGCAGGTCAGCAACCAGATGTACACATATTATCGCGTGTCACCTTCGATAATCTCACGGATCTATCCTTTTGTTTATTACGGAAACGTTCGTTTTGTCACATATGATGCTTTGGGTCGCGAGGTTTATTATGTGTCGTGTCTTTAACCGTCGCCCGTGGTTCGCCGGCGTCGTATACACATAATTTCACCTTCTCGACAAAAACATACAATGTTTTGACGAACGTATGGTTGCCGCCTGGCCGCGAGTTCCAGAAAGGTCGATGGCGGTTTGTTTGTTTCATAAGGAAATCGACCTACGTGATCTTCAGCGAGTGCGGTGGTGTGATCCTAAGGTAGTGGGGGTTGTTTATCCGAAAGACAAAGAATCGGCCTAATATCATCAGTCTATTACGAAGACTCAATCGGAACAGTCGCATTCGGATAAGCAACCTCATCAGTCACACTGTACTCGCACTTTCTAGTGGTAACTTCCGATACTCTAGAAAGAATACTCCTTTATACGTTGTAATTCTTATCGGATTTAAATATATTTAATTGTTCTACAACCGTAGAATAATTTGTATTCAGTTAAACCACCCCGGTTATCCTAATCGCAGCACGGGGAGCGACCACTTCGCGGCGTCGATTGATCGAATCATAGCGGGAATTTACGACTCCCGCTGACGCGTTTCGTCGAGACCGCGTCTCTCCGTGAATGGTCGTAACACTTACGATACGTATTATACATATATAGGAGTAGCCTCTTTTGTAGATGTTAATTCGTCTCTACGTTTTCTTCTGTGTAATTCCGGTGTTTCAGTAGTCTAGTTACAATCAAATTACAATAGAGTTATTTCGAGAAAAAAAATAATTCCGCATTCTGCTAATATAAATGTAATATTGGGAAATAGATGGATCACCTGTTTCGAATGCTTCTCGTTTATTATTATTGTTGAAGTGATCGCCACTTCTGAGAAAACTCTACATCTGGTCTTCGGTTTCTCAAGCGCTGAGGTCATCGATAGCGCGTAGATAGCGCACAAAAGAATGCGTCGATGACAGACCATAAACGGTACACGTGCGACGTTGGTTTCGGCGGTTCTTTTAGTCTCAGGGTAACGTTGCTGGCGAGAGGATCTGGATCGGCTTACATTGTATTTCACATTTTGTACTTTATTATTCACAATATATATACTTTCAATACCTTACAATTTACCCACGCATTTCTTTAATTCCACATACACCGAATAACCTTAACACTGATTACAGGAAGGGAATACCGTGTGGGCGAGCCACTTCCGCATTCGACCGGAAACTGCAATGAGTGCAGCTGTGGATCCGAGGGCCACGCTGAGTGTTCGCCAGAGGACTGCGTGCCCCTTCTCCCCGAGATACCACTTGTATCAGATATATCGGACGCACCAGAAGACGATTTCGAAATTTTCAACCGTGCCAGGGATCAAGAAATCGACGAGAACTTCTAAAGAACGATTATCGGCTGTTTCATGAAATTTTCGAACGCGTGCCTCGCGAGAGACTCGGTTTTCACGTAATCGCGTTCTTCTATGTGTTTCGCCTTTACCTATTAAGCTTTTCTTCCTTATTCGGAATTTGTTGATCGATATGAATTATACGTGATGATTCGTCCTTTTCTTTGTTTTGGGCCCAAATTGAAATAATTCATTTTAACGTTAACTTAATGATTAATTTGTTCACGTGTACTTCATGTCGATCAACAAATTCCGAATAAGAAAGAAAAGCTTAATAAATGAAGGCGATGATACATTAAACATCTACTATAGCTGTTAAGCGCTGATAATCACTATTCTGCTTTTAGAGGTTATCTTCTTTTTCTTTTTTTTTGATCGCGATAAAAAATTATAAATTCTTCAAGTGATTCCCGCATATCTGCATCAAGCATTACGCAATTTTCGGGTGAACATTGTCAACAATGAAATTGTCAACAATGAAATTGTCAACAATGAAATTGTCAACAATGTTCACCCGAAAATTGCGTAATGCTTGATGCAGATATGCGGGAATCACTTGAGGAATTTATAATTTTTTATCGCGACCAAAAAAAAAGAAAAAGAAGATAACCTCTAAAAGCAGAATAGTGATTATCAGCGCATAACAGCTATAGTAGATGTTTAATGTATCATCACTTTCATTTATTAAGCTTTTCTTTCTTATTCGGAATTTGTTGATCGACATGAAGTACACGTGAACAAATTAATCATTAAGTTAACGTTAAAATGAATTATTTCAATTTGGGCCCAAAACAAAGAAAAGGACGAATCATCACGTATAATTCATATCGAAATAACATACTCTTCAAGTGATTCCCGCATATCTGCATCAAGCATTACGCAATGTTCACCCGAAAATCATTTTCAATCATTTCATAAAGTATCGTGTCGGTGTTGTAACCGTAAGATTATATGTGCGCTTCAAAATGATTATATGCTAAATAAAAGAAACTCCTACGGTATGTCGATTTTCTTTCGATTTTCCCTTTATCCTTATATTATCTATATTATATATGTGTCATATACGTCATGGTTCTAAATCCGTGTGAAGTCAGGGAAATTCTGTGACCCAAGATAATATGGAAATCAAGAATAACAATATTACGTGGAGGTTTCGGTTTTGAGAAAATAAAACTTAAAAGCGTGTCAACTACATATGTATACGAGTTTGATTCTGGATTGGACAGAAATAAACAATTGATAGGAGATTATTCAACATGCGAAAATAAATAAAGAATATAGAATAACATTATTTTTTGTCTGAAATCTCGTTTTCGAGAAAGTCGAATTTGAAAATTTGTCAAATACACATATACCAGGCTAATCTTTTATTCAATATGTTCAAATCGTATTTTCTCAAAAACGAAAACTTAAATGAAAAAGCGATATTCTACATTTTTTCACCTTTGACTTATTTTTGCATAGAATAATTTCCCGTATTATACATCTATTTGCCTAAATACACTAGGCAAGTTTTCTGACTCGATAATTCTAAAAAACACCTCTGATGTAATAGTTATTCTATTATTATTTTGGTAGTTATTATTATTATTTTGGTTATTATTAGTATTATTTTGGTATGTGGTAGAATAAGTCATAGAATCTTCTTGACTTCATTTTTTTTTTTTTTTTCGTGGAGGAAATCCGCACGGACACCCCCCGCTTCTACGAGGAAGAGCGGCGTGGTAGTGTCGGACTCCAACCGACCAAAACCTCCACGATGACCGTCCCAATTGCGACTGAGGGGTGCCCGGGAACCGCTGTGGCGACACACCAGGCCCTCCGCGCACAAAATTCTGTCCATATTACGTCTCGCACTCTCCCAGGGGCCGTCCGGATCCCCAACCGGACTGCTAGGTGCCTCCCGGGTGCTGGAAGGTCCAGCACCTAACTTCAATCCCCTTCGGAGGTCGCTGCGGCTCTCGCGTGTATCCTGTAGGCGCGTCCACCGGCACCACCGCGCCCTCGACGGCCAATCCTCTCGGGATGGGAAGCCCGCTCCCTCCATCGCTCTACCACCTCATCTCGAGTACCCTCAGCCACGGCGCGCCATCTGTCGAGCAGCTCCCGTCGAGCCCGCGACCGTCGTTCCATCTTCGCCCAGCAGACCTCGAATGCGGAGATGGATCTCGCGACACCTCAGGGCCTGCAGCTCGAACGGGGGAAGCCCGACGAGCACCGCCGCCGAAATGATGCGAAACCCCTCGTAATTTTGATGGCCACCGACCTGTGCAATCTGCTGGTCGCTCAAAGACTACGGCTGCTGGCACTCAGGTTCCCTGCCCAGATCAATTGCTCGTACCGCGCCGGCGTACAGCCTACGCACTCCGACACCGGGCACCGCCGCGGCCTCGTCGGCCAATCCACTCGGGAAGGGTAGCCCGCTCCCTCTTCCGCTCTGCCATCTCCGCAACCAGAGTACCCTTAGCCGTGGCGCGCCATCTGTCGAGCAGCTCCCGCCGAGCCCGCGCCTACGCGACCAAGGCCGTTGCACCAACTTCGCCCAGCAGACCTCGAATGCGTAGATAGATATCGCGACACCTCAGGGCCTGCAGCTCGACCGGGGGAAGCCCGGCGAGCACCGCCGCTGCCACCGCCGAAATGATGCAAAACCCCTCGTAATTCTGATGGCCATCGACCTGTGCAGTCTGCTGGTCGCTCAGAGACTACGGCTGCTGGCACTCAGGTCCCCTGCCCAGATCGATTGCTCGCACCACGCAGGCGTACAGTCTACGCACTCCGACACCGGGCACGCCCAGCCGAGGCAGCTGTCACGTAAAAATTAAGATAAAAACAAGAAACTTGTTTTTTTCCTAACGGGAGATCGAGTTCTTTATTTTCTTTTTTTTTTTTCTCAATTTGTGCAATACTGTTTTCGGTTCGCGATGATACAATTTTTTGGTACTTGAGTTAGTTAATAAATTTTTTTTTAGACTGACTGGATGATTTGTAAGGGAACATTTATATTGTTTTATTCGTTGGAGTGGGAGAAGTCTTTGGTCGTACATATATTTCGCGGAAGGGCTAGAGTGACCGAATGCCGTCCAGGCGCCTGAGAACGGATGCTGGTTTATCATATAGCTGCTTGATTTTCACCTGTGACATTCCCTCCTTCCTAGATTGAACTTGGTCCCTCAAGTTGTCTTCAGAAGACTTTTGTGGAATCGGACTTGACGTGGCTTGAAAATTACAGCTGATTCCTCCTCTTCCTCGAGGTGGTATGTATCGGTTGGAATATGGATGTTGGGTGTCGAGGCCAGGGTGCTTGGTACTGGTGGGGCTGTCGCATTGTGGCTGTTGATTACGGTTTCATTTCGGCAGCGCAATAGATCGACACATAATTTGTTCGGTATACATTTCCTGATGCATTCGTATACCCCTATTTTGTTTAATCCATATATACCTAGTATGCCTAATGCTATGTACCCTAATGTCTGGAGCGTGGTTAGTCCCCAATACTGTATATCTTTGATTCTGTGTTCGAAATTAAGGGTTTCTATCTCGTCGCCTATTTTATCGATCGTGGTTTATAGCCTTGTAAATTGTCTGTTACCTTTGGTGCTCGCTCGAGTTTATCTAACAGATGAGTGAAACTATCGTTTGTTTTGAGCGCTAGGGTTTTTGTTTTGATTTCGTATTTGACTTCGTTTTTTGTTTCGCCTATACGCATGTGTTCGTCTTTGTACAGTATATCGCAAGATGTATTGGCCCTTATGATAGAAGGCTTGTCAAGTTTTTGCAAAGTATGTTTCGTTTGGCAAATTGTGTCTATTTCTATCGGATCTGCTGGTATCGCAATGTAACAGTTGCTAGTTTTGAGTGGCTAATGTCTTCGATCTTTAGTACAGTTATTTGGCAATGTTCAATGTGAGGTTTGAAGTTTATTATTTCGCTGTGACAATCGGTTTTTAAGTTTCTGTCATGAATTGGTTGTGTTTTTTTGCGTATAGTGGTTCCGGCTTGATTCTTACAAAGTTTGTTGAGGTATTCGATATCAGTGTTTATAAATGAAAGACCTGAGGTTAAATATATCTGATGTTCGACTACTGGAGCCAAAAATACTCCATTTCTCTTACTCGGGATAGGATATATCTGTAATATGTTCCATTCTGTGTTAGAGACTAAAGGTACTATGATTTTGAAGAATATTTTGTCACCTATTGTGAAGATTTTAAGATCACTGATGTCGAATATAAACTGAAAATGTTCGGTTTTGGCAGAGATCGCGGTGTTGTACATCTGGTTACCTATTGTCTTTGCGTAATTTTCTAGAAATTCATCGGAGTCGAGTATTTGTGGACTAATTATTCCTTGTTTGCCTAATATCATGACGTTAAGTATTTCATCTAATTGGAAGTGTAAAGTTTGCATCGCGGTGTCAAGTTTCATGATCATCTTAAGTATAAATCTATCGATATTTGCCTGCCATTGTTGTTTTAATATATCGCTATGTGATTTTTCTAAGTGGTTTAGATTTTCTGAGTTTACAATTTTTCTAATAAGTGCTGTTTGATTCGCTATTATCGTCTTGATTTTATTATTGTCATCGAATAGTTTGTCCATATTCTCGTTTATGAGCGTAAGATCGGTATCGTCGAGAGTTCCGAACTAACTTTTCGATACGGAACTTATGATGTTGAGTAAACCTCGTATGCTTCGGGTATGTGTTAACGCTTTTAAGTGTTTTGCGAGTTGTTTTAGATTATTGATACGATTTTGTAATCCGTCTAACTCTTCAGCGTATTCTTTGCTGGTTGCACGTGAGTCTATTGTTAATTTATATGATTCTATTGTGCTTATCTGCTCGTATATGTCGCTAGTGTCTAATCCTACTATAACATTGGCAGTATCGCTGTACAAATATCCTTTTCCTATGTTTTCTACGAATACAGAGTTTCTTTCTAATGGACTAATATTTATTTGCGCGGATACTATTCCGGCAAAGAAAAGCGTCGACCTGGAAAGTAAGGTTTTAAACGTGTATTTTTTTGTTTTGAATCAAACAGTATGGAGTACATACTTTATCAATCGTGTACGGTCCTAACCATTCCACATCAAGTTTATGCCTTTTATGATCGTTATGTATTAAGACGGAGTCTCCTTCTTTGAAAACTGATTGAGGTTTTATAATTTTACGTTTTTGATCGCGCTGATATCGCTGTTTACTTTTGATCAACGTTTCGCGAGCGTGTTGGAGTCTAGAGTCCCATTTTTTTTTGCGGAACGTGACTTCGTCTGTGTATGTGCGTTGGGGATTCTTGGATATCGTGGAGGAAAGATTGGCTTGGTGTCCGAATGTGAGTTCGAACGGCGTGTAACCAGTGGAGTCGTGTATCATTGCGTTATATGCAAGGCATACAAAGTTAAGTTGATCGTCCCATTCTTCGTCCGAATTTCGCTGTATCGATTTTAACATGTCTGTTACTACTGCGCGTGTTCGCTCTAACGATCCGTTACTTTGTGGGTGGAAGGATGTCGTTTTGATATGTTTGATTTTGAACGCGTCTTCGTACTGTTGCATCAAACTAGATATAAAATTTTGTCCGCGGTCGGTTAGTATCTTTTTTGGAGCGGAAAAGATGTAAATGTAGTGATTCAAGAGTGCGTTCCAAATTGTTTCCGTTTACTGAGTTTTTAGTGGCACGAGTATTAAGTATTTTGTCAGTTCGTCATGTATGGATAGAATGTACTGATTGCCTTTCTTCGTCTTTTTCAGTGGGCCTAATAAGTCCATAGCAATTTTATCGTTTGGTTCGAAGGGTGTGTCGTTGATACAAGGTTCTTCGCATGACTCTATATGTTGTTGTATGCGTTTCATCAAATCTGCTACTCTGTGCCGTTCACGAATGCGGTCGTATGTCTTTTGTATACCGGGGTGTCCTACTAAATCGTGATTTTCTTTTAATAATTCGTCTATTTCCTCGTCGCTATATGTTTGGATTGGTTCCCATGCAAAATTTAATTCTTTTACGGTGTCGTTCAGGAATAATAAAATTCGTTTGATCGCGTTCTTCTCGATCTCTGTGAAACTGTCGTCGCCTATACCTATCTTCTCGTTTGTACGAACAATCTCGTTTAATTTAGTTAACCACTCGATTCTGTCGTAATTTCCTAACTCTGTTTTGGATAATTGGTAGAAAGATTTACGGTTCGGAATCATTTTGAGGATTTTGGGTAACACGTCGGTAGATTTTTCCCAATCGTGATACCTTTTATCGAGTTCTATGTTTGAATCTTCGCGTTGTATGGTCAGAACATGTATTCTAGATAGTGCGTCGGCTGCAGTATTATCTTTTCCTTTCGTATATTCTATGTCGTATTCATATTCTTCTAACTTTAATCGCCATCTCATCAAGCGTGTTGAGGGGTCTTTGCAGTTCTGTAGCCATTTTAGCGCTTGGTGATCGGTTCGAATGAGGAATTTCCGGCCTAACAGATATTGTCGGAGGCGTTTCACGGCCCATACTATTGCTAAAAGTTCTTTTTCTGTAGTGGAATAATTTCGTTCCGGTGGGTTTAGAGTTCGCGAGATATAACAACATGGATGTCCGTCCTGTGATAAGATCGCACCTATACCTTCGTTACTGGCGTCAGTCGTTAATGTGAATTGTTTTGCAAAGTCTGGGAATTTTAGTACGGGTGATGAACAAAGTTTGTCTTTTAATGTCTGGAATGCTTCCTGGGTTTTGTCTGTCCAATGAAATGGTGTCTCCTTTTTTGTAAGTTCGGTCAATGGTTTCGCGATTTTGGAAATGTTTCTGATGAACTTGCGGTAATAACCTGCTAATCCTAGGAAAGATTTGATGTCTGTGGGATTACGTGGCTGTTTGAAATTGCTAACGGCTTCTCATTTTTTGGGATTTGGCTTTACACCTTCGGCGGTTACTATATGTCCGAGATATTCTAATTCTGGTTTGAGAAATTCGCATTTGTCCGGCTGTATTTTGAGTCCGATTTCGCGTAAGCGTTGCAATACTATCGCGAAGTTGCTATTGTGCTCTTCAATAGACTGTCCGAATATTATAATGTCGTCTAAATATACGAAGCAATGTTAATTTATGAGTCCTCTTAGCGCGGTATCCATGATGCGTTGAAATGTTGCAGGTGCATTCTTTAAACCGAATGGCATTCTATTGTAATGATAGTGTCCTTGTGGTGTGGAGAATGCTGTGTATTTCTTGGTGTCTGTGTCCATTGGGATTTAGTGGAATCCGGAGGATAAATCGAGGGCTGAGAAGAATTTTGCGTTGCCTAGTTGGGATAGTATGTCGTCTATGTCAGGTAATGGATATGCGTCTTGGTCAGTTAGCTCGTTTATTTTTCTAAAGTCTATTACAATTCGCCATTTCTGTTTCCCTGAGGCGTCTGCCTTTTTTGGTACTACCCAGACTGGTGAATTGTAAGGGGAATCAGATGGTTCTATGATGTTCTTTTGTAGCATTTCTTCAATTTGTCGTTTGATTTCTTCTTTGTGGCATTCAGGCGGTCGGTAAGATTTTGTGTTAATGATTTTATTTTCTTTTAACGTTATTGTGTGTTTAGCAAGGTTAGTGCATGGTAACAAGTCGGTCTCTAAATTGAATACGTCGAGGTAAAACAGCAATATCTTTTCGAATGGTTCACGAAGAATTTTCTCTATATGCGAAAGTCTGACTAAATCTTTAAATGTGGAGACTTGATCGTACGTGTTTGAATTTTCGATAAAATTGGTTATTTTGGCTGGGCGCTCACCACCATTGATAAAGCATATCGTTGTCGGTTTTCCTTCCAGGTAGACTGCTTTTGACACTGCTTGTTTTGGAGATACGTCGTTTTCCTGTTGCAATAAAAGAATATTATTATCAAGTTTCAATTGTTGATTCGAGAGTTCAAATTTGAATTTAGATAGAGCTGGTAAACCGAGTATGCCTTCTTCTATAATTGGAAAGTTGTCTTCTACTACAAAGAATTCTAGAGTTTTGCCAAATAGTTTTACCAAGGCGTGTTCGTTAGTTTTAAATTTAGAGTGTCCCATCGAGAATTTTCCTTCTTTTATTATTCTTGGTCGTAATACGCATCTTCGCTTGAGTATGTTAATTTCTGCTCCGCTGTCAACGAGGAATTTTTGTCGTCGTCCGTCGGATCGTAAAAGTACTGTGGGTAAAGGTAGTCTTCCTGTTGTGGCGTTAATTCGTAAGTCTGGTCTATTGGTTCCTCTGTTTCTTCCTTGTGTGTCTCGAGATTGTGGACTGCCGGTGGTCTCGGAAATTGGCTGGGTGTTTGAAAATTTCTGCATTGACTAGAGACATGTCCGATCTTATTGCATTTGAAGCATTTTAATCGAGTCCTTTGGGCAAGTGGTATTTGTTCAGTTTGCGGGAAGTTTCTTGGCATTGGATTAGGTGTTGCAGTTACTTCTCTAATGAATGGGTTGGGATTATTGGTCGTTAGTCGTCTCTGCTCGGGGCGTCGTAATCGTTCCATTGGTTTTGGTCGTCGATTTCGATCTTCCCTGAAGAATTGCTCGATGTCGGTGGCTTTTTTTTCGGCTTCAAGAATATTGTATGGTGGATTGGCGAGTAGTAATTGTCCTATATCGGTTTTCAGGCCTCGAATAAAATCGGTTACGGAGTCTCTTAAAATCCTGTCGTTCATAGCTCGCCTTGTAATTTCGTCACAGTATTCGTTCGTTATACTGTATTGTAGCTTATTGAGTGTTCTGCGGAACCTGATGATGTAATTTTGCACACTTTCGTCGTGACGCTGTCTCGTTTCGCGTAGCTGGTCTTGCTGTTCCCTAACGGAGTCTTGGGTGGCTGCGTTTCGTCGTAGGGCATCGTACAGGTGTCCGTATTCGTTGATCGGTATATTGCGGATGGCCATTGCGGCTTTACCCGTGATTTTCCCGATTTTGATCATTTTTAGTAATAGCGTTTGTTCGCTACACATGACTCGTATTTCACGTACTTTGCGTATGAATTCTTCTACTCCGATATCGTCTTCGCCGTTTAATTGTGGAATGCATGTTATCGCGTCTTTGGCCCGTAAGCTCGGAGAGGGGAATTGAGGTAGACGATCTTCGTAAGAGGGATGATTGTCTGCTTCTGTTCGAATCGGAGCGTATGGTGGGGAAGTTGTATCTCTCGCGGCAACAGATTCGTCCATGGTAATAAGGGATCCTAGTTCTGTAGTAGCGTCGTGTCCTATTTTTATTTTGGAGATATTTTTGCTTAATGGTTCTATTTCCGCTGTACGCTTCTTATTTTCACTGTCGGCTATCCGTTGTGTCTCTTCTATACGTCGCGTAAGAAGTTCAATTTGTTTGGTAAAGGTCTCGTTTTGCTTTTGTATCGCGTCGAGTATGCCACGAATCGAATTATCCGTAACTCCGGTTGCAGAAACGGTTTCGGTTTGTCTTTTCGCGATGTAGACATGATTCTAATAGAACTTAACGAGTCTGAGCTATCGTTACTGCTTGGGCTCGAAATGCTTGAGAAACTTGGTTTTCTCCTACGGTAATGTACAAATGAATCCAGATTTCTAGCTTACCGTAGTAGCTATAGCCGTTGAGGAGTCTCTGGGGTGTTTCCTCTCTGGTTGCTTCTGGATTCCGAATCTTATTCGTACCCTTGCTCTGCGCTGACCGTAGTCCTCTCGTCTGGTTTCGCCGTAGTGGAACGTTGAAAGTTGCTGCAGGGCTTCGTAATAGCAAAGATTCGTAGTGGTCCGCTGATCCTTCGATCTTCAATGATGCGCGTACGCCGAAATCGTTATTTCGTTTACACTGAAGCGAATGGATCCTGGCAGGATCACCAAAATGTCACGTAAAAATTAAGATAAAAACAAGAAACTTATTTTTTTCCGAACAGGAGATCGAGTTCCTTATTTTTTTTTCTCAATTTGTACAATACTGTTTTCGGTTCGCGATGATACAATTTTTTGGTACTTGAGTTAATTAAGAAATTTTTTTTTAGACTGACTGGATGATTTGGAAGGGAGCATTTATATTCTTTTATTCGTTGGAGTGGGAGAAGTCTTTGGTCGTACATATATTTCGCAGAAGGGCTAGAGTGACCGAATGTCGTCCAGGCGCCTGAGAACGGATGCTGACCGGACGGTCACACGCGATAAGGCGCTCGGAATTTTGGTTTATCGTATAGCTGCTTGAATTTCACCTGTGACACAGCAAACGTCCCAAGGAGTTCGCCTCGACCGACGGTATTAGACGCTCGAAGTGAGCGCCGAATGTCCAGTGACTGTCGAGAGTCAGGCCCAAGTATCTCATACTGGTCCCGACCCGGATCTCTGCCCCCGCCAACCTCAGGCGATAGTCCGCCGGAGACGTCCCGTAATCGGCCCTCCGGCAAAACCACATCGCCTCGGACTTCTCGGGGTATACATCCAGCCCCAACCCTTTGATCGCGGCGATCGCGCAGGCCACCGCTAGTTCCGCCAGACGGACTGTCCTGCCCTATGTCGATCCCCATACTAGCACCAACGTGTCGTCGGCGTAGCATGTCAGCGCCGAGTCCGGGGGCATCGGAGCCCGAAGTACCGTGTCGTACGCGATGTTCCACAGCAACGGGCCCAGTACCGAACTCTGCGGGACGCCACGGCACACCGCCCTCCCCATCATCATTCCGCCCCGCCCGGCGTAGACGATACTACGGTCCCGGAGGAATGCCCGGACCACACCCCGCAGGTAAGTGGGCACCCGATGGAACTCGAGGGCCCGGCCTATCCCGCCCCAGGGGATGTTGTTGAAGGCGTTGACTACGTCCAACGACACAGCCAACGTCACGTAACCCCGCCGCACGGCCCCCTCGACGAGGGCGCGGATGTCACGGGTGAAATTCGAGCAGCTTTATGATAAACCAAAATTCCGAGCGCCTTATCACGTGCGACCGTCCGGTCAGCATCCGTTCTCAGCCGCCTGGGTGGCATTCGGTCACTTCAGCCCTTCTCCGAAATACATGATAAGTACAACCAAAGACTTCTCCCACTCCAACGAATAAAAGAATATACATGCTCCCTTCAAAATCATCCAGCCAATGTAAAAAAAATTCTTAACTAACTCAAGTACCAAAATTGTATCATCGCGAACCGAAAATAATACTGTACAAATTGAGAAAAAAATAAAGAACTCGATCTCCTGTTCGGAAATTGACAAGTTTCTTGTTTTATCTTAATTTTTAAGCGACACCGTCATCGCCGGCGCCGTAGTCGCGGATACGGAGGCGGCAGTGACCGGCCACTGTGGAGGCGGCAGCGGAGGTGTCCATCGTACGTTGTTGGATCTCAGCGTCTGTTCGCTTTCGTCCTCCGTGAGGCCAACCTTAACCGCCTCACAAGTGAGCCTTTCATGTCACTGGAGACGGAGGCGATCCTTAGCCCACCCTCGCCCGCGACAGCTCCGCCGCCGTCTCCAACGGCCGGGAATCGGCCCCTGCGTCGATGTCTGCCCCACATCCCGCTTTCCACCTCTTCCTCTTACCGGTAACGGTCAATAGCGCGGGGCTCGAATCCCCCGTGGCCGTGCTACCCTGAGATTCTCCACTTCCGGTGCGCCCGCCAGTGGCGGTGGCGGTGTGGTCTGTTTGACCAGTAGTCCTATATGCACGCCTACCGGGCGCGCTCTTGATTGTCGAAGCGGAAGAACACGACGATATTTCGTCGTCGGATCTCCCTCCCCGGCCGCCGCAACCTCGGCCCTGGGACCTCACCGGTCGTCTATCTTCTTTACCAGACGCTTGAACGCGTCCGGGGGCCTGGTGGACCACCCCCGGACGGCCACGGTTGCTCGATGACGACGCAACGGAGCCCGCTTTACAACCCGCGGCTGCGCCGGTACTGGAGTATCCCTCCCCTGCACCGTAAACGTTATTTGTTTTTTTCGACATTTCCATCATTTTTCTTTATAAGTGTATTCGCCTAGTCGTCAACGGAGTTCCAGTCCTGGTGCCACTCCGGACCAAGTCGACGCGGGTTGACGGAGAGCCCCACAAGAAGGTGAGGTGAATGGTCTTGACAGGTGTGGGACCATCAACTTCTCCGAAATTCTCCGCGCCGGATCGATGAACTGATAGGCGTGTAATTTTAAATGTAAATAAGTGTAATTTTAACAATAACCCTCAATGGATAAAAAATACAAAAAGTTTAATTACTACTTTTTGGTTTTTAAGTAACGTTGCACAAGCAAACAGATTTTACCAGCCATTTCCTACTTTTTTGGATAACTTCAAATTAAAAACAAGAAACGTCTGCCTAATTGTATAGTTGCATAGATAACACGACCTTCTCCACGAGTTGTAGTTTTCGCACAGTCAATGCAGAAACTGCATACGCAAATTTTACACAGCCCGCAGCGAAAATGAAAGAATTTTATAAATCTTTTTCTATACTTTATGGGCATTCAACCAAGAAAAGAAAATCACGCATAATATAAGTCATAAACTGTAGAACAACGCTCGTTGCATTTAGTTTAGCGCAGACAATTTTTTGAAAAAAAAAACCCATCTTGGAACCAATCGATCCTAGAAAAACGTCTTTTTCTTTAAATTACGTGGAATGATTCCAGAAATTAATAAAAGCAAGTTCCACGACGATAGAATGTAAATTGCAAAAGTTATTGTATTTAACAACAAAATAAAAATAATTATCACTGTATTTTAGCCATGCCTTTGAACGAAAACATTATTTTACCCTTGCATATCTATACTATAAGTCTTCTACATAGCGTAGAAGATGGGAGCATAAACTAAGGTAAACTCACATATTTTTCTTACAAATTAAAACTTTCCCGTTTCGTAAATTAATTAATTAATTTTACAAAAACTAACAAACGAATCGATTTGAAATTTGGTATCCTATTTTGATATGACTGATACCATAAAACCTCAATATTGTATGACAATTTTAACTAACGTTATAAACGATTAAAGAAAAAAATCTTTGCACTATTTACTAATGTATAGCATAAAAATTGAGCTTATCGTTACGTAACGAGTCTCATTTTATAGATAATTTTATTATCTACAATCTTCTACTGACACTTTTTCACGTATGGTAAATAATTTTTAAGATATAGAGGAAATGTAAGAAAAACTCCCGTTTTTTTTTATTTAATCGATATGATGTTTATAAAGTTATAAAATTGCTTGTCTTGTAGATTAGATTATATAGATCATATAGTAATATGATCTAATCTATATCGTTACGAATCATATGATACAAAAACGTTTCTACTAAGAATTTGTTTCTAATACAATCAGATTATATTCGATTATATTATACAATCAGAATACATATCAGTTTATTTCAAACAGAATATTCGTAGGAGGGCCGTTCCTCTCGTTTTGTATCGAGTCAGAGACCAGCTGAGCATCTTAGGAGTAACGATAGTGAAATGCAATTCAAATTGTATAATTGAGAAATATTACAAACCGTTGTAAAACGTATATTACTTACAGAATATCCAAAGTGAAACGGTGTACATTTGGCTGTATGTCATAGTTTCGGTTCACGATAAGGATCCCGATATTCTTCTTATTGATTCTTAGGAAACATGCACGTGTGACGATAACTCGACTTGATGATGCTGCACGACGCATGTACAATGATGAGGAATAAGGACGTCTTTCAGCTTCATTTCATTTCTGGCTAGTATCACGCGCGACACCTAGCTATATTCTCAGCTATATTCTTTTTAATTGAACCATCCATTTTTTAACACGTTAATCAATCTGTTAATCAATCTGCATTTCTCATAAAAGGATAGTAACCTTTTATGTCGAGAAACCATTATTACTGAACGAAAAACCTTTGGAAAAGCTGAATAATATAAATAAAATAATTAAATTTTAGGTTTTTGTCATTTTTTATCACTATAATATTAATTATTTATATTGAGGGTATTATAAATTATAATATTATATACTATAATAGTAATACATAATATTAGTAATACATAATATAATACATAATATTATATAGTGCTTCAAGTTAATAGCGTTATGTATTAAGACGTCCTTAGTGATGAGTCCCCACACTTCTAGCAGCAAAATGACGTTCGGTCCCGCGCGATTGTTCTGGCTATGGATATAGCACGTACATGTTCCGTATACTTTGTAGTTGCAGGCGACTGACTTGTCGAGGTAAGTCGCAACTTTAGAGTCGCGCGCGATCCTTGATCGCGGTAATACGAATAAAAATTGTGCCATATTCGGCAATGGATTTTATAATCGCGTGGCTAGTCGCAAATGGAAAGCACGCTTCAGACGGCAACGTTGGAAGACCAGAAAAATAAAGCTCTTCTGTCTCACAAAAGAAAGTATATGTATACATACATATGTGTTTCCTTATTCCTTCAAATTTTGGCGCTGCTGCGCCAATTTACGGCTATTAAAATATGGAGAGGACTTGGAGAGGTATTATAAGAAACTTTATTCTAATATTCACGTAATTGCTCGCCACGTGTGATACTCGCCAGAGATCTAGGGCATAAGATTTTCACACTCCGCTTCTCTCTTTTTTCTCAACGGAGTCCTAGGCCATCATACACGCTCGCATACATACTATGAAGGGGATACATACTTGTGTGTGGTTGTGCTATACGTTCCCTCGCTCTCGCACGTACAATACAAATATACCATATGCCGCTCTTAGTTTGAAAAACCTGACTACGAAGTGGGAAAGGTGATAAATGATGAACTTTTGACAATACTGATAACGAGTCAACAGTTCAGTACTTTCCTCAGAAACTTGAGGGAGAAAAATTACCTAGAGAAAATAATAACAAATTTGTTAAGTTTATTAATATATTCACATCGTAGACCGTAGGCGATACATTGTATGTCCCATGAGACATGCGACATGCCGCGAGACCAAGCACCGATTTTCAAATCTTATAGTTGGACATAGATACACAACTATCTTGTAACTATACTATAATTATCAGTACCAGAAGTGCGTTCGGTTGCCGTCGATCGTTTGGTAGCCGACATATTATCTTTGAAGAGAACGCTTTGTATATAGTAAGTATCTATACTAATAAATTACATGTATGTCTTTAACATTATTATTTTGTATAGTGCTTCTCCCTATAATATATATTAATATATAATATAAAATTTAAAATTTATTTCTGGTGACTTAAAGGACATAAGTATAACTTGTACGACTTGTGTATGGCTGTGCATTACGTTATTTGCAAATTAATTAACAACAGTAATTAATTTAAGTTTTTAGTATTATCGTAATATTAAATGATTATTCTTAGGAACAAAATTACTCTATACATGCACATATCTTAAGTTGCTAAAAGTTAAATTACAACAAGACATGCAATGGATTAATGGTGTACGATAATTAAAAAGAGTGTCATTTTTTATAAATTACGAAAAAGTTACTTATATCTGAACTAAGAAATGTCATAAATATTATAAAACGGAAGCAGAAGAAATAACATTGAAAGAGAGAATGAGAAAGAGTAATATTTTAAACGTAAAGGTTAGGTGTTAAATTCTACTCAAATCAAATAAAATATTTAATTAAATATAAAGAAAAGTTAAAGTATTTACTTAGTTATGTTTATTCCAAATTGTTTGTTTCGATATAATTTTTGCAAAATATTAAAGAATATATACTTCTGTAAATAAGAATATTACTTTCAAAGTTGAAAAACAATCATATAAATACTGATGTACGTGCATTATATATTCATAATTTTATTTTATATACTTTCTTTCAGATAGAGAAATGAACATTTTTTTGCTCATTAGCAGTTGATAGATAATGCTGTTAAATCATGTGACGTAATTTGATATGCTAGTTCCCTTAGATGGGAACACTATCTGCTCTGCATGTATACAACTTTCCTCTGAAGCAAATAAGAAGAGAAACCTTTGTTTGAGTCAATGAATTAAAAACTATTTGAAAGTGGTCTGTAGAACAGTATAAATCAGAGAGATGACAACCGAAGTTACATAGTCACAACCTTTCAAAAACTTAAAAGAATTATTGGATAACGTGGGTAATTTGAAACCATGGCCGGAAATTGAATAACTACGAGATTCAACTGATTATGTGTACAGTGGTTTAGAAATAAGCGCAGAAAGAACGCAGTTAGAAAAATTGGATCGAGAAGTACATCCGAAAACGTTGCTTTGTCATGATATGAAAGGTGGCTACCTACAAGACAGGTAATAGAAATCACTATATTTATTAATTCATATATTATACATAATATACCCGTGATTTTTCAGATTTATATATGGATCAGAATCTTATGATTCTCACCTATTTTATCACCGGAGTGTTATTGACACGTTTGTGTATTTTAGTCATCATTTCGTAACTGTGCCACCTTTTGGATGGATCAATGTAGCACATAATCATGGTGTAAAAGTTCTTGGTACTGTAATTACAGAAAGAGAAGGTATCTGGGATGTAATACTTGAATCTCAGGAAGAAGTAAGAAGATTTGCAGATGCACTAATACTTGTTGCAAAATTTTATAAGTTTGATGGCTGGTTATTAAATGTTGAAAATACCATTAAAAGTGAGCAAGTTAATAATTTAATTTATTTTGTAAAATATCTAACGGAAAATATTCATGAATCGATTAGAAATTCTGAAATTATATGGTACCATAGCGTAACCAACGAAGGAAAATTAAATTGGCAAAATGAGCTTAATAGTAAAAACATGTAAGCTTATTACACTCTTGTACTTTTACAATTGTTTCTGTTTGTAAATTTTATTTAATGTTCTAAATACAATATTTCAGAGATTTCTTTTTAAACTGCGATGGCATTTACTTGAATTATAACTGGACGAAATCAAAATTGGAAAACAGTTTGGCACTTGCAAAAAATCACAGCAGAGATATTCATGATATTTATGTAGGACTTGATATTTGGGGAAGAGGTTGTCCTGGTGGTGGTTGATTTGATTCAACATATGTAATTACAATATTACTTATTTTATTGTAGCATATAGTCATTTTATATTTCATTAAACCATTATAATCTACAGGCTTTACAAAAAATACGACACTAAGGACTTTCTGTTGCGCTTTTTGGTCCAGGTTGGACTCACGAATTTTTCGTATCTAAGACATTCGAAGAAATAGAAGATCTATTTTGGGCACAGTTGTTTCCTTATTTATATGTTCGTGTACCTATCTACGAAGAAGAAGTATTCAAAACATCATTTTGCCGTGGCAGTGGTAGCTTGTATTATCCCTGTGGTCAGGTATATTAAATACCTCACATTATTTTTAACAAACTGAATTTATCATAAAAGATATAACTTAGAAAACACGAAGTTGGCACCCTGCTGGGGATAGCCACCCACACGCTATGTTTATTTTTATTTTATTTTTTTTATTACCGATGAGATATAACACTTTACCAAATGTCCTTCAGGACAAATTGTAAAAACCAAAATAAACTATATATAAAAAAAAAAAAAAACTGAATTTATTACATGAATATATTATAACTGAAATGCACATATTTTATGCAGGCACTATATGAAAAGGATGGAAAAAGATTTAAACACAAATCATTTTACAATTTATCCCTGCAAAATCCACAAATTTCAGTACCTATACCGCACATGAAATTTACATCATCGCCTCAACTTCCAGTACCGAAAAGTGAAAACGATCGAAATGAGTGTTCAAAAGAACCGATACAATATGTTTATGAAACGAGGAAGAATGTTATTCGAGTATTAAAAAATGTTGTAAATATTGAAAATAAAATGCCAATGCTATATGTAAATAGCTTCGAATTTTGTAGCGAGTTTTCTTTCAGACGTGGTGGTTGCATAAAAATAACTACAAATTATCTTACAACTAGGTCATATCACAGGTGAAGGAGTTCTATATTTTGTAATTAAATTTATGATACTTCGCGCAATTGTATTTTTTATATTAATTATGTGTTTAAATTCATTTACAGACTATTTCTCATTAAAAATTAAGATAAAAACAAGAAACTTGTTTTTTTCCGAACAGGAGATCGAGTTCTTTATTTTTTTTTTTTTTTTTCTCAATTTGTACAATACTGTTTTCGGTTCGCGATGATACAATTTTTTGGTACTTGAGTTAGTTAAGAAATTTTTTTTTAGACTGACTGGATGATTTGGAAGGGAGCATTTATATTCTTTTATTCGTTGGAGTGGGAGAAGTCTTTGGTCGTACATATATTTCGCAGAAGGGCTAGAGTGACCGAATGCCGTCCAGGCGCCTGAGAACGGATGCTGACCGGACGGTCACACGCGATAAGGCGCTCGGAATTTTGGTTTATCATATAGCTGCTCGAATTTCACCTGTGACACCGTTTACGTCGGCAATTGGTACGCAAGTCCCGCATTATTTGATATATTACACAAAAATTTTACAAATGCGTGTGGCGCCGTAAAAAAGGGAAGAAAAGGAATACCAAGAATGAACGAAAAATTACAAAAAGGAGAAGCGTGCTTTCGCACGTTTGCAAATATATTAGCCATAAAATGACACGATAAAAAAGAGATTTTCTTAATTTCAACAATACATACAGAAGAATTTGTGTATGTACTAAAACACTACAGTGCACAAGAAATTTTACAGAAATCATCCTGTGTACATGACTGTAATAAATTGATGGGTGCTGTAGACATAGTCACCAGCACTATAAATTATACTCGCAAAACTTCTTCCGTATGATTGATATGTGTTTATGGAATTCGTATTGTCTGTACAAATTGAAAATCAACAAAACAATAACAATTGCGAAATTTCAACTGTAATTGATAGATCAAATTTTAAAGAAACATCAGAAAAAAAACAACAAGGCGTCCTATTATACCCGGATATAATCACTCTTTAAAACTCAACGGAAGATATATTCCTTCACTTTCTGAAGCTACAGGAAAAAATAGACCACGAAGATGTGTTGGGTGTGCGAGAAACGATAAAAGACGAGTATCTCGTTATCAATGCCATGAATGTGATGCTGGGTTGTACGTGTTTACATGTTCCAAAACATATCATACGAATAAATTATTAATTACTGTATATTGTTCTTTCACTATTTTCAATCGTTAATCAGACTCTTTATACCCATTAAATAAGTTTGTATCCTTTATGTAGAAATTATGAGTATATTGTTTAGAAGAAAAGTCCCTCCCTTTCTCTTCCAAGATAAATTGTCCACGCGCATTGTGTACACTTTCGGCACGGGTTCCACTTTAGTGGCGGTGCTACGGCGGATCGAATCGCCGTGGTAAAAGGGTTAATAACGTTTAGAGAATCTCAGGGCTGGCTGTCTCTGTTGACGGTCGGTGCACGAAGAGACGGTGCAGGGATAATCGGCTGGAGAGCCAACCTGTTGGGACCGAGTTTTACGCTGGCGGTTCCGCCTCCTCGTGGCCCCCATTGGTAACGGCGCGGCGCGATGCACGCATCGCGTGGAATCGGCCAAGCGACCTGCTTGTTCCCCGAAAAGATTGCTTCAACTTGTTCAATGACCCGCAAGAAGCGGGTAGGGTTTTTCTAAATCGCGCGCCTTCCTCCGGGCAAGGAGCGCTGGGAAGTAGACGAGAATCGAATACGAACACCTAGATACGAAGTCAGTACGAGTTCCTACTAGAGGTATGACGCGGTCAACCAAAAGGTCGGGTCGTGAAACGCAAACATTACTTGTCTCTAACCAAGCTCAGCTCGAAAACTAAGGCCGAGCGGTGGGATAATTTTCCGAATAATTCGATAAATAAGGTAAACCATGGCTTATAAGTATGTATGGAAGAAAGTTGTTCAAAATATTGAGCAGCAAAACCTGCTTCAAAGTCATGAAAATACGACATTTTTAGTTCCACCAAAATGGTGATTCTGTTCAAATTTCTTGCGATTTTCGTACAAACCCAAAAATATCGTTACATTTCCCTATTGATACTCTAACGAAGGATCTATCACATTGTATATAATAAAATATGGCCACGAAGAGATTAAATAAAGAGATGAATCTTAGATTATTTTCTAAAGTTTCATTACGTTTTTCCTATATAATCAAACAACTTTAATGTAAAAAAATTTGATCCCCTTTTTATACCTAAAGAATAAATATTATTTAAAAGAGAAAGAATAGCTTATGCAGTAAAACAAAACATATTATATAAAAATAAAGCGCAGTAACTGTTATGTAATAAAGTATACGGTTAGCTGATATGCGCATAGCCTATCACTGCCGGAAATTGTCAGCTGTCAGCTACTTAAGCAACGTAAGAGAGATTTTCTTTTGAGAGCTTAACAAGTGAAGGTGTTTCAGTAGCCACTGATTTCATCATCTTCAAATATAATTCAGTTCAATGTTATTTATATGAAGAATTCGATCATACACGATCGCTTAAGAAATTTTGGGGTTGGTTTCAAAGATGGATGTTTGGGTTCCTTACAAGCTAAAGGAAACGGACTTGATTCGATGCACCATCACCTGCATGGCACGGTTGAAACGGGGAGAGAATAATGCACATTTGGGGCAAATCGGAATGAGATATGAGAAATGCACTGTTTACACAAATATTAAACGTAAACGCTCATCAACAAATCGACCGTATCGAGGCAGCTAGGAAGGAAAATGGAGTGCCTCAGTAAATAAAAAATTATAAAAGAAAAAAGAAAACGCTTCAAAGGCCGCAATTTTACAATCACAGACAATAAAGGCGAATTTCGACACACATAATCTAAAGACATAAGACACATTTATTTCTGTGTCACATTTATGACACATATGTGACACAATTATGTGTCGGCGTTACACCGGATTTAAGAAAACTTCAGAGCGTAGAAAATTCCCCTACATAGAAGTCACAGCATAATATCGGATAATTTTTAGAATTAACAGGATATTATTATGGATTCAACAAGGTCTACTCTGTTAAAACAAAAGTCCTTATTCAATTATCAGAAAAAGAAATCCACTTCAAATACAGTCGAACATCAGAAGAGACTTGAAAATCACTGTGATGGACGATCCTCACAACTAATTCTACGATATATTTTACACGGTATTTACTACAAGCAGTTTAAACTACACCGCAACTATTTAAGGACCAAGCAAGAATATCTGCGGCGTATGCCCTGCTTTTTCCAACTTTACCTCTCAAGAGCTGTCCACACACCACCAACTACCGACCCTTACTTTGAATAATTTTAGTGAAAGGTTCCACTCAAACAAAACTGATGTTGCTATCAGAAAAATAAATCAATTTTAGATACAGGCGAACATCACAGGAGATTCGAAAATCTCTGTGATCGACGATCCGCACTACTAATACTACGGTATCTTTTATATGGTATATATACGCGACATTTACTGCTCGTAGTTTAAACCAGACAGCAATTATTCAGGAACGAAGCAAGAATATCTGCGGGATAAAAGTGAGGTTTTTGAAGAAGTAGAAGGACTATTATATGGACCAGGAATAACTGATTAGCAGATTATCAACTTAGGTAACTAAAAACTCATATTTTTTCCTACTGTAAACTTTGAAACGTGTTCTCTGCAATTTTGATTTTCACGATTTTTCTAAATTGGCGGGCGTGATAGTAAAAAAAACTAAACGACTTATTTAATTGAACCAAAAATTTTTTTCTTCAGTATTAAATTCTCTTCTAAGTGAAATAAAAAAGTTCGTCAAAAAGTTTATTTAAATAATTGTTAAAGCAGCCTAAATTTTTTTTTTAAACCAGCCAATATTTTTAATTTCAAATTTTTTCTGCCCTTTTTTCGTTCACCCAGAAGAAAAATATATAGTAATTTCATCTTTTTTTGATTTTTTGTTTCAGTCAAGAATTACGAAGTGGACCTTTCCCGCCGATTGAAGACTGCAGCGTAGGTAGGTAAGCAAGGTAAGCATCCGTACGAGATCACCTTGGTCGCGAAGAACGGACTGATTGCGATCAGAATGAACAACGTGTATTGCATTCAGATTGACAAGGAAATATGTCGGTGGGAAAATACCAAAGGTTTGGTCAGCTTCGGACCATTATTATGTCCTGCATGATTTTAAAACTAAGAAGACGAGACGTAATGTCGACAATTTTAGGTACTCGACGAAGGAAGCCGACATAGAGAATTTTATTTTGAAGTTTGACCGGAATTTTGATAATTTATTTAAGGATCCATGTGGGGCCTTATATGGCTATTATGTCCAGAATAACCCGTGAGAGTCCGAACAGACGGTCTCCACGTGGAAATCCAAATAAAGCGGTTGGCGTGGAAGCTATACCAGGGACGGCTGTCAAGGTGGAGAAAAGAACGGATATGGTGCTAAGAGTGTTAAACGCGGTACACAACAATGGTAAGATATCGCCGAAGTGGAAGGTGGCGAGGTAATCATTCCGAAACCGGGTAGAAACCCCGCACTTATATCGTCTTTCCAACCGATCAGCGTGCTTCCAGCACTTAGTCAAGGCTGGGAGCACACGTTTAAGTACCTGATCGAGGAAAGTTTGGATCTAGACCCTTTCCACGAGGATCAGTACAGTTTCAGAAGGAGGAGGAGTACGCTAGTCGCCTTGCATCGAGTGATGGAGTTGACCGAAAGTTGCAGAAAGAGAACAGGATTTGTGTACTCGCAGCAGTGAACATAAAGAACGCGTTTACCACTCTTAGTTGGAATAAGATCCTACTAGATGTCGAAGCAAAAGGGATGCCCCTAAAACTTTTGACGTTCCTTGACAATTATCTTGAGAATAGGAAGATCGTAGTGCAGAACACTGGGGGGACGGTGAAGAGAAATGTCTTCGCGAGTGTCACTCAATGATCGATACTTACGTTTATTGGCAAATACAGGAATAAAATACTCGATCCAATTGTAAAATCTGCTTCCTGACGCTCACTTTATTATGGGAAAAAAAGAGAAGAAACTCCAGAACATAAAAGATGGATAGAGTGAATTGTTTATGAATGTTCTGTCAACCACGAGAGAAAAGTGTAGGAAAAATGTGGGTAAACGCCGTGACTAAAATGTTTTTGCATTCAGAAAAATTACATGGCGCGAATTACATGAATCATATCGATACAAAGGCATTTAAAACATTAAGCGCGAGGCTGATTTTGATATGCTTTCTGTTCAAACGGCGTGCAGACGCAGCCGCGATCACTCGGCAAGTGCGAGTTAGAGTATAAGCAAACGATAATACACACATCGCGGTGACCATTTAGTTTCATTTTATACAAATTATAAATGAAAAATAACGAGATGAGTGGAGATGGAACTCATTTCAAGTATGAAAATGAAGCTAAGAGAGCAATGAAGTTGTTTATCAAAAGTTTACCAGAAGTATCCAGCAGGATTCTTTACTGATGGAATAAAGAAACTTATCACGCGTTGCCAAATATAAATTGATGCAAATGGCAATTATGTCGAAAAATAATTAAGATATTTTATAAGTAATGAATTGAATTTTCATTTCTTTTCTGTCTCATTTCAGTTCACGTTAAAAACGAAACTGCACCTTCGTGTCTCGCAAAATAAAATGAAAATGAATAGTTCGTGTTGTTCGATGATTCCGTTAAACGAAATAATGTTAACATCCATATATTTTTCGTGCGTTCATGTCTACAAAAAGCTAACTACATACATTAAAGGAAGGGGTTTAAAACAGGCGGATTTTTTGGCTACATTCTTATACTACGATATAAATATACATAACAATAAGATAGTTAATAATTATATTAAAACAATATATGTGAACAATATATACATACGTTCACCGCGGAAAGTATGCTGACATCCTACAATATGACCTGTTTAAATCGGTTCTTAGTTGTTATTATTATTCTTTTTTATCTACCAAATCTACCAATCGGTCAAAACTCGTGCTTTGTAAACAACAGTGGTGTAACCGATATCGTAACGTTTCATATCATATAAAAAAGTATTATCCTATTTATGTCGAAAAACTGTAAATTTTGTCGTATGAAAGGTAAACATAGGACACGAAGCGGTATTATGTTTACGTTGAAACAAACGAAAGACAAGGATAACGTAAACACAAGAGAACCGTTTCGTGCCCTTACCTGGCTTTCATACGACGAATTCAAGATAAGATATCTGACGAATAGTTATTTTTAATTTTCTCATAAAAAATACAAACATAGATTGATGTATGTATTTAAAAAAAAAAAAATGGCTCCATTTGCAAAAATAAAGTTGAAATGGAACCCTACTACTAGATTTACAAAAAAGTAATTTGCACCGTATGTGATGTCTTCTTTCGAACTAAACAATTTTTGTTAAATCTTTTTCTGTTAACATCAATCTCACTTGAGATATTCTGCCGCTTACTGTTTCGCCATTGGTTAAATATTCAGACTAGGTTTCTATGTATAATTGAATATCTAGATATAAAATACATATAAAAATTGAAAGTTTTAAACGATTTTGTAGACATCAGATTCGGTATATTATTCAAATTATGTCCATATTTAATTATAATGACTCGCAACAGAATCTGAGAACTCAGGTTTGTTTTTTTCCATTCATAATTTTTGGTTGATAAATAGAAAAGATAACGAATGAATATACTGTATCACTTTTTTAAAAATGAAACAGTGCATTAAATACGGACATTATTGCAAATAATACAGCAATAGTAGATAATAAAAAAGAAGTAAGGAAAAAACTTACCATTACAGCATGGAAAAAAATTTATGAAGAATTGTGTTAGTGGAATTAGATTCTTTGTGTATGACGAAGTGCATCAGGGAAGGATTCTTAAACAAATTTCGTAAAAAATTACTATCTATCGGATAAATACAATACGAGATTCAAAGAATAATTAATAGTAACAAAAACATAATTATTTTATATGAACATAATATTCAATTATAGAAATATTTATACGTTAAGTTCTGTGATTAGTGACCATTATCGATGACTGACTTTATTTTTGGTTCTGAATAAGCATCATCTCTGATGAAAACATTTTTTAGCGAGAGAAAATAAAATAGGAAGAACGATCTAACATTTATATAAAAAACTATAATCAATATATTTAATTAAAACTAAAACATATATATGTATAACATCACTCTTACGTTAATATAAATGTATAAATGCAAGTAGTACATTAGAGAGGAAAAATATAATAAAAATAAGAAAAAAGAAAAATAAATAAGAAAACTGTATTGGTTTCTACGACTTACTTCCACATGTGGAATAATCTATCTGGTTGCCGTATGACCCATCTTACAGACAGAACAAAGTTATTAGATTAAAATAATTCACAGGAAGTTTGTAATTCTTAAAATTTGCAAGTATAAAGTATTTACCCTGAATAAATCCTTTTTATAGAAAATTTACAAGTCAACTTTCGAATAACTAGATTTTATATTTTATCTAGCATCTAGCACTTTTTATCAATCGCTCAAACACTTGCTAAACACAAAAATTGTAACGTTCAAACGTAGGCAACTACTTCCTAGCACCTTCGCAATACCGTGTCTCGAATATGAAAGACTATTGAACAATACCATCCCTAATTTAAATAATAAAGGCAGATTCGTACTGCTTGTTGATTGGCTATCTTGGCTTCTGGACTATAAGGGGCGAATCCTGTACGCTGCGCAAATGTCTCTGCGCCGATTATATTTTAATTTTACTACAATACATTAACGACTTTACATCTTGAAAATTGTCACTATTACGCTGCTGATTTTTATATAAATATTATATATCAAAGTGCACACAATATGTAAATGCAAAATATATTTAAACTATGTAATAATTGTACAATATTCTACATTGCGAATACGATCTTAATTGCTTACCATGATCTTTTATTATAGTTTGTTTACTGATTGTCAAATCCAATGTAAATAAAAATCTCAATTAATATATATAACGTATAGAATATATAGTATGTGTATATATTATGTATATAATATATATATAGAACATATGTAAATATAGATATAACGAATAGAAGATTTATTCAATAAAAATCAAAAGTTTTGTATGATAGTATCCAATGTAATAGTCTTTTAAACAAAGTTATTTTTATGCTGCTATGAATAAATTGAAAATCTGGAAAAATCCACGGCCAACGAAGATAGTTCGAATCTATGGATATGGATGTATATGCTACCCTTTTTTTTGCGCGCGCGAAGAGAGAAAAAAGACAATATTTTTTCAAACGATAAAGTCAAACGCAAATTTATCTTCATGCTTCATGGTGAATTTCACATTGCTGGATTTGTAATCAAACAAGCCAAAGAAAATGCTGATGCTCTGATTGTAAACGCAGCCATTTGATTTTCTTATGAAAATAAATCCGTTATCATTATCGAATAAGATATTGATTTGTTAATGCCATTATCACGATCGACCAGCTCATCGAAAACGAAAGGACAGAGGAAAAACTGGAGCAAGAAGGAAAAAAGGATAATCCGAACTTATTTAGTAATTAAGCTCAATTATGTGGCTCAATGTAACAGAATCTTTTATTTTGTTGTTTATTTTTTTAAATACTTCTAATTTCACAAATAAATCCAAAAGACGTACAGAATAATTATATTTAAAATAATACAAGTTGATAGTCTCGTGATTATCACGTTCTCACTTTAGTTTTCGATATGTTATAATATATCGATTTCTTCAAAATCTGTACTTTAATGCGGGCAAACTTCACTTTAGGGCAAATAAAATTATTGTCATGTAATTACAATTATTCTCATTTAATAGTCTTCGACTGTGGAGGAAAGGGGCCGCGCCTTCGGAAAGCTTAAGAGGTGCTTATCCAGCGGATATTAAACGCATGCAAGTGCCTCAATAGTTACAAAAGATGAGGTTAGAAAGGAGGTAAGAGTGAGGACTTTCCCCCTGGGAGAGTGCGAGACGTAATACGGACAGAATGTTGTCGCAATAGGAACGGTCATCGTGAAGGTTTTAGTCGGTTGGAGTCCGACACTACCACGCCGCTCTTCCCCCTAGAAGCGGTGGGCGACCGTGCGGATTTCCTCCGCGAAAAAAAAAAAAAAAAAAAAAAGATAACCCTGTATATATGTCCATAGAGGATGCTTATAAAGATTGGTGCCTAATTTGAGGAGCCGTACGAGTACTCGATAAAACCAGCAAAAACGTCTTAATATACGTGGATAATAGAATAAAAAGAATAATATTAAGAATATTAGTCTAAAGAATATTAGTTATTAGAGTTAATAGTATTTAATGTATAAAAGCACAGATTATAGTAAACCAATTGGTTCGTTAAGTGAGTTGATACAATGACTTCTTGTGACATTGGCATTTTAGAAAGGCATCGTTTTATAACTATTATGTTTGGCATTGTATTTCATGCCTATAGAGGTTTATGTAGAGGTCGGTAAGGTTTAATAACGAGATAGTTCGTTGTTGAAACCGCCATGTATATTTAAAATGATTAAATAAATTAATATACAAACAATGTTCGCTGATATGTTCATACTCACAGATTCGCTGAGACAGTGTATATGTCGCAAAATAAGATCGCTAATGACCCGTTAATTAGATCGCTGATAATGATAATTCGTTTTTGGTTGCGTCCGTTTATTTGTACTGGTCGGGGCAGAGCAGGAAAATTCAAATTCGTCTTCGTTCAACGGTTGCACGTAGCGGCGACATTGTTTTGGCCGAAGTTTATTTATTATCACATTCTGTGTATCCTAACGATATTGATACTCCAAGGCAAAGCAACAACATGATTTGAATTGTCCTCTAGCTCATGCGCCGCTACGTGTCCTTTTATTTTTTCGTCAGTTACGATACCATGATATGACTTTATAATTTACAGTTTTATTTAACTTTGAATGGGCCTAAGCCCCAAAATAATAACTACTTTAGGATAAAGATAACGCAGATACATAGATGTTTCGATGATAAACGATAGCGATATGAGTATTTAGTGTTTTGGAAAGTAAATGGGCCAGGGAATTTCTTAGATTAGAAATTAACAGTACAAACTTAAAGATTGTCTTTGTGAGATCAAAACCGTATTACATGTTTATGGACATTTCTATTCATTACTTTCTATCGTACATTAAAATAAATATAAGAAATAATAAAAACAAACATTGACAGTGAAGCGATATTTCATACACGGTTCATACAAGAATTATTTAAGAATTATTTAAGACTTAGGAAAACGTATATACAGCAACGTTTCCATTCAGTGACGGTACGTCGGTGAACTGGACTGCCGAAACGAAAGGGTTAATAGCGCTTCAACGCATAGACTGGTGTTTTATAAAAACTGTTGAAGAGCCGGCTATAAATTTTTCGATAAATATTCACTTTTCATCACAAAATGTCAAATTAATATTTTACATTACTCCACAAATATATATAGTCAAAATGTAATTTCGAGTTATACAAAAAAGGTGAAAGCATTGGTAATGAGTATCGTAAATTTTTCTTTTTAAATGAACTCTCCATCGCTATATTGCCGTATTTTAACTGTTTTCAAGCAAGAGGCTAGAACAGTTTTTGAGTAACAGAATCATTCCAATAGTCGAAGAAGAGCTTTCAAAGAACTGGAAACATTCAGTTAAAGTGTTACTTGGGTGTATTTTGTGTATACAGTACACGCACTGCGTGGTGTGCGTTTTTACTAGTCACATTTATTATAAAATGTGATTATACTGTATAATATTATAAAATATTATACATTTGCAGAACTTTCGGACATGTACCTTTGCTGTGATACGGCGGTCGACAATAACGCAAAAGTTTATACGCCGAAAAATATCCCAATAGGACTATACCCATCGCAAAGGTATTTTGCAAAACGTCGCGTGGGGTTATTTACGTTTCTGAATACCATGATCTATTCTACGGCTTGTAAGAAGTAAGCTACCGCTAATGTATCGTTCGGATTGAGGATCACTGTGCGCCCCGCTGCATAGGTTAACCACTCTTCGTTGGTATAAGGTGGATTACTCACGTGCAGGGTATATTTAACTGTCAATATAAAAAAAAAAACAAAGTCAAAAACGCAATTCATTTATTCTTGATTTTCGTCTTATCTCGGTGTCAAGAATCATCTCTTAAATTTTCGAAAACATGTAACCGGACACCCTGTATACAAAGGTTGGTATTATCTTTTGTCAGGGTCGGGCTTGCTAGCTAGGATCGAGCTAAGAATAATATTTTGTTTACAAGAATCATTTGTTATAGCACTAAGGACATTCTCAAGGAGGGAAAGTGTTAAGCGAATGCTTTTCGTTCTTATTGAATGTCAGCGAGATATGCATACCTAACACAAATATTAAGGCCTAAAATTCCGCAGTCTGTTGAATAAGGAACAAGGAATAAAATTTTATCAACTATGTTATAACTACTCGATTTTTATTCCTTATGCGTTTTTATTTCCTTGGAAAAATCATCTAATCATCCATTTTTATTTAAATTTATTGTTTGCAATACATCTTAGTGAAAAACTTTTTATTAGTCTATTTGTAATAAAAAATTTTTCCCTCTTATAAATCGATTTTCAATTGACAAGAAAATATTAATAAGAAAACATAACGAACGATTACAATTACATTCATAATGTAAAATATTGTACAACTATTACATATTTTGAATGTGTAACAGTTTGAATATTATATTTTGCATGGACATATAGCGTCTTTGAAATTATTTGAACGCTCGCCATTGAAACATTAAAGAATAAAAATATATGAGATAGATTTTATATTTCAAGGTAATATGATAACTGTATTAGGATATAAGTATCAGGATTGCGTGTGCAGAATTTGAATTGGATAATATTTGTAGAAGTTGGAGAATACTCATTACAGAAACACGCAAGAAGAGAATCACAAAATAATCGGCCGCTTAGAAGTGAGCGATATTTACATTGAATTTACGCAGTAAATATTAATACTAACGAACTTAATTTGCGCTAAGACGTCATTTACTGATTTTAATGTTATAATCAGTTACGATTAATAGAGTGCAGACATGAACTCGAAAAGATCTGAAATACAAAAGTCCGAGCATGAAGTAATATTAAAACTGCATAAAGATGGAAATCTTACAGAGAGATAGCCGATCTCTTTAAGAGATGTAAATCGAATATAATACAATCCATTATATTATAAAAAAATGGAATAATGCTGAAAATGCTAAAAATACATAATCTTCACTTTCGACAGGATATAGATCCGAAACATTGAACCTGAGTTGTGAAAAAATCGATACTGTACAATACACGCCATCACAGAACCAATATATAAACCCAATATGATATTTATGGGATGGAATAGGTAGAAGACTAAATAATTGTAAAATAAGTAAGAAAACGACATGAAAACAGATAATTGCTTAAATATGGAATAATATTCACATAAATGTCACAATGTCCTAGAGATGTTATTCGAGGCAAAAGCGATCGAACTAAATATTAAAACGAGGTAAGAAATAGAAATAGAGAAACTTTTATAACTCTGTTTTTGCGTGTTTCTGTAATGAGTATTCTCTAACTTTTACAAATATCATCCAATTCAAATTTTACACGCATAATCTTGATATCTGTATCTTACTGTAGTTATGAGAATACTTTGAAATATCAAGAGCATCAGACACACACACACACATATATGTCTTTAATATTTCAGTAGCGAGCATTCGAATACTTTCGTGAGCCGTTATAAATAACACATGCATGTATTTTATATATTTTACTATACGATAACCATATACAAATTAGGAGTATAATAATCGTTATTTTCGGTATTAAAATCGTTATTGAACATTTATTTAATTAATCTTCAAATTGAAATACAACCATGTAAAATTAACAAAATAATCACATCTAGATTTTACAAGTATGTCACAAGGTAACTTCTGCGCAATGATCGCGCACATGTTCCACCTGTAATCCTAGAGCGTAGCCAATCAGCAAGCAGCACCACTCCTTTGTCTTCACTGTTATAATAGACATCGATGCTGTTCAATCGCCTTTCGTATTCGAGTCAAGGTATAGTGTACATCGTATAAAAATTTACTGAACGTTATAATTTTCTAATTTACCAAGCGTAACTTGGTAATGAGTATTAAGTGGAGAATTGAATTTGATTAGAAACTTGAGCTGCAAAGTTTCTATATAAAGAGATTTAGCGAAGGTAAATATTTTGTACATACAATTTTATAAAATGAAAAGATTCGTATACATATTAATTTTGTATAAGTAATTATAACCTAAAAATTTGTTTCAGGATGAATGGGGTAGTACAGTAACCGGATAGGAAATTATTCTACATGTAAAAGTAAGTCGTAATAGCAAATACAGTTTTCTTTTGTTTTTTGTATTTTCAATACATTTTTGATTTTCATATACATAACCGTCTTTCCTTTAAAGAAAAATTTACTTTCTCAAAGACTTTTCATACAAATTTGAATAATAACTGCTATTTCTGACGTCTTATTTCAACCTTTGTTTTTGTTTGTTTGGGCTACTGTATCGCTTATTTCCTTTTAATGTTTGCGCGCTGTACTAATTTTGTGTGAATAATTTAAAAATATATGAGGTGTTGAAAATGAAATGATTTGATGTAGAAAATTCTTAATTTTCATAAGATGGTTCTGAACTGCCATGACTGAGTGGAAGCAAAGAAACGAAGTATAAAATTTTTCTCCATAGAGTTTCTCTGTTATATTATTTTCTCCCGTTACTGTTTAGTTAAAATTTATTATTATTGCTTTATAACTAGCTTCATAGCTGTATTTGAGTTAATTACCTGCGTGTATCTTGTTATGTGCAGTGTTTTCCTGTCGAATTCTGTGTCCTCCTTTAGTTTTAGCCAGTAGCCTATGCCCTTTTCTTATTTTTTTTATGTTTCAAGCCTATTCTTCTTACTTTTGTTCTAAACACATATTCTGGTGATATATCATATTCTTTTTAGGAAATCCGCTTATATTGTCTTTATTTCTGCTCAGTAACAGGTCCTTACTCCTGTATTACATAGAAAATTTGCCATTGCTATTACCTCGGAAAGTTTTCTAGCTGTATTCCAATTATTGCACTTTGTCACTATGGTCAGTTCGCTATTTTCGTCCGGTATGTGATTTACTTTGTTATTACTTGGAATGTGTCTGTTTTTGTAAATATAGCTACGCCCTAGATATATCTTCATCGTATTTCATTTATTTCATTCTTATTTCTCTATTTTCTTCCTTTTTGCTCTATATTAATATTTTTAGCTTATCTATCTTTTCAAGGAGGTTTTGCATACAATAACTTTAAAATACGCCGTCTTTACCATGTAAATGTATTAAGTTTATATTAAGTTTATAAGAAATAACGCATTTCCTGTTATTTCTTTGTGTTGCTTGCCAATAAAGTATTTTTCTCAGCTATAAAGTATTGCGTCTTGTATTGAGTCCAACAATAGTATGTATATATTTTTCTTTTCACCATTATTCCTGTTATCTTAATCTCCAGCACTAGAAATATTGTAGTCGCAGAATTTGTTAGTTTCGAATCCTGCTTGATCCTCTGGCAGTATATTGTTATACACCTCTAGAATGTTATACCACTATATTGGTATAGCTTAAAAGTATCTCTTCCTTCTGTAGAACTTTATTCAAGAGTTGCAAGATTATTCTCTTCCTATTTTGCATTAAAGATTTAAGTATTCGTTGAGTAAAACTATAATTCGAGCTTAACAGTGTTAAAAGCCATTTTGAAACGTCCACATATTTAAAAGAACCAAAAACAGAAAGAGGTTATATTTGTACTATTTATACTTAACGACGAATATAACACAATAGCGATATTGGTTTCGTTACTACAGGATATCCTACGTAAAATCGGTTATTGGAACTTTGCTCACTTAAGGAATGTTTTAGATTCTACTTCCGTATTATACAGATTTACACTTGGTAGCGTGCAGTGCAATATCGCCTTCTTGCAAACATTTTTTGTGTTTTTTGGTAGTACTCGATGGATAAAGATGAAATATAACGATTTTATGTTTAGGAATCCATTGGTTCAAAAACATGCATTGGTTGTGTATTTTTGAAGTCTGACATAACTTGCATAAAGTTTGGTTTAACATGAGAAAGATTTAGGCGGTACACTGTTTTGTTTATTTAATTACATACAGTGTTTAACGTATCATAATATTGCTTTAAGACGGTTATATTAGTAACGTTTATATAGGCAAAGTTCAATGTACACTATCGAAAGTATTTTTAATAATATCTCGGAAATTACCTTCGCAGATTTCCACTTTACTGATTTCGATGATTTCTGAATATGTTATAGAAATTAACTTTTTGTATAACTTTTGTCTATATATATAATTGCCGTTTGGCCATAGTTTCCCAAATATGCGAAAAAATTTATCGATACCACTACAGTGAATTCTGCCTATAATTGTGCGTCTGTGACAACGTACGGCGTCGGCATTAGCCTTGCCGGCAGCCTTATGGCGACAGGTATAATGACCCAAATGAAATCTAACTCTTATCTTTTGTTTATCGTATAAATCTACACACACACTTACACGCGCGCGCGCGCGCACACACACAAAAGTAACTTATACATACCAACCGTTTAAGAGAAATAATTAAAAATAAAGAATATCTAACGAAATACTAAAGAATTATACCTGTGGTATAACTTTTACTTTGTAACAAAGTAATAGAATGCCTCAAATTTTTGTGATATAAAATTTTGCATTTTTCTGATGTTTCTTGAAACATATGTAATAAATCAGTCGTTTTGGTATTCATAGATTTTCTATATTATACTCTAACATACTTCAATACATTTTTCTATATAATTGCACACTTACTCAAAATATAGAGCTTAAAAGACAAAATTATGCTGATGACCCAACATCTTTGTAATCGACTTTATATATGTCATCTTCACATAAAATTAAGAGGATAGGGAGACATTCAATGGATACTTCAGTTCATACAGAAACAATTAGATGAAAAATCCCGCAGGGGACGATATTTTTTCTCACTTTTTAATTATATTATCAGTTAATTTGATTTTTGTCAATGAACACTTACGCATCCTTTCGCATGCAAATCTTCCCTTATTTCTGTTTCTTTTAATATTAGTTTTCTTCAAGCTCTTACTTCGACAGTTACTTCATTTTTCTAATTGGCTATAATATTTTAGGAAATTATTTAAAGAGTCTACTGATTGAAACTGATTTCTGAGCAAGTCAAGACTTCATAAATTCTTCGCCATGCTGCCACGGTAAGTCCGTTTCTTTTATCCACTCTTAATTGTAGGATGCGCTATTCCATTTAAAAAAGGTGATGAATTCCATTTATTCATTATCTTTCCTAATTATTATTTACAAATTTCAAATGCAAAAGACAAATTTCATGCTTGTTTAATTTTATATATAAATACTTCAGTATTTATATTAATTAACTAGATTCTCTTGTGTTCAGTATTGTGCATGATGTTAATACTATACCAAGTCTTACAAGAACAAAATTATCTAAAATCTCTCAATCTTTTTATATTGCCATATATTTCTATATATCAATGTGATATGGAGCAAGGTATACCATGTTTGAAGTCATATTAACAGTTTAACCTTTTGAAAAAGAATAGATGATATTCATTACGGAAAAGAAAAGCAGTAGAAAACCATTACAATGGTATTTGATGCCGAACAGCCGGCATAATTCGTCGAATAGTTTTGATTCAAATTGACGTCCTTGATCGATTGTTATTTTCGAGGGTACGCCAAAACGCGGTATTGCATCACGATAATGTCTCTGTGTATATTGTTGATTGGTTAATATGTTTTTTGAATGTTACAACGGGCGTGGATATGTGCCTGGTGACCTTACATCGCTGGCAGGGGATACATTGCCGTGTCCTGTTTCGACAATCCTTGTTTATCGACGGCCAAACGAAACGCGTCGTCACCAGATTTTGCGTGGTGCGTATCCCTGGATGGGAAAGCCCGTGTAACGAATCAAATACATTGTATCGCAGAGATTTCGGAACATACGGTCACACAGTTTCACAAGCTATATCACAGTATATTTCTACGGCTTGGTCGGTAAATTGTAAAAATTCAGTTGAAACTCATAATTCTTTATTTCAATGATACATACAAAAGATTGAGTTTTGCGTGGGAACCAATAAAAGAGTCGACAGAAGAAGAAGTAGATACAATTCTATGTGAAAACCATAACGAAACTATAGGACACCTGGGAGTACAAAAAACTTATCAAAGAATTAAAGAAAAATAGAAAATACCAGGATTAATGGAAAGGATAGAGACTTTTATCAAAAATTGCGATGCATGTCAGAAGGAAAAGCTAACGCGAATTGGACTCAAAGAAATGCCAGTCATTTCAGATACACCTTTGCAAACAAACGATCAAATAGCAACGTTCAATATTTGTATAAACAGTGCATTTCTCATATCTCATTCCGATTTGCCCCAAATGTGCATTATTCTCTCCCCGTTTCAACCGTGCCATGCAGGTGATGGTGCATCGAATCAAGTCCGTTTCCTTTAGCTTGTAAGGAACCCAAACATCCATCTTTGAAACCAACCCCAAAATTTCTTAAGCGATCGTGTATGATCGAATTCTTCATATAAATAACATTGAACTGAATTATATTTGAAGATGATGAAATCAGTGGCTACTGAAACACCTTCACTTGTTAAGCTCTCAAAAGAAAATCTCTCTTACGTTGCTTAAGTAGCTGACAGCTGACAATTTCCGGCAGTGATAGGCTATGCGCATATCAGCTAACCGTATACTTTATTACATAACAGTTACTGCGCTTTATTTTTATATAATATGTTTTGTTTTACTGCATAAGCTATTCTTTCTCTTTTAAATAATATTTATTCTTTAGGTATAAAAAGGGGATCAAATTTTTTTACATTAAAGTTGTTTGATTATATAGGAAAAACGTAATGAAACTTTAGAAAATAATCTAAGATTCATCTCTTTATTTAATCTCTTCGTGGCCATATTTTATTATATACAATGTGATAGATCCTTCGTTAGAGTATCAATAGGGAAATGTAACGATATTTTTGGGTTTGTACGAAAATCGCAAGAAATTTGAACAGAATCACCATTTTGGTGGAACTAAAAATGTCGTATTTTCATGACTTTGAAGCAGGTTTTGCTGCTCAATATTTTGAACAACTTTCTTCCATACATACTTATAAGCCATGGTTTACCTTATTTATCGAATTATTCGGAAAATTATCCCACCGCTCGGCCTTAGTTTTCGAGCTGAGCTTGGTTAGAGACAAGTAATGTTTGCGTTTCACGACCCGACCTTTTGGTTGACCGCGTCATACCTCTAGTAGGAACTCGTACTGACTTCGTATCTAGGTGTTCGTATTCGATTCTCGTCTACTTCCCAGCGCTCCTTGCCCGGAGGAAGGCGCGCGATTTAGAAAAACCCTACCCGCTTCTTGCGGGTCATTGAACAAGTTGAAGCAATCTTTTCGGGGAACAAGCAGGTCGCTTGGCCGATTCCACGCGATGCGTGCATCGCGCCGCGCCGTTACCAATGGGGGCCACGAGGAGGCGGAACCGCCAGCGTAAAACTCGGTCCCAACAGGTTGGCTCTCCAGCCGATTATCCCTGCACCGTCTCTTCGTGCACCGACCGTCAACAGAGACAGCCAGCCCTGAGATTCCCTAAACGTTATTAACCCTTTTACCACGGCGATTCGATCCGCCGTAGCACCGCCACTAAAGTGGAACCCGTGCCGAAAGTGTACACAATGCGCGTGGACAATTTATCTTGGAAGAGAAAGGGAGGGACTTTTCTTCTAAACAATATACTCATAATTTCTACATAAAGGATACAAACTTATTTAATGGGTATAAAGAGTCTGATTAACGATTGAAAATAGTGAAAGAACAATATACAGTAATTAATAATTTATTCGTATGATATGTTTTGGAACATGTAAACACGTACAACCCAGCATCACATTCATGGCATTGATAACGAGATACTCGTCTTTTATCGTTTCTCGCACACCCAACACATCTTCGTGGTCTATTTTTTCCTGTAGCTTCAGAAAGTGAAGGAATATATCTTCCGTTGAGTTTTAAAGAGTGATTATATCCGGGTATAATAGGACGCCTTGTTGTTTTTTTTCTGATGTTTCTTTAAAATTTGATCTATCAATTACAGTTGAAATTTCGCAATTGTTATTGTTTTGTTGATTTTCAATTTGTACAGACAATACGAATTCCATAAACACATATCAATCATACGGAAGAAGTTTTGCGAGTATAATTTATAGTGCTGGTGACTATGTCTACAGCACCCATCAATTTATTACAGTCATGTACACAGGATGATTTCTGTAAAATTTCTTGTGCACTGTAGTGTTTTAGTACATACACAAATTCTTCTGTATGTATTGTTGAAATTAAGAAAATCTCTTTTTTATCGTGTCATTTTATGGCTAATATATTTGCAAACGTGCGAAAGCACGCTTCTCCTTTTTGTAATTTTTCGTTCATTCTTGGTATTCCTTTTCTTCCCTTTTTTACGGCGCCACACGCATTTGTAAAATTTTTGTGTAATATATCAAATAATGCGGGACTTGCGTACCAATTGCCGACGTAAACGGTGTCACAGGTGAAATTCGAGCAGCTATATGATAAACCAAAATTCCGAGCGCCTTATCGCGTGTGACCGTCCGGTCAGCATCCGTTCTCAGGCGCCTGGACGGCATTCGGTCACTCTAGCCCTTCTGCGAAATATATGTACGACCAAAGACTTCTCCCACTCCAACGAATAAAAGAATATAAATGCTCCCTTCCAAATCATCCAGTCAGTCTAAAAAAAAATTTCTTAACTAACTCAAGTACCAAAAAATTGTATCATCGCGAACCGAAAACAGTATTGTACAAATTGAGAAAAAAAAAAAAAAAATAAAGAACTCGATCTCCTGTTCGGAAAAAAACAAGTTTCTTGTTTTTATCTTAATTTTTAATGAGAAATAGTCTGTAAATGAATTTAAACACATAATTAATATAAAAAATACAATTGCGCGAAGTATCATAAATTTAATTACAAAATATAGAACTCCTTCACCTGTGATATGACCTAGTTGTAAGATAATTTGTAGTTATTTTTATGCAACCACCACGTCTGAAAGAAAACTCGCTACAAAATTCGAAGCTATTTACATATAGCATTGGCATTTTATTTTCAATATTTACAACATTTTTTAATACTCGAATAACATTCTTCCTCGTTTCATAAACATATTGTATCGGTTCTTTTGAACACTCATTTCGATCGTTTTCACTTTTCGGTACTGGAAGTTGAGGCGATGATGTAAATTTCATGTGCGGTATAGGTACTGAAATTTGTGGATTTTGCAGGGATAAATTGTAAAATGATTTGTGTTTAAATCTTTTTCCATCCTTTTCATATAGTGCCTGCATAAAATATGTGCATTTCAGTTATAATATATTCATGTAATAAATTCAGTTTTTTTTTTTTTTTATATATAGTTTATTTTGGTTTTTACAATTTGTCCTGAAGGACATTTGGTAAAGTGTTATATCTCATCGGTAATAAAAAAAATAAAATAAAAATAAACATAGCGTGTGGGTGGCTATCCCCAGCAGGGTGCCAACTTCGTGTTTTCTAAGTTATATCTTTTATGATAAATTCAGTTTGTTAAAAATAATGTGAGGTATTTAATATACCTGACCACAGGGATAATACAAGCTACCACTGCCACGGCAAAATGATGTTTTGAATACTTCTTCTTCGTAGATAGGTACACGAACATATAAATAAGGAAACAACTGTGCCCAAAATAGATCTTCTATTTCTTCGAATGTCTTAGATACGAAAAATTCGTGAGTCCAACCTGGACCAAAAAGCGCAACAGAAAGTCCTTAGTGTCGTATTTTTTGTAAAGCCTGTAGATTATAATGGTTTAATGAAATATAAAATGACTATATGCTACAATAAAATAAGTAATATTGTAATTACATATGTTGAATCAAATCAACCACCACCAGGACAACCTCTTCCCCAAATATCAAGTCCTACATAAATATCATGAATATCTCTGCTGTGATTTTTTGCAAGTGCCAAACTGTTTTCCAATTTTGATTTCGTCCAGTTATAATTCAAGTAAATGCCATCGCAGTTTAAAAAGAAATCTCTGAAATATTGTATTTAGAACATTAAATAAAATTTACAAACAGAAACAATTGTAAAAGTACAAGAGTGTAATAAGCTTACATGTTTTTACTATTAAGCTCATTTTGCCAATTTAATTTTCCTTCGTTGGTTACGCTATGGTACCATATAATTTCAGAATTTCTAATCGATTCATGAATATTTTCCGTTAGATATTTTACAAAATAAATTAAATTATTAACTTGCTCACTTTTAATGGTATTTTCAACATTTAATAACCAGCCATCAAACTTATAAAATTTTGCAACAAGTATTAGTGCATCTGCAAATCTTCTTACTTCTTCCTGAGATTCAAGTATTACATCCCAGATACCTTCTCTTTCTGTAATTACAGTACCAAGAACTTTTACACCATGATTATGTGCTACATTGATCCATCCAAAAGGTGGCACAGTTACGAAATGATGACTAAAATACACAAACGTGTCAATAACACTCCGGTGATAAAATAGGTGAGAATCATAAGATTCTGATCCATATATAAATCTGAAAAATCACGGGTATATTATGTATAATATATGAATTAATAAATATAGTGATTTCTATTACCTGTCTTGTAGGTAGCCACCTTTCATATCATGACAAAGCAACGTTTTCGGATGTACTTCTCGATCCAATTTTTCTAACTGCGTTCTTTCTGCGCTTATTTCTAAACCACTGTACACATAATCAGTTGAATCTCGTAGTTATTCAATTTCCGGCCATGGTTTCAAATTACCCACGTTATCCAATAATTCTTTTAAGTTTTTGAAAGGTTGTGACTATGTAACTTCGGTTGTCATCTCTCTGATTTATACTGTTCTACAGACCACTTTCAAATAGTTTTTAATTCATTGACTCAAACAAAGGTTTCTCTTCTTATTTGCTTCAGAGGAAAGTTGTATACATGCAGAGCAGATAGTGTTCCCATCTAAGGGAACTAGCATATCAAATTACGTCACATGATTTAACAGCATTATCTATCAACTGCTAATGAGCAAAAAAATGTTCATTTCTCTATCTGAAAGAAAGTATATAAAATAAAATTATGAATATATAATGCACGTACATCAGTATTTATATGATTGTTTTTCAACTTTGAAAGTAATATTCTTATTTACTGAAGTATATATTCTTTAATATTTTGCAAAAATTATATCGAAACAAACAATTTGGAATAAACATAACTAAGTAAATACTTTAACTTTTCTTTATATTTAATTAAATATTTTATTTGATTTGAGTAGAATTTAACACCTAACCTTTACGTTTAAAATATTACTCTTTCTCATTCTCTCTTTCAATGTTATTTCTTCTGCTTCCGTTTTATAATATTTATGACATTTCTTAGTTCAGATATAAGTAACTTTTTCGTAATTTATAAAAAATGACACTCTTTTTAATTATCGTACACCATTAATCCATTGCATGTCTTGTTGTAATTTAACTTTTAGCAACTTAAGATATGTGCATGTATAGAGTAATTTTGTTCCTAAGAATAATCATTTAATATTACGATAATACTAAAAACTTAAATTAATTACTGTTGTTAATTAATTTGCAAATAACGTAATGCACAGCCATACACAAGTCGTACAAGTTATACTTATGTCCTTTAAGTCACCAGAAATAAATTTTAAATTTTATATTATATATTAATATATATTATAGGGAGAAGCACTATACAAAATAATAATGTTAAAGACATACATGTAATTTATTAGTATAGATACTTACTATATACAAAGCGTTCTCTTCAAAGATAATATGTCGGCTACCAAACGATCGACGGCAACCGAACGCACTTCTGGTACTGATAATTATAGTATAGTTACAAGATAGTTGTGTATCTATGTCCAACTATAAGATTTGAAAATCGGTGCTTGGTCTCGCGGCATGTCGCATGTCTCATGGGACATACAATGTATCGCCTACGGTCTACGATGTGAATATATTAATAAACTTAACAAATTTGTTATTATTTTCTCTAGGTAATTTTTCTCCCTCAAGTTTCTGAGGAAAGTACTGAACTGTTGACTCGTTATCAGTATTGTCAAAAGTTCATCATTTATCACCTTTCCCACTTCGTAGTCAGGTTTTTCAAACTAAGAGCGGCATATGGTATATTTGTATTGTACGTGCGAGAGCGAGGGAACGTATAGCACAACCACACACAAGTATGTATCCCCTTCATAGTATGTATGCGAGCGTGTATGATGGCCTAGGACTCCGTTGAGAAAAAAGAGAGAAGCGGAGTGTGAAAATCTTATGCCCTAGATCTCTGGCGAGTATCACACGTGGCGAGCAATTACGTGAATATTAGAATAAAGTTTCTTATAATACCTCTCCAAGTCCTCTCCATATTTTAATAGCCGTAAATTGGCGCAGCAGCGCCAAAATTTGAAGGAATAAGGAAACACATATGTATGTATACATATACTTTCTTTTGTGAGACAGAAGAGCTTTATTTTTCTGGTCTTCCAACGTTGCCGTCTGAAGCGTGCTTTCCATTTGCGACTAGCCACGCGATTATAAAATCCATTGCCGAATATGGCACAATTTTTATTCGTATTACCGCGATCAAGGATCGCGCGCGACTCTAAAGTTGCGACTTACCTCGACAAGTCAGTCGCCTGCAACTACAAAGTATACGGAACATGTACGTGCTATATCCATAGCCAGAACAATCGCGCGGGACCGAACGTCATTTTGCTGCTAGAAGTGTGGGGACTCATCACTAAGGACGTCTTAATACATAACGCTATTAACTTGAAGCACTATATAATATTATGTATTATATTATGTATTACTAATATTATGTATTACTATTATAGTATATAATATTATAATTTATAATACCCTCAATATAAATAATTAATATTATAGTGATAAAAAATGACAAAAACCTAAAATTTAATTATTTTATTTATATTATTCAGCTTTTCCAAAGGTTTTTCGTTCAGTAATAATGGTTTCTCGACATAAAAGGTTACTATCCTTTTATGAGAAATGCAGATTGATTAACAGATTGATTAACGTGTTAAAAAATGGATGGTTCAATTAAAAAGAATATAGCTGAGAATATAGCTAGGTGTCGCGCGTGATACTAGCCAGAAATGAAATGAAGCTGAAAGACGTCCTTATTCCTCATCATTGTACATGCGTCGTGCAGCATCATCAAGTCGAGTTATCGTCACACGTGCATGTTTCCTAAGAATCAATAAGAAGAATATCGGGATCCTTATCGTGAACCGAAACTATGACATACAGCCAAATGTACACCGTTTCACTTTGGATATTCTGTAAGTAATATACGTTTTACAACGGTTTGTAATATTTCTCAATTATACAATTTGAATTGCATTTCACTATCGTTACTCCTAAGATGCTCAGCTGGTCTCTGACTCGATACAAAACGAGAGGAACGGCCCTCCTACGAATATTCTGTTTGAAATAAACTGATATGTATTCTGATTGTATAATATAATCGAATATAATCTGATTGTATTAGAAACAAATTCTTAGTAGAAACGTTTTTGTATCATATGATTCGTAACGATATAGATTAGATCATATTACTATATGATCTATATAATCTAATCTACAAGACAAGCAATTTTATAACTTTATAAACATCATATCGATTAAATAAAAAAAAACGGGAGTTTTTCTTACATTTCCTCTATATCTTAAAAATTATTTACCATACGTGAAAAAGTGTCAGTAGAAGATTGTAGATAATAAAATTATCTATAAAATGAGACTCGTTACGTAACGATAAGCTCAATTTTTATGCTATACATTAGTAAATAGTGCAAAGATTTTTTTCTTTAATCGTTTATAACGTTAGTTAAAATTGTCATACAATATTGAGGTTTTATGGTATCAGTCATATCAAAATAGGATACCAAATTTCAAATCGATTCGTTTGTTAGTTTTTGTAAAATTAATTAATTAATTTACGAAACGGGAAAGTTTTAATTTGTAAGAAAAATATGTGAGTTTACCTTAGTTTATGCTCCCATCTTCTACGCTATGTAGAAGACTTATAGTATAGATATGCAAGGGTAAAATAATGTTTTCGTTCAAAGGCATGGCTAAAATACAGTGATAATTATTTTTATTTTGTTGTTAAATACAATAACTTTTGCAATTTACATTCTATCGTCGTGGAACTTGCTTTTATTAATTTCTGGAATCATTCCACGTAATTTAAAGAAAAAGACGTTTTTCTAGGATCGATTGGTTCCAAGATGGGTTTTTTTTTTCAAAAAATTGTCTGCGCTAAACTAAATGCAACGAGCGTTGTTCTACAGTTTATGACTTATATTATGCGTGATTTTCTTTTCTTGGTTGAATGCCCATAAAGTATAGAAAAAGATTTATAAAATTCTTTCATTTTCGCTGCGGGCTGTGTAAAATTTGCGTATGCAGTTTCTGCATTGACTGTGCGAAAACTACAACTCGTGGAGAAGGTCGTGTTATCTATGCAACTATACAATTAGGCAGACGTTTCTTGTTTTTAATTTGAAGTTATCCAAAAAAGTAGGAAATGGCTGGTAAAATCTGTTTGCTTGTGCAACGTTACTTAAAAACCAAAAAGTAGTAATTAAACTTTTTGTATTTTTTATCCATTGAGGGTTATTGTTAAAATTACACTTATTTACATTTAAAATTACACGCCTATCAGTTCATCGATCCGGCGCGGAGAATTTCGGAGAAGTTGATGGTCCCACACCTGTCAAGACCATTCACCTCACCTTCTTGTGGGGCTCTCCGTCAACCCGCGTCGACTTGGTCCGGAGTGGCACCAGGACTGGAACTCCGTTGACGACTAGGCGAATACACTTATAAAGAAAAATGATGGAAATGTCGAAAAAAACAAATAACGTTTACGGTGCAGGGGAGGGATACTCCAGTACCGGCGCAGCCGCGGGTTGTAAAGCGGGCTCCGTTGCGTCGTCATCGAGCAACCGTGGCCGTCCGGGGGTGGTCCACCAGGCCCCCGGACGCGTTCAAGCGTCTGGTAAAGAAGATAGACGACCGGTGAGGTCCCAGGGCCGAGGTTGCGGCGGCCGGGGAGGGAGATCCGACGACGAAATATCGTCGTGTTCTTCCGCTTCGACAATCAAGAGCGCGCCCGGTAGGCGTGCATATAGGACTACTGGTCAAACAGACCACACCGCCACCGCCACTGGCGGGCGCACCGGAAGTGGAGAATCTCAGGGTAGCACGGCCACGGGGGATTCGAGCCCCGCGCTATTGACCGTTACCGGTAAGAGGAAGAGGTGGAAAGCGGGATGTGGGGCAGACATCGACGCAGGGGCCGATTCCCGGCCGTTGGAGACGGCGGCGGAGCTGTCGCGGGCGAGGGTGGGCTAAGGATCGCCTCCGTCTCCAGTGACATGAAAGGCTCACTTGTGAGGCGGTTAAGGTTGGCCTCACGGAGGACGAAAGCGAACAGACGCTGAGATCCAACAACGTACGATGGACACCTCCGCTGCCGCCTCCACAGTGGCCGGTCACTGCCGCCTCCGTATCCGCGACTACGGCGCCGGCGATGACGGTGTCGCTTAAAAATTAAGATAAAACAAGAAACTTGTCAATTTCCGAACAGGAGATCGAGTTCTTTATTTTTTTCTCAATTTGTACAGTATTATTTTCGGTTCGCGATGATACAATTTTGGTACTTGAGTTAGTTAAGAATTTTTTTTACATTGGCTGGATGATTTTGAAGGGAGCATGTATATTCTTTTATTCGTTGGAGTGGGAGAAGTCTTTGGTTGTACTTATCATGTATTTCGGAGAAGGGCTGAAGTGACCGAATGCCACCCAGGCGGCTGAGAACGGATGCTGACCGGACGGTCGCACGTGATAAGGCGCTCGGAATTTTGGTTTATCATAAAGCTGCTCGAATTTCACCCGTGACATCCGCGCCCTCGTCGAGGGGGCCGTGCGGCGGGGTTACGTGACGTTGGCTGTGTCGTTGGACGTAGTCAACGCCTTCAACAACATCCCCTGGGGCGGGATAGGCCGGGCCCTCGAGTTCCATCGGGTGCCCACTTACCTGCGGGGTGTGGTCCGGGCATTCCTCCGGGACCGTAGTATCGTCTACGCCGGGCGGGGCGGAATGATGATGGGGAGGGCGGTGTGCCGTGGCGTCCCGCAGAGTTCGGTACTGGGCCCGTTGCTGTGGAACATCGCGTACGACACGGTACTTCGGGCTCCGATGCCCCCGGACTCGGCGCTGACATGCTACGCCGACGACACGTTGGTGCTAGTATGGGGATCGACATAGGGCAGGACAGTCCGTCTGGCGGAACTAGCGGTGGCCTGCGCGATCGCCGCGATCAAAGGGTTGGGGCTGGATGTATACCCCGAGAAGTCCGAGGCGATGTGGTTTTGCCGGAGGGCCGATTACGGGACGTCTCCGGCGGACTATCGCCTGAGGTTGGCGGGGGCAGAGATCCGGGTCGGGACCAGTATGAGATACTTGGGCCTGACTCTCGACAGTCACTGGACATTCGGCGCTCACTTCGAGCGTCTAATACCGTCGGTCGAGGCGAACTCCTTGGGACGTTTGCTGTGTCACAGGTGAAATTCAAGCAGCTATACGATAAACCAAAATTCCGAGCGCCTTATCGCGTGTGACCGTCCGGTCAGCATCCGTTCTCAGGCGCCTGGACGACATTCGGTCACTCTAGCCCTTCTGCGAAATATATGTACGACCAAAGACTTCTCCCACTCCAACGAATAAAAGAATATAAATGCTCCCTTCCAAATCATCCAGTCAGTCTAAAAAAAAATTTCTTAATTAACTCAAGTACCAAAAAATTGTATCATCGCGAACCGAAAACAGTATTGTACAAATTGAGAAAAAAAAATAAGGAACTCGATCTCCTGTTCGGAAAAAAATAAGTTTCTTGTTTTTATCTTAATTTTTACGTGACATTTTGGTGATCCTGCCAGGATCCATTCGCTTCAGTGTAAACGAAATAACGATTTCGGCGTACGCGCATCATTGAAGATCGAAGGATCAGCGGACCACTACGAATCTTTGCTATTACGAAGCCCTGCAGCAACTTTCAACGTTCCACTACGGCGAAACCAGACGAGAGGACTACGGTCAGCGCAGAGCAAGGGTACGAATAAGATTCGGAATCCAGAAGCAACCAGAGAGGAAACACCCCAGAGACTCCTCAACGGCTATAGCTACTACGGTAAGCTAGAAATCTGGATTCATTTGTACATTACCGTAGGAGAAAACCAAGTTTCTCAAGCATTTCGAGCCCAAGCAGTAACGATAGCTCAGACTCGTTAAGTTCTATTAGAATCATGTCTACATCGCGAAAAGACAAACCGAAACCGTTTCTGCAACCGGAGTTACGGATAATTCGATTCGTGGCATACTCGACGCGATACAAAAGCAAAACGAGACCTTTACCAAACAAATTGAACTTCTTACGCGACGTATAGAAGAGACACAACGGATAGCCGACAGTGAAAATAAGAAGCGTACAGCGGAAATAGAACCATTAAGCAAAAATATCTCCAAAATAAAAATAGGACACGACGCTACTACAGAACTAGGATCCCTTATTACCATGGACGAATCTGTTGCCGCGAGAGATACAACTTCCCCACCATACGCTCCGATTCGAACAGAAGCAGACAATCATCCCTCTTACGAAGATCGTCTACCTCAATTCCCCTCTCCGAGCTTACGGGCCAAAGACGCGATAACATGCATTCCACAATTAAACGGCGAAGACGATATCGGAGTAGAAGAATTCATACGCAAAGTACGTGAAATACGAGTCATGTGTAGCGAACCAACGCTATTACTAAAAATGATCAAAATCGGGAAAATCACGGGTAAAGCCGCAATGGCCATCCGCAATATACCGATCAACGAATACGGACACCTGTACGATGCCCTACGACGAAACGCAGCCACCCAAGACTCCGTTAGGGAACAGCAAGACCAGCTACGCGAAACGAGACAGCGTCACGACGAAAGTGTGCAAAATTACATCATCAGGTTCCGCAGAACACTCAATAAGCTACAATACAGTATAACGAACGAATACTGTGACGAAATTACAAGGCGAGCTATGAACGACAGGATTTTAAGAGACTCCGTAACCGATTTTATTCGAGGCCTGAAAACCGATATAGGACAATTACTACTCGCCAATCCACCATACAATATTCTTGAAGCCGAAAAAAAAGCCACCGACATCGAGCAATTCTTCAGGGAAGATCGAAATCGACGACCAAAACCAATGGAACGATTACGACGCCCCGAGCAGAGACGACTAACGACCAATAATCCCAACCCATTCATTAGAGAAGTAACTGCAACACCTAATCCAATGCCAAGAAACTTCCCGCAAACTGAACAAATACCACTTGCCCAAAGGACTCGATTAAAATGCTTCAAATGCAATAAGATCGGACATGTCTCTAGTCAATGCAGAAATTTTCAAACACCCAGCCAATTTCCGAGACCACCGGCAGTCCACAATCTCGAGACACACAAGGAAGAAACAGAGGAACCAATAGACCAGACTTACGAATTAACGCCACAACAGGAAGACTACCTTTACCCACAGTACTTTTACGATCCGACGGACGACGACAAAAATTCCTCGTTGACAGCGGAGCAGAAATTAACATACTCAAGCGAAGATGCGTATTACGACCAAGAATAATAAAAGAAGGAAAATTCTCGATGGGACACTCTAAATTTAAAACTAACGAACACGCCTTGGTAAAACTATTTGGCAAAACTCTAGAATTCTTTGTAGTAGAAGACAACTTTCCAATTATAGAAGAAGGCATACTCGGTTTACCAGCTCTATCTAAATTCAAATTTGAACTCTCGAATCAACAATTGAAACTTGATAATAATATTCTTTTATTGCAACAGGAAAACGACGTATCTCCAAAACAAGCAGTGTCAAAAGCAGTCTACCTGGAAGGAAAACCGACAACGATATGCTTTATCAATGGTGGTGAGCGCCCAGCCAAAATAACCAATTTTATCGAAAATTCAAACACGTACGATCAAGTCTCCACATTTAAAGATTTAGTCAGACTTTCGCATATAGAGAAAATTCTTCGTGAACCATTCGAAAAGATATTGCTGTTTTACCTCGACGTATTCAATTTAGAGACCGACTTGTTACCATGCACTAACCTTGCTAAACACACAATAACGTTAAAAGAAAATAAAATCATTAACACAAAATCTTACCGACCGCCTGAATGCCACAAAGAAGAAATCAAACGACAAATTGAAGAAATGCTACAAAAGAACATCATAGAACCATCTGATTCCCCTTACAATTCACCAGTCTGGGTAGTACCAAAAAAGGCAGACGCCTCAGGGAAACAGAAATGGCGAATTGTAATAGACTTTAGAAAAATAAACGAGCTAACTGACCAAGACGCATATCCATTACCTGACATAGACGACATACTATCCCAACTAGGCAACGCAAAATTCTTCTCAGCCCTCGATTTATCCTCCGGATTCCACTAAATCCCAATGGACACAGACACCAAGAAATACACAGCATTCTCCACACCACAAGGACACTATCATTACAATAGAATGCCATTCGGTTTAAAGAATGCACCTGCAACATTTCAACGCATCATGGATACCGCGCTAAGAGGACTCATAAATTAACATTGCTTCGTATATTTAGACGACATTATAATATTCGGACAGTCTATTGAAGAGCACAATAGCAACCTCGCGATAGTATTGCAACGCTTACGCGAAATCGGACTCAAAATACAGCCGGACAAATGCGAATTTCTCAAACCAGAATTAGAATATCTCGGACATATAGTAACCGCCGAAGGTGTAAAGCCAAATCCCAAAAAATGAGAAGCCGTTAGCAATTTCAAACAGCCACGTAATCCCACAGACATCAAATCTTTCCTAGGATTAGCAGGTTATTACCGCAAGTTCATCAGAAACATTTCCAAAATCGCGAAACCATTGACCGAACTTACAAAAAAGGAGACACCATTTCATTGGACAGACAAAACCCAGGAAGCATTCCAGACATTAAAAGACAAACTTTGTTCATCACCCGTACTAAAATTCCCAGACTTTGCAAAACAATTCACATTAACGACTGACGCCAGTAACGAAGGTATAGGTGCGATCTTATCACAGGACGGACATCCATGTTGTTATATCTCGCGAACTCTAAACCCACCGGAACGAAATTATTCCACTACAGAAAAAGAACTTTTAGCAATAGTATGGGCCGTGAAACGCCTCCGACAATATCTGTTAGGCCGGAAATTCCTCATTCGAACCGATCACCAAGCGCTAAAATGGCTACAGAACTGCAAAGACCCCTCAACACGCTTGATGAGATGGCGATTAAAGTTAGAAGAATATGAATACGACATAGAATATACGAAAGGAAAAGATAATACTGCAGCCGACGCACTATCTAGAATACATGTTCTGACCATACAACGCGAAGATTCAAACATAGAACTCGATAAAAGGTATCACGATTGGGAAAAATCTACCGACGTGTTACCCAAAATCCTCAAAATGACTCCGAACCGTAAATCTTTCTACCAATTATCCAAAACAGAGTTAGGAAATTACGACAGAATCGAGTGGTTAACTAAATTAAACGAGATTGTTCGTACAAACGAGAAGATAGGTATAGGCGACGACAGTTTCACAGAGATCGAGAAGAACGCGATCAAACGAATTTTATTATTCCTGAACGACACCGTAAAAGAATTAAATTTTGCATGGGAACCAATCCAAACATATAGCGACGAGGAAATAGACGAATTATTAAAAGAAAATCACGATTTAGTAGGACACCCCGGTATACAAAAGACATACGACCGCATTCGTGAACGGCACAGAGTAGCAGATTTGATGAAACGCATACAACAACATATAGAGTCATGCGAAGAACCTTGTATCAACGACACACCCTTCGAACCAAACGATAAAATTGCTATGGACTTATTAGGCCCACTGAAAAAGACGAAGAAAGGCAATCAGTACATTCTATCCATACATGACGAACTGACAAAATACTTAATACTCGTGCCACTAAAAACTCAGTAAACGGAAACAATTTGGAACGCACTCTTGAATCACTACATTTACATCTTTTCCGCTCCAAAAAAGATACTAACCGACCGCGGACAAAATTTTATATCTAGTTTGATGCAACAGTACGAAGACGCGTTCAAAATCAAACATATCAAAACGACATCCTTCCACCCACAAAGTAACGGATCGTTAGAGCGAACACGCGCAGTAGTAACAGACATGTTAAAATCGATACAGCGAAATTCGGACGAAGAATGGGACGATCAACTTAACTTTGTATGCCTTGCATATAACGCAATGATACACGACTCCACTGGTTACACGCCGTTCGAACTCACATTCGGACACCAAGCCAATCTTTCCTCCACGATATCCAAGAATCCCCAACGCACATACACAGACGAAGTCACGTTCCGCAAAAAAAAATGGGACTCTAGACTCCAACACGCTCGCGAAACGTTGATCAAAAGTAAACAGCGATATCAGCGCGATCAAAAACGTAAAATTATAAAACCTCAATCAGTTTTCAAAGAAGGAGACTCCGTCTTAATACATAACGATCATAAAAGGCATAAACTTGATGTGGAATGGTTAGGACCGTACACGATTGATAAAGTATGTACTCCATACTGTTTGATTCAAAACAAAAAAATACACGGTAATCGTTTAAAACCTTACTTTCCAGGTCGACGCTCCTCTTTGCCGGAATAGTATCCGCGCAAATAAATATTACTCCATTAGAAAGAAACTCTGTATTCGTAGAAAACATAGGAAAAGGATATTTGTACAGCGATACTGCCAATGTTATAGTAGGATTAGACACTAGCGACATATACGAGCAGATAAGCACAATAGAATCATATAAATTAACAATAGACTCACGTGCAACCAGCAAAGAATACGCTGAAGAGTTAGACGGATTACAAAATCGTATCAATAATCTAAAACAACTCGCAAAACACTTAAAAGCGTTAACACATACCCGAAGCATACGAGGTTTACTCAACATCATAAGTTCCGTATCGAAAAGTTAGTTCGGAACTCTCGACGATACCGATCTTACGCTCATAAACGAGAATATGGACAAACTATTCGATGACAATAATAAAATCAAGACGATAATAGCGAATCAAACAGCACTTATTAGAAAAATTGTAAACTCAGAAAATCTAAACCACTTAGAAAAATCACATAGCGATATATTAAAACAACAATGGCAGGCAAATATCGATAGATTTATACTTAAGATGATCATGAAACTTGACACCGCGATGCAAACTTTACACTTCCAATTAGATGAAATACTTAACGTCATGATATTAGGCAAACAAGGAATAATTAGTCCACAAATACTCGACTCCGATGAATTTCTAGAAAATTACGCAAAGACAATAGGTAACCAGATGTACAACACCGCGATCTCTGCCAAAACCGAACATTTTCAGTTTATATTCGACATCAGTGATCTTAAAATCTTCACAATAGGTGACAAAATATTCTTCAAAATCATAGTACCTTTAGTCTCTAACACAGAATGGAACATATTACAGATATATCCTATCCCGAGTAAGAGAAATGGAGTATTTTTGGCTCCAGTAGTCGAACATCAGATATATTTAACCTCAGGTCTTTCATTTATAAACACTGATATCGAATACCTCAACAAACTTTGTAAGAATCAAGCCGGAACCACTATACGCAAAAAAACACAACCAATTCATGACAGAAACTTAAAAACCGATTGTCACAGCGAAATAATAAACTTCAAACCTCACATTGAACATTGCCAAATAACTGTACTAAAGATCGAAGACATTAGCCACTCAAAACTAGCAACTGTTACATTGCGATACCAGCAGATCCGATAGAAATAGACACAATTTGCCAAACGAAACATACTTTGCAAAAACTTGACAAGCCTTCTATCATAAGGGCCAATACATCTTGCGATATACTGTACAAAGACGAACACATGCGTATAGGCGAAACAAAAAACGAAGTCAAATACGAAATCAAAACAAAAACCCTAGCGCTCAAAACAAACGATAGTTTCACTCATCTGTTAGATAAACTCGAGCGAGCACCAAAGGTAACAGACAATTTACAAGGCTATAAACCACGATCGATAAAATAGGCGACGAGATAGAAACCCTTAATTTCGAACACAGAATCAAAGATATACAGTATTGGGGACTAACCACGCTCCAGACATTAGGGTACATAGCATTAGGCATACTAGGTATATATGGATTAAACAAAATAGGGGTATACGAATGCATCAGGAAATGTATACCGAACAAATTATGTGTCGATCTATTGCGCTGCCGAAATGAAACCGTAATCAACAGCCACAATGCGACAGCCCCACCAGTACCAAGCACCCTGGCCTCGACACCCAACATCCATATTCCAACCGATACATACCACCTCGAGGAAGAGGAGGAATCAGCTGTAATTTTCAAGCCACGTCAAGTCCGATTCCACAAAAGTCTTCTGAAGACAACTTGAGGGACCAAGTTCAATCTAGGAAGGAGGGAATGTCACAGGTGAAAATCAAGCAGCTATATGATAAACCAGCATCCGTTCTCAGGCGCCTGGACGGCATTCGGTCACTCTAGCCCTTCCGCGAAATATATGTACGACCAAAGACTTCTCCCACTCCAACGAATAAAACAATATAAATGTTCCCTTACAAATCATCCAGTCAGTCTAAAAAAAAATTTATTAACTAACTCAAGTACCAAAAAATTGTATCATCGCGAACCGAAAACAGTATTGCACAAATTGAGAAAAAAAAAAAAGAAAATAAAGAACTCGATCTCCCGTTAGGAAAAAAACAAGTTTCTTGTTTTTATCTTAATTTTTACGTGACAGCTGCCTCGGCTGGGCGTGCCCGGTGTCGGAGTGCGTAGACTGTACGCCTGCGTGGTGCGAGCAATCGATCTGGGCAGGGGACCTGAGTGCCAGCAGCCGTAGTCTCTGAGCGACCAGCAGACTGCACAGGTCGATGGCCATCAGAATTACGAGGGGTTTTGCATCATTTCGGCGGTGGCAGCGGCGGTGCTCGCCGGGCTTCCCCCGGTCGAGCTGCAGGCCCTGAGGTGTCGCGATATCTATCTACGCATTCGAGGTCTGCTGGGCGAAGTTGGTGCAACGGCCTTGGTCGCGTAGGCGCGGGCTCGGCGGGAGCTGCTCGACAGATGGCGCGCCACGGCTAAGGGTACTCTGGTTGCGGAGATGGCAGAGCGGAAGAGGGAGCGGGCTACCCTTCCCGAGTGGATTGGCCGACGAGGCCGCGGCGGTGCCCGGTGTCGGAGTGCGTAGGCTGTACGCCGGCGCGGTACGAGCAATTGATCTGGGCAGGGAACCTGAGTGCCAGCAGCCGTAGTCTTTGAGCGACCAGCAGATTGCACAGGTCGGTGGCCATCAAAATTACGAGGGGTTTCGCATCATTTCGGCGGCGGTGCTCGTCGGGCTTCCCCCGTTCGAGCTGCAGGCCCTGAGGTGTCGCGAGATCCATCTCCGCATTCGAGGTCTGCTGGGCGAAGATGGAACGACGGTCGCGGGCTCGACGGGAGCTGCTCGACAGATGGCGCGCCGTGGCTGAGGGTACTCGAGATGAGGTGGTAGAGCGATGGAGGGAGCGGGCTTCCCATCCCGAGAGGATTGGCCGTCGAGGGCGCGGTGGTGCCGGTGGACGCGCCTACAGGATACACGCGAGAGCCGCAGCGACCTCCGAAGGGGATTGAAGTTAGGTGCTGGACCTTCCAGCACCCGGGAGGCACCTAGCAGTCCGGTTGGGGATCCGGACGGCCCCTGGGAGAGTGCGAGACGTAATATGGACAGAATTTTGTGCGCGGAGGGCCTGGTGTGTCGCCACAGCGGTTCCCGGGCACCCCTCAGTCGCAATTGGGACGGTCATCGTGGAGGTTTTGGTCGGTTGGAGTCCGACACTACCACGCCGCTCTTCCTCGTAGAAGCGGGGGGTGTCCGTGCGGATTTCCTCCACGAAAAAAAAAAAAAAAATGAAGTCAAGAAGATTCTATGACTTATTCTACCACATACCAAAATAATACTAATAATAACCAAAATAATAATAATAACTACCAAAATAATAATAGAATAACTATTACATCAGAGGTGTTTTTTAGAATTATCGAGTCAGAAAACTTGCCTAGTGTATTTAGGCAAATAGATGTATAATACGGGAAATTATTCTATGCAAAAATAAGTCAAAGGTGAAAAAATGTAGAATATCGCTTTTTCATTTAAGTTTTCGTTTTTGAGAAAATACGATTTGAACATATTGAATAAAAGATTAGCCTGGTATATGTGTATTTGACAAATTTTCAAATTCGACTTTCTCGAAAACGAGATTTCAGACAAAAAATAATGTTATTCTATATTCTTTATTTATTTTCGCATGTTGAATAATCTCCTATCAATTGTTTATTTCTGTCCAATCCAGAATCAAACTCGTATACATATGTAGTTGACACGCTTTTAAGTTTTATTTTCTCAAAACCGAAACCTCCACGTAATATTGTTATTCTTGATTTCCATATTATCTTGGGTCACAGAATTTCCCTGACTTCACACGGATTTAGAACCATGACGTATATGACACATATATAATATAGATAATATAAGGATAAAGGGAAAATCGAAAGAAAATCGACATACCGTAGGAGTTTCTTTTATTTAGCATATAATCATTTTGAAGCGCACATATAATCTTACGGTTACAACACCGACACGATACTTTATGAAATGATTGAAAATGATTTTCGGGTGAACATTGCGTAATGCTTGATGCAGATATGCGGGAATCACTTGAAGAGTATGTTATTTCGATATGAATTATACGTGATGATTCGTCCTTTTCTTTGTTTTGGGCCCAAATTGAAATAATTCATTTTAACGTTAACTTAATGATTAATTTGTTCACGTGTACTTCATGTCGATCAACAAATTCCGAATAAGAAAGAAAAGCTTAATAAATGAAAGTGATGATACATTAAACATCTACTATAGCTGTTATGCGCTGATAATCACTATTCTGCTTTTAGAGGTTATCTTCTTTTTCTTTTTTTTTGGTCGCGATAAAAAATTATAAATTCCTCAAGTGATTCCCGCATATCTGCATCAAGCATTACGCAATTTTCGGGTGAACATTGTTGACAATTTCATTGTTGACAATTTCATTGTTGACAATTTCATTGTTGACAATGTTCACCCGAAAATTGCGTAATGCTTGATGCAGATATGCGGGAATCACTTGAAGAATTTATAATTTTTTATCGCGATCAAAAAAAAAGAAAAAGAAGATAACCTCTAAAAGCAGAATAGTGATTATCAGCGCTTAACAGCTATAGTAGATGTTTAATGTATCATCGCCTTCATTTATTAAGCTTTTCTTTCTTATTCGGAATTTGTTGATCGACATGAAGTACACGTGAACAAATTAATCATTAAGTTAACGTTAAAATGAATTATTTCAATTTGGGCCCAAAACAAAGAAAAGGACGAATCATCACGTATAATTCATATCGATCAACAAATTCCGAATAAGGAAGAAAAGCTTAATAGGTAAAGGCGAAACACATAGAAGAACGCGATTACGTGAAAACCGAGTCTCTCGCGAGGCACGCGTTCGAAAATTTCATGAAACAGCCGATAATCGTTCTTTAGAAGTTCTCGTCGATTTCTTGATCCCTGGCACGGTTGAAAATTTCGAAATCGTCTTCTGGTGCGTCCGATATATCTGATACAAGTGGTATCTCGGGGAGAAGGGGCACGCAGTCCTCTGGCGAACACTCAGCGTGGCCCTCGGATCCACAGCTGCACTCATTGCAGTTTCCGGTCGAATGCGGAAGTGGCTCGCCCACACGGTATTCCCTTCCTGTAATCAGTGTTAAGGTTATTCGGTGTATGTGGAATTAAAGAAATGCGTGGGTAAATTGTAAGGTATTGAAAGTATATATATTGTGAATAATAAAGTACAAAATGTGAAATACAATGTAAGCCGATCCAGATCCTCTCGCCAGCAACGTTACCCTGAGACTAAAAGAACCGCCGAAACCAACGTCGCACGTGTACCGTTTATGGTCTGTCATCGACGCATTCTTTTGTGCGCTATCTACGCGCTATCGATGACCTCAGCGCTTGAGAAACCGAAGACCAGATGTAGAGTTTTCTCAGAAGTGGCGATCACTTCAACAATAATAATAAACGAGAAGCATTCGAAACAGGTGATCCATCTATTTCCCAATATTACATTTATATTAGCAGAATGCGGAATTATTTTTTTTCTCGAAATAACTCTATTGTAATTTGATTGTGACTAGACTACTGAAACACCGGAATTACACAGAAGAAAACGTAGAGACGAATTAACATCTACAAAAGAGGCTACTCCTATATATGTATAATACGTATCGTAAGTGTTACGACCATTCACGGAGAGACGCGGTCTCGACGAAACGCGTCAGCGGGAGTCGTAAATTCCCGCTACGATTCGATCAATCGACGCCGCGAAGTGGTCGCTCCCCGTGCTGCGATTAGGATAACCGGGGTGGTTTAACTGAATACAAATTATTCTACGGTTGTAGAACAATTAAATATATTTAAATCCGATAAGAATTACAACGTATAAAGGAGTATTCTTTCTAGAGTATCGGAAGTTACCACTAGAAAGTGCGAGTACAGTGTGACTGATGAGGTTGCTTATCCGAATGCGACTGTTCCGATTGAGTCTTCGTAATAGACTGATGATATTAGGCCGATTCTTTGTCTTTCGGATAAACAACCCCCACTACCTTAGGATCACACCACCGCACTCGCTGAAGATCACGTAGGTCGATTTCCTTATGAAACAAACAAACCGCCATCGACCTTTCTGGAACTCGCGGCCAGGCGGCAACCATACGTTCGTCAAAACATTGTATGTTTTTGTCGAGAAGGTGAAATTATGTGTATACGACGCCGGCGAACCGCGGGCGACGGTTAAAGACACGACACATAATAAACCTCGCGACCCAAAGAATCATATGTGACAAAACGAACGTTTCCGTAATAAACAAAAGGATAGATCCGTGAGATTATCGAAGGTGACACGCGATAATATGTGTACATCTGGTTGCTGACCTGCCAGCGGTGGGTGACCCGGTCGAGGAGAGTGTTACTCGACGTAACAGTAAGTGATTAATGTGCACGTGAGATTAGGAATGTCAGCTATCCTCGAGAACTCACTCCCATTCTATGCTTCTGTTACTTAGACATTCGTTAGTTAATTCTTTCATTAAATCGTTTATCATAAAAGATATAACTTAGAAAAAACGAAGCTGGCACCCCGCTGGGGGTAGCCACCCACATGCTATATTTTATTTTTATTTTTATTTTTTTTACCAATAAGACTTAATACTTTACCAAATGTCCTTCAGGACAAATTGTAAAAAAAAAAAAAAACGTCGGACATCTGGTGGGCTCTCAATGCAAAGCATCGAGTAGCCGCCTGCTTTGAACAAGTATTCGATACAGTATGAATTTTAGACCTTATATACAAAATATGTATTTCTTTGGGCAATAAACGTTATAATTAAAGTTAAAAAAGTACTCGTTCTCGTTCGATCACGAAAGTTAAGCAACACCGGGCACGGATTAATACTTAGATGGTTGACCGCTTGGGACCTCCGTATGGTATTGGCTTTTTATTTTTCTAATTTTTTTTGCTTTCTTTAATAATCTATTTTTAGTAATCTATGTTATAAGCATCGAGAAAAAGAAATGTTTCAGATCACGCGACTATTACCATACATTATATTATTCTTATTTGCACATACATCTGTCTTTTTAATATTCTTTTTTTTTCTTGAACTTCAAAGCTATTAACAAAACTACTGATTTTAGTCAACTCTCATACCACGTTGAGTGCACTCGTTCTCGCCATCAGTCGACTGCGAACCTCCGAGCTAGACGGACCTCTCAGCCCAAAAGCAAGGGACAGCTGGCCTAGGCCCGATCAGTGCGCGCGTCAACTAAGCAATCTTCACGAAGAGAAAAATACAAGTGGAAAAAAAAAAAGTGACAGAAAGTGGAAAATTGATCAGTAACACCATCGCTATTAATAGGGGAAAAAAAAATAATAATAAAATAAAACAAAATAAACGAAAAAATAGGTGACATCGATAATGAAGCCGAAAGCAAAAAAACGGAACCCACCGTAAGCCCAACAAAAAAAACCATTAAAAGAAAAGCAATCTCGCCAAAAACGGACAAAGAAAACAACATTAGCATAAAACTTTCCGCGAACAAAACGCGGAAACTCAATCCACAGCCAAACCTAGTTGGAAGGTCCAAAAGACTACCAGACAACCCGGAAAACATAGAAAAAGAGCTCGTTCTAATCCAAGAAGAAAATAATGCACAAGACACCACTGTCAAAGAAAACAAAAATATGAAAACAACAAGAAGTCCTCCACCACCAGTGATCCCAACAAAAAACAGATTTGAATTACTGCAGCTACAGGAATCCAGCGCACCACAACAACAGAATCACTCACAAACAACGACAACAAAACAAAATGCGATCGTGGAAACCATAAAAAAGAAGAACGAAGAAATGCGAAACAGAGCAAGCAGGAGAACTACATCCATAGTGGAAACACCCCGCTCCAAAGAAAAATCAAACGACACACGGACAAACAGCCCTCTCGACACACCTAGGAGACCGACGACACCGCAAAATCAATCTTCTCTTCTGACCAAATCAAAAGATCAACTCCCACCGACAAAGGTACCGAGGGAACAAGCACACCAGGAACAGCACTCCAACCACCCTACAAACGAACAACAAGACGCCCCCTCAACCGCGAAAGGTAACAGGCCCCCACCCATCAACATAACCCTACAAGACCCAAAAGACACCATTACTCTCTTACAAGACGCTCTCAAAATCAGAAACTTTCACATAAACAGAATACACGCGGGCAAACACGCACTATACCTATATAACCTAAATGATTACATCAAAGCAAAAGAATTACTGTTCACAACAAACACAACATTCTACACATACACACCGAAAGCTCAAAAACAACACACGTTCCTACTAAAAGGACTAGATATTAATTACACAGAGGCAGAAATTCTAGACGAATTACAAGCATTACAAATAGACGACATACAGTTCACGAAAGTGTCGCGCTTCTCGACAAGAAAATCAAGAGAAAATAACAGACTGCTCCCAATCTATATAGTACAAGTATCCCCCAATAGCAACGTCGGGAAATTACAAAAAATAAATAGACTATGCTACTACAAAATAACGTGGGAAAAAATAAGAAAAAATGACATTACCCAATGCCACAAATGCCAACGATTAGGCCACACAGCACAAAACTGCAACCTAATCTACCGCTGCGTAAAATGCACTGAGCCCCATGGCCCAGGCGAGTGCAAAATAAAAAAAGACGGCACAATCACCAGGGATAAAATATACTGCGTCAACTGCAAAAAATACGGTCACCCCGCGTCGTACAAAGGGTGCCCCAAAATCAGAGAGCTGCGCCAAAAACTCTCAGAAAAAATTAAAAAAGACAAAGAAACAAAAATTAAGCGATTGGATCAGATAAGCCGAAAATACACCCCAGAACTAAAGTTCTCGGACGCAGTCAAACAACAAGCAAGGCCAAATCAGGAAATCGAAAACCCCCCACACAGAATAAACCAAAAACTAGACCCGCGGGCCAACCAAAACCCAATTACATCCGAGTTTATCCCACAACAAACAATATTAAACGCTTTCGAAGATTTTAAAAAAAGTATCATACAAGCTCTAAACCAACAACAAAAACAACTCAACGAATTAAAAAATACAATATCATCACACGAAGACATGTTCAACACCATCTTTAACTCCTTAGATATCACAGACGACAACTAACCAAAACCCTCCAAACCTACAAACACAGCATAAAACACCCAACTTAGACTTAAAACAGCTGAAAATAATTGCAATAAATGCAAACTCTCTAATCTCAAACCAAAAAAGATACAGTATGCTAACCCTAATAAACAAAGAAACCCCCGACATCGTACTCATCTCAGAAACAAAATTGAACAAAAACACAAAGTATCCTTCAAAAACTACTCCATGATAAGACACGACAGACCGAACGCTAGCCAAGGAGGAGGAACGGCAATCCTCATAAAAAACCCCCTGAAATTCAAAGAAATCCAAAACGACAAAATAACAAGTTTTAAAACCCTGGAGACGACAACCATAAAAATAAAAATAAACAAAAAGGAAAACTTACTCATCACTGCAGCCTACGCAACCCACGGAAACGAAATAGAATTTAACGACGAATTCAATAAACTCTTCAAACTATTACAGCTCGACAAACAAGAGAACTACTACATAATAGCCGGCGACCTTAATGCAAAACACACAAGCTGGAAAAACTTACTAAACAATACGAGAGGAAACTTCATCAGAAACTGGCTAGACAATAAAAGCATACTCTACAAAACAAACCTTTTCAGCTCCGATCTACCCTCCTACCCAAAAGGAGGCTCATACCTGGACATATGCCTAACAGATACACGACTAAAAATCCAAAACCTTCGACCAAATAATACGCTCAAAACCTTAGACTACGACAGCGACCATAAAGCCATACTTTTACAGATAAACAAAAACACATTCGACTTCCTAACACTCGAAACACAAACCGAAACCCCCAAGTACAACTACAAAAAGACAAACTGGAAAAAATTCCAAAAGCTACTCCATCAGAAATGCGACCTAAAGATCTACAACAACGTCAACCTAACAAACAGACAAATCGACACATACATAGACGAAATCGAAAAACACATACAAAGCGCACTCCGAAAATCCGTCCCAACCTTCGAACAAAAAAACTCTTGCGATCCATATATCAACAATAAAATAAAAGAACTACAACGAGACAAAAGCTACATACTCTCCAAAATAAACAATATAAGATACAACTACTCTTACGACAAAAGAGAGGAATTAGAATACCTAAAATACCTACTACACAAAATAAAATTACAACAGAAACAAGAATTCGCAAACTCTATAAACCTCTACTGGACAAACAAAATAAAAAATATCTCCAAAAACGATTCGGCCAACATGTTCCCACAAATAAATCAAATCTTCAGACCGAAAGAACAAAACCCCAGCACATCGCTCAAATTGCCCCCAGAGAAAGCTCCCCTCATCCAAGAAGCAGGTATAGCGATAGACAACACCAGCAAAGACACCGAGAACAACTTCATAATAACTAAAACAACAGAAAAACTAGACATCATAGGCACCCACTTCTCCAAAACACACACCCAAAACGAACACATGGGCCGAGAAGAATTAAGCAGAATCATCATCGCAGAAACGAACAAACTCAAAAACGAAATTGAACAAGACATAATGTTAAACAAAACAGTCTGCACGTTCTCAAACGAAAACACCTCAGACAACCCCAAACAACCAGAAACAGAAATAAATTACTTTACAAATTACAACCAATTAAACAAAATCTTCGCCAAACTAAATAATAAAAAATCCTCCGGCTTCGATGGCATCCCAAACATCTCACTTAAGCACCTACCGAACAAAATAAAATGGTACTACACAGTACTATTCAATAATGCGCTAAACAACGCATATTTCCCGAAAAAGTGGAAAAAAGCCAAATTAATAGCAATCACAAAAAAAAATAAAGACGGATCTTCACTCTCTAACCTACGACCAATAAGTCTCCTCCCAAACATAAGCAAAGTATTTGAAGCAGTCATCAACAACCCACTAACTACATTCTGCAAAAAAAAAAACATTATACCAGAAAACCAATTCGGCTTTCGACACAAACACTCCACACTACACGCGACAAACAAGCTTACGTCAGATATCTGCTGGGCACTAAACGCAAAACAACGAGTAGCCGCCTGCTTAATAGATCTCGAAAAAGCCTTTGACACAGTCTGGATCACAGGCCTCATTTATAAATTAATAAAAAAAAGCTTCCCGAGACACTTAATCAAAATAGTATGGGACATGATCACAAATAGAACATTCCTAATGACCGAGGGTCCTCACACATCGAACAAAGAATTCACCATAAATAATGGACTACAACAAGGAACCGTAAACTCCCCACTACTTTTCAACATCTACAACAGTGACGTATTAAACCTGTTCGACATGAATAAATCTACCCATAAACGCTCCATAGCCTTCGCAGACGACCTAATCATCTACGTAACAGGCCGCAAAACTAAAACAATAAAAACAGATCTCCAAGAACTCTTCGACAAAATCAACGACTACTACCACACATGGAAACTAAGAATCAACGCAAACAAATGCGAAAGCATACTGTTCAAACCCAAAACCAGTGAAATCGGCCCAGCAGAAAGAAAACACTGCAAAAATTTTCAATTAAAGGAAAAAGCATCCGAAGAGTCAATCATACCACACAAAAACTGCGTAAAGTATCTAGGCATAAACATAGATGACAAACTAAATTACAAACAACACATAGAAATCCAACTCGCCAAGGCCAATAAAGCATTCTGGAGAGCAAAAAGACTATTCTACTCCAAACATCTCAAGAACAATGTGAAAACGTTATGTTATCAAGCGCTAATCAGACCAATTATAACATACGGCTGCCCAATCTGGTACAACATACCAGCATCGCTAATGGAAAGAATTCGCGTTTTCGAAAGAAAATGCATTAGAGCTTGCCAGAACGCTTACAGATCCGAACAAAGCGGATATAAAAAATATATAAAAAATAAAAAAATTTACGACCTAGCCAACATTCACCGCATTGACTGTCACATACTAAAACTAGCAAGAAATCACTTCGCTCAAGCGTCAAAAATAAAAGAAAACAGCTTAATCTTCAGCGGCTTATACCCAAACGAACTATATTACAAAAATACAATGACAACAGGCTACATCCCCCCAGAAGCGTTCCTATACCTAGACGAAAAAAATTACCTCCAAGACCAAAACAATATCCCGATAATTTACCACATAAAAAGAAAAATAGGGATAAAGACAATACTACACGAGGAAAACTTAAACGGACAAACCGCAGACGCCAGGTGGAGATACAACATGGCCCTCCCCCAAAAAGACACTAAAGACAAACACAGAAAAAACACAGAAAAATATTGGTGGATTCCAAACCCATAATAAAATATAAGTGAAAACCACCAATTCTACAAAAACCAATTCTGCCACTATGTAACCTAGATGTAAATGCTGTAAATATGTAAATACTGTAACTTGTAAATACTATAATCATTGTAAGTAATCCAATTTATCATCCCCCTCCCCGCCCCTACCATCCCACACCCCCCCAAATCCCACAACGCACAAAAGTAAACCACCGAAGAGTCCTGTTTTGCGGCCAAGTTTCAGGACAAATACAACACACACAGGAATACACAAAAGCACGCTCCACTGCGATTTAAACCCAAAAAAAAAACAAAAATAAACACAAAAACCGAAAAAACACTACACATAATAGAGCATGGCTACGTCGTACCGACGCGTATCGGTACTATTGCCTAACACACTATACCCAAAAATCATTGTTTATTATGAATAAAAAAATGTATCGAAAAAAAAAATTATTCTTGGCAAAATAAACGATTAAAAAAAAAAAAAAGCACTCGTTCTCGTCCGATCACGAAAGTTAAGCTACGTAGGGCACGGATAGTACTTAGATGGGTGACCGCTTGGGAACTCCGTGTGGTGTTGGCTTTTTTTTAACTTTTTCCAATTCTTCCTATTTTTCTTAATAATTTATGGTCATGTACGTCGTGTTAGAAATATACTTTTAGTATTACCACGTATGTCAATGACGTGGTTGTTCGCAGCTTTCTCCACGCTTTTGATTATACATCTAAGTACGCTTGTTTGAAAGTAAATAGACTATTGATGAATCTATGAATGAATATGAATAAACTATGAATGAATACTACTTATAAATTGTTGTCTAGCACGTAAATATAATTTTGTGTACATTATACACTAGTATTGTGCGCTATGATTCATTCACTGCACAGCAGACTTAATGCACCAATTATCCGTGCATCTATTGCACTGATTTTTTTTTTTTTTTTTTTGGTGGAGGAAATCCGCACGGGTGCCCGCCGCTACGGGGGAAGAGCGGCGTGGTAGTGTCCAACCTACTAAAATCTCCACGACGACGGTCCCAATTGTGACCGAGGGGTGCCCGGGAACCGCTGTGGCGACACACCGGGTCCCCCGCACACAACATTCTGACCGTATTACGTCTCGCACTCTCCCAGGGCCCGTCCGGATCCCCAACTGGACTACTTGGTGGCTCCTGGGTGCTGGAAGGTCCAGCATCTAACTTCAATCTCCTTCGGAGTTCGCGGCGGCTCTCGCGCGCCTCATGTAGGCGCGTCCACGGGCACCGCCGCGCCCTCGTCGGCCAATCCTCTCGGGATCGGAAGCCAGCTCCCTCACCCGCTCACCCGCCATCAACCGTAGCATAACTAGCTCGCAGAAGGAGGCTACGGCCTTCCTGCTCCTCTCGCTCGTCAGCAGCGCTTCAAAAATCACCGGCGGCGAGAGGTCTAACCCTATTTCCCCGATGAGGGAGTGTCGCGGCGCTGCCCACGCCGGGCAATGTTCCAGCGTGTGCTGCGCCGAGTCCACACTTGCGTCGCAGTGAGGGCAACGCGCGGTCGCCTCTTTCCCGATTCGGCGTAAATACTCGCCGAAGCACCCGTGTCACATCACAGCAGCCTGCAAACAATCTCTCTGATAATCTTTAAATCTGGTGATCTTTAAAATCCTTTTAAACGCATAAATGTCACGTACGTCCGTGACCGCTATTAAAAACTGTTAGAAACCAAACTTTATCCCAAGAAAATGAAACCACTGATCAGTCCGACGGTCTTGAGGAACTTAACATTTAATATCCTTTTGAAATTAGCGAATTAAAAAAACAAATCCAATCCCAATACGGATGACCAATATTATCATTTTCCTAGGATAAAGTTTCGGTCGATGTAAATTATTGTAGAAACCGCCAACGATTTTAAAGACCGCTCGTTATAGAGATTTATTCAACTGCTTGTTGTTCGTTACGAATAAATTATTCAACGGATTGTAAAATTCAAGGACTTCAGCTTCATCATTTGTTTTAAAAACGTTCGCCCGTTAGGAGCTTGCTCAAACTGAAATGGTATATTTATAGAAACAGTGAAAACGGTACGAAAGTAATATTAGGAGAAGCTACTCGAAATCATTTCCTTAACAACATATGTGGAAATTAAGACCAATCATCAGTACGAAAATCCGGAAATATCGAATTGGATCGGGATGAGAATTTTTCGCGAGATCGGATCAGGTTCCCGAAAGTTTCTCGTAACTCGAGATTTTCAGGATTCCTGAGAATTTTTAGATTCTTGAAGAGCTATAATAGTGTTGGGATAATTTTCGCTCGTAAGGATCCGCACCGCGACGGGTGGCAAAATTTATCCAAGCAAGTGTATTCCAGAAATTATTCGGGAATCGGGCTTATCTTTCTGTGGTTCGTTCGTCTCAAGCTGCTTCGAAAGCGAGAATGAGACATATCAAAAGCGAATGGCACATGTTGAGAGTGTCGCGTAGGAGTCACAAGAAATCACGAAATTAACAGATCGCCGGTGATTTCCTCGCGTCGCAGTTCCAACGTTTCGTGAGTAAGGTACAACATTCGGACTAAATATATAAAGTTAGAAAATTTTACCAAATGTCCAACTGAACAGATTGTACAGTACAAGTTACGGTTCAGACTGTTATAACAGAGTGTCAACGGTTCGGAATCTTGCAATGGAGTGTGTCAAGTGCTGATTGTGGGTAGGTTTGTATGCTAGGGTTTGCGCCTTTTGAAGGGTTGCCGCCGAGCGGCAGTCACAAGTGGCTACCTTGTTACTGTCTCCTCGGCCTGAGATACTAGTTGATTATCGTCTCAATGGCTGTGACCTGCAGGAGGTTTGTCACGTGCGGTTACTCTATTATTATTTTGTGACCCTGTGACAACAGCAAGGAAAATGTATTGAGAACAAAATGAGATATATTAGGAGTTATTCTTCTAGCAGAAAAAGAATAAAACTTTTGAAGAAATCATCCTCAAAAAATATTTATGTTATATTTTCAAGAAATTGAATGGAAAACTATATTCTTACATACTGCTGCACGCAACATATAAAATGGTATTTTAATTGAATTTTTGCTGCGTGTGAATCTGACATTTCCGTTACTTTTCTGATATTATTACAACAGTAAGCACTAATTGTGTATTTGTTGGATAAAAAGACAATATAGTGTTAGTATTAGTATCACTGGTAATGTTAGTGTTTGTATTATTATGATATACTAAATATTACAACATTCGTTTTACACTTTTTTTTATCGTGTTTAAACTGTACAACTCAAAATCATATATAATCATATATAATCATGTTTTGTATCATTTTTATAGGAAAAAGCTCAGGAAAAACTGATTAAAATAATGCCGCAATAAGAAAGTAAAATATGAAAATTTTACTTTTCTTTTGGCGATGATCATTGGTAATATGAAATCGTCAATCACGAGTCAGAGATAATGCGAACGCTCGTTACTTTCGAACCTGGAGCGAGCCAATTCCAGAAAACGATGGATAAAATTCCACGAACATCAGCCGACCATTACTGGGTACGAAAGTCTGGGAAAACAGAAAGGAACGAGCAAATTGAAGAAATATAACAGCTGGAAATTTCTAGAATATTAATACATAGTAACACTTGGAATTTTACCGCATAACATTTTTTTAAATTTTTTTTCTAATTTCGTATGGCTTGATTTACGTATTCATCCTACTGCAAAACATTCTGTATCTTAATTTTAGTGTTCAGATCGAATTTTTGAAAAGCAATGGTAATTATTTAGAAATAAGTCGACTTCACAGATTTTCGAATTTGTTGTAGAAGTCAACATTCTGAACAAATTATTCCTTTACATATTAACGCCACATTTTATTCGTAAAATATTCCTGTTACAAGCGCACTGAATTCTGCCCATATGTGTGCATCTGTGACATAGTCACACGGATAGTTGACATGTTTGCCGCTTTGTTCGTAGTTTGTCTATCTGTCCACATCCATTAGCAATCGACTTTTTCCCCTTGTGACATACTTTACAAATTTAAATAAACAGCTTGTACGAGGATAGTAGACTAGCACAGATAAGAATCTATTGAGTTCCACGCTACGTGAACCTGTTTTTGTTGTACGGTTCTACGAAAAAGTTCATATCTACTATTTTATTCGAGATAGACAAATATGAGAATGAAAAAATCGCACAATAAATAAATTAATTGTAAGTTGTCTAAGAAAGAAAAATTAATTGTCTGCCATATTCTTTTTAGGGAAGAAAAGATAATATTCCTTTTCAAACGATTATGGACTTGTTAATATATTTTCTATACACCATTCAGATTATACATTAACCCTTGGCATTTGGCATGTTAGTTGTATTGGCATGAATATTTTTTTTTAATTGTGGCATGGAACTACATATTTTTTTTCCTTAGGACGTACTATGGCGTTTGTTAAGACGAATTCAACGACCTTATATAGTATTAGTAGTCATTTGAAATTTTTTAGTATTAGTCATTGGCATATGAAGTCATTTACTGTTGTAAAATGTTAGTAATTCGTCAGTTCCTAAGGAATCAAGCGACCCAAAGTCTCTAACTACCGACTGTTACCTACTAGTCAACGCTGGAAACAAATATCGAATTTCTTATCTCTAATAATGTTTCTCAAATTCCCGAACATTATTGAATCGTGAGAATTCACTTTAGCCAACATACTTTAGTCGAACCGAAGAAATTATAGATGTTAAAAATGTGTATCAGGTGTTTTTGTAAAAAACTTTTCAACATCTTAGGTACGATGCGTCATTATAGTGGCTTCCGCAAATGTCATCTTATATTACAACGCGCCATTATAGTGGCGTACTCTACTGACTCATTCGCTCACGGTTCCAACTAAATGCCGATTATATATATCTATATATTTTGATTACTATACTATATATCCAATTAATATGCCGATCCATATCTGTTACGTCGCGTAAGATGGTCCGCGCGACATCCCTTACGGTCAGGCCGCCCAGGCCTACCCATCGTCACGGCGACCCGTACTAGGCCCAAGGAACCTCCATAAACCGCATCTGTTAGTCATCAAGCAGCAGTCACATAAACATCGCCAGTTATTAGAAGGTCCCAAAAATCCGTTAGTTTATTACACATCTGCACTAACTACGACGAAAAGCAGATGTGCCCGGCGAAACTGCGGGGTTTTTCCCAAGAACAAGGACACCCATGGGCCAAATATGCAGGAGACTTTCTCCTCGTCTTATGTTTATTAACATTGGTCATAACCAATGGGCATCGCGGATCGTCACCCTCACTACTCTACCCAAAAAAGTAAAACAGCGAATCCGCGTCCTTAGTTCAAATGGACACACCCTCACCGAGTTCTCCTCCCTAAGAGCAGTCGAGCAGACAGTCAGTCAGTATCTTGGGCTCTAACGCGCTAATACCTAAACCCTCGGGTAAAACTTAGAAATAATCTGTGTACGTTCCACGTGTTGTTAAAGGTGAGAAATAAAATATATATTAGATAACTGTAGACTACAGTTATTCCAACCCAACCACCCCTATTATCGTAACAGAAATCAGGGGATCGCCCTGCTCGCGGTGTCGATTAATATCGTAACGGGAATTTACGACTCCCGTTGACTCGTCTCAAAGCGAACGCGTCTCCCCGCGACTGGACGAAAATACAATATCCTTATAATTTTTTAGAATCTTCAATCTCAAAATGTCGCTTGAATATAGAATACTAAGAGCAAGTATCGCGCTATGAGTGTCAAAATTGTGACGTGGGTCTATATATCGTATCGTGCTTTAAAATATATCACACATAATTGTATTATTAATTATTAAAGTCAAAGTATATGCATCATATTTTTAAGAAAAATTATACTTTAGTTATCAAAAACTTCATTTCAGTGTGCTTGCATAGAGATCAGCATTATCCGTCGCACATTGCAGTGGTGTCGAAGTCTTTTAAGGGCGATCGATTTAAGCTGATATCCGCAGATTTAAAGACAAGTTCTAAAAATCGTGGATGTATAATTTAGTACGCATCATAGTTTCGAAGTACGCAGAATGCACGTGTAGCCGATGATTTGACGTAATGGTGCTCATCGGCGCGTGTAGAGTGATAAAGCTAGGTAACTTAGGTGACTTGAGAGGAAAACTATTGCGCATTGCTCTTTTTTTTTTTAATTTTATTTTGGTTATTTTACAATTTGTCCTTATGGACATTTGGTAAAGTGTTATATCTTGTTGGTGAAGAAAAAAAAATAAAATAAAATAAATATAGCATGTGGGTGGCTACCCCCAGCGCGGTGCCAGCTTCGTTTTTTTCGAAGTTATATCTTTTATGAGGTCTGTTGGGTGTTTCCTTTTTAGTCCTCTTGCGCTGTTTGTTATGTTGTTCGTTTCCACTGCCAGCTGTTTCGGGTGTGTTTCTATTCTTTCTCAGTACCTTCTTGCGAGTCTGGTAATCTCCTCCTTAACCGTTGGTATTCCCAGATCTTTCCGAATGTCCTCATTTCTAACGTACCGTGGGGCGGTTACTATCGTTCTAAGGATTCTGGCTTGCATTGTTTCGATTTTGGTTATATGGCTCATCGCTGCTGTTCACCATAGTGGTATTCCGTATGTCCAGATTGATTTTATGATTATTTTGTAAAATTTTAGTTTGTTTTCTGTGCTTAGTTTGGATTTTCGGCTTCTTAGCCAGTGCATTTGTCTCCTTGCTGTCTGTATTTTGTCTATTAGTGATTTGATATGCTGTTTCCATGTGAAGTGTGTATCTATGTGAAGTCCAAGGTATTTGACTTACCTTGTTTGTGTTATTTGCGTGCCGTTCAGGAAGATGTTTGGTGTTATCTGTTTTCTCAATGTGAATGTGATGTGGTTGCATTTGCTAGGGTTAGCTTTGATTTGTTTGTCTTGTAGCCACTTTTCTATTTTTGTGATGTGCTCTTGTAGTATTGTGGCTGCTGTTACAGGGTTAGTGTGCCTGACTAGCACGGCTGTGTTGTCCGCGAATGTCAGTATTTTGCTATTGGTAGTTGTTGGAATGTTGGCCGTGTATAGTGTGTATAGTATGGGGCCTAGGACGCTTCCTTGTGGAACCCCTGCTTTGATGTCTTTGGGTTCGGACTGTGCGTTCTTGATTTTTACTGTGAAGGTTCTGTTGCTTATGTATGATTTTATTATTTGGTATATTTTTTCCGGGAATTGTTTCTTGATTGTTTGAATTAGGATTTCGTGGTTTATTTTGTCGAATGCTTTCTCTATGTCCATGAATAGGGCTGTACAATATTGTTTGTTTTCTATTGTGTGTATTATTTCGTTGACAAGCCTGTGCATTTGTTCTATGGTGGAGTGTTTGTTTCTGAATCCAAATTGATGGTCTGGTATTAATTTGTCCTTCTCTATTATTGGTTTTAGTCGGGCGTATATTACTTTTTCTAGTATTTTGGAGAGCACGGGGAGTAGTGATATTGGTCTGTAAGATGCTGTTTCATGTGGGTCTTTGCCTGGTTTGGGTAACATTATGATCTGTGCCTGTTTCCATAATTTAGGATAACATTGTATTCTTAGTATAGCATTGAATATTATAGTGATTAGTCGTATCGCTTTTGGAGGGAGGTTTTTCAATATTTTGCCATTGATTAGATCGATTCCTGGTGCTTTGTTGTTTTTTGTTTTTTCGATCATGTTTCTAATTTCTTGTGCTGTTGTTTTGGGTATGGTGTATTGCTTGTCGATTGCAGTGCTAGTGGCTAGCGCATCGTCGTCCGTATGCCTATCGTGGTTGCTGTTATTGATGTTGTGTGGTGTAAATGTGTTGCATAGGTGGTTGGAAAATTCTTCGGCTTGTTCTTCGTTGCTTCTTGCCCATGTGTTGTCTGCTTTTCTGATTGCTGGGGCTGGTTTTATCGCCTTCTTTATTTTTTTTGTGGCTTTCCATAGTGAGTAGTTGTAGTTCTCGTGTGCAGATAGTGACTCTATGAACTTTGTGAATTCGTTGTTGTTGTGCTCTTTAATTTTGTTTTTTATTTCCTTTGCGAGTTTGTTTAGGTGTTTTTTGTTTTCTTTCGTTCTATGTTTTTGCCATTTTGCTTTCGCTTTTCTTTTATCTCTAATTTTTTCGAGGATGTCTGATGGGATTTGTTTTGTTTGTCTAGTGGTAGTTCCTGGTTTTGTGGTTGCCCGTGCTGCTTCTTGTATAGTTTCTGTAAGTGTTGTTACAGCTCGTTCGATATGTTCGGGCGTTTTCAGTGGGATGTTGCAGTTGATTTTGCTTTCGATTATTTCTTTGAAGGTTTGCCAATTAGTGGGTTTGTTGCATAGTGTCTCTGAGTTATTGTGGAGTATCGGCTTGTTTCTGTATGTTATTATTATGGGTGTATGGTCGGAGCTAAACTCGAGACTGGATGCTATGTCTATTTTGCTCAGGTCTGTCGGCCAGTATGTCGGTCTTCCTGTGGATAATATATTGAGGTTGTTTTTCCTGATGTGTTTTTCCAGGGTTCTGCCTCGAGGTGTAGTGATTCTTGATCCCCATTCTTGTTGTGTGCTTTGAGTTGTAGTCTCCTGCTGCGATATACTTGTCGCCTAGTTGTTGGAAGTATTCTTCCCACATTTGTGCTGTAATTTTGTGTCGCGGTGGTGCATATACTGCTGACAGCTGTAGACGGCTGCTGCTAGTTTGTACGGTAACGGTAGTTGCTTGTATGTGTTCTTTGCTAACTTGGCTGTGTAGGTGGTGTTTAATATCGTTTCTTATTATCACTGCGGTCCTTCCGTGTGCTTTTCCTGAGGGGTGCTTGGTATCGTATATGGTATAGTGCGGTATTTTTATGTAGCCTTTTGTTGTGAAATGCGTTTCTGATACGAGTAGTATGTCTATGTTGTTGTGATACAGGAATGCTTTGGTTTCAAAGGCCCTTTGTTGTAGGCCGTTAGAGTTCCAGGCAGCTATTTTTAGTATGTCCGTTTTTACTTTTTGCTTAGCATGTTTGTTATCAGTTGCATCATAGCTGTGATTTGTAGTGATTGCTGTTTGAATGCTTCGTTTAGTTCGCTTATCGTTCTTGTTAACATGTCGGTGCTTTTGATGGATTGCTTTAATAGTTCTTTTATTTCTGTAGCGTCGTTGGTGTTGTTGTTGTGGTTTTGGTTGGCTACGGGTGTTATTTCCTTGGTTACTTGCGCGTAGCTTCGACTGCCAGAGGTGTTGGTATTATTGTGGTTGATGTTCATTACGCGCTGTACTTTTATTGGTGTCTCAGCTTCTGCCCTGTCTTGTTGTGTGTGGTGGTAGTTATATGTCCTGCTTCTAAGCGGCGGAAACAGTTTACGTTGGAGTATTTTTCTGGCTGGGCAGCCTTTGTAGCTGGCTGGGTGGTTTCCGTTGCAGTTGTAGCACTTTACCTCGTTTATTTTTCCCGTGTATGGGCAGTACGTTGTCAGGTGCTTTTCTGCGCATTTGACGCACACCGGGTTTCTGTTGCAGTAATTTTTTGTGTGTCCATATTGTTGACACCGCATGCATTGTGGTATGTCTTTTTTATGTCTGGGTGGTTCGACTGTAATTATTGTGTTTAGGATTTGTTTGATTTCGAAAATTTCCTTGTTGTTGTTTTTAGGTTCGAGTTCAATTAGGAATAGCGGTAGTGGTTGTTTAGTATCAAATCTCGTTATGTTGTTTATTGCCCTTACCTGGTGTCCGATTTTGGCTAATTCCTCGCATATGTTGCTTGTGCTTGTCCTTGGGTGTAATCCTCTGATTACTACTTTGTAGCTTTTATCCGATTTCAATTGGTAGGTGTGGTATCCGGCGTTTTTTTCCTTTAGTAGCTTTACCACTTTTCTATAGGTATCTGGGGTGTTCGTTTGCACTTTTATTTGGTCTAATTTTAGTTGATTGATGTTGTAATTTTCTTTGCCTGCCGTATTGTTTAGCAGTTCGAGGGGGTCTATTACTTGCGCGTCGATGTATATTGGTGGAGGTTTAGCGATGTGTTTTGGTTTTTCCATTGTTTCAGGTTCCTTCTCTTGTGGTAGTACGCTGAAGGGATTTTGTACTGGGATTTCTTGGAGCCACTGCTTACTTTCTGTTTCAGCAGCCCTCCTAGTATTCTCGTTCGTTGTTATTTTTCTTCTTTTGCTGGGAGTTACGACCTTCCAGCTTCCGTCTTGTTGTGTCAGTTCGTTGTTGTTGGTGTTTCTATCGTCGTTCATTCGAGTGATATCCATTTCGGTTTCTGTACATTCTTGAATTTCCATGTTTTTGTGTATGGCGTATGTTTCGCCGTTGTTTGATATCCTGAGCGGTGGCACTCGTTGCATTTTTTGTTTTCCCTGATTTCCGTACTTTCGGGAGCGCTTTCTCTCCACGTCCGGTTTCGGGGGAGAGACCTCTCTGGGCACCCCGCACGTCTGCACTCTTCGGCAGTCAAAAGGGAACTGACCCCACACTTCTAGCAGCAAAATGACGTTCGGTCCCGCGCGATTGTTCTGGCTATGGATATAGCACGTACATGTTCCGTATACTTTGTAGTTGCAGGCGACTGACTTGTCGAGGTAAGTCGCAACTTTAGAGTCGCGCGCGATCCTTGATCGCGGTAGTACGAATAAAAATTGTGCCATATTCGGCAATGGATTTTATAATCGCGTGGCTAGTCGCAAATGGAAAGCACGCTTCAGACGGCAACGTTGGAAGACCAGAAAAATAAAGCTCTTCTGTCTCACAAAAGAAAGTATATGTATACATACATATGTGTTTCCTTATTCCTTCAAATTTTGGCGCTGCTGCGCCAATTTACGGCTATTAAAATATGGAGAGGACTTGGAGAGGTATTATAAGAAACTTTATTCTAATATTCACGTAATTGCTCGCCACGTGTGATACTCGCCAGAGATCTAGGGCATAAGATTTTCACACTCCGCTTCTCTCTTTTTTCTCAACGGAGTCCTAGGCCATCATACACGCTCGCATACATACTATGAAGGGGATACATACTTGTGTGTGGTTGTGCTATACGTTCCCTCGCTCTCGCACGTACAATACAAATATACCATATGCCGCTCTTAGTTTGAAAAACCTGACTACGAAGTGGGAAAGGTGATAAATGATGAACTTTTGACAATACTGATAACGAGTCAACAGTTCAGTACTTTCCTCAGAAACTTGAGGGAGAAAAATTACCTAGAGAAAATAATAACAAATTTGTTAAGTTTATTAATATATTCACATCGTAGACCGTAGGCGATACATTGTATGTCCCATGAGACATGCGACATGCCGCGAGACCAAGCACCGATTTTCAAATCTTATAGTTGGACATAGATACACAACTATCTTGTAACTATACTATAATTATTAGTACCAGAAGTGCGTTCGGTTGCCGTCGATCGTTTGGTAGCCGACATATTATCTTTGAAGAGAACGCTTTGTATATAGTAAGTATCTATACTAATAAATTACATGTATGTCTTTAACATTATTATTTTGTATAGTGCTTCTCCCTATAATATATATTAATATATAATATAAAATTTAAAATTTATTTCTGGTGACTTAAAGGACATAAGTATAACTTGTACGACTTGTGTATGGCTGTGCATTACGTTATTTGCAAATTAATTAACAACAGTAATTAATTTAAGTTTTTAGTATTATCGTAATATTAAATGATTATTCTTAGGAACAAAATTACTCTATACATGCACATATCTTAAGTTGCTAAAAGTTAAATTACAACAAGACATGCAATGGATTAATGGTGTACGATAATTAAAAAGAGTGTCATTTTTTATAAATTACGAAAAAGTTACTTATATCTGAACTAAGAAATGTCATAAATATTATAAAACGGAAGCAGAAGAAATAACATTGAAAGAGAGAATGAGAAAGAGTAATATTTTAAACGTAAAGGTTAGGTGTTAAATTCTACTCAAATCAAATAAAATATTTAATTAAATATAAAGAAAAGTTAAAGTATTTACTTAGTTATGTTTATTCCAAATTGTTTGTTTCGATATAATTTTTGCAAAATATTAAAGAATATATACTTCTGTAAATAAGAATATTACTTTCAAAGTTGAAAAACAATCATATAAATACTGATGTACGTGCATTATATATTCATAATTTTATTTTATATACTTTCTTTCAGATAGAGAAATGAACATTTTTTTGCTCATTAGCAGTTGATAGATAATGCTGTTAAATCATGTGACGTAATTTGATATGCTAGTTCCCTTAGATGGGAACACTATCTGCTCTGCATGTATACAACTTTCCTCTGAAGCAAATAAGAAGAGAAACCTTTGTTTGAGTCAATGAATTAAAAACTATTTGAAAGTGGTCTGTAGAACAGTATAAATCAGAGAGATGACAACCGAAGTTACATAGTCACAACCTTTCAAAAACTTAAAAGAATTATTGGATAACGTGGGTAATTTGAAACCATGGCCGGAAATTGAATAACTACGAGATTCAACTGATTATGTGTACAGTGGTTTAGAAATAAGCGCAGAAAGAACGCAGTTAGAAAAATTGGATCGAGAAGTACATCCGAAAACGTTGCTTTGTCATGATATGAAAGGTGGCTACCTACAAGACAGGTAATAGAAATCACTATATTTATTAATTCATATATTATACATAATATACCCGTGATTTTTCAGATTTATATATGGATCAGAATCTTATGATTCTCACCTATTTTATCACCGGAGTGTTATTGACACGTTTGTGTATTTTAGTCATCATTTCGTAACTGTGCCACCTTTTGGATGGATCAATGTAGCACATAATCATGGTGTAAAAGTTCTTGGTACTGTAATTACAGAAAGAGAAGGTATCTGGGATGTAATACTTGAATCTCAGGAAGAAGTAAGAAGATTTGCAGATGCACTAATACTTGTTGCAAAATTTTATAAGTTTGATGGCTGGTTATTAAATGTTGAAAATACCATTAAAAGTGAGCAAGTTAATAATTTAATTTATTTTGTAAAATATCTAACGGAAAATATTCATGAATCGATTAGAAATTCTGAAATTATATGGTACCATAGCGTAACCAACGAAGGAAAATTAAATTGGCAAAATGAGCTTAATAGTAAAAACGTGTAAGCTTATTACACTCTTGTACTTTTACAATTGTTTCTGTTTGTAAATTTTATTTAATGTTCTAAATACAATATTTCAGAGATTTCTTTTTAAACTGCAATGGCATTTACTTGAATTATAACTGGACGAAATCAAAATTGGAAAACAGTTTGGCACTTGCAAAAAATCGCAGCAGAGATATTCATGATATTTATGTAGGTCTTGATATTTGGGGAAGAGGTTGGCCTGGTGGTGGTGGATTTAATTCAACATATGTAATTACAATATTACTTATTTTATTGTAGCATATAGTCATTTTATATTTCATTAAACCATTATAATCTACAGGCTTTACAAAAAATACGACACTAAGGACTTTCTGTTGCGCTTTCTGGTCCCCAGGTTGGACTCACGAATTTTTTGTATCTAAGGCATTCCAAGAAATAGAAGATCTATTTTGGGCACAGTTGTTTCCTTATTTATAGCAAACGGAAGTCAACACGAACCAATACTAGTTCTCGCCAATAATACCGGCTTAAAATCCATCGTTCAGTATAAATCAAGGGATTTGGTTGCCAACTGGAAAAGATGGTAAGTCTACAAAATATAAATTGAAATATTTGTAACATAAAAAACAAAAAATAATTAAACCTAAAAAACATTTTATTAGAAGAATAAAATAATTGTAGGGATATGTAATGTCATTACATTATATTAAATATTTATATAGTATGAGTTATGATTATACTCTAAATAAATGTACCTCGCACAGATATATTTTTCTTGTTTAGAAAGCAGATATATATGTGTCCGGTTAACATTATGATTAGCTGCCTGTAAGGAATCTTCATTTGGACTAGACATTGTTATTAGGCAATAGAGAAGATATCTACTAGTACAAATATGATTATTACAGAATTTAACAAGTAACCGTGGTAATTAAATATTCGAGATACTATCAACAATGATCTTAGGTTCAATAACGAATCCGCGATTAACGGGATAACGAATATACTTTCTTCCAAGGTCTAAGTCGGACTCTTTGCTAAAAACGTGAAATATCCACTGATCGTAAGGACGTTGTTTTACTCGCTGATGAGATCGCACGAGAATGTTCCTCTCCATCACAGTGATGCTACAGAGAAAAACTATGATGGGGTGTGTCTCAGGGCACGAGATCATCGGATTCGTCGAGGACAACCCTTGTTCAGAAATTGAGGGAAATGGACGTTGCTGTTAATCGGTTAATTTCTATGTATTTACTTAAAATTCTATATAAGAGTTGGTCGCAAATAATCTGTTAATTAAAAAAAAAATTTCTATGTTGGTGGTTAGAGAAAGATGCTAGCCGCCATTGGAAGAAAGTTGCTAGCGGGAAACGTCGTTCGTGAGGAAAGCAGATCTCCCGTATCTTCCCGTTCGTAGTAGGTGACAGATTCACGGACTGTTAGGATAGAGACTGTTTGTCAATTTGAAGGACCTTAGTTAAATAAATCCTAAGATTTATAGCGGGTCCTCAGGCTAGCTGAACATATACTGTGAATGATGCATCGACATCATGTTGCCCGAAGAATTGGGTCTGTGTGTGGCGAGCCACGGGGCAAATGCCGTTGGAATGTTTACTGTTGGATGTCGGTACAACTGTTTCTTTTTAAGGAGAGCTATGCAATTCTATACCTCTGTTAAGTAACGTTCATCCCGTGACCGCGGCTACGTTCGGCGACTTGTGGTCGCCTCGATCCCAAGCTCATTATCGCAAATCTCGGACGATTATAATCGGTTTAATTCACAAAGATTTATAAGGACTAAAGATTTATAAAGATCAGTTTAATTTATAAAGATTTCTGGTGACTACAGATTTATGATGATCGGTTTAATTTATAAAGATAGTGTTGGGAAATTTTCCAAAGAATTCCAAGGGGAAGGTCCGATGTCCTTTCATCTTCTACATATATATACTTGTAATTGATAATTTTTAAATATTTGTTCATACTATTTTCTAAGAATATAGTGTAATAAATGCAATTGGTTACATGCTACAAACGGACTAATTACAATTAGCAATAGTTATTACCATTAATTGCTACTATTCAATATAAGGAACGTGTTGAAATTACATGATTCTCAGGAGTATATAACTTTAAGACTATTTTTCATTGTGCTATGCTCTTGGGATCTGCCATTTCAAAGTACGACACAAAAGACACAAAATACGGTTTCTAACTTCTAAGTTAAGAAAACGAAATTTTCGAATGAAAGTATATTGCATTACGTGAAATTTTGAAATATTTACAAGACTTTTCGTTTGCATATTTTAAGAACTTATATAACAGTAAAGGAAAAGCATCTATTTCAATGCCGAAAATTAAGCAAATTAAATCAGAGAAAATAGTTGATAAATTATGATCTTACGTTGAACTGTTAGTTTCAGTTTCTCTCTATAAAAGGCTATAAAATGTGGTGCTTTTCACAAGGATAGTTCTGGTATTATCTTAAATTTCAAATCGTAAATGGAGATATATTAAACCTTTAGTTTGAAAATTAATTTGAAGTTTTTAAAAGGTGTCTAAGTTCATAATCTTTTTTAACTGTTGCATAAATGCAAAAAAATATTCTATTTAAACGACAATTTAAATTGAAAAAAATTCACACAGGAGAATATTAACAATAACTTTACTATTAATTCTATGTAAAAAAAGGAAGTAAACAATATTCAAATTATTGATTTATGTAAACTTATTTTTATTCGTTTTCTGAAATTACATAAACTTTTCTAAATTCTATAAAATAACAATCTTCTCAATGGAAGAACATTTTAACAAAAAGAGTCTTAGATTTACAGAATATACAGAAAAATTTTGTATGTTTCTGATTTTCCCAACAAAATCATACAATACATAGAAATGCCAATATAGTCTGATGTGTGATCTCGAAATTCTAAAAGCGTCGAAGAAGTCACGTTCGTATTAATGTTCGTAATACTATATTCTTTCTATTTAACATGAAATTTCCCTTTTTGTTTTGTCAGTGTTTAAATTTGTGTGGTTTTTCTGATTTTGAAAATGACGAATGAAGAGTTAATATTGTATATATACGTGAATCATAGTTTAATTTTCATGAAAGTGGGTCAGGGTATTCTTATTTCTCACAATGATGTACGAAAAAGCTTGTTTGAGCGGTACAATTTTTCTCTACCAACGATCTATCCTCATACTGACGAATCGTCGCCACGATCGTCACTAAGTATCGTGATTAAGTGAGAACTCTCGGCGAATTTGGCCACACGCTTTCGATGTAGACACCCGTAGATGTTAGATCGCAAATTTGAACGATAAATCCCGCGTGCTTTAATTCTCTAAATGAGGAATCGTTGTAGTTCTCTTGTCTGTTGTACGGTATGTTGTACGCGTTACGAGAAGAATGGAAGAATGGAATCGGTTATTTCCCACTATGTTAGCGATACACAAACGATGAACAAAACTATATAATTCTGTAGACGTCAGCCTACAACGTCCGAATTAACAAGTCGGGTATGAGAAACCCGGCCTGTTCGGTCTCGGGATCGAGTACCCGTCTTAAGGGAAGAAGCATAACAGAGCTTAAATATTTCTGGATCTTCGTTATAAGATCATAGATGATACTCGTGTCATTCATATCTTTCGTCATATCCTAGTTGAGACGTAACCATATTCTGTTCACGGCCGATACGTTCGGCCTTGTAGCTTGAGTCTACGAAGAAATCACGACCTGTACGAGACGTTCAGAAAGCTTATTGAACAAACTCAATTGGCTTGTGGCTCGCAAGCTGGCAATCTGGTGAAACGATCTTTGCACGAGCTGATCCATCTAGCCTCTACTGTGTATAAAATATTGTTCCAGCTGTGCTTTTTGCTTTTGTTTTGCTCATATTGGAAATTGGATATCGGCGAGAAATCATGTTCCGTGTTTGTTTAGCAAGGTAAAAAATTTCAAACCGCTAATAAAAATCTAAAATCGAAGAACTTATTAAAGATCTCAATAACACTTGATTGTAAAATTTTGTTGTTTGCTTGTTTTATTGTAGATCTGAATTAATGAAAAAGACATTCTTTTTTATTGAATAAATTTGGATAATTTTAGAAATTTCTTGAAATTCTGAATTTAAATTCATTACTCATTTATGTTTACAACCTATAAGAATATTTATTCTATTAAACAAGTGAATATTTTTTGTTTGGCTGCGAACATTAGTGGGAAAGTATGTAAATGTTAATACCGTTGCAAAGGAATATTATACATTTCACACAGTTCTATTGCAAAATGAATAACGACTTTTAATTTAATTAAGAAATAATTTTTTATCAATTTACGGGCATAAATATATCTAAATAATCGTAACAGTCGAAACTAAAATTTTAAAGTAAAATTATTTTATTAATATTATTTAATTTTATACGTATTCGAAACATATGCTCAATTAATATTAAATTTTAATTCACCGGGCAAAAATGCAAAGTTCGTGTCAATCAGATCGAACATCTCGTACATTTGCATCATATCATGAATGAATAAACTATCAGCGAGAAAATACCAGAGTTTTAAGATGAATCGATTAGCATAGTAAACGATTCAATTTTTTTTTTTTTTTTTATTTTATTTTGGTTTTTTACAATTTGTCCTTATGGATATTTGGCAAAGTGTTATATCTTATTGGTGAAAAAAAAATAAAATAAAAATAAATATAGCATGTGGGTGGCTACCCCCAGCGGGGTGCCAGCTTCGTTTTTTCTAAGTTATATCTTTTATGATAAACGATTTAATGAAAGAATTAACTAACGAATGTCTAAATAACAGAAGCATAGAATGGGAGTGAGTTCTCGAGGATAGCTGACATTCCTAATCTCACGTGCACATTAATCACTTACGATACGTATTATACATATATAGGAGTAGCCTCTTTTGTAGATGTTAATTCGTCTCTACGTTTTCTTCTGTGTAATTCCGGTGTTTCAGTAGTCTAGTTACAATCAAATTACAATAGAGTTATTTCGAGAAAAAAAATAATTCCGCATTCTGCTAATATAAATGTAATATTGGGAAATAGATGGATCACCTGTTTCGAATGCTTCTCGTTTATTATTATTGTTGAAGTGATCGCCACTTCTGAGAAAACTCTACATCTGGTCTTCGGTTTCTCAAGCGCTGAGGTCATCGATAGCGCGTAGATAGCGCACAAAAGAATGCGTCGATGACAGACCATAAACGGTACACGTGCGACGTTGGTTTCGGCAGTTCTTTTAGTCTCAGGGTAACCTTGCTGGCGAGAGGTTCTGGATCGGCTTACATTGTATTTCACATTTTGTACTTTATTATTCACAATATATATACTTTCAATACCTTACAATTTACCCACGCTGTTACGTCGAGTAACACTCTCCTCCGCGGGGTCAACCACCGCGGGCAGGTCAGCAACCAGATGTACACATATTATCGCGTGTCACCTACGATAATCTCACGGATCTATCCTTTTGTTTATTACGGAAACGTTCGTTTTGTCACATATGATGCTTTGGGTCGCGAGGTTTATTATGGGTCATGTTTTTAACCGTCGCCCGCGGTCCGCCGGCGTCGTATACCAATAGTTTCACCTTCTAGACAAAAACATACAAACAATCGACGAGCGTATGGTTGCCGCCTGACCGCGAGTTTTTCGAAAAGGTCGATTACGGTTTGTTTATTTTCATAAGGGCATCGCCCTACGTGATCAACGGTGAGTACAGTGACCTGATCCTAAGGTAGTGGGGGTTGTTTATCCGAAATATAAAGAATCGGCCTAATATCGTCAGATTATTACGAAGCATCAGTCGGAACAGTCGCATTCGGATAAGCAACCTCCTCAGGTACACTGTACAAAATCGAACTCGCACTTTCTAGTGATTAATTATTCGTTCTATCGAAGAGTCAGTATCTTGGACTCTAACGCGCTAATACCTAAACCCTCGGGTAAGACTTAGAAATAATCTGTGTACGTTCCACGTGTTGTTAAAGGTGAGAAATAAAATATATATTAGATAACTGTAGACTACAGTTATTCCAACCCAACCACCCTTATTATCGTAACAGAAATCAGGGGATCGCCCTGCTCGCGGTGTCGATTAATATCGTAACGGGAATTTACGACTCCCGTTGACTCGTCTCAAAGCGAACGCGTCTCCCCGCGTCTGGACGAAAATACATGGTCCTTCGAGCCGGATTCACGTGCCAGTAAAAAGTGATCCTAACAGTAAACATACAGTGCTACGTGATCCCATCACCATTCTACAACACGCTTGGACGCCAGAAATCAGCAACGTAAGTTTTAATTCTAACTACGGCAACAATCATGCCGACCATGGCAAAAAGCAACAACATAAGAACAAGGCGCGACAAGCAATTCGAAGTTGCCCTCAAGCATCTACGGACGAGCATTGATGACTCTGATCAATCCACCGCACCACGCATCACGTGTGTGAGCTTATTGCAATCCCAGCTTCAAGATGCTTGGCAACGATTTCAGTCCTGCCAACACGAGTTAGAAGACCTGGTCGACGAAGACATAGCGCAGGAAGAGCTGGCCTGGAAGGATTACACTGAGCTAGGCACGCGACTCCAAATCCTCGCGGATAAAAAACAATTATCCACCGGTCTGACGCCATCAAATCACGAATTGGAGATTCGAATTGGAGAGCTGAGGATCGGAAATATCAATATATTCTGTGGAGCAATTCCGAGGGCGACATCGAAACCTATCGACTCAACACCGTGACCTTCGGGTTATCGGCAGCACCATACCTGGCACTACGATGCCTAAAACAATTAGCCGACGACGAAGGGCATCGATTCCCACGCGCATCATCGATTCTAAAACGTGATTTCTACGTCGACGACGCTCTCAGCGGGGCTGATACGAAGGAAGAAGTAGTATCAATCCGAAGAGAGCTAACCGCACTGTTACTATCCGCAGGGTTAAATATTAGAGAGTGGGCCTCCAACGACCCAGATATACTCCGTGGGATATCCGAAAGCGAAAAACACAGAAGATTGCAGCTGGGGGAGTCTACAACCCTGAAAACTTTGGGGGTATTATGGGATTCACACGACGACGTAATCCTCTACTCTGTAGACGCCGAAACCAACATATCAAAGGTCACCAAGCGTTCAATCAGTTCGGTGATAGCCCGAATATATGATCCGCTTGGATTACTCGCGCCAGTGATCGTCCGAGCGAAGATTCTACTCCAACGAGTCTGGGCATTAAAGATGGATTGGGACGAGTCACTGCCATCCGATCTACACTCAGAGTGGAAACGATATTATTCACAATTAACATTGTTGAATAACATCCGGTTTCCCCGCAAAGCCATTATTCGAACCGCCGTTCACATTGAACTTCACGGTTTTTGCTACGCCAGCGAAAAGGCGTACGGAGCCTGTGTGTATGTTCGCACGATCAATGCTGACGGAATCATTCAGATCGTATTGCTAACAGCGCGATCCAAGGTAGCACCACTCAAAACCCTGACCATACCAAGGCTAGAATTAAGCGGAGCGTTACTCCTTACCTCGTTAATGGCCGTAATTAAAGAGTCATTAGCAACTCGGATTTCCCGAACCATTTACTGGACGGACTCTTCCATCGTGCTTCAGTGGATAAAATCTTCCCCACATACCCTTAAGACTTTCGTCGCGAACAGGGTATCTGAAATTCAAAGGAAAACCAATGTCGATGAATGGCGACATGTGCCCACCAACGACAATCCAGCGGACTTGATCTCCCGAGGTCAAATACCCAAGGAATTTTTAAACCAGGCCATATGGGAAAACGGACCGGAGTGGCTCAATCAAACCGAAGAGAAGTGGTCGAATTGGAGCCCCCCAACGACGGACGAAGTTCCAGAACAAAAGGGAACGATCTGTCTCGCTAGCAACACGACAGACCCGTCTATCTTAGACCGATATTCTTCCTGGCCGAAACTTGTAAGAGTCGTCGCTCGATGCCTACGTTGGAGAACCAAACAAAATCGATCAACACCGCTAACGGTAGATGAAATCAATTCGTCCCATGACAAATTGATACGCATGGTGCAAAATGCATATTTCCCGAATGAAATTCGCAAGCTCCAGAAGGATCCGCTAAAAGGAGTGGGAGGGAAGCTACAAAGTCTAAATCCCTTCATCGACAAAGAGGGGGTCTTACGAGTCGGAGGAAGACTCAGCAACTTGCCGATCCCCTTCCACCAAAAGCATCCAATCATTCTCCCAAAAGCTCCAATTACGAAACGAATTATTCAGAATGAACATATTCACAATCATCATGCTGGACTACAATCAACATTATACGCAGTGAGGCAACGCTACTGGCCGATCGACGGTCGTAGCCAAGTATGGCGAACACTCAAAGGATGTGTACGATGTTGTCGATCTAACCCACCTCCAGTAGAATACATGATGGGCGACCTTCCAGAAGCACGCATCACCGAATCCCGACCCTTCACCAACGTCGGGATCGACTATTGCGGTCCTTTCTTCATCAAAGAAAGAAGACACCGCAACCGCAGCAAAGTCAAGGTCTACGTTGCCATCTTCATCTGTCTAGCGACTAGAGCTGTGCACATCGAATTGGTAAGTGACCTAACCACCGACGCATTCATAGCAGCTTTACGACGTTTTATAGCCAGGCGAGGACATTGCGCGACTATTCTGTCGGATAACGGTACCAACTTCGTCGGAGCTAACAGAGAGTTGAAAGAACTCCAGATGCTCGTACAGTCAGACGAGCACACAGAAAAGGTACAAAATTTTCTGACAGATAGGAAAATACAATGGCGTTTTAATCCGCCCAACACGCCACATTTTGGAGGTCTTTGGGAAGCCGCAGTCAAATCATTTAAACGGCATCTAAGCCGCGTCGTCGGCACAGAAATCTTGACTTACGAACACCTCAATACACTCATCATTGAGATAGAGGCGATCTTGAATTCCCGTCCCATCACCCCGATCTCCTCCGATCCCAATGATCCGCCAGTCCTCACCCCCGGCCATTTTTTAATTGGTGATGCGCTAATCAGTTTACAAGATCGAGATTTCCGATCCACCCCATCAAACCGATTATCCAGTTGGCAGTGCATCAACCAAGTGAAGCAACATTTTTGGAGCCGCTGGTACCGCGAATACATCACGGAGTTAACCAGACGTAACAAATGGAGCAAGGGCACTCACGGTATTCGCGAAGGCACCATTGTCCTAATCCGGGAGGACAATACTCCTTCAATGCAGTGGCCCTTAGGCCGCGTAATCAAGGTACACCCTGGAGCAGATGGGATCATCCGAACGGTCACAATTAAGACAGCAACCAACACCCTGGACCGCGGAGTCAAAAGACTAGTTCCTTTGCCATGCCAACCCGCGACAGAAGGGTCAACGGGGGGAGCTCATTCTTCCCATTAACCGCAAGGGCCTTTCACATCTCCACAGCAGTTCTCGAAGCGGACCTTCCTCGCCTTGGGGAACTCGAGAATAAACCACACTCCACGTCTGTAATTTGATCGGTACCCTCTCAACGGGGGGAGTATGTTACGTCGAGTAACACTCTCCTCCGCGGGGTCAACCACCGCGGGCAGGTCAGCAACCAGATGTACACATATTATCGCGTGTCACCTTCGATAATCTCACGGATCTATCCTTTTGTTTATTACGGAAACGTTCGTTTTGTCACATATGATGCTTTGGGTCGCGAGGTTTATTATGTGTCGTGTCTTTAACCGTCGCCCGCGGTTCGCCGGCGTCGTATACACATAATTTCACCTTCTCGACAAAAACATACAATGTTTTGACGAACGTATGGTTGCCGCCTGGCCGCGAGTTCCAGAAAGGTCGATGGCGGTTTGTTTGTTTCATAAGGAAATCGACCTACGTGATCTTCAGCGAGTGCGGTGGTGTGATCCTAAGGTAGTGGGGGTTGTTTATCCGAAAGACAAAGAATCGGCCTAATATCATCAGTCTATTACGAAGACTCAATCGGAACAGTCGCATTCGGATAAGCAACCTCATCAGTCACACTGTACTCGCACTTTCTAGTGGTAACTTCCGATACTCTAGAAAGAATACTCCTTTATACGTTGTAATTCTTATCGGATTTAAATATATTTAATTGTTCTACAACCGTAGAATAATTTGTATTCAGTTAAACCACCCCGGTTATCCTAATCGCAGCACGGGGAGCGACCACTTCGCGGCGTCGATTGATCGAATCATAGCGGGAATTTACGACTCCCGCTGACGCGTTTCGTCGAGACCGCGTCTCTCCGTGAATGGTCGTAACACTTACGATACGTATTATACATATATAGGAGTAGCCTCTTTTGTAGATGTTAATTCGTCTCTACGTTTTCTTCTGTGTAATTCCGGTGTTTCAGTAGTCTAGTTACAATCAAATTACAATAGAGTTATTTCGAGAAAAAAAATAATTCCGCATTCTGCTAATATAAATGTAATATTGGGAAATAGATGGATCACCTGTTTCGAATGCTTCTCGTTTATTATTATTGTTGAAGTGATCGCCACTTCTGAGAAAACTCTACATCTGGTCTTCGGTTTCTCAAGCGCTGAGGTCATCGATAGCGCGTAGATAGCGCACAAAAGAATGCGTCGATGACAGACCATAAACGGTACACGTGCGACGTTGGTTTCGGCGGTTCTTTTAGTCTCAGGGTAACGTTGCTGGCGAGAGGATCTGGATCGGCTTACATTGTATTTCACATTTTGTACTTTATTATTCACAATATATATACTTTCAATACCTTACAATTTACCCACGCATTTCTTTAATTCCACATACACCGAATAACCTTAACACTGATTACAGGAAGGGAATACCGTGTGGGCGAGCCACTTCCGCATTCGACCGGAAACTGCAATGAGTGCAGCTGTGGATCCGAGGGCCACGCTGAGTGTTCGCCAGAGGACTGCGTGCCCCTTCACCCCGAGATACCACTTGTATCAGATATATCGGACGCACCAGAAGACGATTTCGAAATTTTCAACCGTGCCAGGGATCAAGAAATCGACGAGAACTTCTAAAGAACGATTATCGGCTGTTTCATGAAATTTTCGAACGCGTGCCTCGCGAGAGACTCGGTTTTCACGTAATCGCGTTCTTCTATGTGTTTCGCCTTTACCTATTAAGCTTTTCTTCCTTATTCGGAATTTGTTGATCGATATGAATTATACGTGATGATTCGTCCTTTTCTTTGTTTTGGGCCCAAATTGAAATAATTCATTTTAACGTTAACTTAATGATTAATTTGTTCACGTGTACTTCATGTCGATCAACAAATTCCGAATAAGAAAGAAAAGCTTAATAAATGAAGGCGATGATACATTAAACATCTACTATAGCTGTTAAGCGCTGATAATCACTATTCTGCTTTTAGAGGTTATCTTCTTTTTCTTTTTTTTTGATCGCGATAAAAAATTATAAATTCTTCAAGTGATTCCCGCATATCTGCATCAAGCATTACGCAATTTTCGGGTGAACATTGTCAACAATGAAATTGTCAACAATGAAATTGTCAACAATGAAATTGTCAACAATGAAATTGTCAACAATGTTCACCCGAAAATTGCGTAATGCTTGATGCAGATATGCGGGAATCACTTGAGGAATTTATAATTTTTTATCGCGACCAAAAAAAAAGAAAAAGAAGATAACCTCTAAAAGCAGAATAGTGATTATCAGCGCATAACAGCTATAGTAGATGTTTAATGTATCATCACTTTCATTTATTAAGCTTTTCTTTCTTATTCGGAATTTGTTGATCGACATGAAGTACACGTGAACAAATTAATCATTAAGTTAACGTTAAAATGAATTATTTCAATTTGGGCCCAAAACAAAGAAAAGGACGAATCATCACGTATAATTCATATCGAAATAACATACTCTTCAAGTGATTCCCGCATATCTGCATCAAGCATTACGCAATGTTCACCCGAAAATCATTTTCAATCATTTCATAAAGTATCGTGTCGGTGTTGTAACCGTAAGATTATATGTGCGCTTCAAAATGATTATATGCTAAATAAAAGAAACTCCTACGGTATGTCGATTTTCTTTCGATTTTCCCTTTATCCTTATATTATCTATATTATATATGTGTCATATACGTCATGGTTCTAAATCCGTGTGAAGTCAGGGAAATTCTGTGACCCAAGATAATATGGAAATCAAGAATAACAATATTACGTGGAGGTTTCGGTTTTGAGAAAATAAAACTTAAAAGCGTGTCAACTACATATGTATACGAGTTTGATTCTGGATTGGACAGAAATAAACAATTGATAGGAGATTATTCAACATGCGAAAATAAATAAAGAATATAGAATAACATTATTTTTTGTCTGAAATCTCGTTTTCGAGAAAGTCGAATTTGAAAATTTGTCAAATACACATATACCAGGCTAATCTTTTATTCAATATGTTCAAATCGTATTTTCTCAAAAACGAAAACTTAAATGAAAAAGCGATATTCTACATTTTTTCACCTTTGACTTATTTTTGCATAGAATAATTTCCCGTATTATACATCTATTTGCCTAAATACACTAGGCAAGTTTTCTGACTCGATAATTCTAAAAAACACCTCTGATGTAATAGTTATTCTATTATTATTTTGGTAGTTATTATTATTATTTTGGTTATTATTAGTATTATTTTGGTATGTGGTAGAATAAGTCATAGAATCTTCTTGACTTCATTTTTTTTTTTTTTTTCGTGGAGGAAATCCGCACGGACACCCCCCGCTTCTACGAGGAAGAGCGGCGTGGTAGTGTCGGACTCCAACCGACCAAAACCTCCACGATGACCGTCCCAATTGCGACTGAGGGGTGCCCGGGAACCGCTGTGGCGACACACCAGGCCCTCCGCGCACAAAATTCTGTCCATATTACGTCTCGCACTCTCCCAGGGGCCGTCCGGATCCCCAACCGGACTGCTAGGTGCCTCCCGGGTGCTGGAAGGTCCAGCACCTAACTTCAATCCCCTTCGGAGGTCGCTGCGGCTCTCGCGTGTATCCTGTAGGCGCGTCCACCGGCACCACCGCGCCCTCGACGGCCAATCCTCTCGGGATGGGAAGCCCGCTCCCTCCATCGCTCTACCACCTCATCTCGAGTACCCTCAGCCACGGCGCGCCATCTGTCGAGCAGCTCCCGTCGAGCCCGCGACCGTCGTTCCATCTTCGCCCAGCAGACCTCGAATGCGGAGATGGATCTCGCGACACCTCAGGGCCTGCAGCTCGAACGGGGGAAGCCCGACGAGCACCGCCGCCGAAATGATGCGAAACCCCTCGTAATTTTGATGGCCACCGACCTGTGCAATCTGCTGGTCGCTCAAAGACTACGGCTGCTGGCACTCAGGTTCCCTGCCCAGATCAATTGCTCGTACCGCGCCGGCGTACAGCCTACGCACTCCGACACCGGGCACCGCCGCGGCCTCGTCGGCCAATCCACTCGGGAAGGGTAGCCCGCTCCCTCTTCCGCTCTGCCATCTCCGCAACCAGAGTACCCTTAGCCGTGGCGCGCCATCTGTCGAGCAGCTCCCGCCGAGCCCGCGCCTACGCGACCAAGGCCGTTGCACCAACTTCGCCCAGCAGACCTCGAATGCGTAGATAGATATCGCGACACCTCAGGGCCTGCAGCTCGACCGGGGGAAGCCCGGCGAGCACCGCCGCTGCCACCGCCGAAATGATGCAAAACCCCTCGTAATTCTGATGGCCATCGACCTGTGCAGTCTGCTGGTCGCTCAGAGACTACGGCTGCTGGCACTCAGGTCCCCTGCCCAGATCGATTGCTCGCACCACGCAGGCGTACAGTCTACGCACTCCGACACCGGGCACGCCCAGCCGAGGCAGCTGTCACGTAAAAATTAAGATAAAAACAAGAAACTTGTTTTTTTCCTAACGGGAGATCGAGTTCTTTATTTTCTTTTTTTTTTTTCTCAATTTGTGCAATACTGTTTTCGGTTCGCGATGATACAATTTTTTGGTACTTGAGTTAGTTAATAAATTTTTTTTTAGACTGACTGGATGATTTGTAAGGGAACATTTATATTGTTTTATTCGTTGGAGTGGGAGAAGTCTTTGGTCGTACATATATTTCGCGGAAGGGCTAGAGTGACCGAATGCCGTCCAGGCGCCTGAGAACGGATGCTGGTTTATCATATAGCTGCTTGATTTTCACCTGTGACATTCCCTCCTTCCTAGATTGAACTTGGTCCCTCAAGTTGTCTTCAGAAGACTTTTGTGGAATCGGACTTGACGTGGCTTGAAAATTACAGCTGATTCCTCCTCTTCCTCGAGGTGGTATGTATCGGTTGGAATATGGATGTTGGGTGTCGAGGCCAGGGTGCTTGGTACTGGTGGGGCTGTCGCATTGTGGCTGTTGATTACGGTTTCATTTCGGCAGCGCAATAGATCGACACATAATTTGTTCGGTATACATTTCCTGATGCATTCGTATACCCCTATTTTGTTTAATCCATATATACCTAGTATGCCTAATGCTATGTACCCTAATGTCTGGAGCGTGGTTAGTCCCCAATACTGTATATCTTTGATTCTGTGTTCGAAATTAAGGGTTTCTATCTCGTCGCCTATTTTATCGATCGTGGTTTATAGCCTTGTAAATTGTCTGTTACCTTTGGTGCTCGCTCGAGTTTATCTAACAGATGAGTGAAACTATCGTTTGTTTTGAGCGCTAGGGTTTTTGTTTTGATTTCGTATTTGACTTCGTTTTTTGTTTCGCCTATACGCATGTGTTCGTCTTTGTACAGTATATCGCAAGATGTATTGGCCCTTATGATAGAAGGCTTGTCAAGTTTTTGCAAAGTATGTTTCGTTTGGCAAATTGTGTCTATTTCTATCGGATCTGCTGGTATCGCAATGTAACAGTTGCTAGTTTTGAGTGGCTAATGTCTTCGATCTTTAGTACAGTTATTTGGCAATGTTCAATGTGAGGTTTGAAGTTTATTATTTCGCTGTGACAATCGGTTTTTAAGTTTCTGTCATGAATTGGTTGTGTTTTTTTGCGTATAGTGGTTCCGGCTTGATTCTTACAAAGTTTGTTGAGGTATTCGATATCAGTGTTTATAAATGAAAGACCTGAGGTTAAATATATCTGATGTTCGACTACTGGAGCCAAAAATACTCCATTTCTCTTACTCGGGATAGGATATATCTGTAATATGTTCCATTCTGTGTTAGAGACTAAAGGTACTATGATTTTGAAGAATATTTTGTCACCTATTGTGAAGATTTTAAGATCACTGATGTCGAATATAAACTGAAAATGTTCGGTTTTGGCAGAGATCGCGGTGTTGTACATCTGGTTACCTATTGTCTTTGCGTAATTTTCTAGAAATTCATCGGAGTCGAGTATTTGTGGACTAATTATTCCTTGTTTGCCTAATATCATGACGTTAAGTATTTCATCTAATTGGAAGTGTAAAGTTTGCATCGCGGTGTCAAGTTTCATGATCATCTTAAGTATAAATCTATCGATATTTGCCTGCCATTGTTGTTTTAATATATCGCTATGTGATTTTTCTAAGTGGTTTAGATTTTCTGAGTTTACAATTTTTCTAATAAGTGCTGTTTGATTCGCTATTATCGTCTTGATTTTATTATTGTCATCGAATAGTTTGTCCATATTCTCGTTTATGAGCGTAAGATCGGTATCGTCGAGAGTTCCGAACTAACTTTTCGATACGGAACTTATGATGTTGAGTAAACCTCGTATGCTTCGGGTATGTGTTAACGCTTTTAAGTGTTTTGCGAGTTGTTTTAGATTATTGATACGATTTTGTAATCCGTCTAACTCTTCAGCGTATTCTTTGCTGGTTGCACGTGAGTCTATTGTTAATTTATATGATTCTATTGTGCTTATCTGCTCGTATATGTCGCTAGTGTCTAATCCTACTATAACATTGGCAGTATCGCTGTACAAATATCCTTTTCCTATGTTTTCTACGAATACAGAGTTTCTTTCTAATGGAGTAATATTTATTTGCGCGGATACTATTCCGGCAAAGAGGAGCGTCGACCTGGAAAGTAAGGTTTTAAACGATTACCGTGTATTTTTTTGTTTTGAATCAAACAGTATGGAGTACATACTTTATCAATCGTGTACGGTCCTAACCATTCCACATCAAGTTTATGCCTTTTATGATCGTTATGTATTAAGACGGAGTCTCCTTCTTTGAAAACTGATTGAGGTTTTATAATTTTACGTTTTTGATCGCGCTGATATCGCTGTTTACTTTTGATCAACGTTTCGCGAGCGTGTTGGAGTCTAGAGTCCCATTTTTTTTTGCGGAACGTGACTTCGTCTGTGTATGTGCGTTGGGGATTCTTGGATATCGTGGAGGAAAGATTGGCTTGGTGTCCGAATGTGAGTTCGAACGGCGTGTAACCAGTGGAGTCGTGTATCATTGCGTTATATGCAAGGCATACAAAGTTAAGTTGATCGTCCCATTCTTCGTCCGAATTTCGCTGTATCGATTTTAACATGTCTGTTACTACTGCGCGTGTTCGCTCTAACGATCCGTTACTTTGTGGGTGGAAGGATGTCGTTTTGATATGTTTGATTTTGAACGCGTCTTCGTACTGTTGCATCAAACTAGATATAAAATTTTGTCCGCGGTCGGTTAGTATCTTTTTTGGAGCGGAAAAGATGTAAATGTAGTGATTCAAGAGTGCGTTCCAAATTGTTTCCGTTTACTGAGTTTTTAGTGGCACGAGTATTAAGTATTTTGTCAGTTCGTCATGTATGGATAGAATGTACTGATTGCCTTTCTTCGTCTTTTTCAGTGGGCCTAATAAGTCCATAGCAATTTTATCGTTTGGTTCGAAGGGTGTGTCGTTGATACAAGGTTCTTCGCATGACTCTATATGTTGTTGTATGCGTTTCATCAAATCTGCTACTCTGTGCCGTTCACGAATGCGGTCGTATGTCTTTTGTATACCGGGGTGTCCTACTAAATCGTGATTTTCTTTTAATAATTCGTCTATTTCCTCGTCGCTATATGTTTGGATTGGTTCCCATGCAAAATTTAATTCTTTTACGGTGTCGTTCAGGAATAATAAAATTCGTTTGATCGCGTTCTTCTCGATCTCTGTGAAACTGTCGTCGCCTATACCTATCTTCTCGTTTGTACGAACAATCTCGTTTAATTTAGTTAACCACTCGATTCTGTCGTAATTTCCTAACTCTGTTTTGGATAATTGGTAGAAAGATTTACGGTTCGGAGTCATTTTGAGGATTTTGGGTAACACGTCGGTAGATTTTTCCCAATCGTGATACCTTTTATCGAGTTCTATGTTTGAATCTTCGCGTTGTATGGTCAGAACATGTATTCTAGATAGTGCGTCGGCTGCAGTATTATCTTTTCCTTTCGTATATTCTATGTCGTATTCATATTCTTCTAACTTTAATCGCCATCTCATCAAGCGTGTTGAGGGGTCTTTGCAGTTCTGTAGCCATTTTAGCGCTTGGTGATCGGTTCGAATGAGGAATTTCCGGCCTAACAGATATTGTCGGAGGCGTTTCACGGCCCATACTATTGCTAAAAGTTCTTTTTCTGTAGTGGAATAATTTCGTTCCGGTGGGTTTAGAGTTCGCGAGATATAACAACATGGATGTCCGTCCTGTGATAAGATCGCACCTATACCTTCGTTACTGGCGTCAGTCGTTAATGTGAATTGTTTTGCAAAGTCTGGGAATTTTAGTACGGGTGATGAACAAAGTTTGTCTTTTAATGTCTGGAATGCTTCCTGGGTTTTGTCTGTCCAATGAAATGGTGTCTCCTTTTTTGTAAGTTCGGTCAATGGTTTCGCGATTTTGGAAATGTTTCTGATGAACTTGCGGTAATAACCTGCTAATCCTAGGAAAGATTTGATGTCTGTGGGATTACGTGGCTGTTTGAAATTGCTAACGGCTTCTCATTTTTTGGGATTTGGCTTTACACCTTCGGCGGTTACTATATGTCCGAGATATTCTAATTCTGGTTTGAGAAATTCGCATTTGTCCGGCTGTATTTTGAGTCCGATTTCGCGTAAGCGTTGCAATACTATCGCGAGGTTGCTATTGTGCTCTTCAATAGACTGTCCGAATATTATAATGTCGTCTAAATATACGAAGCAATGTTAATTTATGAGTCCTCTTAGCGCGGTATCCATGATGCGTTGAAATGTTGCAGGTGCATTCTTTAAACCGAATGGCATTCTATTGTAATGATAGTGTCCTTGTGGTGTGGAGAATGCTGTGTATTTCTTGGTGTCTGTGTCCATTGGGATTTAGTGGAATCCGGAGGATAAATCGAGGGCTGAGAAGAATTTTGCGTTGCCTAGTTGGGATAGTATGTCGTCTATGTCAGGTAATGGATATGCGTCTTGGTCAGTTAGCTCGTTTATTTTTCTAAAGTCTATTACAATTCGCCATTTCTGTTTCCCTGAGGCGTCTGCCTTTTTTGGTACTACCCAGACTGGTGAATTGTAAGGGGAATCAGATGGTTCTATGATGTTCTTTTGTAGCATTTCTTCAATTTGTCGTTTGATTTCTTCTTTGTGGCATTCAGGCGGTCGGTAAGATTTTGTGTTAATGATTTTATTTTCTTTTAACGTTATTGTGTGTTTAGCAAGGTTAGTGCATGGTAACAAGTCGGTCTCTAAATTGAATACGTCGAGGTAAAACAGCAATATCTTTTCGAATGGTTCACGAAGAATTTTCTCTATATGCGAAAGTCTGACTAAATCTTTAAATGTGGAGACTTGATCGTACGTGTTTGAATTTTCGATAAAATTGGTTATTTTGGCTGGGCGCTCACCACCATTGATAAAGCATATCGTTGTCGGTTTTCCTTCCAGGTAGACTGCTTTTGACACTGCTTGTTTTGGAGATACGTCGTTTTCCTGTTGCAATAAAAGAATATTATTATCAAGTTTCAATTGTTGATTCGAGAGTTCAAATTTGAATTTAGATAGAGCTGGTAAACCGAGTATGCCTTCTTCTATAATTGGAAAGTTGTCTTCTACTACAAAGAATTCTAGAGTTTTGCCAAATAGTTTTACCAAGGCGTGTTCGTTAGTTTTAAATTTAGAGTGTCCCATCGAGAATTTTCCTTCTTTTATTATTCTTGGTCGTAATACGCATCTTCGCTTGAGTATGTTAATTTCTGCTCCGCTGTCAACGAGGAATTTTTGTCGTCGTCCGTCGGATCGTAAAAGTACTGTGGGTAAAGGTAGTCTTCCTGTTGTGGCGTTAATTCGTAAGTCTGGTCTATTGGTTCCTCTGTTTCTTCCTTGTGTGTCTCGAGATTGTGGACTGCCGGTGGTCTCGGAAATTGGCTGGGTGTTTGAAAATTTCTGCATTGACTAGAGACATGTCCGATCTTATTGCATTTGAAGCATTTTAATCGAGTCCTTTGGGCAAGTGGTATTTGTTCAGTTTGCGGGAAGTTTCTTGGCATTGGATTAGGTGTTGCAGTTACTTCTCTAATGAATGGGTTGGGATTATTGGTCGTTAGTCGTCTCTGCTCGGGGCGTCGTAATCGTTCCATTGGTTTTGGTCGTCGATTTCGATCTTCCCTGAAGAATTGCTCGATGTCGGTGGCTTTTTTTTCGGCTTCAAGAATATTGTATGGTGGATTGGCGAGTAGTAATTGTCCTATATCGGTTTTCAGGCCTCGAATAAAATCGGTTACGGAGTCTCTTAAAATCCTGTCGTTCATAGCTCGCCTTGTAATTTCGTCACAGTATTCGTTCGTTATACTGTATTGTAGCTTATTGAGTGTTCTGCGGAACCTGATGATGTAATTTTGCACACTTTCGTCGTGACGCTGTCTCGTTTCGCGTAGCTGGTCTTGCTGTTCCCTAACGGAGTCTTGGGTGGCTGCGTTTCGTCGTAGGGCATCGTACAGGTGTCCGTATTCGTTGATCGGTATATTGCGGATGGCCATTGCGGCTTTACCCGTGATTTTCCCGATTTTGATCATTTTTAGTAATAGCGTTGGTTCGCTACACATGACTCGTATTTCACGTACTTTGCGTATGAATTCTTCTACTCCGATATCGTCTTCGCCGTTTAATTGTGGAATGCATGTTATCGCGTCTTTGGCCCGTAAGCTCGGAGAGGGGAATTGAGGTAGACGATCTTCGTAAGAGGGATGATTGTCTGCTTCTGTTCGAATCGGAGCGTATGGTGGGGAAGTTGTATCTCTCGCGGCAACAGATTCGTCCATGGTAATAAGGGATCCTAGTTCTGTAGTAGCGTCGTGTCCTATTTTTATTTTGGAGATATTTTTGCTTAATGGTTCTATTTCCGCTGTACGCTTCTTATTTTCACTGTCGGCTATCCGTTGTGTCTCTTCTATACGTCGCGTAAGAAGTTCAATTTGTTTGGTAAAGGTCTCGTTTTGCTTTTGTATCGCGTCGAGTATGCCACGAATCGAATTATCCGTAACTCCGGTTGCAGAAACGGTTTCGGTTTGTCTTTTCGCGATGTAGACATGATTCTAATAGAACTTAACGAGTCTGAGCTATCGTTACTGCTTGGGCTCGAAATGCTTGAGAAACTTGGTTTTCTCCTACGGTAATGTACAAATGAATCCAGATTTCTAGCTTACCGTAGTAGCTATAGCCGTTGAGGAGTCTCTGGGGTGTTTCCTCTCTGGTTGCTTCTGGATTCCGAATCTTATTCGTACCCTTGCTCTGCGCTGACCGTAGTCCTCTCGTCTGGTTTCGCCGTAGTGGAACGTTGAAAGTTGCTGCAGGGCTTCGTAATAGCAAAGATTCGTAGTGGTCCGCTGATCCTTCGATCTTCAATGATGCGCGTACGCCGAAATCGTTATTTCGTTTACACTGAAGCGAATGGATCCTGGCAGGATCACCAAAATGTCACGTAAAAATTAAGATAAAAACAAGAAACTTATTTTTTTCCGAACAGGAGATCGAGTTCCTTATTTTTTTTTCTCAATTTGTACAATACTGTTTTCGGTTCGCGATGATACAATTTTTTGGTACTTGAGTTAATTAAGAAATTTTTTTTTAGACTGACTGGATGATTTGGAAGGGAGCATTTATATTCTTTTATTCGTTGGAGTGGGAGAAGTCTTTGGTCGTACATATATTTCGCAGAAGGGCTAGAGTGACCGAATGTCGTCCAGGCGCCTGAGAACGGATGCTGACCGGACGGTCACACGCGATAAGGCGCTCGGAATTTTGGTTTATCGTATAGCTGCTTGAATTTCACCTGTGACACAGCAAACGTCCCAAGGAGTTCGCCTCGACCGACGGTATTAGACGCTCGAAGTGAGCGCCGAATGTCCAGTGACTGTCGAGAGTCAGGCCCAAGTATCTCATACTGGTCCCGACCCGGATCTCTGCCCCCGCCAACCTCAGGCGATAGTCCGCCGGAGACGTCCCGTAATCGGCCCTCCGGCAAAACCACATCGCCTCGGACTTCTCGGGGTATACATCCAGCCCCAACCCTTTGATCGCGGCGATCGCGCAGGCCACCGCTAGTTCCGCCAGACGGACTGTCCTGCCCTATGTCGATCCCCATACTAGCACCAACGTGTCGTCGGCGTAGCATGTCAGCGCCGAGTCCGGGGGCATCGGAGCCCGAAGTACCGTGTCGTACGCGATGTTCCACAGCAACGGGCCCAGTACCGAACTCTGCGGGACGCCACGGCACACCGCCCTCCCCATCATCATTCCGCCCCGCCCGGCGTAGACGATACTACGGTCCCGGAGGAATGCCCGGACCACACCCCGCAGGTAAGTGGGCACCCGATGGAACTCGAGGGCCCGGCCTATCCCGCCCCAGGGGATGTTGTTGAAGGCGTTGACTACGTCCAACGACACAGCCAACGTCACGTAACCCCGCCGCACGGCCCCCTCGACGAGGGCGCGGATGTCACGGGTGAAATTCGAGCAGCTTTATGATAAACCAAAATTCCGAGCGCCTTATCACGTGCGACCGTCCGGTCAGCATCCGTTCTCAGCCGCCTGGGTGGCATTCGGTCACTTCAGCCCTTCTCCGAAATACATGATAAGTACAACCAAAGACTTCTCCCACTCCAACGAATAAAAGAATATACATGCTCCCTTCAAAATCATCCAGCCAATGTAAAAAAAATTCTTAACTAACTCAAGTACCAAAATTGTATCATCGCGAACCGAAAATAATACTGTACAAATTGAGAAAAAAATAAAGAACTCGATCTCCTGTTCGGAAATTGACAAGTTTCTTGTTTTATCTTAATTTTTAAGCGACACCGTCATCGCCGGCGCCGTAGTCGCGGATACGGAGGCGGCAGTGACCGGCCACTGTGGAGGCGGCAGCGGAGGTGTCCATCGTACGTTGTTGGATCTCAGCGTCTGTTCGCTTTCGTCCTCCGTGAGGCCAACCTTAACCGCCTCACAAGTGAGCCTTTCATGTCACTGGAGACGGAGGCGATCCTTAGCCCACCCTCGCCCGCGACAGCTCCGCCGCCGTCTCCAACGGCCGGGAATCGGCCCCTGCGTCGATGTCTGCCCCACATCCCGCTTTCCACCTCTTCCTCTTACCGGTAACGGTCAATAGCGCGGGGCTCGAATCCCCCGTGGCCGTGCTACCCTGAGATTCTCCACTTCCGGTGCGCCCGCCAGTGGCGGTGGCGGTGTGGTCTGTTTGACCAGTAGTCCTATATGCACGCCTACCGGGCGCGCTCTTGATTGTCGAAGCGGAAGAACACGACGATATTTCGTCGTCGGATCTCCCTCCCCGGCCGCCGCAACCTCGGCCCTGGGACCTCACCGGTCGTCTATCTTCTTTACCAGACGCTTGAACGCGTCCGGGGGCCTGGTGGACCACCCCCGGACGGCCACGGTTGCTCGATGACGACGCAACGGAGCCCGCTTTACAACCCGCGGCTGCGCCGGTACTGGAGTATCCCTCCCCTGCACCGTAAACGTTATTTGTTTTTTTCGACATTTCCATCATTTTTCTTTATAAGTGTATTCGCCTAGTCGTCAACGGAGTTCCAGTCCTGGTGCCACTCCGGACCAAGTCGACGCGGGTTGACGGAGAGCCCCACAAGAAGGTGAGGTGAATGGTCTTGACAGGTGTGGGACCATCAACTTCTCCGAAATTCTCCGCGCCGGATCGATGAACTGATAGGCGTGTAATTTTAAATGTAAATAAGTGTAATTTTAACAATAACCCTCAATGGATAAAAAATACAAAAAGTTTAATTACTACTTTTTGGTTTTTAAGTAACGTTGCACAAGCAAACAGATTTTACCAGCCATTTCCTACTTTTTTGGATAACTTCAAATTAAAAACAAGAAACGTCTGCCTAATTGTATAGTTGCATAGATAACACGACCTTCTCCACGAGTTGTAGTTTTCGCACAGTCAATGCAGAAACTGCATACGCAAATTTTACACAGCCCGCAGCGAAAATGAAAGAATTTTATAAATCTTTTTCTATACTTTATGGGCATTCAACCAAGAAAAGAAAATCACGCATAATATAAGTCATAAACTGTAGAACAACGCTCGTTGCATTTAGTTTAGCGCAGACAATTTTTTGAAAAAAAAAACCCATCTTGGAACCAATCGATCCTAGAAAAACGTCTTTTTCTTTAAATTACGTGGAATGATTCCAGAAATTAATAAAAGCAAGTTCCACGACGATAGAATGTAAATTGCAAAAGTTATTGTATTTAACAACAAAATAAAAATAATTATCACTGTATTTTAGCCATGCCTTTGAACGAAAACATTATTTTACCCTTGCATATCTATACTATAAGTCTTCTACATAGCGTAGAAGATGGGAGCATAAACTAAGGTAAACTCACATATTTTTCTTACAAATTAAAACTTTCCCGTTTCGTAAATTAATTAATTAATTTTACAAAAACTAACAAACGAATCGATTTGAAATTTGGTATCCTATTTTGATATGACTGATACCATAAAACCTCAATATTGTATGACAATTTTAACTAACGTTATAAACGATTAAAGAAAAAAATCTTTGCACTATTTACTAATGTATAGCATAAAAATTGAGCTTATCGTTACGTAACGAGTCTCATTTTATAGATAATTTTATTATCTACAATCTTCTACTGACACTTTTTCACGTATGGTAAATAATTTTTAAGATATAGAGGAAATGTAAGAAAAACTCCCGTTTTTTTTTATTTAATCGATATGATGTTTATAAAGTTATAAAATTGCTTGTCTTGTAGATTAGATTATATAGATCATATAGTAATATGATCTAATCTATATCGTTACGAATCATATGATACAAAAACGTTTCTACTAAGAATTTGTTTCTAATACAATCAGATTATATTCGATTATATTATACAATCAGAATACATATCAGTTTATTTCAAACAGAATATTCGTAGGAGGGCCGTTCCTCTCGTTTTGTATCGAGTCAGAGACCAGCTGAGCATCTTAGGAGTAACGATAGTGAAATGCAATTCAAATTGTATAATTGAGAAATATTACAAACCGTTGTAAAACGTATATTACTTACAGAATATCCAAAGTGAAACGGTGTACATTTGGCTGTATGTCATAGTTTCGGTTCACGATAAGGATCCCGATATTCTTCTTATTGATTCTTAGGAAACATGCACGTGTGACGATAACTCGACTTGATGATGCTGCACGACGCATGTACAATGATGAGGAATAAGGACGTCTTTCAGCTTCATTTCATTTCTGGCTAGTATCACGCGCGACACCTAGCTATATTCTCAGCTATATTCTTTTTAATTGAACCATCCATTTTTTAACACGTTAATCAATCTGTTAATCAATCTGCATTTCTCATAAAAGGATAGTAACCTTTTATGTCGAGAAACCATTATTACTGAACGAAAAACCTTTGGAAAAGCTGAATAATATAAATAAAATAATTAAATTTTAGGTTTTTGTCATTTTTTATCACTATAATATTAATTATTTATATTGAGGGTATTATAAATTATAATATTATATACTATAATAGTAATACATAATATTAGTAATACATAATATAATACATAATATTATATAGTGCTTCAAGTTAATAGCGTTATGTATTAAGACGTCCTTAGTGATGAGTCCCCACACTTCTAGCAGCAAAATGACGTTCGGTCCCGCGCGATTGTTCTGGCTATGGATATAGCACGTACATGTTCCGTATACTTTGTAGTTGCAGGCGACTGACTTGTCGAGGTAAGTCGCAACTTTAGAGTCGCGCGCGATCCTTGATCGCGGTAATACGAATAAAAATTGTGCCATATTCGGCAATGGATTTTATAATCGCGTGGCTAGTCGCAAATGGAAAGCACGCTTCAGACGGCAACGTTGGAAGACCAGAAAAATAAAGCTCTTCTGTCTCACAAAAGAAAGTATATGTATACATACATATGTGTTTCCTTATTCCTTCAAATTTTGGCGCTGCTGCGCCAATTTACGGCTATTAAAATATGGAGAGGACTTGGAGAGGTATTATAAGAAACTTTATTCTAATATTCACGTAATTGCTCGCCACGTGTGATACTCGCCAGAGATCTAGGGCATAAGATTTTCACACTCCGCTTCTCTCTTTTTTCTCAACGGAGTCCTAGGCCATCATACACGCTCGCATACATACTATGAAGGGGATACATACTTGTGTGTGGTTGTGCTATACGTTCCCTCGCTCTCGCACGTACAATACAAATATACCATATGCCGCTCTTAGTTTGAAAAACCTGACTACGAAGTGGGAAAGGTGATAAATGATGAACTTTTGACAATACTGATAACGAGTCAACAGTTCAGTACTTTCCTCAGAAACTTGAGGGAGAAAAATTACCTAGAGAAAATAATAACAAATTTGTTAAGTTTATTAATATATTCACATCGTAGACCGTAGGCGATACATTGTATGTCCCATGAGACATGCGACATGCCGCGAGACCAAGCACCGATTTTCAAATCTTATAGTTGGACATAGATACACAACTATCTTGTAACTATACTATAATTATCAGTACCAGAAGTGCGTTCGGTTGCCGTCGATCGTTTGGTAGCCGACATATTATCTTTGAAGAGAACGCTTTGTATATAGTAAGTATCTATACTAATAAATTACATGTATGTCTTTAACATTATTATTTTGTATAGTGCTTCTCCCTATAATATATATTAATATATAATATAAAATTTAAAATTTATTTCTGGTGACTTAAAGGACATAAGTATAACTTGTACGACTTGTGTATGGCTGTGCATTACGTTATTTGCAAATTAATTAACAACAGTAATTAATTTAAGTTTTTAGTATTATCGTAATATTAAATGATTATTCTTAGGAACAAAATTACTCTATACATGCACATATCTTAAGTTGCTAAAAGTTAAATTACAACAAGACATGCAATGGATTAATGGTGTACGATAATTAAAAAGAGTGTCATTTTTTATAAATTACGAAAAAGTTACTTATATCTGAACTAAGAAATGTCATAAATATTATAAAACGGAAGCAGAAGAAATAACATTGAAAGAGAGAATGAGAAAGAGTAATATTTTAAACGTAAAGGTTAGGTGTTAAATTCTACTCAAATCAAATAAAATATTTAATTAAATATAAAGAAAAGTTAAAGTATTTACTTAGTTATGTTTATTCCAAATTGTTTGTTTCGATATAATTTTTGCAAAATATTAAAGAATATATACTTCTGTAAATAAGAATATTACTTTCAAAGTTGAAAAACAATCATATAAATACTGATGTACGTGCATTATATATTCATAATTTTATTTTATATACTTTCTTTCAGATAGAGAAATGAACATTTTTTTGCTCATTAGCAGTTGATAGATAATGCTGTTAAATCATGTGACGTAATTTGATATGCTAGTTCCCTTAGATGGGAACACTATCTGCTCTGCATGTATACAACTTTCCTCTGAAGCAAATAAGAAGAGAAACCTTTGTTTGAGTCAATGAATTAAAAACTATTTGAAAGTGGTCTGTAGAACAGTATAAATCAGAGAGATGACAACCGAAGTTACATAGTCACAACCTTTCAAAAACTTAAAAGAATTATTGGATAACGTGGGTAATTTGAAACCATGGCCGGAAATTGAATAACTACGAGATTCAACTGATTATGTGTACAGTGGTTTAGAAATAAGCGCAGAAAGAACGCAGTTAGAAAAATTGGATCGAGAAGTACATCCGAAAACGTTGCTTTGTCATGATATGAAAGGTGGCTACCTACAAGACAGGTAATAGAAATCACTATATTTATTAATTCATATATTATACATAATATACCCGTGATTTTTCAGATTTATATATGGATCAGAATCTTATGATTCTCACCTATTTTATCACCGGAGTGTTATTGACACGTTTGTGTATTTTAGTCATCATTTCGTAACTGTGCCACCTTTTGGATGGATCAATGTAGCACATAATCATGGTGTAAAAGTTCTTGGTACTGTAATTACAGAAAGAGAAGGTATCTGGGATGTAATACTTGAATCTCAGGAAGAAGTAAGAAGATTTGCAGATGCACTAATACTTGTTGCAAAATTTTATAAGTTTGATGGCTGGTTATTAAATGTTGAAAATACCATTAAAAGTGAGCAAGTTAATAATTTAATTTATTTTGTAAAATATCTAACGGAAAATATTCATGAATCGATTAGAAATTCTGAAATTATATGGTACCATAGCGTAACCAACGAAGGAAAATTAAATTGGCAAAATGAGCTTAATAGTAAAAACATGTAAGCTTATTACACTCTTGTACTTTTACAATTGTTTCTGTTTGTAAATTTTATTTAATGTTCTAAATACAATATTTCAGAGATTTCTTTTTAAACTGCGATGGCATTTACTTAAATTATAACTGGACGAAATCAAAATTGGAAAACAGTTTGGCACTTGCAAAAAATCACAGCAGAGATATTCATGATATTTATGTAGGACTTGATATTTGGGGAAGAGGTTGTCCTGGTGGTGGTTGATTTGATTCAACATATGTAATTACAATATTACTTATTTTATTGTAGCATATAGTCATTTTATATTTCATTAAACCATTATAATCTACAGGCTTTACAAAAAATACGACACTAAGGACTTTCTGTTGCGCTTTTTGGTCCAGGTTGGACTCACGAATTTTTCGTATCTAAGACATTCGAAGAAATAGAAGATCTATTTTGGGCACAGTTGTTTCCTTATTTATATGTTCGTGTACCTATCTACGAAGAAGAAGTATTCAAAACATCATTTTGCCGTGGCAGTGGTAGCTTGTATTATCCCTGTGGTCAGGTATATTAAATACCTCACATTATTTTTAACAAACTGAATTTATCATAAAAGATATAACTTAGAAAACACGAAGTTGGCACCCTGCTGGGGATAGCCACCCACACGCTATGTTTATTTTTATTTTATTTTTTTTATTACCGATGAGATATAACACTTTACCAAATGTCCTTCAGGACAAATTGTAAAAACCAAAATAAACTATATATAAAAAAAAAAAAAAACTGAATTTATTACATGAATATATTATAACTGAAATGCACATATTTTATGCAGGCACTATATGAAAAGGATGGAAAAAGATTTAAACACAAATCATTTTACAATTTATCCCTGCAAAATCCACAAATTTCAGTACCTATACCGCACATGAAATTTACATCATCGCCTCAACTTCCAGTACCGAAAAGTGAAAACGATCGAAATGAGTGTTCAAAAGAACCGATACAATATGTTTATGAAACGAGGAAGAATGTTATTCGAGTATTAAAAAATGTTGTAAATATTGAAAATAAAATGCCAATGCTATATGTAAATAGCTTCGAATTTTGTAGCGAGTTTTCTTTCAGACGTGGTGGTTGCATAAAAATAACTACAAATTATCTTACAACTAGGTCATATCACAGGTGAAGGAGTTCTATATTTTGTAATTAAATTTATGATACTTCGCGCAATTGTATTTTTTATATTAATTATGTGTTTAAATTCATTTACAGACTATTTCTCATTAAAAATTAAGATAAAAACAAGAAACTTGTTTTTTTCCGAACAGGAGATCGAGTTCTTTATTTTTTTTTTTTTTTTCTCAATTTGTACAATACTGTTTTCGGTTCGCGATGATACAATTTTTTGGTACTTGAGTTAGTTAAGAAATTTTTTTTTAGACTGACTGGATGATTTGGAAGGGAGCATTTATATTCTTTTATTCGTTGGAGTGGGAGAAGTCTTTGGTCGTACATATATTTCGCAGAAGGGCTAGAGTGACCGAATGCCGTCCAGGCGCCTGAGAACGGATGCTGACCGGACGGTCACACGCGATAAGGCGCTCGGAATTTTGGTTTATCATATAGCTGCTCGAATTTCACCTGTGACACCGTTTACGTCGGCAATTGGTACGCAAGTCCCGCATTATTTGATATATTACACAAAAATTTTACAAATGCGTGTGGCGCCGTAAAAAAGGGAAGAAAAGGAATACCAAGAATGAACGAAAAATTACAAAAAGGAGAAGCGTGCTTTCGCACGTTTGCAAATATATTAGCCATAAAATGACACGATAAAAAAGAGATTTTCTTAATTTCAACAATACATACAGAAGAATTTGTGTATGTACTAAAACACTACAGTGCACAAGAAATTTTACAGAAATCATCCTGTGTACATGACTGTAATAAATTGATGGGTGCTGTAGACATAGTCACCAGCACTATAAATTATACTCGCAAAACTTCTTCCGTATGATTGATATGTGTTTATGGAATTCGTATTGTCTGTACAAATTGAAAATCAACAAAACAATAACAATTGCGAAATTTCAACTGTAATTGATAGATCAAATTTTAAAGAAACATCAGAAAAAAAACAACAAGGCGTCCTATTATACCCGGATATAATCACTCTTTAAAACTCAACGGAAGATATATTCCTTCACTTTCTGAAGCTACAGGAAAAAATAGACCACGAAGATGTGTTGGGTGTGCGAGAAACGATAAAAGACGAGTATCTCGTTATCAATGCCATGAATGTGATGCTGGGTTGTACGTGTTTACATGTTCCAAAACATATCATACGAATAAATTATTAATTACTGTATATTGTTCTTTCACTATTTTCAATCGTTAATCAGACTCTTTATACCCATTAAATAAGTTTGTATCCTTTATGTAGAAATTATGAGTATATTGTTTAGAAGAAAAGTCCCTCCCTTTCTCTTCCAAGATAAATTGTCCACGCGCATTGTGTACACTTTCGGCACGGGTTCCACTTTAGTGGCGGTGCTACGGCGGATCGAATCGCCGTGGTAAAAGGGTTAATAACGTTTAGGGAATCTCAGGGCTGGCTGTCTCTGTTGACGGTCGGTGCACGAAGAGACGGTGCAGGGATAATCGGCTGGAGAGCCAACCTGTTGGGACCGAGTTTTACGCTGGCGGTTCCGCCTCCTCGTGGCCCCCATTGGTAACGGCGCGGCGCGATGCACGCATCGCGTGGAATCGGCCAAGCGACCTGCTTGTTCCCCGAAAAGATTGCTTCAACTTGTTCAATGACCCGCAAGAAGCGGGTAGGGTTTTTCTAAATCGCGCGCCTTCCTCCGGGCAAGGAGCGCTGGGAAGTAGACGAGAATCGAATACGAACACCTAGATACGAAGTCAGTACGAGTTCCTACTAGAGGTATGACGCGGTCAACCAAAAGGTCGGGTCGTGAAACGCAAACATTACTTGTCTCTAACCAAGCTCAGCTCGAAAACTAAGGCCGAGCGGTGGGATAATTTTCCGAATAATTCGATAAATAAGGTAAACCATGGCTTATAAGTATGTATGGAAGAAAGTTGTTCAAAATATTGAGCAGCAAAACCTGCTTCAAAGTCATGAAAATACGACATTTTTAGTTCCACCAAAATGGTGATTCTGTTCAAATTTCTTGCGATTTTCGTACAAACCCAAAAATATCGTTACATTTCCCTATTGATACTCTAACGAAGGATCTATCACATTGTATATAATAAAATATGGCCACGAAGAGATTAAATAAAGAGATGAATCTTAGATTATTTTCTAAAGTTTCATTACGTTTTTCCTATATAATCAAACAACTTTAATGTAAAAAAATTTGATCCCCTTTTTATACCTAAAGAATAAATATTATTTAAAAGAGAAAGAATAGCTTATGCAGTAAAACAAAACATATTATATAAAAATAAAGCGCAGTAACTGTTATGTAATAAAGTATACGGTTAGCTGATATGCGCATAGCCTATCACTGCCGGAAATTGTCAGCTGTCAGCTACTTAAGCAACGTAAGAGAGATTTTCTTTTGAGAGCTTAACAAGTGAAGGTGTTTCAGTAGCCACTGATTTCATCATCTTCAAATATAATTCAGTTCAATGTTATTTATATGAAGAATTCGATCATACACGATCGCTTAAGAAATTTTGGGGTTGGTTTCAAAGATGGATGTTTGGGTTCCTTACAAGCTAAAGGAAACGGACTTGATTCGATGCACCATCACCTGCATGGCACGGTTGAAACGGGGAGAGAATAATGCACATTTGGGGCAAATCGGAATGAGATATGAGAAATGCACTGTTTACACAAATATTAAACGTAAACGCTCATCAACAAATCGACCGTATCGAGGCAGCTAGGAAGGAAAATGGAGTGCCTCAGTAAATAAAAAATTATAAAAGAAAAAAGAAAACGCTTCAAAGGCCGCAATTTTACAATCACAGACAATAAAGGCGAATTTCGACACACATAATCTAAAGACATAAGACACATTTATTTCTGTGTCACATTTATGACACATATGTGACACAATTATGTGTCGGCGTTACACCGGATTTAAGAAAACTTCAGAGCGTAGAAAATTCCCCTACATAGAAGTCACAGCATAATATCGGATAATTTTTAGAATTAACAGGATATTATTATGGATTCAACAAGGTCTACTCTGTTAAAACAAAAGTCCTTATTCAATTATCAGAAAAAGAAATCCACTTCAAATACAGTCGAACATCAGAAGAGACTTGAAAATCACTGTGATGGACGATCCTCACAACTAATTCTACGATATATTTTACACGGTATTTACTACAAGCAGTTTAAACTACACCGCAACTATTTAAGGACCAAGCAAGAATATCTGCGGCGTATGCCCTGCTTTTTCCAACTTTACCTCTCAAGAGCTGTCCACACACCACCAACTACCGACCCTTACTTTGAATAATTTTAGTGAAAGGTTCCACTCAAACAAAACTGATGTTGCTATCAGAAAAATAAATCAATTTTAGATACAGGCGAACATCACAGGAGATTCGAAAATCTCTGTGATCGACGATCCGCACTACTAATACTACGGTATCTTTTATATGGTATATATACGCGACATTTACTGCTCGTAGTTTAAACCAGACAGCAATTATTCAGGAACGAAGCAAGAATATCTGCGGGATAAAAGTGAGGTTTTTGAAGAAGTAGAAGGACTATTATATGGACCAGGAATAACTGATTAGCAGATTATCAACTTAGGTAACTAAAAACTCATATTTTTTCCTACTGTAAACTTTGAAACGTGTTCTCTGCAATTTTGATTTTCACGATTTTTCTAAATTGGCGGGCGTGATAGTAAAAAAAACTAAACGACTTATTTAATTGAACCAAAAATTTTTTTCTTCAGTATTAAATTCTCTTCTAAGTGAAATAAAAAAGTTCGTCAAAAAGTTTATTTAAATAATTGTTAAAGCAGCCTAAATTTTTTTTTTAAACCAGCCAATATTTTTAATTTCAAATTTTTTCTGCCCTTTTTTCGTTCACCCAGAAGAAAAATATATAGTAATTTCATCTTTTTTTGATTTTTTGTTTCAGTCAAGAATTACGAAGTGGACCTTTCCCGCCGATTGAAGACTGCAGCGTAGGTAGGTAAGCAAGGTAAGCATCCGTACGAGATCACCTTGGTCGCGAAGAACGGACTGATTGCGATCAGAATGAACAACGTGTATTGCATTCAGATTGACAAGGAAATATGTCGGTGGGAAAATACCAAAGGTTTGGTCAGCTTCGGACCATTATTATGTCCTGCATGATTTTAAAACTAAGAAGACGAGACGTAATGTCGACAATTTTAGGTACTCGACGAAGGAAGCCGACATAGAGAATTTTATTTTGAAATTTGACCGGAATTTTGATAATTTATTTAAGGATCCATGTGGGGCCTTATATGGCTATTATGTCCAGAATAACCCGTGAGAGTCCGAACAGACGGTCTCCACGTGGAAATCCAAATAAAGCGGTTGGCGTGGAAGCTATACCAGGGACGGCTGTCAAGGTGGAGAAAAGAACGGATATGGTGCTAAGAGTGTTAAACGCGGTACACAACAATGGTAAGATATCGCCGAAGTGGAAGGTGGCGAGGTAATCATTCCGAAACCGGGTAGAAACCCCGCACTTATATCGTCTTTCCAACCGATCAGCGTGCTTCCAGCACTTAGTCAAGGCTGGGAGCACACGTTTAAGTACCTGATCGAGGAAAGTTTGGATCTAGACCCTTTCCACGAGGATCAGTACAGTTTCAGAAGGAGGAGGAGTACGCTAGTCGCCTTGCATCGAGTGATGGAGTTGACCGAAAGTTGCAGAAAGAGAACAGGATTTGTGTACTCGCAGCAGTGAACATAAAGAACGCGTTTACCACTCTTAGTTGGAATAAGATCCTACTAGATGTCGAAGCAAAAGGGATGCCCCTAAAACTTTTGACGTTCCTTGACAATTATCTTGAGAATAGGAAGATCGTAGTGCAGAACACTGGGGGGACGGTGAAGAGAAATGTCTTCGCGAGTGTCACTCAATGATCGATACTTACGTTTATTGGCAAATACAGGAATAAAATACTCGATCCAATTGTAAAATCTGCTTCCTGACGCTCACTTTATTATGGGAAAAAAAGAGAAGAAACTCCAGAACATAAAAGATGGATAGAGTGAATTGTTTATGAATGTTCTGTCAACCACGAGAGAAAAGTGTAGGAAAAATGTGGGTAAACGCCGTGACTAAAATGTTTTTGCATTCAGAAAAATTACATGGCGCGAATTACATGAATCATATCGATACAAAGGCATTTAAAACATTAAGCGCGAGGCTGATTTTGATATGCTTTCTGTTCAAACGGCGTGCAGACGCAGCCGCGATCACTCGGCAAGTGCGAGTTAGAGTATAAGCAAACGATAATACACACATCGCGGTGACCATTTAGTTTCATTTTATACAAATTATAAATGAAAAATAACGAGATGAGTGGAGATGGAACTCATTTCAAGTATGAAAATGAAGCTAAGAGAGCAATGAAGTTGTTTATCAAAAGTTTACCAGAAGTATCCAGCAGGATTCTTTACTGATGGAATAAAGAAACTTATCACGCGTTGCCAAATATAAATTGATGCAAATGGCAATTATGTCGAAAAATAATTAAGATATTTTATAAGTAATGAATTGAATTTTCATTTCTTTTCTGTCTCATTTCAGTTCACGTTAAAAACGAAACTGCACCTTCGTGTCTCGCAAAATAAAATGAAAATGAATAGTTCGTGTTGTTCGATGATTCCGTTAAACGAAATAATGTTAACATCCATATATTTTTCGTGCGTTCATGTCTACAAAAAGCTAACTACATACATTAAAGGAAGGGGTTTAAAACAGGCGGATTTTTTGGCTACATTCTTATACTACGATATAAATATACATAACAATAAGATAGTTAATAATTATATTAAAACAATATATGTGAACAATATATACATACGTTCACCGCGGAAAGTATGCTGACATCCTACAATATGACCTGTTTAAATCGGTTCTTAGTTGTTATTATTATTCTTTTTTATCTACCAAATCTACCAATCGGTCAAAACTCGTGCTTTGTAAACAACAGTGGTGTAACCGATATCGTAACGTTTCATATCATATAAAAAAGTATTATCCTATTTATGTCGAAAAACTGTAAATTTTGTCGTATGAAAGGTAAACATAGGACACGAAGCGGTATTATGTTTACGTTGAAACAAACGAAAGACAAGGATAACGTAAACACAAGAGAACCGTTTCGTGCCCTTACCTGGCTTTCATACGACGAATTCAAGATAAGATATCTGACGAATAGTTATTTTTAATTTTCTCATAAAAAATACAAACATAGATTGATGTATGTATTTAAAAAAAAAAAATGGCTCCATTTGCAAAAATAAAGTTGAAATGGAACCCTACTACTAGATTTACAAAAAAGTAATTTGCACCGTATGTGATGTCTTCTTTCGAACTAAACAATTTTTGTTAAATCTTTTTCTGTTAACATCAATCTCACTTGAGATATTCTGCCGCTTACTGTTTCGCCATTGGTTAAATATTCAGACTAGGTTTCTATGTATAATTGAATATCTAGATATAAAATACATATAAAAATTGAAAGTTTTAAACGATTTTGTAGACATCAGATTCGGTATATTATTCAAATTATGTCCATATTTAATTATAATGACTCGCAACAGAATCTGAGAACTCAGGTTTGTTTTTTTCCATTCATAATTTTTGGTTGATAAATAGAAAAGATAACGAATGAATATACTGTATCACTTTTTTAAAAATGAAACAGTGCATTAAATACGGACATTATTGCAAATAATACAGCAATAGTAGATAATAAAAAAGAAGTAAGGAAAAAACTTACCATTACAGCATGGAAAAAAATTTATGAAGAATTGTGTTAGTGGAATTAGATTCTTTGTGTATGACGAAGTGCATCAGGGAAGGATTCTTAAACAAATTTCGTAAAAAATTACTATCTATCGGATAAATACAATACGAGATTCAAAGAATAATTAATAGTAACAAAAACATAATTATTTTATATGAACATAATATTCAATTATAGAAATATTTATACGTTAAGTTCTGTGATTAGTGACCATTATCGATGACTGACTTTATTTTTGGTTCTGAATAAGCATCATCTCTGATGAAAACATTTTTTAGCGAGAGAAAATAAAATAGGAAGAACGATCTAACATTTATATAAAAAACTATAATCAATATATTTAATTAAAACTAAAACATATATATGTATAACATCACTCTTACGTTAATATAAATGTATAAATGCAAGTAGTACATTAGAGAGGAAAAATATAATAAAAATAAGAAAAAAGAAAAATAAATAAGAAAACTGTATTGGTTTCTACGACTTACTTCCACATGTGGAATAATCTATCTGGTTGCCGTATGACCCATCTTACAGACAGAACAAAGTTATTAGATTAAAATAATTCACAGGAAGTTTGTAATTCTTAAAATTTGCAAGTATAAAGTATTTACCCTGAATAAATCCTTTTTATAGAAAATTTACAAGTCAACTTTCGAATAACTAGATTTTATATTTTATCTAGCATCTAGCACTTTTTATCAATCGCTCAAACACTTGCTAAACACAAAAATTGTAACGTTCAAACGTAGGCAACTACTTCCTAGCACCTTCGCAATACCGTGTCTCGAATATGAAAGACTATTGAACAATACCATCCCTAATTTAAATAATAAAGGCAGATTCGTACTGCTTGTTGATTGGCTATCTTGGCTTCTGGACTATAAGGGGCGAATCCTGTACGCTGCGCAAATGTCTCTGCGCCGATTATATTTTAATTTTACTACAATACATTAACGACTTTACATCTTGAAAATTGTCACTATTACGCTGCTGATTTTTATATAAATATTATATATCAAAGTGCACACAATATGTAAATGCAAAATATATTTAAACTATGTAATAATTGTACAATATTCTACATTGCGAATACGATCTTAATTGCTTACCATGATCTTTTATTATAGTTTGTTTACTGATTGTCAAATCCAATGTAAATAAAAATCTCAATTAATATATATAACGTATAGAATATATAGTATGTGTATATATTATGTATATAATATATATATAGAACATATGTAAATATAGATATAACGAATAGAAGATTTATTCAATAAAAATCAAAAGTTTTGTATGATAGTATCCAATGTAATAGTCTTTTAAACAAAGTTATTTTTATGCTGCTATGAATAAATTGAAAATCTGGAAAAATCCACGGCCAACGAAGATAGTTCGAATCTATGGATATGGATGTATATGCTACCCTTTTTTTTGCGCGCGCGAAGAGAGAAAAAAGACAATATTTTTTCAAACGATAAAGTCAAACGCAAATTTATCTTCATGCTTCATGGTGAATTTCACATTGCTGGATTTGTAATCAAACAAGCCAAAGAAAATGCTGATGCTCTGATTGTAAACGCAGCCATTTGATTTTCTTATGAAAATAAATCCGTTATCATTATCGAATAAGATATTGATTTGTTAATGCCATTATCACGATCGACCAGCTCATCGAAAACGAAAGGACAGAGGAAAAACTGGAGCAAGAAGGAAAAAAGGATAATCCGAACTTATTTAGTAATTAAGCTCAATTATGTGGCTCAATGTAACAGAATCTTTTATTTTGTTGTTTATTTTTTTAAATACTTCTAATTTCACAAATAAATCCAAAAGACGTACAGAATAATTATATTTAAAATAATACAAGTTGATAGTCTCGTGATTATCACGTTCTCACTTTAGTTTTCGATATGTTATAATATATCGATTTCTTCAAAATCTGTACTTTAATGCGGGCAAACTTCACTTTAGGGCAAATAAAATTATTGTCATGTAATTACAATTATTCTCATTTAATAGTCTTCGACTGTGGAGGAAAGGGGCCGCGCCTTCGGAAAGCTTAAGAGGTGCTTATCCAGCGGATATTAAACGCATGCAAGTGCCTCAATAGTTACAAAAGATGAGGTTAGAAAGGAGGTAAGAGTGAGGACTTTCCCCCTGGGAGAGTGCGAGACGTAATACGGACAGAATGTTGTCGCAATAGGAACGGTCATCGTGAAGGTTTTAGTCGGTTGGAGTCCGACACTACCACGCCGCTCTTCCCCCTAGAAGCGGTGGGCGACCGTGCGGATTTCCTCCGCGAAAAAAAAAAAAAAAAAAAAAACATAACCCTGTATATATGTCCATAGAGGATGCTTATAAAGATTGGTGCCTAATTTGAGGAGCCGTACGAGTACTCGATAAAACCAGCAAAAACGTCTTAATATACGTGGATAATAGAATAAAAAGAATAATATTAAGAATATTAGTCTAAAGAATATTAGTTATTAGAGTTAATAGTATTTAATGTATAAAAGCACAGATTATAGTAAACCAATTGGTTCGTTAAGTGAGTTGATACAATGACTTCTTGTGACATTGGCATTTTAGAAAGGCATCGTTTTATAACTATTATGTTTGGCATTGTATTTCATGCCTATAGAGGTTTATGTAGAGGTCGGTAAGGTTTAATAACGAGATAGTTCGTTGTTGAAACCGCCATGTATATTTAAAATGATTAAATAAATTAATATACAAACAATGTTCGCTGATATGTTCATACTCACAGATTCGCTGAGACAGTGTATATGTCGCAAAATAAGATCGCTAATGACCCGTTAATTAGATCGCTGATAATGATAATTCGTTTTTGGTTGCGTCCGTTTATTTGTACTGGTCGGGGCAGAGCAGGAAAATTCAAATTCGTCTTCGTTCAACGGTTGCACGTAGCGGCGACATTGTTTTGGCCGAAGTTTATTTATTATCACATTCTGTGTATCCTAACGATATTGATACTCCAAGGCAAAGCAACAACATGATTTGAATTGTCCTCTAGCTCATGCGCCGCTACGTGTCCTTTTATTTTTTCGTCAGTTACGATACCATGATATGACTTTATAATTTACAGTTTTATTTAACTTTGAATGGGCCTAAGCCCCAAAATAATAACTACTTTAGGATAAAGATAACGCAGATACATAGATGTTTCGATGATAAACGATAGCGATATGAGTATTTAGTGTTTTGGAAAGTAAATGGGCCAGGGAATTTCTTAGATTAGAAATTAACAGTACAAACTTAAAGATTGTCTTTGTGAGATCAAAACCGTATTACATGTTTATGGACATTTCTATTCATTACTTTCTATCGTACATTAAAATAAATATAAGAAATAATAAAAACAAACATTGACAGTGAAGCGATATTTCATACACGGTTCATACAAGAATTATTTAAGAATTATTTAAGACTTAGGAAAACGTATATACAGCAACGTTTCCATTCAGTGACGGTACGTCGGTGAACTGGACTGCCGAAACGAAAGGGTTAATAGCGCTTCAACGCATAGACTGGTGTTTTATAAAAACTGTTGAAGAGCCGGCTATAAATTTTTCGATAAATATTCACTTTTCAACACAAAATGTCAAATTAATATTTTACATTACTCCACAAATATATATAGTCAAAATGTAATTTCGAGTTATACAAAAAAGGTGAAAGCATTGGTAATGAGTATCGTAAATTTTTCTTTTTAAATGAACTCTCCATCGCTATATTGCCGTATTTTAACTGTTTTCAAGCAAGAGGCTAGAACAGTTTTTGAGTAACAGAATCATTCCAATAGTCGAAGAAGAGCTTTCAAAGAACTGGAAACATTCAGTTAAAGTGTTACTTGGGTGTATTTTGTGTATACAGTACACGCACTGCGTGGTGTGCGTTTTTACTAGTCACATTTATTATAAAATGTGATTATACTGTATAATATTATAAAATATTATACATTTGCAGAACTTTCGGACATGTACCTTTGCTGTGATACGGCGGTCGACAATAACGCAAAAGTTTATACGCCGAAAAATATCCCAATAGGACTATACCCATCGCAAAGGTATTTTGCAAAACGTCGCGTGGGGTTATTTACGTTTCTGAATACCATGATCTATTCTACGGCTTGTAAGAAGTAAGCTACCGCTAATGTATCGTTCGGATTGAGGATCACTGTGCGCCCCGCTGCATAGGTTAACCACTCTTCGTTGGTATAAGGTGGATTACTCACGTGCAGGGTATATTTAACTGTCAATATAAAAAAAAAAACAAAGTCAAAAACGCAATTCATTTATTCTTGATTTTCGTCTTATCTCGGTGTCAAGAATCATCTCTTAAATTTTCGAAAACATGTAACCGGACACCCTGTATACAAAGGTTGGTATTATCTTTTGTCAGGGTCGGGCTTGCTAGCTAGGATCGAGCTAAGAATAATATTTTGTTTACAAGAATCATTTGTTATAGCACTAAGGACATTCTCAAGGAGGGAAAGTGTTAAGCGAATGCTTTTCGTTCTTATTGAATGTCAGCGAGATATGCATACCTAACACAAATATTAAGGCCTAAAATTCCGCAGTCTGTTGAATAAGGAACAAGGAATAAAATTTTATCAACTATGTTATAACTACTCGATTTTTATTCCTTATGCGTTTTTATTTCCTTGGAAAAATCATCTAATCATCCATTTTTATTTAAATTTATTGTTTGCAATACATCTTAGTGAAAAACTTTTTATTAGTCTATTTGTAATAAAAAATTTTTCCCTCTTATAAATCGATTTTCAATTGACAAGAAAATATTAATAAGAAAACATAACGAACGATTACAATTACATTCATAATGTAAAATATTGTACAACTATTACATATTTTGAATGTGTAACAGTTTGAATATTATATTTTGCATGGACATATAGCGTCTTTGAAATTATTTGAACGCTCGCCATTGAAACATTAAAGAATAAAAATATATGAGATAGATTTTATATTTCAAGGTAATATGATAACTGTATTAGGATATAAGTATCAGGATTGCGTGTGCAGAATTTGAATTGGATAATATTTGTAGAAGTTGGAGAATACTCATTACAGAAACACGCAAGAAGAGAATCACAAAATAATCGGCCGCTTAGAAGTGAGCGATATTTACATTGAATTTACGCAGTAAATATTAATACTAACGAACTTAATTTGCGCTAAGACGTCATTTACTGATTTTAATGTTATAATCAGTTACGATTAATAGAGTGCAGACATGAACTCGAAAAGATCTGAAATACAAAAGTCCGAGCATGAAGTAATATTAAAACTGCATAAAGATGGAAATCTTACAGAGAGATAGCCGATCTCTTTAAGAGATGTAAATCGAATATAATACAATCCATTATATTATAAAAAAATGGAATAATGCTGAAAATGCTAAAAATACATAATCTTCACTTTCGACAGGATATAGATCCGAAACATTGAACCTGAGTTGTGAAAAAATCGATACTGTACAATACACGCCATCACAGAACCAATATATAAACCCAATATGATATTTATGGGATGGAATAGGTAGAAGACTAAATAATTGTAAAATAAGTAAGAAAACGACATGAAAACAGATAATTGCTTAAATATGGAATAATATTCACATAAATGTCACAATGTCCTAGAGATGTTATTCGAGGCAAAAGCGATCGAACTAAATATTAAAATGAGGTAAGAAATAGAAATAGAGAAACTTTTATAACTCTGTTTTTGCGTGTTTCTGTAATGAGTATTCTCTAACTTTTACAAATATCATCCAATTCAAATTTTACACGCATAATCTTGATATCTGTATCTTACTGTAGTTATGAGAATACTTTGAAATATCAAGAGCATCAGACACACACACACACATATATGTCTTTAATATTTCAGTAGCGAGCATTCGAATACTTTCGTGAGCCGTTATAAATAACACATGCATGTATTTTATATATTTTACTATACGATAACCATATACAAATTAGGAGTATAATAATCGTTATTTTCGGTATTAAAATCGTTATTGAACATTTATTTAATTAATCTTCAAATTGAAATACAACCATGTAAAATTAACAAAATAATCACATCTAGATTTTACAAGTATGTCACAAGGTAACTTCTGCGCAATGATCGCGCACATGTTCCACCTGTAATCCTAGAGCGTAGCCAATCAGCAAGCAGCACCACTCCTTTGTCTTCACTGTTATAATAGACATCGATGCTGTTCAATCGCCTTTCGTATTCGAGTCAAGGTATAGTGTACATCGTATAAAAATTTACTGAACGTTATAATTTTCTAATTTACCAAGCGTAACTTGGTAATGAGTATTAAGTGGAGAATTGAATTTGATTAGAAACTTGAGCTGCAAAGTTTCTATATAAAGAGATTTAGCGAAGGTAAATATTTTGTACATACAATTTTATAAAATGAAAAGATTCGTATACATATTAATTTTGTATAAGTAATTATAACCTAAAAATTTGTTTCAGGATGAATGGGGTAGTACAGTAACCGGATAGGAAATTATTCTACATGTAAAAGTAAGTCGTAATAGCAAATACAGTTTTCTTTTGTTTTTTGTATTTTCAATACATTTTTGATTTTCATATACATAACCGTCTTTCCTTTAAAGAAAAATTTACTTTCTCAAAGACTTTTCATACAAATTTGAATAATAACTGCTATTTCTGACGTCTTATTTCAACCTTTGTTTTTGTTTGTTTGGGCTACTGTATCGCTTATTTCCTTTTAATGTTTGCGCGCTGTACTAATTTTGTGTGAATAATTTAAAAATATATGAGGTGTTGAAAATGAAATGATTTGATGTAGAAAATTCTTAATTTTCATAAGATGGTTCTGAACTGCCATGACTGAGTGGAAGCAAAGAAACGAAGTATAAAATTTTTCTCCATAGAGTTTCTCTGTTATATTATTTTCTCCCGTTACTGTTTAGTTAAAATTTATTATTATTGCTTTATAACTAGCTTCATAGCTGTATTTGAGTTAATTACCTGCGTGTATCTTGTTATGTGCAGTGTTTTCCTGTCGAATTCTGTGTCCTCCTTTAGTTTTAGCCAGTAGCCTATGCCCTTTTCTTATTTTTTTTATGTTTCAAGCCTATTCTTCTTACTTTTGTTCTAAACACATATTCTGGTGATATATCATATTCTTTTTAGGAAATCCGCTTATATTGTCTTTATTTCTGCTCAGTAACAGGTCCTTACTCCTGTATTACATAGAAAATTTGCCATTGCTATTACCTCGGAAAGTTTTCTAGCTGTATTCCAATTATTGCACTTTGTCACTATGGTCAGTTCGCTATTTTCGTCCGGTATGTGATTTACTTTGTTATTACTTGGAATGTGTCTGTTTTTGTAAATATAGCTACGCCCTAGATATATCTTCATCGTATTTCATTTATTTCATTCTTATTTCTCTATTTTCTTCCTTTTTGCTCTATATTAATATTTTTAGCTTATCTATCTTTTCAAGGAGGTTTTGCATACAATAACTTTAAAATACGCCGTCTTTACCATGTAAATGTATTAAGTTTATATTAAGTTTATAAGAAATAACGCATTTCCTGTTATTTCTTTGTGTTGCTTGCCAATAAAGTATTTTTCTCAGCTATAAAGTATTGCGTCTTGTATTGAGTCCAACAATAGTATGTATATATTTTTCTTTTCACCATTATTCCTGTTATCTTAATCTCCAGCACTAGAAATATTGTAGTCGCAGAATTTGTTAGTTTCGAATCCTGCTTGATCCTCTGGCAGTATATTGTTATACACCTCTAGAATGTTATACCACTATATTGGTATAGCTTAAAAGTATCTTAAAATTATTATATAATCGCTGCAGATGCATTTGCATTTTGCTGCAAAGAAGAAGACAATTCGCGTAAGTAGATCTCCAATACCGAGATCTCTAGATCATCAGCACGAAGCTTCTCCGTTTTGGCAACGCACTCTTCGTATCACTGATACATAGTCACAGAATAGTCAACCATAGTCACAGAATAGGTGACAATACAATCAATACAATACAGTGCAGTCATACGTACTGTCAACATCTGCTTTTCTCCCTGAAGCATAAGAGTGGAGCTTACTTAAATTTTATAGCCAATAGCCATGTTATTTCAGAAATAATATAAGTAAAAAGTATAAAAACTTCTTCATACTAGTAAAAAGTTAATAATTCAGTAATGAAGTATCTAACGCTTCATCCTTTCTGAGCTGTTTGGCATCATACAATGGAAGACCTGAAGACACTCAGTTTTAAATGAAGGTTTTAAATGAAAGCACGTAGTGTTTTCACCCAAGACTAAAATCCTTTATGAAGTTATTCCTGTAAGAAAATTGAAACTGTTCATGAATGCATTTTTGATACGGATTTCAAAATCTTACAAGATATTTTTTTGAAGATTTGAGTCTATTGGAACAACAGTCTCAAAGAAACTCCCTTAAAATACATGGAGTATATTGTTCTGGACATCGTGAACGTTTTTGTGAAGTGGGAATGCTGCCAAATTCTAAACACAGACAGTTTTGTGAAACGTTTAGTTTTTAGACTAAGTAATCAAACACGGCACTGCGTTGCTGTAGTAAATTTAGATATAAAAAATTTCACGAAATATGTACACGCTCTAATAGAAATATATTCGAAATGATGATACTTGAAGGAAACTACACCAGAATTGCCGTTTCTTAGATTTATTTCATGAACGAGTGGCGAATGACAATGCATATTGAAGTCACTTATAATTTTCCGTGAAGTGATAAGACTTTCGAACAAATATGCTTGCTGAAAATCAATTAGATTTCGTGCCTGCGGGTGAAGCATTGAGCTAATAAGCTATAAGTAGGTGCAAAGGGAATAGAAGGCTGATAGAACACAAAGAACTGGTTAATCTAACAGACGAAAACAAACTCGAAATAAAGAACCAGAAGGATCAAGCTAGCTATGACGCAGGTTCTCTTAGCAGGTCTTGCTATATTTGAGCATATTATAACATATTGGACACTACTTCTTCGATTACGTATTTCCACTATTAAGACAGAAGAATAAATTCAAGATACTTATTGTAATCTTAACTTAAGAAAAAAGGAACTTCTTGTGATAAACTTGAAACGGGAATATATATCACCTATATCATATATATATATGTCGTGTTCTCCTTGGAAAACGAGACGTGTAATGAGTCTTGCTGCGAGTTATCCATAGTTGTCTTGTATTAGATTAATTTTATTTATGGGAATGTATTACAAACGTTAACAAATGATGTCGATGAGTAAGTGATCGTGATATCTATGACGATGAATTTAGGTTCGATAACGAATACACGGAATTTTCATAACATATTCATGAATTAAAATGTGTTTTCATAACCTATGTTCTACTAACGATTTTCCGTATGTTCAATGAGATGTGTTGTATAGAATATATATATTTCTTATTTGTCTCCAGCCGTAAACCAGAATATTGAGTGTACTATTACTTTCCTGCGGATTGTAAAATCATAAATTTAATTCATAGATCGATAAACGCAAACGGTTACGGGCTGTATAGGATAGGCTTTTCTTTTTAGTCTTCTTTTGACATGGGTATTTTACGCTTCAGCCAGCTGGTTTGGATGCGTTGCAATTCCTTCTTTGTATCTATTTGTACATCTGTCGATTTTCTTCCTTGACCATTGGTATTTTTAAGTCTTTACTTAAATCCTCATTTTTGACATACCATGCGGCGCTAACTGTTGTTCTGATTATTTTTGGTCGTAACAACTTTAGTTTATTCACGTGGATCGTTGTTGCTGCCCCCATAGTGGTATACCGCACGTCCAAATTGGTTTTATGATCGTTTTGTAAATTTTATATTACTACAAAATTATACTACTACAAAATTATATTACCACAAAAAATTGTAAAGGTCCCGGTACGTCCCGATCGGTCGCCGATCGTGTGGTACGCTTCAGCATCGTTGAGAACACCAACTCCCTCCCTCCGTCTGTCCAAATGTCATCTCAAACGGTGAGACTGCAAATAAAAAAAATCCTTATATACATCAGAATAGTAATGCGATTTCTATTCCTGCAGCACCGACGTAATACACGGTGCTCCATAATCGCTCGAGATTGCATATAGTTGTTGTTGAAATCTCTATGCATTTGGTGGATAAAACATTGCGAGAAATTATCCTCTTGTAAAAGTAGTCACATAAGCTTCCAGGTCTTCGTAACCTGATTGTTTGCATTTTTCCCATTACTTCAGCGTCGTACTGGTACTTTTACTTCTGATAGCTTAGACGTGAAATCGTCTAAACTGCTCAATTCAGGACACAAATCAGGCTCTTTCCAGGGATTGTTCTGCTGAGACGTGTCTTCATTATCGCAGCGTTCATAATTTATATAATTTTCCTTCTTCAATAATTGTTCTTTAAGTTTCTGCAATTTTAAAGCTCTAGATGATTGCTTGATGCGTAATTCATTTTCCGCTTTGAAGAGAGCACACGTCAGCATTGCTTCAATCCGTAAATCACGTCTGCGATTTTGGCAACACCTTGATATTTTACGGCGGATTCTTCTGATTCAAGTTGCTAATCGTTTAGTACTACTTGGCTTGGCGTCAATATCACGAACTCTCTTCTTAGACTTTGCCATGACAACGGCTTCGTAGTTTTCTTAATTTGCAGAAATACAAATGTCCTCTTTATCGAGGTTAACACAGTATCGATGATACGATATTCACGTTTTCTTATTATTTCTTATTATTATTCGCGCCTTATCACGTGTGACCGTCCGGGTAGCATTCGTTCTCAGCCGTCTGGATGGCATTCGATCACTCTAGCCGTTCTCAGATATATATTGTAAGTACGACCAAAGCCTTCTCCCACTCCAACGAATAAACAATATAAATACTCCCTTCAAAATCATCCAAGTCAGTCTGAATAAATCCGTATTAGCCTGAATATTAAAAAGTCTATCTTCCCGAACCGCAAATACTATTTTATTGTAAATCGAGTGAAAATAAATAACTCGTTCTCCTGTTCGGAAATCGACAAGTTTTTCTTATTTTAGTCAATTGTTAAATTTTTTACGCGACACCTTCATCGCCGCTCTTCGTAGGTTTATCGCTCATTTTACTCTAGCATCCATTCCGATAACGGCACCGACTTCATTGGTGCAAACAATGAATTACGAGAACTTCACGATCTACTACAATCAAACGACCACTAAGAAAAAGTAACCGCATTCCTAGCCGATAAGCAAATCGAACGGCGCTTCATCTCCCCTCATTCCCCGCACTTGGGTGGGCTGTGGGAGGCAGCGGTCAAGTCATTTAAACACCACCTTAGACGCTTCGACGGCAACGAACTACTCACGTTTAAACAATTCGATACTCTCATAACTGAAATAGAATCAATCCTCTATTCACGTCCGTTAACTCCCATATCCACCGACCCAAATGGTCTCCTAGTCCTCACTCCCGGTCATTTTCTCATTGGCGATCCATTAATGAGTATGTGGGAGCGAGATTTCAGGGACGCTTCATCCAACCGGCTCTCCAAGTGGCAACATCCAACAACTCAGGCGGCATTTCTGGAAAGGCTGGCATAAGGATTGCGCGTATCCGCCTATCAACGACAGCAAATTATCTATAGTAAAACTTTAAACAACCCAAAAACCCAACAGAAGTAAAATGCTTCCTTGGACTAGCAGGTTACTACAGAAAATTTATTCGTAACTGTTCAAAACTAAGAAAACCATTTATTGAACTCACTGAGAAAGACACGCCATTCCACTGGACTGACAAAACTCAAGACGCATTTGATACTCTGAAACAAATGTTATGCGACTCTCTCTTAAAACATTCACGTTATAGTAAACCATTCACACTAACCACTAACGCAAGTAACGAAGGAATAGGTGCCATGCTATCCCAAGACGGCTATCCATGCAGCTATATATCAAGAACTTTATATCCACCTGAACGTAATTATTCTACAATCGAGAAAGAATTATTAGCAATAGTATGGACAGTAAAACGTCTCCGACGGTATCTATTTGAACGACGATTTACCATTAGAACAGACCACCAAGCTCTTAAATGGCTTCAAAATTGTAAAGACTCTTCATCAAGACTTATATGATGAAGACTGAAACTTGAGGAATATGAGTATGACATAGAATATACTAAAGACAAAGCCAACATTACAGCTGGCGCGCTTAGTAGAATACATTGTACAAGCAAAGAACCAGTTACACTTACGAACGAAGAACTTAACGCAGAACTTGACTCTGAATACGACATTCTATTTGAGTATGGACTATGGATCGGATCTAGCGAGAAACCAAAATACTTAAAGATCTGTCCTAACGACAAAAGCTTCTACCAACTGAAGAAAAGACAACTTGGAGCCTATCGAGCATGGCTCAACAAGATAGAGAACATAATTCAAAAGGATAGAAAGATAGGTTTTGGAGATAACGACTTCACAGAAACCGAAAAGAATGAAATCAAGAGAATGATCCCACAATAGCATCAATAAAGTTAAAGAATTTATACTAGCATGGGAACCAATTCAGGAATTTACTGAAAAGCAAATCGAAGAAATTCGCAAGAGAACAACGATTTAATAGGGCATCCCGGCATACAGAAAACATAGAATAAGAGAACAATACAAGATTCCGAATCTTATGGAAAAAATTCAAGAACGCATCAAGACCTGTGAGACCTGTCAAACCGCAAAGATGATTAGGATTCGACCCAAAGAAGTACCATGCATAACCGACACACCGTCGGAACCAAATGATAAGATAGCAATGGATATATTAGGACCGTTGAAGAAAACGAAACAAGGCACTTCCTTTATACTTTCCATTCACGACGAACTCACGAAATACCTTATTCTTCTTCCTATAAAAAACCAACAAACAGAAACTATTTGGAATTGTTTGTTAAACCATTACATATACATATTTTCAGCACATAAGAAAGTACTGACAGATAGAGGACAAAATTTTATTAGTGGCTTAATGTAAAAATACAAAGAAGCTTTCAAAATAAAACATATTAAAACTACTAGTTTTCACCCTCAAAGTAATGGATCATTAGAACGAACTCACGCTGTAGTAGCAGATACGTTAAAAAGTGTCCTAAAGGACTCAGAGAAAGAATTGGACGAACATTTAAATTTTATATGTTCAGCTTACAATATGATGATACACGACTCGACCGGCTATATACATTTTGAATTAACATTCGAACATAAAGCAAATTTACCGTCGACAATTTAACGAAATCCACAACGCACTTACGCAAACGAAGTAGCATTCAGAAAACGAGAATAGGATTCTAGACTTTCGAAAGCTCGCGACCAATTGATTGAGAGTAAACAAAGGTACCAAAGAGATCAGATAAAACCACAGTCAATATTTAAAGAAGGTGATAGAGTTTTAATACATAACGATCATAAAGAACATAAATTAGACATAAAATGTGTTACGTCGCGTGAGATGGTCCTTCATGGTCTGGCCGCCAAGGCCCACACATCGTTACACTGACCCGCAATAAACCTAAGAAACCACCATAAACCGAATCTTTTTAGCTTAATCTCTATTCATATGAGTATTTTCGGTTTATGGATGGTCCTTAAAACAGTCCTTATGTTTATTGCACGCTCTTACAAATTACGGAGAAAGCGGATGTTTGTCTAGCGAAATAGCAGGTTTTTCCCATGAACAAGGACTGTCGAGAGGATCGGAGCGCGGAAGGCCCCCGGTCCCGACGGAGTTCCGGCCCGCTTGTGGAAGGAGATCGCCGGAGTCTTGGCCCCGAGGCTGAGAACTGTTTGACAGATGCCTGTCACGGGGCGAATTCCCCGTCCTATGGAAGGAGGGGCGGATGGTCCTGTTGCCGATGCCGGGACGTTCTCCGGACTCGCCTTCCGCATTCCGGTCTGTGTGCCTGTTTGACCAGGCTGGCAAGCTGTTGGAGAGGGTTGTGGCTGCCCGACTCGAGTCGCATTTGTCTCGACGTGATCCCAGGCTACACGACAGTCAGTTCGGCTTCCGGAAGGGACGGTCTACGACCGATACTATCGGCCGTGTCCGCACCCTCATCGAGGGGGCAGTCAGTTACGTGAGGGTTACGTGGCGTTGGCTATGTCGCTACACGTGGTCAACGCCTTCAACAGCATCCCCTGGGACAGGATAAGCCGGACCCTCGAGGTCCATCGGGTGCTCGCTTACTTGCAAGGTGTGGTCCGGACCTTTCTCCGGGACCGTAGTATCGTCTACAACGAGCGGGGCGGAAGGATGATGGGGAGGGCGGTGTGCCGTGGTGTCCCGCAAGATTCGGTACTGGGCCCGTTGCTGTGGGACATCGCGTAGGACACGGTACTTCGGGCATCGATGCCCCCAAACTCGGTGCTGACATGCTACGCAGACGACACGTTGGTGCTGGCATGGGAGTCGACATGGGGCAGGATCGTCCGTCTGGCGGAACTGGCGGTGGCCTGCGCGGTCGCCGCGATCAAAGGGTTGGAGCTGGAGGTGTACCCCGAGAAGTCCGAGGCAAGGTGGTTTTGCCGGAAGGCCGATTACGGGACGCCTCCGGCGGATTAACGGATGTTCGCGCGTATTTCCTCCACGAAAAAAGAAAAAAAAAGAAGGTCTCACTACGGTCTACGCGACATTAACTTAATCTTCTTTTTGCTTATATGAAGCAACTAGCAAGTATACAATTATCAAATATATCTTCCGACACGGTGCAATAATAAGTGTAATAAATTGTTCAAAATATAAATCTTATAAAACTGTTGATTACAGTTTTATTACACAACAAACACCCCTATTATCCCACAAGAAATAAGAGGATCGATCTGTTCGTGGTGTCGATTGTTATAAACGTAACGGGAATTTACGACTCCCATTGACGCGCTTCAACGCGATCGCGTCTCCCCGCGATTTATTATGAAATTTTGATAGAAGGTAATATCAAGAAAATTAATGGAAACCGTTTAAAACCTTATTTTCTAGGACGATCTTCATAACTATAATGTATTTAGCCAACGCGCAAATAGAAATTCTACCGTTATCTACAATGTATATAGCCGAAGCGAGGTGCCTAATGAACCCTCAATATTCCAACGGTCCTTTCGCCGAATCTTCGAGAAGAAGGCGTGCGTGGCAAAGGTCGGGGATGCCTAGCAAACACGTGGATACTGGGGATATCGAGGAGTAACGAAGAAAAGTATCGGATCCCGCAGAAAATTAAGTTGTAAGAGCTTCAGTCTTGAAAAGTCACGCCTGAATATCAAAAGTAAATTGTAGTTAGTGTAAACCAAGTGTTAAGAAATAAATTCTCCCTTTTTATTTCTTTATTTCTATCTTTTCGCTTATCTCATCGCTGGAACACTGTCTACGAAAGACCGACAAAACACATACAGTGTCGCGATAAAGCGTAGATGCTGACAAGCCGAAAGTGTCGAGAAACAAAGGAAATCAATAGGCCTAATGGCCCATCGATATCCCTTTGGTCCTTCCGTCAAATAATCGGAAGAAGATTGCAATAGCAGACGGTTGCGAACACGTGCGTAGTGGGGATATTGAAGGGTGACAAAGGAGAGAAAGTTATCACTGGATGTCTAGGTTACATTATCGAGAACACAAAAAAGAAACAAATATATCCTGACCACACAGGGTCTATTGACCAAGTTCTCCATTGGAATTCCTATTGTAGCGGCTCATGGTCATGAAGAAAGTTGCAGAGTTTAAGCGCATGTGCTGGCTACATGGCCTGCGAAATCGGAGGTCCGAGATCAAAACATCGTCAAAGAATAAACCCTGTGACTTGACAAATTTGAGGTAACAAACTGATAGAGCATGTTATGTAAAATATGTTGTAAAGCGAATAAATGATTCACTTTTTATAACATTTCATGCTTTATTTCTTTTGTAAACTGTTTCGACGTACTCATTTTTGTGCTATTTTTATGCAAAATTATGTTATTCTCCCAGAACTTTATAATTTAATTTTCTCAAGTTAACTTACTGTTTGAAATTGACTTCCTTCTGCGGAAACATTTTTTATTAAATTTACCCGGATATTTTCTGTATCCAATACTCAGATCCGATGAATATGCGGAACAGTTCAAGGTTTGAATTTCGAAAGAGGTCCCGGTGCACCCCTGTTAGGCGTCAAGTAGGCCATTGTAGAGTTTTAGTTGGTAAGTCCGACACTACCCCCACACTGTCCATGAGGATGTCCCCATGAAAAAAAGTTCAAGGCTTCAATATTTGATTAAACTAAAATTAATGAAATTATTATTTTTCTAAAAATCAGTAATTTTTAGTATTACTAACAATTCTATTCGCTGATAAAATTGACATGTTCTTTTGAAAATTGCACTTCGTTTTATCCTTTCCTTACCACATTTTGAAATACAAATTTTTAAATCTAAACTTCGCATATACATCAAAAGAAGTGTCTCTTTTCTTAAGTTGAGATCACAATAAGCATCTTCAGTCTATTCTTTTGTCTTAATGGTGGAAACAAGCAATCGAAGAGGTAGTATGCATCAAAATATAATACAATATCTTTAAATATACTACAATATGCTGCAAGAGCGATATAAGCAATTGTGACCGAACATAGAAGACCAGGAACGATAGCATCATAAGCAGCTTGTTCCTTTTTGTTCCTTATTTGAAGTTTTAGCTTCCCTCCCTTACATTAATCAGTTCCTTGTGTTCTATCTGTTTCCTTTTCTTTTTCCACCCACTTAGGGGCTCATTTCTTGGAATCCGCGGACACAGTACGTAATTGATCTTCATCGAGCAATCTTACCAATACGCATCGTCATTTTCCACTCGCTCATTTGAAGAGATTCGAGAGGCAACGATTCTGATTTATTTTCCTTTAAACATCATCTCGATAGTATTCCTATTACAGCATGTATATATTTCATAATATGGAGTAATATCATATGATGGTAATAAAGACGTACATCGAGTTCAGCAGACGTTCATATAGATCAAAGTTTTGATATCCAAATTTACCACAGTGGTGCAGTGCAACATATGATTAAGTAATTTCACAAAACGACCTGAGTTAAAAATTTGATAGGAGTCCCATTTTAGAAAAAGCTTATCCAGAACAATAAACTTCATACATTTTAGAGCAGACCATATGAGATGGTTGTCCTAATAGACTCAAGTGCCAACAAGAACATCTTACAGGATTTTTAAATCCAAGTCGAAAATGCATTCATAAGCAGTTGCAATTTTCACATAGCGATGATTAATTTTAGTCTCATGTGCAAGCACTAAATATGTTTTCACTTGAAAATTTTTTGACTTCAGGTGTCTTTAGATTTTTCTTTGCATATTATCTATTAACAGTCTTGAGTGCAGTGACGCTGATTTGAAAATTTTGGGTGGGCTCGACACCTGTGTTTTGATGAGAAACGTAATTGTTGACAATACATTTGTTCGGTTGGAATGTACTACTGCACCGATACATTGTATTGATTGCATTCTCACCTACACCGTGATTATAGCCAGTTTTCAATGGTACGAAGAGTATTTTAATTTGTACAAGGATGACTACAATGACATAAAAGAGGAAATCACGGAATGCGTTGCCTGCAGCCAAAGCAGTGAAACTTTGTGCTCCTGTTCAACAACTGGAGGTCAAATTAAGCGAATTGCATTTTTCTGTACAAGTAAATGCAAAAAAGTTTGTAATAAATGCCGCATATTTATCGAAAAGTAGGTTGTTCATAAAATTTTCGATGTTGAAATATTTTTGAGGTGTTCATTGATTTTCTTCAAAAAGCTTTTTGCATCTTACAACCTTTTTCATCGATTGCGATCTCACTGCGTATAGTTTTGTTTGTAAGTATTATATAAGCAAATGTTTCATTTGTTCGTTTATCCAAATTGAAACTTAATATTATTTTGAACGTGAAAACGTTTAGAATTCTTTTTCTTGGTTACCCTTTTTTTCTTTATTCACAACCTGTTGAATTCTCTCTATTTTTTCAGAATAAATAGTTGCACTGGAAGTGTTTATTATATTTAAATTATTATCTATTTGTATGTAGGAACATTTGTAGGAACATTTCCAGTAGATTTAGGAATATTATTTTGAACTTCTGAATTATTGGGTGTCCCTCCCTTTTCTACTTTCTTGGATATTTTAAAAACTCTTTTCTTTTCAAATTGGTTTGATCTACCAAAATCATTTATTTCATGAACTTCAGTTGGTGAACCAAGATTATCTAATTATACCGAGTATCTTGAGAGGTTCGAATTATTTTTTCCTAATACTTTTCGTGATATTTATATTTTTGGGCAATTGTGATCATCACTGCCAGATGAGTTTTTTCTCTTTAATGTTGTAGATCTAGATTTATTCCTTGAAATTTGATTAGAAACCTTCTTGCTTAGAGATTCTGTTTTGGGTTTTATAGATTGAACTGTTAGAGGAGATGGAGGTTTTGGGGCAGATTTTGTTAGAACATCAGAATAAGAGGGTCTATGCGATTTACGTTATGTTGTAAGTCGGTTGAATTTCTAGGCAATTCTTTGGGATCTCTAATATCTATGTTTGAGAATATCGGGTTCACATACCCGTTGCTACTTTGGAACATGCCGCAGTCTTCAAAAATATCATCTATCTTTGGCTTCTTCCATTTGCCCGTATAATCTTCTTCTTCATTCAATTTCCCATCCATGCGTTTACTGCGGTCTAACTCTATCACAGAATATTTTCCAGATTTGAAATCCAAATTACTCAAATTATTTAATGACTTGGCTTTGAGTTCGATAAAGTTGCTTTCTGGTAATTTTATAGAAGTTTTTGAGTGAGATACACTCACTATCTCTTTTTCTATTATATTTGAAACATTCACGAAATTCGTAGAACCTTGCTTTTGTATCCTTGCCAATGGATCGTCATCTTCACATATAACATTATCTTCCTTATCGTCTTCGAACTTATTCTTTCCCTTGACTTTATTATTTGCATCGACTGGAGCAGTATTTGATATTGCACTATTTGACTTAATTATATTCATGCGAACAATAGCGTAACTAATATCTTCGATTATCTTGGCTTTCGATATATCTTTACAAAATACATTGTTGCGCCAAAATTTGCTAAAAGACTGATTATTTAAAATTAAATTGCATGTTTCCTTAGAAATGATAGGATTAATTTCCTCGCTTGTCTCTAGCAAAACTCTTCTATTTTTCTTAAGCGTTTTGTTTTTCTTAAAGTTTTCTCCGTTTCTCTTTTACTCTGGTTCGTTTCTGTAACTTCTACGACCGCATCGGATTTCTCGAACACTCTGCGAGCTCTTTCGGGTAATTTTGGGTTGCCTTCTTGATCCTTAGCGTGTAATTTACGTTGACAGTCCAATGTATTCGAACAGGAAAGTGAATCGTCGATTTCATACAGGCTGCGATCGTCGTAAAGTATTCGTTTATTCTGTTCCTGTCCCTCCGAGTTTCTATACGTTATGGAGTTTTGTCCCGGGTCGTTTGGACGATTCTGCGACGGCGGTACAAATCTCTGATCTTGGCGGTTGTTCCCGATGTCGTTGTTATTGTTCGGAGGTATCGGACGTTGGTATCGTGTTCTGTACCTTTCCTCTTTTAATTCCTGTGTTGCTCTCACGGCTTGGCGGTATGCGTCGTCTAAGGATTGGTATCCTGCTACCTTTACTCGTAAGTATACCTCGTTTGGGAGTCCCTTAACGAAAGCCTCCCTCGTGTCCCGATCTATCGTATCTTGAACGTCTTGGGATATGGTGCCATGTTCGCATCTTTCCCCATCCATTATTACCAGCTTCAGATTTCTAACGCGGTCTATGTAGTCTAGTATCTCTTCTCCTGGTTGTTGAAATACTGTTCCTAATTCTCCCTTATATTCGTTAAAGGTTTTTCCTGGGCCGCACATATCTTTCAACCTGTTCCCGAAATCATTTAAATTTATTATCCGACAGTCTTCTATGGCGAGAAATGTGTATCTGCGAAACTTATTCAGTAATAACTTCACCAATTGAGGCTCTTGATGGCCTGGAACCATATTTCGCGCGCGCTCACACGCCCTTAAAAACTGAAATACAGACGGTTGGTGGCCGTCGAACACTGGTACCGATTCGAATGCGTCTTTTAATTTAATCGGTTGGGAGTTACTCTCGATCGCGTCTTTTAATTTAATCGTATGGGGGTTACCCTTGATCGCTCTGGTCTCTCACGGTGCTATCGACGATGATGTAGGTATCTGAGTTTCGTTTGTTATCCAACTTGTATGCGCGCTTTCCCTTAATTTGGCAATTCTTAGGCTCATGTCGGTTAATACGCAAAAATTTTCATCCCACGCATTCACTTTTTCTGACAACGTCAAGAGCATGTGCTCATACAGTGAATCTCGTATGATCGACATGTTTTCTGTTTATATTTTGTCAATACTCGTAAGAACTTTAATCCTCCGTGGAGCGTATCCCACCGCTGCCACCAAAAATTATATCTGTATATATTGTTACGTTCTATTTAGTCGCTAACGAGAAGGTAACGTCAACTGACGTTCAATGCAACTGGCAATAAGCTCCACTTTCGGCTAACCTGCTATGTGCGGGAATACTGGCACGGGAGAGGATTAAAGTTGTTCGAAAGTAAATTAACAATATAAAATGATTTATTCAAATCTTACTCGATTTCGATATTGACAATTGACTGCTGGATATGAAATTCTTCGGTTGACAAAATGATGATTCTTCGATAGACAAAATGATAACTGACTCTTCGATAGCTAAAATGATAACTGACTCTTCGATAGACGAACGAATAGTTAATCTATAATATCCGATAGATGAATGGTAATTAATTTACCGACTTCTCTGAGCCGTTACATTTATTTATATCCGTCGGAGATGAAAAAACGTCGGGGTCTTTCTTTTGAAAATGTTTAGAAAGATCCCTAACGTTTGTTTAACTGCCGACTTGGTTTACAATTTAAATCGTTTTAATATCGTTATAAAGACATAATATAAAAACATAGTTAGATGAATTTTCGCAAGATATAGCTTTTAGCGGCTTCAACTGCCTTTCACTTCAAATACTGTAAACACGATTTCGAATAAACGTTTTAAATTACCTCGGTTTAAGAGAATTTATCAATTTTACTTTCACGTTGCAGATCGCGCGGGTCGCGGGACTTGACAAATACATTGTTGGCTAGGAACTTCCTGAATATTCTACAATTCCGTTCAATTAGACGGATTGCATTTCTTTAATGTTGTCTACATTGTATACTGTACACGTATCTTTATGAATTCTATACGTTTTTCTTTACGTTGATATGTGTATGATATTTAAGGTTGTAGCGTTGCATGTTGCAAATACTTATATCGCTGCAAAATACATTGTACGGTTTATCACAAGACCTACTATTTTAGCAAATCCTTTTTTCCCAATGCGACTGCTCTCTGCTCTTTCTTGTTTTATATTTTGTAGCACTTGTAAGCAATTATGTCGCTATCTTTCCATTCCTACTAACAAATTTTGTAAATTCTATGACGGTATAATTAATTGTTTACTGTAATAACAGAATTCTGTCAATTTCATTATTATTTAAAATTTTCCCCTGAAGACTTACTTGCAAAATTTAGCGAGAAATAAAAGAATGAAATTTTGGGTAGACGTGTACTCTATTGGTTTGCTTTCAAAATACCTCAACAGTAATTAATAAAAAATGTAATAGGATTCCTTCTATAATTTAAGATTTTCTTCTATAATTTTCATAATTTATTACAGTGATTTTCCATATGCTTTTCGTGACACGCATAACTTATAGAATATAAAATTTAGAAAATATAAACTTGTAAAACTTATATAAATATTAAGTATGTTCTGTATCAAATGTGACGTCAGTTTATAACGTAACCAATAAAAGTGTGCCAAAAAAAAAAAAGAAAAGAAAATGGAAAGAATGAAAAATGCAAATGAATAATGGAAAAAGGTAGGGTATCTCTTATAAATACAACACAACCCCTATACGTAATCTGCTGTTTCAGTGATCGTGCTATTACATATGAGAAGCATTTACAATTAATTACAACCCGTTAGAATGAAATAATTACATAACCATACAGAATGATTTATACAGAGAGTCGCACTTAAAATCGTCCTGTGTAATGGAAGAAATATTTCTAATTGTTTACTCACAAAATATTGAAGATAAAGGGATCATTCAACTCAGAAGATTCACCTGAGATATATGCAGAGCAAAGCGGAGCTAAGAAAGGGGGAATGTTACAGGGTCATAGAATAGTCACGTTCGACAAACATTCTACAAGCCAAAACCATCGAAACAATAATAAGATAGAAACAGGATAGCCACTTATGATAGGCACCCGACGATAATCGCTCCAGAGTACGTAAACACTAAGTATATAAACCTTCCCAAATTAGCATTCAACATACTTTGTTATAATACTCTGTTGGATTCATATAATAAATTTCACAGAGACTAACATATCTGAAGTCTCATTTTTTCACTTTACTTGAGAAACGTTCGATCTACGTGAAACATATAGAGACCCAATATAAATAACCCAATCATTTTACATATAGAAACATGCGATCTAGTTTTGAGCAAGACTCAGACGAAGAGGTAGAAATATTTAGAAGGATGTCGAAAGATACAGCATCCACCGATAGAAACGATGATAAACTGTCACAACTTATTGAAATGATAAATAAATTACAAGAAGAAAAGGCGCAAAACCGACTTGAAGCGCAAAGACGCATGGACATTATAACCCGACAAACGAACGAAGAAAACAAAGCGAGCAAACCAGCAAATTTAGTAGAGGCCGAGGAAGAAAATCAAGACATTGAAAGATATTTACGAGAAGAACAACGAAGACATCTACGACCTACGAACAGACACCCAAAAAGACGACCCCAAAGCCAGCGATCAACCGTGAATCAAGGAGCTATATTACGCAGAAACCCAGTGCCGACGGATGAAAGAATGCAAACTAAGTGCTTCAAGTGTGGAAAAATCGGACACATCGCACCTCAGTGTTCAGACCTTCACGGGTCAATCAAATAGAAAAGGTATCGGAACAAGGAATACCAAGGGTCAACACTACCACAGGAAGATTGCTCACCGTACAGTTCCGGAGGAATGACGGGTCAGTAACACACTCAGTCGACACAGTGAGTGATATCGACTGTTTTTAGTACAAACGAACCGCGAACATTTTATATGGGACAAAACAAATATAAAATCAACAAATATGTTCTACTTAGAATATTTGGTAAAAGCCATGAATTTTTCCTAGTGCCTAAAGATTTTCTATTGATTGAAGACAGTATATTAGGTCTACCATGTTTAGAAAAATATCGATATGAAATATCCAATGAAAAATTAAAATTAGATAACAACACTTTGTACTTTCAGAAACTCACAGTAATTGAACCAGGAGAAAAGAGAGTTCGAACGATCTACTTCGAAGGAAACCCAACGAGAGTATGTTTTTTCAACACTGGTGAAAGAAATCACGAAATTTCCAATTATATCGAAAATAATAAAGATTTAGATCAAATTGCAAAATTCAAAGCCATTGTGAGGACAAATCATATCGAACGCGAATTTAGAAAACCCATAGAAAAGATACTAATTCACTATATAGATGTGTTCAACTTAGAGACAGACCTTTTACCTTGTACAAACTTGACGAAACACGTAATTACACTGAAACAAAATAAAATTATTAACACCACATCTTATAGACCCCCGGAATGCCTCAAAGCAGAAATAGAGAAACAATTGATAGAAATGTTAGACAAAAATATTATTGAAGAATCAAATTCACCTTACAATCTACCAGTTTGCGTAGTCCCAAAGAAAATAGACGCTTCAGGAAAACAAAAGTGGAGAATAGTTATAGATTTTAAAAAACTTAACGAACTGACAGACCAAGACGCTATAATACAGCAGTTCACGGAGGAACAGGATTTACCCCTTTTGAATTAACGTTTGGAAGAAAAGCTAATTTACCTTCCGCGATTGTAAAAACCACTAATCTAACATACAATGATATGTTTTCTTTGTAGCGGCACAAGATCATTAGGACAAATATATTGTGAGAATAAATAAACTCCGGACCAAACAATATCGCCGCTACGCACAACCGTCGAATGAAGACGAATTTAAATTTTCCGACCCCCCCCCACCTCCGACCAGTATAAATAAACCAATGCAACCGAAAAGAGTTTAGTATCTACCAGTATCAATGAGCTGTCTGAGTGTTATCACGAGTTATCTACCGAGTTATCGATGAGTATCTAGCGAGCATTTATTAAGTATTAATTAGCAATTTACTTTGCGGTTTATACACTTCACAAGTGACTCAGCGAATATAGTCTGTAAATTTATTCATTACTTTAAATATATTTGACGGTTTCGATAACAAGCAATAATATCTAATAAATCTCACGGTCAAACATCCTATCTACTAGTCCTCTACATCTTTATGGCAGAAACAGTTGAACAAATATTTAGAGTTAGCGAGACAAACGCTGATAAGTAGTAAGAAACGATACGCTCGAGATCAGAAAAGTAAGATCGTGCGAACTCAAACAATTTTCAAAGAAGGAGACTTTGTATTGATTCATAACGATCACAAGAAAGACAAAATGGATACCGAATGGTTAGGACCATATCAAATTCATCGAGTCAAAACGTGGGGTCTCCCACGCCGGACAAAATTCTAACGTGTGGTGGGCCGTGTTCTCATCCTCACCGCAGTAGTGATAGGTGCTAATTATCTCTCTTTCCATTTTCTTCAGGTATTCCTCGAATTCCATGTCCTGCGAGCACTTACGTTATCCGGAAGGACAGGTAGTGTGAAAGCGTTATAAACGACCAATGGCCGTGCCGTTCCTCGAGCAGACAACTCATATCGGCAACGCGTCACGATGGTCTGTGACCTTTCTCCAGCGTCCCCAACCAACCAAGGGCAACGGCGGCGCTATGCGGCACGCGCACGGATGGTCGGTGCGCGGCTTGGAAAAACCCTGCCCTCGCTCACGGATGATTGACTCATCCGTGGGGTCATCGAACAAGTTGAACCTACCCATTCGGGCAGCAGCTCGCTTAGCCGGCATTAAAGCCGTTACCAGCGGGGGCCACGAGGAGGCGGAGCTGCCAGCCAGGCTCAACCGGCCCGGCTCGGTCCCAGCAGGTTGGCTAGGTCACACAACCTGAGCCGATTATAACCTGCACCGTCACGGTCACCTATCTAAGGCCCACCGCCTGCACGGACGCGTCGCAGGGGATCCGGAAGGACAGTGGAAGCCTGCCAGTTTGGCAGGACCGATCTAACGGCTCGGAGGCCCCGGATCTGGTTTTTGGTGAATAGGTCGGAACGCCACCGCTCCCACACCTCTCGTCTAACTTCCACCGAATGTCACGGGCCGCCTGCTTGGCGGGGGAAGAGTCCCCGCCTGAGCTTATATGGCCAATACCACTAAAGAAACACTAATAACAGATTTGATAATCCAAGCCGGAAGCACAATTTATAATCTTCACTTTCAATTCGATGAAATGTTCAACGCTATAAATATGGGAAAAGTAGGGATCCCTGGCCCTCAAATCATTGATTATGTACTGTTTATCGAAAGTTATAAAAAAAAAAAAAAAAAGCATTAGGACATCGCTTTTATAACACAGTATAAAAAATATTGCATTTCATTCTAGATATATCAAGACTAACGGTATTCACTGTCAAAAGTAAAGTTTTCTTTAAAATAACTGTACTTTTGCTAACAGATTCGGCATGGGATATAGTGCGAGTATACCCTATACCGACTAACAGAAGCTATGCATTTCTGGTAACCGTAATTCAACATCCAATATTCTTAACGCATTAATTTGCATTTGAATGTTGATAATGAATACCTTGATAAAAATTGTGACACGAAAATAGGAATCGCTATGTGCAAACAAACACAAGCCATACACAATAGGAAATCCATTCACGATCGTGCGTCAGAAATCATCAACTTTAGCAGAAAGATAAACATTTGCTAATTTGCTATTTACAAAATCGAAGACAATTTTTATTCCACTAACAGCCGAGAATTAATACATAGCCATACTACAAAGAGAAATTGAAATTCACGTACTTTGCGACAAAAGTCAAACAACAAATTAAGATAGGTAGATTGTCTATAATTCAATCTCCAGATGAACAATGTAATTTAATATTTAACGATAGCATAATGAAAATAGGACAATCTAAAGTCAACGTAACGTTTGAGTATAAATTTAAAACGATTCCTTTTAATAATAATAAATTACTTGTTAGACAAGATTGAGAGAACACCTAGAATCTTTAGCCATATTCCAGAATATCAAAAGAATTTGAATCAAATATATGATCAAATCAATCAGCTAACGTATTTTCACCGAATACAATCAATTAAATCATGGGAACTCTCATTTCTACAAATAGCAGGTTACGTTGCCTTAGGATTAACAGGAATATACCTTCTCAATAAAACAGGAATATTCGATGTACTTAAAAAATGTTTACCTACAAAGCTATGTATTCATTTACTATGTTGTAAAACTAAGAATAACATCCAAAATATTGCGACATCCCTAAATAATTATACAGAAGTACCACAGGCACCACAGGCATCAACAAAACTCAAAAGCATAAAATACCACGACTAAGGAGAACGGATAGAAATCGAGTCAGCCAGAGTTCAATTCCACCGCTCCGTAATGAAGAAACACTAAGATTTTGAAGACAATGCAAGCCAAAATCCTTAGAACAATGGTAAATACCCCGTGGTACGTAAGAAACGAGGACATACGGAAAGACCTGGGAATAAAAGAGATTACCAGATTCGCAACAAGATACAGAGCAAGAATAGAAACACACCCGAACCAGCTGGCAGCTGAAACGTGCAACACAACAAACATCGCAAGAAGACTAAAAAGGAAACACCCAATAGACCTCATAAAAGATATAACTTAGAAAAAAAACGAAGCTGGCACCCCGCTGGAGGTAGCCACCCGCATGCTATATTTATTTTATTTTTTTTTTTTCTTCACCAACAAGATATAACACTTTACCAAATGTCCATAAGGACAAATTGTAAAATAACCAAAATAAAATAAAAAAAAAAAGAAGCGTTATGTATATCTTATGTTTTTTCTTTATTATAACCATTTTTAAACTTCATGATTCACGGTATACTTAAATTTTAAAGGTGACAGCTATATTTTACAAAAAGATTAAATAGGGAATTACTTCCTTTACAGATTTACAAAAAATTTTGTACAAAGATCCGTGCTGTGCCAATATTCCTGTTTGGCACTGTATTAGCATGAGCGAACAGTCTAACTTTGAGTCGACTTGACAAAAATCGAACGACTAGCGCAAAGAACTAGCGACTGCTTATTTTCCATAGCTCGGAATATAGTTATGGACATTGGGACGAAATTGTTATCGGAGAAAATATAAAAGTTATGTAGTTCAATACGACAAGATTTCCACAGGTTTTCTACATCTTATGTATATAGAAACCCAAAATGTAATAAAAATAAACAGCGATCAAAAATAAGAAGATTAAATATAATTGTTTTCGTGACCTACCTTTATATGTAGAATAACTTCCTATCTGGTTACTGCATTACCCTATCTATTATTGAACAAATTTTTAGGTTATAATTATTTACACAAAGCTAATACGCGTAAGAATATCTTTTCATTTTATAAACGTTTATGTATAAAATATCTATCCACGTTAAATCAATCTCTTCTTAAACTTAATAAGTTAATTTTCTAGATAGAAAAATTAAAACTTTAAGGAAATTCTTGTACAACGCGTACTCTACCGCGTCCCGTATACGAATGACGAGTGAACGTTACCGAACTCTACGACGACCGCTTATACAGTGACGACGACGGATTAGTATTGTTCACTGATTGGCTATGCTTCGAGCCTATGGGCGATATCTGTACGCAATCACTGCGTAAAAATCATTTCACGGCATGTTCCCTTCCCGGCGCCTTCCGACCGCCGACGATCACGAAGAACCACAGGAACTAAAAGTAGGCTACCGATCTATCCTGTTTTGCGATTAAGTTTCCAGGACAGGAAAAGAGAGAAAATACAATATCGTATAAAAGATATTAGTATTTTAAATATGAATTATGTCAAGAGTCGCAATACAGTTTTAGAATATCATAGATTTGATTTACACAGTGTACAATTGTACGCACACAATACACAGTGTGTATGCACAGTAAAATTAGTAAAATTGAATATTTATATATTATTCTAGTGAATTAAATGAAGATTCTATGAGAAATGATAGTATAATTTTCGTCTGAAACTGAAGATATAACAAACAAAAATTGTTTTCTTTCGAACTCTGGAAAAAATTAAATTTTCTCTTAAAATTGTATTTTTGGCTGTGAAACAATGTAAATTCAATGTTAATTTTGTTATCCTTTCATTTAATATTTAGTCAATTTTCCCATAATTTTTATTACTTCTATGAATCTGTGACGTACACTATCCACCAATTTATTTAAAAAACAGGAGAGATATTATCCAAAGAAGTTATTGCTTTTTTTTAGAATTTAATATATATATATATATATATATATATATTAATTTATAAGTGAATATATGTATTAAAAAATGATATTGTCGTACTCAAATGGAAAAATTCGTGAGATTTATCAACAAAGTACACTTCAATCGTGGTACCAAGTACAAGAAATATTCGTAACATTCACGCTGCTTCTACAAACCAACCACTAGCTGTTCTTGCATACAATAAAGGATAGTGTGGTATACATTATTCTGTTCAAATTGTTTCTTATGCCATTACAATTAGAAAAGGACTCCAACGATACCGGAAATTTGGCATTCAATTTCTTCTCGGAGTTACAGTTATAAACTTTTTAATAGTTTACAAGATTACAACAAAGAAGGATACAAATATCAGAAAATTTAGAGAATTATTAGTTATGAAATAATTAGGGCTGACTAATAATGTAATGAAATCTTCTCTTTAACGTAGATATCATAATATTGTCACCCGAAAAAGTGCCTTTGGACTGTTGAGGTTATCTGATAGAGGAACGCGTGGATAAATTTCTAATAGAAATATATATTGAAGTAAGTATAAACATAGGTATAGTATATGCTGATCCAGATCCTCATTCTAGCAGTGTTACATTACAATAGAATATAATAGGGAGCAGGTTGATACATTGACAACGAAGGACATTACCAAAAAACTAACCTTGGTGTTAACTCTAGCTGAAAGTTACAAGAAACATCAATAGAAGTCTGCTTATAGCTCTTTTGTTTCTAGACCTTGTGGCCCAAAAACAATATTCATATTCAAGGACACAATAATATGGACTTCTCCTTTTCGTTAACTTTTTTGCTTCACTAAGTTCTGTTTTCATCGTAACAGCGGTGTTCCGGTCACGGATATACAAAAGAAAAAGATGTCGAGTTTTTCTAGAAGTAAACACTTCAACAAGGACAAATCATCACATTGTAAATAATTATTTATAATAAATCATGTATCTATATTACTTTTATAATGGTTTAATAATCTTATTATTGTTGGAAATTGTGTATCTTAGTCACCGAAATAAACGTATAGTAACATTCACATTACACGTAGAAATGATATTAAAATAGTTTCATACTTATTTAATATGTTATTTACAAGATATTCGTAGATACACCTTGCTCATGTTTCAGCACTCTTTCTGACTCACCATCTTTTTCACTATTCTTTTGTTCTACGAGACGCTGCGTACGCATATATTCTCAAACACTCATACTCATATATGTGTGTCACTACTGCGCGGCTAATCCAGTGTAGCGCACAAAATTACATATATCACAATAATTATATTTTGTGAAATATCTTTCCAAATAACTTTCCTACTAACTTACCTCGTAAGTACTCAAATAAGCATTGTTCAGAATTTTGATGGTAGAAAACACATCATTCGCGTACGAAGAATTATCCACTAACCTAATAGCAATTGAAACGAGTTTTGTCCGCATGGAAAAAAATACGACCACTGACATGGCAATGGTGAAGCAGATGGGATAAAGAATATCTCAACCAACTAATGATTAGGAAAAATGGCATCAGCATGGCGAAACAAATTCCAAGGAAAGCATGATGGTCACATCAAGGGACGACAACACAGCACATGCCAGTATTTGCCCTAAGTAATCTCCAATCTACTAATAAAAGCAAACGAAGTAATTCGACGTTCGGCTTGCCGATATTTTTGACTCTGCGATTTCTTTTCCAACTAGATTTAATACACTGTTACATTTCATTTTATAAAGTAGGGAAATTCACGATTAAATACGAGATATAATCGGATAATTCTAACAATCAATAATTATTACGCAATTTTACATATTAATCGTTTCGAAACGAAGTATTGAACTTACTCTAGGAATACGAGAGAAATTTATGATAAATCCATTTTGTTACTTAATTATATTAGTTTGCATAACGAACGAATGAATATATTTAAATCTGTACTTAATCGCAAATTTAAACCACGAAGAATAATGTTCGGTTAACGATGGTTGTTACGTATAATAGTTGTATTATTATGATCGACTTCCTGGTTTGTCAATGAAAGAAGAAATAAGAGAAAAGAGGAATATGGTTGCGTAAATGAAAGAAGCAGGCGTGTACAGTATGTACGACTTCCTATTAGTCTAACAGTTCAATGTATGTATATTAAGAAGCGTACGATAATTTTATTCATTGCATTGTAATAGTCGACTTTCTATCAGCAAGTTGGCAAAAACTATCGACGAATGGTTATACAGAACTCTGTATAAAAGATGTAGAATGTGCATAAATCTTAGAATGTAAGATGTTCATTACGCATTCGCACACTTGTAAACATACGTCTGTACAACGTAGACTTTTTGATCGTGATAAATAAACCTGTTCAAGTTTCGTTTTGAATAGCCGCTCGCGTGAATTTTTTCCTTTTTTTAAGTTTCACGATATCTTCTATAGATGGCCTCCCCTGATCATAAACCATACTTACTAGAATTTCTCACAGAAAGTCTTCAATTTACCCTTTATGTTACGTCGAGTAACACTCTCCTCCACCGGACCACCTACCGCGGGCAGGCTGGTGTCACGTAAAATTACACAAAAGAACAACAAAAAAAGAATAAAAAAAGAAACTTTATTTTTCTTCTAACACTTGGTTTTACAATCTACTTCCGAGCTCTAAGCGTGACCTTTTAAGACTGAAGCTCTTATGATTTTTGACTTTCGGTCGGATCCGATCGCTTTCTTTTGTCATCCCTCAACATCCCCACCGTCCACGCATTTGCCAGGCGTCCGCGGCCGTTGCCACGCGCTCTTTCTTCTAGAGCCTTCGGTGGAAGGACCGTTGGGATGTTGATGGTTCATTAGGCACTTCAGCGATATACATTGTCGCCGAGTGCCGCCACATCTTTATCTCCGATTTTAAAGTGGGCCGGTCGTGACATACCCCCCTGGTTAGATTGATCTTGGTCCTCTAAGATCTTAGTAGAATGGAATTATTTAAATGTAGATCGAAGGATATGTTTACCCCCCCTTTTTTTTTTTTTTTTTTTTTTTTTTTTAGGGATCATTATGAATTGGTTTTCTGCATGTAATGGTACAAAAGTTATTTCGTTAATCTTAAATATAGCAATTTTACAATATTTGTTAGTGTTCGGGAAGCTAATAATTTCAGAGGCGTAATCATGTTGTAGTTTTCGATCGTGAATTGGTTGGGTTTGTTTACAAAGCGTAATTCCTATCCCGTGAATTCAAGGCATCTAATTAAGGGTATTATTACTAGTGCTAGGGTCAGCATTATCCTGAAAAAAGTACGCTTTCAGTCGGTTACCATGTATCTTTTTCTTAGCATTGTCGATAGAAATAATGTAATAAGGAGTTTTCACATCGTTAATCCTGTAAGGTCCTAACCATTCAATGTGCAACTTATCTCTTTTATGGTCGTTGTGAATTAAAACAAAGTCTCCTTTTCTAAACACGGTCTGAGTTTTAACAATCTTTCTTTCTTGGTCTCGCTTGTATCGTTGCTTATTCTGAATAAGCGTTTTGTGAGCTGTTTCCCAATATTTATTCAGTTGTTTTTGCCAAAGTGAGTACATATCATCATAGGTAAGTGTGGGGAATTTGGATATTGCGGAAGGTAAGTTAGCTTTTCGCCCAAAGGTCAATTCAAAGGGAGAGAATCCTGTTCCTTCATGTTTCGCGGTGTTGTACCCTAAATAAATGAAATTAAGTACTTCGTCCCATTCTTTGTCATTGTCGTGTAATGCAGTACGAATTAAATCTTTAACTGAGGCATGCGTTCTTTCGAGAGATCCGTTACTCTGTGGGTGAAATGAAGTTGTTTTGATGTGTTTGATTTTAAAAGCTTCTTCAAATTTCGTCATTAAATCGCTAACAAAATTTTGTCCCTGGTCTGTTAGGATCGTTTTTGGTGCCGAAAATATGTAAATATAGTGTTCAATGAGCGCATTAATTATGGATTCAGTTCGTTGCGTTTTAAGGGGAACTAGTATCAGATATTTCGTAAGTTCATCGTGAATTGAAAGTATGTATTGGTTTCCGCGTTTGGTTTTCGTCATCGGTCCTATGATGTCCATAGCGATTTTGTCGTTAGGGTTAAGTGGCGTGTCTGAGATTTGTGGGGATTCTTTGGGCCTGATACGTGTTAGTTTCTCCTTTTGACATGTGTCGCATGTTTTCACAAAGTTTTCTACTCTTTCTAAAAGTCCGGAAATTTTGAATTTATCCTTGATCCGTTGATACGTTTTTTGTATCCCTAAATGTCCTACGGTGTCGTTATGGTTTTCCTTTATTGCTTGTAGTATTTCGTTTTCGTCTAGTTTTAAGATGGGATTAGGTGCATAAGTAATTTTCTTGTACGTGTCGTTAAAATATATTAGCATGAGTTTAATCTGCGTTTTCTCTAATTCAGTGAAATCGTTATTTCCTATGCCGATTTTTGTTGTATCTTTAAGAATTTTGTAAAGTCTTCTGATCCAAAGTGTCTCGTCGTATTCTCCTAAGTCGTTTCGAGTTAATTGGTAAAATGTTTGGTCATTCGGTTTAATTTCTAAGAGTTTCGGATTTTCGTTGTTCTCTTTCCATGCGTTGAATGAATTAGTGTGATCAATTACTAGGTCGAGGTTAACTACTTCGTCGCGAGTTACCGCGTGAACTCTGGATAAAGCATCTGCAGCTGTGTTATCTTTACCTTTTGTATATTCGATTTCATAGTCATATTCTTCGAGTTTAAGTCTCCAACGGATCAGTCTGCTAGAAGGGTCTTTGCAATTGTGCAACCACTTAAGAGCTTGGTGGTCGGTTCGAATAATGAAGCGTCGTCCTAACAAGTATTGTCTTAATCTTTTCACGGCCCATACGATGGCTAGAAGTTCTTTTTCTGTCGTGGTATAGTTTCGTTCGGGTGCATTCAGTGTTCTTGAAATGTAACAACAAGGATGACCGTCCTGTGACAGTATTGCTCCTAGTCCTTCGTTACTTGCGTCGGTAGTTAAGGTAAAGGTTTTGTTAAAGTCTGGATAAGCTAATATTGGGAAATTACAGAGTTTGTCTTTTAAAGTATCAAAGCTAGTCTGGTGTTTGTCAGTCCAATGAAATGGTGTGTCCTTTTTTGTTAAGTCTGTAAGGCTTTTCGCGATTTTGGAAAAGTTTCGAATGAATTTGCGGTAATAACCTGCTAAACCTAAGAATGATTTCACGTCCGTGGCATTGCGGGGTAATCGAAAGTTTTTTACAGCGTCTAATTTCTTGGGGTTTGGTTTAACTCCTTCGGATGAAACTACATGGCCTAAGTATTCTAGTTCCGGTTTTACGAATTCACATTTGTCCGGTTGCAATTTAAGTCCTAATTCTCTGAGTCTCTGAAATACTATCGCGAGGTTTTCGTTATGTTCTTGAATCGTTTTTCCGAATATCACTATGTCGTCCAAATAAACAAAGCAGTATTTTCCTACAAGTCCAGTCAAGGCTCTGTCCATTAATCTTTGAAAGGTAGCGGGTGCGTTTTTAAGTCCGAATGGCATTCGATTGAACTGAAAATGCCCTTGCGGTGTCGAAAAAGCGGTATATTTTTTAGATTTCTCGTTCATTGGAATTTGGTGGAATCCTGAGGATAAATCAAGTGCCGAAAAGAATTTTGCGTTTCCTAATTGTGTTAAAATGTCGTCTATATCGGGTAAAGGGTAAGCGTCTTGTTCTGTGAGTTCATTTAGTTTCCTGAAATCGATAACTATCCTCCATTTCTGTTTTCCTGAGGCGTCTAATTTTTTTGGAACTACCCATACCGGAGAGTTATAAGGAGATTCGGATTCTTCTATAATATTTTTCTTCAACATGTCTCCTATTTGTCGCGAAATCTCGTCACGGTGACATTCCGGTGGTCTATACGATCGTGTGTTAATGATTTTGTCTTTAGTTAACGAAATTGTGTGCTGAGTTAAATTAGTACAGGGCAAAAGATCGGTTTCTAAATTAAAGATGTCAATATAATGAAGAATAATCTTTTCGATGGATTCACGGATTGGTTTTTCAATGTGATCTGTTCTCACTAGGCTTTTTAGTTTTGATACGTTGGAAAAGTCATGAGAATTTTGAATATTGCTAGAAATTTCAATGTTTTGCTCACCAGTGTTGATAAAACATACTTTAGTTGGTTTGCCTTCCAGATAGATTGTTTGAACTCTGTTTTCTCCAGGAGTTAAATGTATTGGTTTCTGAAATAAAATGGTTTTGTCGTTTAGTCGGATTTTGTCATTGGATATTGAATAGTTATACTTCTCTAAACATGGTAACCCAATGATTCCATCTTCGATAATAGGGAAGTTGTTCGGTACTATGTGAAAAATGTGATTTTGTCCAAAAATTCGTTTCGTTACGTATTCGTTAGTTTCGTATTTGTCTCGTCCCATAGAAAATTTTTGTTTAGGCCCTATTTGTATCGCGTTGACAGTTTTGTTACGTTTCACCAGGTTTATGCCTGCTCCTGTGTCGACCAGAAATACTCGCTCTTCGGTTCGGGTCGACAAAGGTATTGCGAGTAGTCTTCCCGTGGCGATGTTGACTCGTATGTCTCGTACGGTTCGTCCATCTCCTGGTTCGATGTTGTTTCTTGTATTTCGTCCCTTTCCTGGACTGCCTGAATCCTTGCGGGTGGTCGATCGTGTCACGTCGGAGACACAAAAGATCGCGGAATTAACGGATCGCCGGTAATCTCCTCGCGTCGCGGCTCGGACGAAACGATTCTTTCACAGCAGGGTGAAGAAAATAGACTTGGTATGCTACAATGATGTTTATTGTAGAAATCTGACGGAGTGACGGTTACAACAGTGTGGTTCGGAATGTTAGGACAGACTTATTCGAGATGCCAGAGCGAACTGATTTAACGCTAGTTCAGGAAGGTCCTTCTGCCGAGAGTCTAGTCCCTTTGGAGGGGGCTCGTTTAGTTATTGTTTCCAGATGTGGCATGCAGGATGTTCGGTCTATCTGGTTACTGAGCGGATGGTTTCCTTGAGTGTGTGACATTCCCCCCTTCTTAGATTCGCTTTGCTCCGCTGAAGCGTATGGCTCTGGTGGGTCGCCTGATTTGGATGATCCTGTTATCTTTATCATCTGCAACGTTTTGGTAAGTAACCGTCCTGGGTGCGGTTGATGTTTGATCGATCCTGTTTATGCGAGCGGTAGGACAGAGTATCCTGATACATACACTTTTGGGAAGTGATCGGCGTAGACATTCGAAAACTTTAAATTTGTACATTACATATATTGTTCCTAGTCCTAGGGCTACGATTCCTAATATTTGTAGTGCGGATATGCCATATCCCTTCAGGGAATTTATGCGTCGCTCAAATCGCAGTGTACTGATTTGCATTTGCAACATATCGAGGTCGGCTTTATATTGATTAAAATTGTGAGTTACTCTTGGAGCTGTCTCTAATATTTTCTCTAATATTGGAACGTCTGTTCCTTCGAAGCTGTATACACTATTCTTAAATCTGGTTTCGTAAGAGATATTTTTATGTGATCCCCCTATCTTCATAATATTGTGATCGTATGTGATTATGCACCCGGCTTTACTGCTAATTAAACTTGGCTGCCTAATTTCCAGGATTTTGTGTGTCTTACATAATACGTCGATTTGCACATTTTCTGTAGGAATAACAATGTAATGGTTTTCTGTCTGTAAAGGTACGAACGTCAATCCTTCCAATTTGAAGACAGCAGTCGGGCAAGTCCTGACTGTCTGTTGATTATTAATTAATTCTGACCTGCATTCAGGTGAGTTTATTCTATTATGACTTGGTTGAGTTCTTTTACAAATGTGGATGATTGCTGTTCGTTTACAATATTTATCTAAATAGTGACTATCGACAAAGGTGTATTGTTCTGAGTTGGTTAATATCAAGTCAGTTTCTATTACAGGTGCAATGAATACAGAGTTTTGTTTGGAAGGTATCGGATAAATCTTAGTCATTTTCCACTCGTTGTTTTCTAAAACCGGCACAGTTATCGTATATATAAGTTTGTTATCTCTTATCCATAATTTTAATTTACTTAGATCTAGGATTAGTTGGAAGTTTTGAACTGAAGGTTCGATACGGTTAGTCATAAAGCTTTGTTTCGTTAGTTGGTCAAGTGTTTTTAAGAATTGTTCAGGTTCTATAACTTGTGGATTTATAATTCCTTGTTTTCCTAACGTGATAGTGTTAAAAACTTCGTTGACGTTAACATGGAGTTCCGATATGGTAAATTCAGTTTGAATTACTAGGGAGACTAATATTTCGTTTCTGTCATTGTGGTTTTCAATTTTGTGTGTATCGTTGGCAAGTTTTTCAAGTTGATCGAGATCTGTTTTGGTGTCGTCTAGCACGCGTTTGATAAGTGCAGTTTGGTCACTAAGGATTGTTTTCATTTTGTTGTTGGAGTCAAATAATGTGTCGATGTTTTCGTTAACGAGTTTTAGGTCATTCTCGTCGAGAGTTCCGAATAAGGTTTTGGATGCTGAACCTATGACATTGAGTAATCCGCGTTTGTTCCTATAATGCAATAATAATTTGAGTTGCCGAGTCAGGTTTTGAAGATTTCTATACTTAGATTTTAGCCTGCTTATTTCTGGTGTGTGAGCGCAAGGTGGTTTACATTGACGGTCTATTAAATCTATTACGCGTTGTAATCTATTAACTTGATCAATTGGGTCGTTAAGCCCTACTATAAGGGTGATATCTATTTCTTCGTTGTACAGATAGCAATCGTCGATGTGTTCTAAGAAAATGTTGGCGTAATTTAGTGATTTTACTACTAGATCGCTTTTAATGCATTCGAGTGTTATAATGATCCACGTTATGGTCTTCTTCCTGAAAAATATGGTTTTAGCCTGTTACCGTGGACTCTTTGCGTGTGGCCGTTGGAATATTCGATAAGATAGGTGGGTGGATTGGAGGAGAGGATTTCTGCAGGTCCTAGCCATTCGTGATCTAATTTGTTGGTTTTGTGATCGTTATGTACCCACACTTTGTCTTTTACTCGGAATATAGTTTGTGTTTTAATAATTTTTCGAATCTGATCCCTTTGATACCGCCTCTTGTTTGATTCAGTGATTTCTCTTGCTTTCGTTATATAAGCGTTATGTCGGTTTCTCCAGAGTTTAAATAATTGATCTTTAGTTAGGGTGGGGGTGTTTGATATTGAGGAAGGCATGTTAGCTTGTCGTCCAAATGTTAGTTCGAATGGGGTATGTCCGGTCGTTTCGTGTACTGAAGTATTGTATCCCATGCATATTAGTTTTAAATTCTCGTCCCAGTCGTTTTGTCGGTCGGTTGTACAGGTTCGAATGAGATCTTTTACCACAGCATGTGTTCGTTCAAGAGATCCGTTAGATTGCGGGTGGAAGGAAGTGGTTTTCACGTGTCGAATCTTGAAAGCCTCTTCAAATGTATCCATCAGTTTACATACGAAATTTCGTCCCATGTCCGTGAGGATACTTTTCGGTGCAGAGAATATATATACATAGTGATCCAGGAGTTCGTTAATGATCGAGTTGGCTGTTTGGTCTTTTAAAGGTATGAGGACGAGATATTTGGTTAATTGATCTTGGATAGATAGAATAAATTGGTTGCCACGTCTGGTTTTGGTTAGGGGTCCGAATATGTCCATTGCGATTTTATCATTGGGGTTAACGGGTGTGTCAGTTATTACGGGTTGCTCTTTGGCCCTAATACGGTTTAATTTTTCTCGTTGGCAGGTTTCGCAATTTCGTATAAATTCTGTGACGTCTTGCTCTAGGTTTGTCCAGTGATGGTGTTCTTGTATTCGTTTCACGGTGCGGTGTATACCTAAGTGCCCTACTATTTCGTTATGATTTTCGCGCAGTATAGTTTGTTTTTGTTCGTTATCGTAGTCTACTGGCGGATCTTGTCCAAATACCAATTTAATTTGAGGGAATCTAGTCGTCAGAAACCTTAACATGAGTTGAATGTTCACCTTTTCTAGTGTGCTAAAGCTATTGTCATTTATCCCTATATGCAAGTGTCCAGTCTGGTTAATAAAGTGTTTAGTTAGTTGATGCAACCAGTGCTGTTCGTTAAAGTCTCCTAATTCGGTCTTTGTAATTTGTTTAAAGTGCGGTCTGTTAGTCTTTTGGGTTATTGGAGCTGGAGTGATGTTTGTTTTCCAATCGACATATTCGTCGTAATAGTTCGGGCTTTCTAAATCGGATTGAATTTCGTCATTGGTGATAGGATACAGTCGGGACAGAGCATCTGCAGCTGTGTTTTCCCTTCCCTTTTTGTATTCTATTTCATAATCATACTCCTCGAGTCTCAAGCGCCATCGCATGAGTCTCGATGAGGGATCCTTAACATTTTTTAGCCATTTCAAAGCTTGATGATCACTTTGAATCTTAAATTTTCTACCAAGTAAATATTGTCTCAGTCTTTTGATCGACCATACTATCGCCAATAACTCTTTTTCGGTTGTGGAATAGTTTTTCTCAGGAGGGTTCAAGGTTCGGGATATGTAGCAACATGGATGTCCATCTTGGGAGAGTATTGCTCCTAATCCTTCGTTACTTGCGTCTGTTATTAACGTGAATGTTTTTTCAAAGTCCGGGTATTGCAGTACAGGAGCTTCACAGAGTTTTTGTTTCAGCGTGTCAAATGCAAGCTGTTGTTTATCAGTCCAGTGGAATGGAGTGTCTTTCTTTGTAAGATCGGTCAGTGGTTTTGCGATTTTGGAAAAATTGCGTATAAACTTTCTATAGTACCCGACGAGTCCTAAGAATGATTTTATGTGAGTCGCGGTTTTTGGTATTTTAAAATCCTTCACGGCCTGGATCTTTTCGGGGTTAGGCTTTACTCCTTCTTTTGTTACTACGTGTCCTAAATATTCTAATTCGGGCTTTAAAAATTCGCATTTATCCGGCTGTATCTTTAAACCTAAATTTTGTAATCGGTCTAACACAATAGCTAAATTTCGGTTGTGTTCTTGTATGGTGCTTCCGAATATTATGATATCGTCTAAGTATACGAAACAGTTATTTCCTACTAATCCCCGTAGCGCGGTGTCCATCATGCGTTGGAACGTTGCCGGAGCATTTTTGAGTCCGAAGGGCATGCGATTATAGTGGAAGTGACCTTGTGGAGTTGAAAATGCAGTATATCTTTTTGATTTTTGTTCCATAGGTATCTGGTGAAATCCTGATGAGAGGTCTAGGGCTGAGAAAAATTTAGCTTTGCCTAAATGATCGAGTATTTCGTCCGAATTCGGTAAAGGATACGCTCCTTGGTCCGTTTGTTCGTTTAATTTCCTAAAATCTATGACAATCCTCCACTTTTGTTTACCTGATGCGTCTAATTTCTTTGGAACTACCCAAATTGGTGCGTTATATGGACTGTCCGACGGTTCTATGATGCGTTTGTTTAGCATGTCGTTGATTTGAGTCTCAATTTCTTTTTTATGACATTCGGGCGGTCTATAAGATTTGATGTTTATAGGTTTGTCTGTCTTGAGTGTGATCGTATGTTCGGTTAAGTTAGTGCATGGTAGTGAGTCTGTTTCCATGTTAAAAACGTCTAAATAGTTGATTAGGATTTTCTCAAGAGGTTCTCGAAGTTCTGGATCAATATGTTTAGTGCGTATTACTCGCGCGAATTTATTAATTTGTGTTAGTCTATCGGGTTTTTCTATTTCGTTTGTAATATGACAGGTGCGCTTACCAGTGTTGATAAAGCATATTGTTGTGGGCTTTCCTTCGATGTATTGGGTTGAAGTTAATGTTTCGCCTGGTCCTATCTCGTTATCGGTGTTCTGGAACGGTAATATGATCTCGTCTAAGATCAGTTTATCGTTAGTGACGTTATATCGGTACTTCGTGAGGAATGGAAGTCCGATTATTCCGTCTTCGATTAAGGGAAAGTCGTCAGGAACTACATGGAACTGATGATTTTTCTGGAACATGTTTAGGTTACAAATTTTTTTTGTGGTGTGTTTGTCGTTTCCCATTATGAAAGTTTTTGGGCTGGAGGTTTGGACGTTCAGTGAAGTGGTTTCTTTTATTAGATTTATTCCTGCTCCGGTATCGACGAGAAATCTGGCTCTTCTTCCGTCTTTTCGTTGCAGTACGATTGATAATAATCTTCCGGCGGTGGTACAGTTGATTCTTGGAATGTTTCTTCTGGGTTCTCCTGGGTTGTCTGGTTTTACTCGAGGTGGGATTTTTCCTTGGTTGGCAAATGGAAAATTTCGGGCGTAACACTCTCCGGCTGTATGTCCGATTCGTAGGCACTTGGGACACTTCGGTTTCACGTGGTCGTCTAACGGTCGGTTAAGTGACCGTGGTCGTGGTTCGGTAGTATTTTGCTTGGGTACTAGCATGGTATTGTAAGATTGGTTTTTTTGGCGATTGGCGACACGATTCGCTTCCCGTAGCCATTGTTCTCTATCGGCTGCTAGTTGTTGGGCAAGGTTCAGGTTCTTCGGGTCGCTAACTACTACCATCTGTCCTATTTCAGATCGTAGGTTGAGTAAATATGTCTTAAGTGCCTCGCGTTCTTCGATATCTATAGCTATGCGTCGTTCGGTTGGTGTGCGATTTTCGTTTTGAACTGCGTAATTCAGTTCATTGAGCTGTTGTCGGAATCTAGAATTGAAAGATTGCACGCTTTCTGTTGCTCCTTGCTTTAAATTCCTCAATTTGTCCCTACAATTGCTGATAGTTGTTGGTGTTAATACGTGTTGTCTCAAGCATGAATACAAGTCTTCGAACGAATCAATTTTTAAATATCGGATATTTCGTTTTGCATCATCGGTAATTCTTCGGATCAGTATAAGATCTAATAATAGCTCTCTATCACTTGCCTTACATCTGGCTCTTGCTTTGCGGACCGATGAGATGAAATTTTCAACGCCTACGTCATCTCGACCCCGTAGTGTCTCGATAGTTTGTATGGCTTTATCTGCATCGAGCCCCTGGCCTTCGTTGTGGTCGTTTCTTTGTCTGGTCGTAACGTGACTAGCTCGTTGTTTTCGTGAAATATTCGGTTCGTCGGTTTCGTCGTCTGTCATATGGTCAACACCGGTTCCTAAAGGAGTGCTCGTGAGCGGCTGGTCAGTCTCGGTGTCGTACTTTATTTCCATAGCTTTCGCAAGGCCACGTATTTCTTCGGCCCAATTTCTATCACTAGTTTCCGTGAATCTTTTTATATTGCTAATATTCTGTTCCATGTTATTTTTAAAGTTTCTGAACTCGTGAGTTAGATTTTGAAGTTGTTCAAGGATGGTCATATTGAACTCACTCTGTTTTGCCGTACTCATGTCAGTTGAATTCATTTTGATAGATACGATACTTTCAGAAGAGTTACTATCTTCAGAACGTATTTCGGGTTTAGGGTTTCGATAATATTCGAAAGCCAGCTTACCGAGATTCTTTGTAGATCCTTCTTTTGATCAAGGAGGTGGCCGTGGTCCTTCACTGCAGAATCCGTAGAGTTCCCGTTGAAGTTTCCTCTTGATGCGATGAATGGATCGTGGCAAGGATCGCCAATTTTGTCACGTCGGAGACACAAAAGATCGCGGAATTAACGGATCGCCGGTAATCTCCTCGCGTCGCGGCTCGGACGAAACGATTCTTTCACAGCAGGGTGAAGAAAATAGACTTGGTATGCTACAATGATGTTTATTGTAGAAATCTGACGGAGTGACGGTTACAACAGTGTGGTTCGGAATGTTAGGACAGACTTATTCGAGATGCCAGAGCGAACTGATTTAACGCTAGTTCAGGAAGGTCCTTCTGCCGAGAGTCTAGTCCCTTTGGAGGGGGCTCGTTTAGTTATTGTTTCCAGATGTGGCATGCAGGATGTTCGGTCTATCTGGTTACTGAGCGGATGGTTTCCTTGAGTGTGTGACAATCGCGCTGGCTCGGTGGTAGAAAATTTTGACACTTGTTGGCAATATGTCCCAGCTTTCCGCACTTGAAGCACTTCATCTGCGCGCGTTCAGCAGGTGGTCTATTTTCTATTTGGTTAAATGTAGCAGGTTTCTGAGCTGCTGGCGTGTTAGGCGATCTTGATGGTACATTAGATCGTCTTACCTGCATTGGCTGGTTGTTTGCGCGATTACTAGCGGAAGGTAAGCGATTACATGACCAATTAGGTTGTCGTTCTTCTCGCAAGTAGCGTTCTACATCGGCTGCCTTTTTTTCAGCTTCCGGAAGATTCAAGGGTTCACTGCTTAATAATATTCGCCCTATGTCGCGTCTGAGTCCCTTTAGGTACACACGAACAGTCTTCTTCGTGATTTCTTCGGTCATAATTTTACGTGTCAGTGGTTGTGGGTACTCATTGGTTACTGCGTACAGCAAACGGTTGAGTATTCTTCTAAACCGAATATTAAAACTTTGCACTGATTCCTCGCGCCCCTGTCTCAACTCTCGTAATTGTTCTTGGTACTCATCCGAAGTCACTTGTGCTGCTAAGTTATTTCTCAGTGCGTCGTACAGATCACTGTAACACTCAATAGGAATGTTGCGAATACTTTGGGCTGCTTTTCCCACGATTTTTTCCACTTTTATTGCTTTTAGCAACAGATCTTGCTCCATACAGCGATCCTTCATACTTCTCACTTCTTTGATGAAGTCTTCAACTCCTACATCATCATCTCCGTTGAGCGTTGGGATGTAGCGTATTGCATCCTTAGCTCGTAGAGTGGGAGAAGCGGGCGGAAAATAGCCTCTTTCTTCCACCTCGGGTTGTTCGATGTTGAGGTGAACAGGTGGGATGTCTGGAGCTGCTAGCCCTGACAGTTTGCGTGCTTCTGCCATATTCCCGGTGCGATTGATTGCGGTCGATGCACTTTCATTGTCTTCGGTGATAATGGAAGCAAAGTCATCGGTCGCGGGGGATCTGAACCCAGTCCGTAGCGCTGCGACGGTTTTCCCGAGATTCTCGATTTCTGCTGTCATGTGTCTGTTCTCTTCGTCATTTTGCATAGTCAAACGTAACATTTCCTCTCGTAAAAGGGCAATATTCTCATTCTGTTTTTGAATACTGTCCCATATTGCTCGCAACATTGGGTCAGTTGAGGTTGAAGTTTGAGATTCGGTTGCCTTAGACATTATTGCGCTGATTTCACTTTTATTGTCACTTCGCTTGGTTCGTGATAGTTACTTTGTTGTTGCGGATGACCGTAGTCCCAAATAATTCTATCTTCCCTAGATGATGAATGTCTTTTGGTTTCCGAACAAACACTTTTCACTATCCTGGCAGGATCGCCAAAATGTCACGTAAAATTACACAAAAGAACAACAAAAAAAGAATAAAAAAAGAAACTTTATTTTTCTTCTAACACTTGGTTTTACAATCTACTTCCGAGCTCTAAGCGTGACCTTTTAAGACTGAAGCTCTTATGATTTTTGACTTTCGGTCGGATCCGATCGCTTTCTTTTGTCATCCCTCAACATCCCCACCGTCCACGCATTTGCCAGGCGTCCGCGGCCGTTGCCACGCGCTCTTTCTTCTAGAGCCTTCGGTGGAAGGACCGTTGGGATGTTGATGGTTCATTAGGCACTTCAGCGATATACATTGTCGCCGAGTGCCGCCACATCTTTATCTCCGATTTTAAAGTGGGCCGGTCGTGACACTGGCAACCAGATGTCCGCACATTATCGCGTGTCGCCTTCAATAATCTCAAGGACCCATCCTTTTTGTTTATTACGGAAACGTTCGTTTTGTCACGTAGGATGCTTTGGGTCGCGAGGTTTATTATGGGTCGTGTTTCTAACCGTCGCCCGCGGTCCGCCAGCGTCGTATACCCATAGTCTCACCTTCTCGACAAAAACATACAATGTTTCGACGAGCGTATGGTTGCCGCCTGACCGCGAGTTTCAGAAAGGTCGATTGCGGTTTGTTTATTTTCATAAAGAAATCGACCTACGTGATCATCGGCGAGTGCGATGACCTGATCCTATGATGGTGGGGGTTGTTTGTCCGAAAGACAAAGAAATCGACCTACGTGATCATCGGCGAGTGCGGTGACCTGATCCTATGGTGGTGGGGGTTGTTTGTCCGAAAGAAAAGAATCGGCCTAAGATCGTCAGTCTAGAACGAAGAGTCAATCTGAACAGTCGCATTCGAATAATCAAACTCATCAGTCGCAATCTACCAACCTAACCGATCAGTCGCAGTCAAAAACTATCTGTACGGTCGCATACAAATCAGTCACATCGTACAAGATCGAACTTGAACATTCTAGTGGTTACTTCCGATACTTTTGAAAGAATACTCCTTTATACGTTGTAAGTGTTATTCTGAACTAAATATATTTAATTGTTCTACAACCGTAGAATAATTTGCATTCATTTAATCACCCCGGTTATCCTAATCGAAACACGGGGAGCGACCACTTCGCGGCGTCGATTGATCGAATGGTAGCGAGAATTTACGACTCTCGCTGACGCGTTTCCTCGAGACCGCGTCTCTCCGCGAACGGTCGTAACACTTTAATTTAAAACAATTTCATTTAACATGTCGAGGCATGACCAGTGGTTTCTTGAGAATATTCAGAAAATAATACAGAAAATGTGTTTGAGTTTATAATTATCCACAGTACTGTATTATGTATTATTTATTACACCTTGCATCTCCTATTACAGTTTAAGGGCATGTAAAGGTGTTACAGTTCATTACATTTTCTCCGCGTATCAGAGACTTTTACTTCTTAAATTTTATATTGCCGAAATTGCAATCCGAAGCACTGTAAAATCTTCGGATTCTCAAAACTGGAAACTCTTGTACGCCCGGAATACCTACCTTTTCTTCTTTGTTCTGTAGCAGCAGATGAGTCATAGGACGATTCGAATCAAGTGTGACTCAGGTTGTTTTGCCTCGGGACATTGACAACGTTTCGATGTAGATGTAAGAGTAAACAAACACTGGACAAAACAATATCGCCACTACGTGTAACCGTCAACTGTAATCGAATTCAAACTTTCCGGTACTGGGTAACATTCATATTTTTATGCATAATAATTAATGAAACAACAGGAACATACTTTGGCAAATTTAGTACAATAAGGCATTATAGATATTAGTGCAAAGTCCAAACACGACTGCTTATCCCAAAAAGACAATATCAAAATATTAAACAAGAATATTAAATTTTCAAACAACAATAAGTAATCTTCAATAATATTAATAATAAACATTCTCTGAAGATTTATTACTAAAATCTTCAGTTTCGTGAAATAGAATTAATAATAAAAATATAAGATGTAAAAATACATAAATGAAAATGAATAAATAAACTGAGACAAATAAATTAATAAAACCCTTTTAACATATTAAAAAACATTAGTTAAAGTTAAATACATATAAAAATTAATGTTTTAATCATTTCGCTTCTGCAGTTCAATCCGCCGAAGTACTGTCATTGAACGGAAGCGCGCACTAGAAATACACACAGTGTGTCTTAAATAACAATAATCCTTGTAAGAAACGAATATGAAATATCGTTTCACTGTCAATGGATTTAACAGATTTTTTAGCACGAAACAGTATACGATAGTTTGGACGTTTGAAATATATTGCGTAAAACATGTTGATGTTCTTTCAACACTGAGTAACTTTTAAGAAGTGATTAATCCAATATAACAATAAAATTAACAGAAAATGTTCAGTCGATAACGAAAAAATGTATTATTGCCTACAAATGGCACTAGTGTATGGGGTGCCGAACTCAGGACTCGTCGCGTGGTCGCCGCCTATATGTAGCGCTCGTACCCACAGGTCAACACATGGCATCTCGCGGGCGCCGCTTATAAGCGAAACCCGAAGCAAAAGGGTTTTAAGGAAGGTCAAATTAAGAAAACTCTTTGAAAATTTAGTTTCTATTAAAAGTTTTAATTCGCACATTTAGAAGTTATATCTGCGTGCATCTCTAACTAACCATTATTTATAGTTTTCACACGTCATTAGAAATAGACGATCATACTCTCCAGATGGATAAGTATATAAGTAAATTTTAATGGAATCTTTAACAACACAGTTGAATAAGTAATCGAAGATTTGAAGTTTATTTTTGATTTCAAAGGAAATTTCTTTTAAAATTAAATAAATTTGGCAATTTTGTAAATATGTGTTTTAATCTAATATCTTTTTCTGTATGAATTACTTCGTCATATGACATACGCTAATTGCAATCAGATAGAGGCTTATAATTTCCAAGTCGTATTTGTAATTTTTCAGTCGTGAATTATCTTACTAGGAAATAAGATACGTAAAAATTTTGAAAGCAAAATGGTAAAAAAACTGTAATATTTTGATGGAGAGCTTTAAAAGTATCTAATGTTAAATGACCATTTGTTTTTTAATTTTAGCAAGAATTTAATTTTTTCGCATTACAAATTTCTTTAAAAACTTATACCTAAAGTAATTAAAAATCGGTTTGCAAACTTCGTTTCTTTCTCTGTTATCTTTCACACTACTTGTAATATCCGTAATGCGAAATATTTCTAGAAAATAAGCTATATAAAAATAATTGAAATCTTTCAATTGCTACTTTTGTACATTGATGAAAAATATTATTAACGAGGAGTACCTTTCGTCGGTCAAAATTATTAGAATATGATTTATAGATCAATTTATAAGCTTTCCTAGCAATTGAATTTTTTCTACATCCGCACATTATCGTACGAAATCGTACGCAATCTGCACGTAAACCACAGGAAATCATTAAATCTAATTCTTAACTATTAGTTCGTCTATATGGTAGTCGATGAAAATGAATATTTTATCTAAATTTGTTATATTTAACCAGTTATTTCTTACATGTACTTTTCGTTACATGAACAAAATCGAAAGAAAGAAAAATAATTTTATTAGATTCTGAAGGATTAGGAAAACTTATTTTCCCATTGCTTTCCATCGTTTTTGATGATATAGTAACAAGATAATGTTCGTTTTTTATATTATTATAAGATATAGTGGCCATATTAGACGAAAGATAAAACTAAAAGACATCTTAATAAATTGTATCGAGCCGATGGTTGGCTATATAACGAAATGACTATGATAATGGTGCACGAACTGTATCTACTTCTTTATTTTTTATTTGTCTTATTTGATCTATCACTATTTCAACATTTTCGCAAGAAAATTCAATTGATTATGCAATGATATATACGTTATCCAGTTCTTCTAGGAACTTTTCAAGATGTTCTTTAAGAAGAAGATAAATCAGTTTTAGAATGTGCCTTACATAATATTTTATGTTTAGTTAATAGGTCCTGAAGTTGAGACCGCTTTTATTGACAATTTCTTGCCAATGGACAGTACTCATTGCAAATCGTTAATAAAGGATTATCGTCTCCTGTTGAGAAACTTGTAATTGTCACGTAAAATAATGAGAGGAAAATCAAGGCAAAAGAAATGTTTATTTTATTTATGTTTCCATGTACACTTCCGAGCTCTATGCGTGATCGTTCTAGACTACTGGACTGCTCTACTGCTCTTACTGAGGAAAACTCGGCGAGGGTGTTTCCTTCTGAACTAAGGACGCGGATTCGCTGTTTACTCTTTTGGGTAGAATAGTGAGGGTAGCGATCCGCGACGCCCATTGGTTATGGCCAATGTTAATAAATACAATACGAGGAGAAAGTCTCCTGCAAATTTGGCTCATGGGTGTCCTTGTTCTTGGGGAAAACCCAGCAGTTTCGTAGGGCACATCCGCTTTCTTCGTAATTAGCGAGGATGTGCAATAAACCTACGGATTTTTGGGACCCTCCATAAACCGGCAATGTTTATATGACTGTAGCTTAATGGTTAACAGATGCGGTTTATGGGGGTTCCTTGGGCCTAATACGGCCTCACCGTGACGATTGGCACGCCTAGGTGGCCTGACCATGAGGGATGTCCCGCGGACCATCTCACGCGACGTAGCAATATAGCTGCTCGAATTTCAGCCGTGACATAATATCGTGTCGTCCTATGTATTAAATACCAAAAAATCAGGATGATTACTACATAGAAGCAAGCAAAAAGGAAAAGTCAAGCAGAGTAAACATGGGGTAACAGTTAATTTTTATTTTAGTTCTTTGTTAAATAATGTTCTTTGCCTGAAAGGCCATTTCGTAAAATTTCCGATTTCTGCTGTTACATTCTATTTAGTAGCCGACGAGAAGGTAGCGTCAACTGACGTTTAATACAACTGGCAATAAGCTCCACTTTCGGCTAACCTGCTATGTGCGGGAATACTGGCACGGGAGAGGATTAAAGTTGTTCGAAAGTAGATTATCAATATAAAATGTTTTATTGAAATCTCACTCAATTTCGATATTGACAATTGACTGACGAATATGAAATCCTTCGGTTGATAGGTAATGATTCTTCGGTAGACAAATGATAACTAATTCTTCAATAGACAAAATGATAACTGACTCTTTGATAGACAAAACGATAACGGACTCCTCGATAGACGAACGCTAATTAATTTATTCGATAACCAAACGGTAAATATTCTCAAACTCAAACTCATACTCCTGCTGACTTCTCTGAGTCGCTACATTTATATTCGTCGGAGTCTTTTTTTTTTTTAAATGTTTGGGAAGATCTCCAGCGTTTGTTCAACTGCCGACTGTGTTTACAATTTAAATCATCATAATATCGTTATAAAAACATAATATAAAAACGTAGTTAGATGAGTTTTCACGAGATATAGCTTTTAGTGGTTTTAACTGCCTTTCACTTCAAATATTGTAAACACGGTTTCGAATAAACGTTTTAAATTATCTCGATTTAAAAGAATTTATCAATTTTACTTTTGCGCCACGGATCGCGCGCGTCGCGGGACGTAACACCCACCCCTCTTGGGGTTCAAATTTCCAGCGAAAATGTGTCGTGTCGCCAACCGCCCAAAGAACCAATCTCACAACACCATACCAGTACCCAAGCAAAATATTACCGACCCACGACTGCAAACTTTCGCTCGGTCACCTGGCCGACCATTAGACGATCACGTGAAACCGAAGTGTCCCAAGTGTTTACGAATCGGACACACAGCCGGAGGTTGTTACCCTCGAAATTTTCCATTTGCCAATAAAGGAAAAGATTCCACCTCGAGTAAACCAGACAACGGTGAACCCAGAAGAAACATTCCGAGAGTCAACTGTACCACCACCGGAAGATTATTATCAATCGTACTGCAACGAAGAGACGGAAAAAGAGCCAGATTTCTCGTCGATACCGGAGCAGGAATAAATTTAATAAAAGAAACCACTTCACTGAACGTCCAAACCTCCAGTCCAAAGACTTTCCTAGTGGGAAACGACAAACACACCACCGAAAAAATTTGTAACATAAACATGCTCAAGAAGAATCATCAATTCCATGTAGTTCCTGACAACTTTCCCCTAATCGAAGACGGAATAATCGGACTCCCATTCCTTACAAAGTACCGATATAACGATACTAACGATAAACTGATCTTAGACGAGATCATATTACCGTTCCATAGCACCGATAACGAGATAGGACCAGGCGAAACTTTAACTTGAACCCAATACATCGAAGGAAAGCCCACACCAATATGTCTTACCAACACTGGTGCGCAAATCTGCCATATTACAAACGAAATAGAAAAACCCGATAGACTAACATAAATTAATAAATTTTCGCGAGTAATACGCACTAAACATATTGATCCAGAACTTTGAGAACCTCTTGAGAAAATCCTTGTCAACTACGTAGACATTTTTAACATGGAAACAGACTCACTACCGTGCACTAACTTAACCGAACATACGATTACACTCAAAACAGACAAACCTATAAACATCAAATCTTATAGACCGCCCGAATGTCATAAAAAAGAAATTGAGATTCAAATCAACGACATGCTAAACATAGACTTTAGGAAGTTAAACGAACAAACGGACCAAGGAGCGTATCCTTTACCGAATTCGGACGAAATACTCGATCATTTAGGCAAAGCTAAATTTTTCTCAGCCCTAGACCTCTCATCAGGATTTCACCAGATACCTATGGAACAAAAATCAAAAAGATATATTGCATTTTCAACCCCACAAGGTCACTTTCACTATAATCGCATGCCCTTCGGACTCAAAAATGCTCCGGCAACGTTCCAACGCATGATGGACACCGCGCTACCGGGATTAGTAGGAAATAACTGTTTCGTATACTTAGACGATATCATAAAATTCGGAAGGACCATACAAGAACACAACCGAAATTTAGCTATTGTATTAGACAGATTACAAAATTTAGGTTTAAAGATACAGCCGGATAAATGCGAATTTTTAAAGCCCGAATTAGAACATTTAGGACACGTAGTAACAAAAGAAGGAGTAAAGCCTAACCCCGAAAAGATCCAGGCCGTGAAGGATTTTAAAATACCAAAAACCGCGACTCACATAAAATCATTCTTAGGACTCGTCGGGTACTATAGAAAATTTATACGCAATTTTTCCAAAATCGCGAAACCACTGACCGACCTTACAAAGAAAGACACTCCATTCCACTGGACTGATAAACAACAGCTTGCATTTGACACGCTGAAACAAAAACTCTGTGAAGTTCCTGTACTGCAATACCCGGACTTTGAAAAAACATTCACGTTAATAACAGACGCAAGTAACGAAGGATTAGGAGCAATACTCTCCCAAGATGGACATCCATGTTGCTACATATCCCGAACCTTGAACCCTCCTGAGAAAAACTATTCCACAACCGAAAAAGAGTTATTGGCGATAGTATGGTCGATCAAAAGACTGAGACAATATTTACTTGGTAGAAAATTTAAGATTCAAAGTGATCATCAAGCTTTGAAATGGCTAAAAAATGTTAAGGATCCCTCATCGAGACTCATGCGATGGCGCTTGAGACTCGACGAGTATGATTATGAAATAGAATACAAAAAGGGAAGGGAAAACACAGCTGCAGATGCTCTGTCCCGACTGTATCCTATCACCAATGACGAAATTCAATCCGATTTAGAAAACCCGAACTATTACGACGAATATGTCGATTGGAAAACAAACATCACTCCAGCTCCAAGAACTCAAAAGACTAACAGACCGCACTTTAAACAAATTACAAAGAACGAATTAGGAGACTTTAACGAACAGCACTGGTTGCATCAACTAACTAAACACTTTATTAACCAGACTGGACACTTGCATATAGGGATAAATGACAATAGCTTTAGCACACTAGAAAAGGTGAATATTCAACTCATGTTAAGGTTTCTGACGACTAGATTCCCTCAAATTAAATTGGTATTTGGACAAGATCCGCCGGTAGACTACGATAACTGTGCCGGTTTTAGAAAACAACGAGTGGAAAATGACTAAGATTTATCCGATACCTTCCAAACAAAACTCTGTATTCATTGCGCCTGTAATAGAAACTGACTTGATATTAACCAACTCAGAACAATACACCTTTGTCGATAGTCACTATTTAGATAAATATTGTAAACGAACAGCAATCATCCACATTTGTAAAAGAACTCAGCCAAGTCATAATAGAATGAACTCACCTGAATGCAGGTCAGAATTAATTAATAATCAACAGACAGTCAGGACTTGCCCGACTGCTGTCTTCAAATTGGAAGGATTGACGTTCGTACCTTTACAGACAGAAAACCATTACATTGTTATTCCTACAAAAAAATGTGCAAATCGACGTATTATGTAAGACACACAAAATCCTGGAAATTAGGTAGCCAAGTTTAATTAGCAGTAAAGCCGGGTGCATAATCACATACGATCACAATATTATGAAGATAGGGGGATCACATAAAAATATCTCTTACGAAACCAGATTTAAGAATAGTGTATACAGCTTCGAAGGAACAGACGGTCCAATATTAAAGAAAATATTAGAGACAGCTCCAAGAGTAACTCACAATTTTAATCAATATAAAGCCGACATCGATATGTTGCAAATGCAAATCAGTACCCTGCGATTTGAGCGACGCATAAATTCCCTGATGGGATATGGCATATCCGCACTACAAATATTAGGAATCGTAGCCCTAGGACTAGGAACAATATATTTAATGTACAAATTTAAAGTTTTCGAATGTCTACGCCGATCACTTCCCAAAAATGTATGTATCAGGATACTCTGCCCTACCGCTCGCGTAAACAGGATCGATCAAACATCAACCGCACCAAGGACGGTTACTTACCAAAACGTTGCAGATGATAAAGATAACAGGATCATCCAAATCAAGCGACCCACCAGAGCCATATGCTTCAGCGGAGCAAAGCGAATCTAAGAAGGGGGGAATGTCACACACCTAAGAGGACCATCCGCTCAGTAACCAGATAGGCCGAACACCCCGCATATCGCGCCTGTTGAAACAATAACTAAACGAGCCCCCTCCAAAGGGACTAGACTCTCGGCAGAAGGACCTTCCTGAACTAGCGTTAAATCAGTTCGCTCTAGCATCTCGAATCAGTCTGTCTTAATATTCCGAACCACACTGTTGTAACCGTCACTCCGTCAGATTTCTACAATAAATATCATTGTCGCATACAAAGTCTATTTTCTTCACCCTGTTAGTGAAAGAATCGTTTCGTTCGAACCACGACGCGAGGAGATTACCGGCGGTCCCGTTAATTCCGCGATCTTTTGTGTCTCCGACGTGACACTATCAAGGAGCTTCCCAAAAAAGGGATTGCTCTCATTACCTCTATTTTTAATGCAATTCTTCACCTTGAATACTATCCCAAGTCCTGGAAAATATCATTAATTACCCTTATCCCTAAACCTGGAAAACCAATACATGAAACTAGCTCTTATCGCCCAATTAGTCTTTTACCCACTTTGTCCAAACTATTTGAGAAGATGCTAACGAAACGACTCCTTCCACTCTTAGACGAGTTGAAAACAATGCCGAATCATCAATTCGGCTTTCGGAAGCAACATTATACGACAGAGCAAATTCATCGTCTAACACATAAAATCACCCAAGACTTAAAAAAGAAAAAATATTGCACTGCGATATTTCTAGACATTCAACAGGCATTCGACAAAGTATGGCACGAAGGACTTTTGTTCAAACTAAAGGAAATCCTATCACACACCTACTGCTCCATCCTAAAATCCTACCTAATCAATAGATAATTCATGGTAAAACACTTGGACGCTATAACTCCAACATTTCCAATAGAAGCTGGCATTCCCCAAGGCAGTGTCCTCAGACCCCTGCTGTTCAACATCTACACTGCAGACTTATCAACTTCGACAGATATAACCACAGCGACATTTGCTGACGATACAGCCTTATTAGCCTCGCACTCAGACCCGACAATTGCCTCTCCAGCGAGGTCTCGACTCTATGGAAGAGTGGTTCCACAAATGGCGCTTCAAAGTCAATGAAAACAAATCCAGTCAAATAATTTTCAAACTTGCCCATAAGTGACGATAAATAATATACCTATTCCAGATAAAGAGTCAGTCAGATATCTGGGCATGATTCTGGACAGAAGATTGACATGGAAACATTATATTTTAGATAAATCCAAACAACTCAAAGCAAAATTTAAAAAATTCTACTCGGCTCATCGGCCGACGTTCCAACTTAAACACGAAAAGTACACTTACATTATACAAGGCCATATTAAAACCTGTTCGGACTTATGGAATTCAACTATGGGGAACAGCAAGTAATTCCAACATAGAAACTCTCCAACGATTCCAATCGAAAACCTTAAGATCCCTAATAGATGCACCTTGATACGTCACCAACGAAATGATACATCACGACCTTAAGATACCCACAGTCAAAGAAGAAATATTCAAATTCAGCAATAGACATAGCACAAGAGTTAACAATCACCAAAACCCCCTAATTACTCAACTACTCGACTCGTCGGAACAGATCCGCAGGCTAAACAGACATTACACCTTAGACCTAAGCACTAGATTCAAGTAGAATCAAACATACTATAAACCACGCCAGATAAATGTACTTAAAATTCTCTACGAGAATCGATTGTAAATTAAACGCAAATAAAAAAAAAACACAACTCTCTAATCCTCACAACTCGACTCTCAACTTACGACTGCCTGTTAATTCGTCCTTCTCCCTTAAGCATCCCTGTGTCTTCTCTCATAGGCCCACCACGCACGTGTTCCGTAAGCGTCCGCGGTCATGGTCACGTAGGGCTTCACCCGCGTAACTATTCGACCGAAGGACCAACGACACATTGATAGGCTGCTCGGCTCATTGAAGTTTCCAGACCCTTTTGTCCTGTCGACATTTAGGTTTTCTCGCAACATTGTTTATAATTCACCCAATGTTTTTCAGGCAATTTTCCACGATACTACAATATTAAAGCTGATTATTTATCAAATATCAGGATAAATAGAGGAATAAACTATCTGTTAGCGCAAAACATGCAATAACGTCAGTTGTTCGTAGATTAGAGACTTTGAACCTTTTAACGAGTAAACGCCTTTCGCACGTGGCTAGATGTTTATACTTTAACTAGCATTATTAATGCGAGCACATCGAATTGCGTCACCAATTGCGTTACGGACATGAATATTCAATTTTGAAAGTGAATGCAGTATTTTGAACTGAGTTTGTGCTACCAAATGAGATTCCGGTGAAGAGTTTCAGCACACGGAAACATGAACTATACAGATCATTCGATTTATTTGAGGGACATTATAAGAGGAGTTTTAAGAACGAGACAGCAGTTGGGCTCTTTCAAAGATACTGTACTTGTTGGTAAATTGCAACAAGCATCAACCTTTTCATGCAGGTTGCAACCTTTCCTTACCTTGGACAGTACAATTTCAGAGATCGATTATCAATATCAAATGTGACGATGACGCATGTTTCTTTTGGTCTGTCGTTGCGGGCCTTCGTCCAATTAGCGAACATTCATACCGACAGTTATCGTACCCACACTGCTCTAACGTACTCTGTACCGATATTATTCAACTGGCCATATCGCTGAATCAAATTAGCAAACTGCGCAAAAACGGATGCATGTCAATTTGCTATTCATTGAAGATTATTTTACTTGCATATAATTTGCTATGTATCAATGCAAATTAGCGCTCACTGATATAAGCAATATGCCATCATCGCGAGGTACGATAACATTTATTCTCTCTTTTTTCAGTTACCTTCACTGTTTTATTTCGCAAGAAAAATTAGGTATCTATATCATCGATTGCGAGCGAATGATCTTTCTATCTCAGCCATAATAGCAGAACAAAATCTGGTTATGCTATAACTGCTATATTATCGACAAACTCGATATGCGATCAACTATCGTTATTTGTCGCAGTGTTTAAAACGCGAGATCGAAATTGAAAAATGTACATCGTATTCTTCAATTTCAACAATCGCGGTGATTGCGGGATTACATCGATTTAAGTACCAGAATTCATACGAACGTTGCAAGCGATTTTTCGAAAGATTTATTTAAATTAATGAATAACGCGATCTTTGGTAAAACGTTGAGTAATTCGCGCAACCATACGAATGTGAAGTTAGTCACGCGTTGAAACCGTACTGAACGACTGAATTTCCATAGTCCTTGAGTGTTTGCGGAGTCGTGGAATTAAAAAAAGCGCTAAATTCAACAGACTTTTGTACGTGGAAATGTGTATCTTAAATATATTCAAAACATTAATTTATTCAGGTACGTGTCGTATTTGATTCAATGTAATGTGGAAAAATGAATGAATAAAATTAAGGATGTATATAGGTAGACGTACATCTAACATACATTCAAACGTTTACACGTACATTTAAACATCTACATTTAAACATGTACATGTACATTTATATAGGCATCATCTCGTACAACTATCTATATGCATCTTTAATTTTAGTAATCTGTGTGTATATTCTTTGCTGTTATCGATGTACCATAGATGTACATATACAATATCAATTTTGTGGATATTGCTAAAAAGATAAAAATACGGAGTAGTAATAAGTCTCTTTACTTAAATTAAAGCATATCCTTTTTGTTTATCCATGAGTTATGAGAAGTATCGGATCCTAATCATTTTACATACATTTTGTTTCCTTTCTTGCATAACCTTCTCCACTAGATGTATGTTAGCCCGTCGCTATTTAGGATCATTTTATTTCTGTGTTATTAGCTTCTCTGCAGATTCTTTTTTTTTTTTTTATTTAATTTGTACCTTACAAGTTGCCCAGCTGGACATTTAGTAAATTTTTCTAGCTATTCTCTGCAAATGGGCATATATGGAAAGTCTAACTATGTCATTATCATATTGGGTTGGCAACTAAGTGATTGCGGATTTTGTCATTAGGTGGTAATGGACTTAGTTGCCAACTCAATAAAATCACATTCTTTTTTGTTTGCAGTTTAGGACATAACTAAATGTTTCTTTAATGTAGATATTGCATCTGTTAATACAATTTTTATTGGCAATATCCCACCGATAATTCCTTTGACATTTAAATATAATTTGTATTATTTAGACTTCAATTTCTTCATACATTTTTTCTCTGCATGGATAAAATCTTTATTATCTTTCAACAATATTTAATAGTTATTAGACGTAGAAACAAATACCGTACATACATCTTGAGCTTTGGACCGTTCGCGGGGTGATGCGATCTCGAAGAAGCGAACGGGAGTCGTAAATTCCCGTTACGATTTAAATATAGCTCTGATCTTAACAGATTATATAATATATTTTAAAGATCCAACAACTTCAGTGTGATACAATGTTATGTATGGAATGTGAAACCACGAATAAGTACGACCTGAGACTCCTTTCGTGTTGGCGAATGTGCTGAAGAATCTTCGTCTGATGAACTGTCTTTGACTTGATGAATATGATGACGTCTGTTCCTCGAACTGTCTTTTAACTCGCACCGGGGCTAATTATTTTCTTTAGAAAGGTTGTTGGAATAAACATTATTTTATACGTGTTAATTCAGAGTATACTCAATTAAATCATCTCTATTATCGTAACAGAAATAAGGGGATCGATCAGTTCGTGGCGTCGATTATCTAATCGTAACGGGAATTTATGATTCTCGTTGACGTGCTTTCTCGTAATCGTATCTCCCCGCGAATGGTCGATCAAACAAAAAATGTAAATAATGTATGCTATTATGCAAAGAATGTCAGTTGATGTAAGACATATGTTAATAAACATTGAATATATAAATAGTATCTGTTTTGATAGCAACTATAAACTAGAAACTACATTTTTTTTTAGAATTCTCTAGCGACAATCGGTTCCTAAAAGCAAGAAAAATAAGAAGTAAATATAATCCAAATGTATTAATTTGCATAATTGTATTGCTTTTTGCAAATTGCGTAAGCATTTTATCGTTAACCATCCAAGAGGAGTATGTTTTATTTCGAGTGGAAGCGAGGCACTGCACACTTTACGACACGCTGCGTGTGATAATAGTTACCCAGTGATAATCATCAGTGACGATCTTTCTTTGTTGATTATTTGTGCATGTTACTTGTATAACAATTTAGTGCAGATTAAAATCGATTTTTGCTGGTTTCGTGTAAAAAATATCTACACTCGAACTCAATAACGGCGTCGATCATTATCTCGAGGGAAAGAAATTGGTATGGACCGAAATTACTATCATCGAATTTTACTTTCTGATTCAGAAATGAACGCTTCATTTTCAAAAGTTCAGTATATCCTCTAAAATCGAAAGCGAAGGTCTTCCATAGCCAAATATGACAATGATGAATAACTTGCTTTAGTAATTAATTTACCAATTAATTAATAAATTATTGACTTAATTTCTAAATTTGAATTAAATACTAAAATTATATTAATTGATTTATTATTTTGAATACCGATTTGAAAAGAAATTTCATGTAAAAAATAACAATTCGTTACATTTCAGTTAAAGATACAGATATTATATAAATATGCACATTTCAATCATTTTCTTAGTTTTCTAAAATTTTTTTAACCGAATAGTTCCTTTTGTGGTTTGTGCTATATAACACACATTACTTAAATAGACAAATCAATGATATACTACATGTGAAGTGTACACTTTCAGGTCTTATTTCGTATCATATCATTGTTTACGAAGCTGCGAATCGATATTTTGCATTTTATCGAAATCAAAAATATTTCAAACTTGTTATTTTCATTGGCATCATAACTTTTCTAAAGATTTTATATTGTTCAATAGCGAGTGCAGCAATCATATGGTTGTGGTTGGAACATTACTTTCTAATTACGTATTTTATATTACCACGCCATCATACATTGTTTGCCTAAATTAGAGGTATCTTTATCGATCGCATTGTGTGAAAAGCTTTGTTAGATGAAACTATTATTCAACCGTTATTTTGTCCATTCATAAAAATATGAAAATTTTAAGTTTTTGTTAAAATGTTTCCGGCATATTATAGTTTTTGAGAAAATGAGACCTAACGTGGAACACACCTATGAATCAAATGTGAAATACAAATGTAACAGAAGCATTGATTGCAACTTTTCTACAATAATGAAACTTATTTATTTTTGGGGAAAGTTGAAAATGTCATTTCATATGTAGCAACCTCATATGTAAATTTAATGCTTTAGTGTATCGTTGGCAATTAAACACTGTAGTGTTAATGATTTTGTAATTAAAAAATAATTATAAATATATTTATATATATAAATTTTATATATAAAATTAATTTATTAAATTTAATTTAATTTATATTTATATATAAATTTATTAAAAAATTTATTTAAAAAAAAATTAAATTAAATTAAATTAAATTTAATAAATTAAATTTATATATAAATATTTATGTATATAAAATTTATATATACAAATATATTTATAATTATTATTTTAATTAATTATAATTATTTAATTTAATTTTATTTAATTTATCTTAAATTAAATTTATTTTAATTAATTATAATTATTAATTTAAATAATTATAATAAATTTAATTTAATTTATATTTATATATAAATTTATTAAAAAATTTATTTAAAAAAAATTAAATTAAATTTAATTTAATTTAATAAATTAAATTTATATATAAATATTTATGTATATAAAATTTATATATACAAATATATTTATAATTATTATTTTAATTAATTATAATTATTTAATTTAATTTTATTTAATTTATCTTAAATTAAATTTATTTTAATTAATTATAATTATTAATTTAAATAATTATAATAAATTTAATTTAATTTATATTTATATATAAATATTTATATATATATAAATATATTTATAGTTATTATTAAATATATAATTAAAAAATATTTGGGAAATAACGGTTATTCCTTTCTTAACATATATAACTCATGACGTGCCTTCATTTTTTTTTAATCCTTAGATTAGTACTTACTACAATAGCTAATACTTATTAATTGCAGTTTAACATTCCTTCAAGGATGACAACTTAAGTAATTTAGCCACATTTCCAAAATGTTTTTTGCTTTGGTTCACTTCAATTGTTTTGTTTTTCCAAAAGAAGGAGTTAAATCTACCCCTAAAAAGAAAATAGTGTGAGTTGAAGTTTAATTAAAAGATTTTAATAATAATGTACATGTAAACCTGTATATTTTGAGCATACGTGATAATTGTATAATAGGGTATTACTTCAATTATTGAACTCATATTACTAAAAGTAAAAATTTGGCGGGCTTGTGTTAGTTTAGTTCTAAAGTTTTCTAAATTTTAACATTTTCAAAGGTCCTATGTGATTACATAAATCTCGGATTCTTGATTTCAGGCAAATATTTTTTCGTTTTTATCTCGTAATCGTTAGAGAATTGCCTTCCTTGCCTTTACTAGAAATTTCTTTATCCAAAAAGTTCGTCAAAGAGAAGTGTTCGCCTAATGGATGATGCATTTCAAAATTATAGTGAATACATTAGTTTTTTATTTTTAATAATACGAGTTGATTAATTATTATTACATTCAAGTAATTCATCTCGAAGATGGTATCCCGCTGGGAGTAGCCATTCATATATTATTTAGCAATAAAGTTACAAAAATTTACCAAATGTTCAACTGAACAAATTGTAATGTACAAATTAAATAAGTAAATAAAAAAAAGCATTTAATGATAATACTGTTTATGAAATTTAAAATGATTAAGAAATTTTTTTTCTTTCTAGTATATTTTTAAACAAAACCCTTCTCTTTTTAATTGTGTTAATTTTTTGTTTAGAGCAAAACGAAAACGAGGTATAATTATATCGCCATTTTCATTTAGATTATCATTACTTTCGTTGTTCTCATTTTCATTTTTATCGCCACCCATTGCAAATATTAATAATAATTGAAATACATTTTTTATTCCTTTAGCAGAAGTAAAAACGTACATAAGTTAATTTACATTTGTTTCTCTTTTCTGTCAGATGTTTTCCGAAGAATCAAACGTACTACTGGAAAATTTTCAGAAAATTCAAATCCTGCTGTAAGTAAACATTAATAACGTAACAAATTTTGACGGATGACGAAGCTCATAAGAACAGTACAACATCAACAATACTTTGTACTAAATTTTAATTAAATACGATAGACAAAAATAACTAATTTATTATTTTGTATTATCTATTACTTTGTTTTGAATATTTTACATTATTTTTAATACATTGTTACGTCGAGTGACACTCTCCTCGACCGGACCACCTATCGCGGGCAGGCTGGCAACCAGACGTCCGCACATTATCGCGTCGCGCCTTCAACAATCTCAAGGACCCATCCTCATTGTTTATTTCGGAAATATTCGTTCCGCTACGGATGGTGCTGTTGCGTCGCGAGGTTTAGTACGTCTCGTGTTTCTAACCGTCGCCAGCGGTCCTCGGGCGTCGTATATCAATACAATGTATCGACGAATGTATGGTTGCCGCCTGGCCGCGAATTCCAGGAACTTCGAGTGGGACCTGGTTAGCTTCACGACAAAATCGGTCTACGTGATCATCGCCACGTGCGGTGGCGTGATCCTGGGGTAGTGGGGGTTGTCTCCCCAAAAGACAAAGAATCGGTCTAACTCATGCGTCCCAATCGAAGAGTCTAACGAGTCAGTCGCAATCGAACATCCTAACCGATCAGTCGCAGTCAAAACTCTAACCGTACGGTCGCATACAAATCAATCACATTGCACAAGATCTAACTCGAACATTATAGTGGTAACTTCCGATACTGTTAAAACCAATACTTTCTATCAATTGTAAGTGTTATTCTGAATTAAATATATTTAATTGTTCTACAACCGTAGAATAATTTGCATTCATTTAATCACCCCGGTTATCCTAATCGAAACACGGGGAACGACCACTTCGCGGCGTCGATTGATCGAATCGTAGCGAGAATTTACGCCTCTCGCTGACGCGTTTCCTCGAGACCGCGTCTCTCCGCGAACGGTCGTAACATACATCATTTATTAAATATTTCAATTTCCATAGTTTTAAAAGAAAATGTTAACAGTTCTTCTCTTTACATTTTAGTCAATTGACAAAGTGGGCGAAAGACTGCGTATTTTCTTTAATTGATGTGCAAACAGTGGATGTAAAAGAAATATTTTACGATGAATAAAGAGGATTCTCCGCAAATCATTGAATCTACCTACTCGCATGTCTTCAACTTCGAAAAAGCCTACTCTTATCCAGACTCTCAAACATGGTTCCAGAATAATTTTCAGTATTGCTACTACAGCTGTATTATTTACGCGATCCTAATTTTGGGCGGGAAATACTACATGTCGAGCAGACCAAAGTTTGATTTGAAGCGTCCGCTTGCATTATGGAGTGGATTCCTTGCAGTGTTCTCCATTATCGGATTTTGTAGAACAGCACCGGAAATGTTCTCTATATTGAGACATCATGGATTTTACCATAGTATTTGCATACCTAGGTAATGCAATTTTCATATTTTACCTTTTAATATATTTTCAGGTGAATGGCGATTTTAAAAAATAGTTATTAATGAAACACTATTAATGAAATGAATTGCTATATGAAACAATTTCCTATGCTTAGTATTTAGAGAACGTTGATATGTGGAAAGCGTTAGTGAAACAGGAAATACATTTTTAATAGTTGTTTACGATATTATTCTTATAATAATTCTCTAAAAAGATATCACGTATAAATTTGTATCTGAAATGAGTTTTATCGATTGATATAATCAGTTATGTCTAGCAATTCGCAACATATCGACCTATACAGCACAAATTGTATGATAATATTTTCAAATCAAAATAACAAAGTTCTTATTGTTTCATTGTATGGAACATAATACTTGGCTTTGATTTGCATGTCATATTCACAAAATGAATCGATATTTCAAATATGTTAATTTGTGATATACAATAAGAATGGAATTATTTTCTTTTCAGTCACCTTTTGCAAGATCATGTTTCTGGCTTTTGGACATGGGTATTTGTCCTATCAAAGATCATGGAATTTGGCGATACGATCTTTATTGTGTTACGAAAGCAACCATTGATATTTCTACATTTTTACCATCATTTAATTGTTGTTCCTTACTCTTGGTTCCTATATGTGGAGACTACAGCAGCCTCAAGGTGGTATGCCGTAATGAACTACTTTGTTCATTCATGGATGTATTCTTATTATACTTTGAAAGCACTGCAATACAAATTACCAAAAGGCTTTGCCATGATGATTACTACGATGCAGCTGGTACAAATGGTGATTGGTTGCTTTGCAACTATTGCGGCTTACTATTACCGAAAAAGTTGTGAACTTCAATGCTACACTACGCACAAAAATTTTATATTTAGTTTCATCATATACTTCAGTTTTTTAATCCTATTTGGAAATTTCTTCATCAAGGCTTATTTTTCCGACAAACGGAAAAACAAAGTTCACGCCAATGGAACAAAGGATTGTTATAAACCAAAGACTAGCTGAAGTATATCAAAGTTTTTGAAATTTTTTTCTATAAACGCTTTCTGATAATATTTTATGAAAACACTTATAACGTGTTGTAGGAATCTGTATTAGTTTACAACGATAGAAATTGGTTGTAACATAATGCAAGTGATAAGATATTTATTTAATGTAAAACATTTAGTGTATTTGATGTTAAGGTATGGGATATAATGGTTCCCAAAAAAGTTGCTCGTGAAGAAGTTAGAATAAATGGAAAATCAAGAGTGAAATTTCGTTAAGCATATCTTCGAAATATTTTTAGATAACAATAGTAAAAAGATGGATTCATAAAAAATAAGATACATTCAGATATGTGATTTTAACTGTATTTTTGTTCACCGAATAAATTTCTTCTTAAATATATTAAGGAGATGTTTTAATGACAAACAGTTTAATATTTCATGTAATCGATAATTTATGACTTCTTGGAATTTTTTACTTAACTGACACTCTGAATAAATGTCCAATAATATTGAAGGCTGTTACGATGCTTGCCTTAATATCGTCATTATGCTCATTGAAAATCTCTGATCGTAAAATAAATACAGAATGAACAACAGTGCATATCAATGCATAAACATTATGAAAAAAACTTTGTTAATTAAATAACAAAATTCAGTGTGTCTATGTATGTGGTGTAATCGTGAAATTAATAAAAGCAGAAAGGAAGTTTATATTTTCGACTTCCTTTTACAAATACCTATTTTCACCATCCGTACAAACTTTTAGAAACAAACAATCTTACAAATCTGATTATTTATTTCGTTTATTTCTAAACTATTGTATTATATCACATAATTTGTTTCTGAACAATATTTTATGCAAATTGCTATGTACTAATTACCCTAGTGACCTAGCTGGGCGGTGTACCTAAATAGGATCACTTAAATATCTTCCTTATTTATGGAAAAACTTCACAGGACAAAGTTACACGACAGAAAAGGCACTACAATGGCGAAAAGAAGAATTTCCTTAAATTAATTTCTTTTTCCTAGAATTTAAAGGACGTCGGTATGTTTTTAAACAGAAGCCTACATTTCTTTATCCATCCATTAATTCGTCTTTTTTATTTTCTATATACTAGGTGATAAGATACTTTTGTCTAAAAATACAAGATTTAAAAGACTATTAACTATTATACTAGATTCTTAATTATTATTATTATTAAAAGATTATTAATTAATTATTATATTAAAAGATTATTCGAAATTAAAGTAAAGCTTGGCGTATGAAGAACGAGGGAAGACACCAAGTATTGTGTTGGCAACTACCACCTTTTTTTTTTTTTATTTTAATGAGGAGGGGAAAATGCTGTTACGCATGCCCAGTGACCCGTATCACTGGGTTATGTGGGACTCGGGCGGATGTTGTTGCCATACCCACTAAAAACCCCTTCTCCTTCTTTTTCCTTCTTCGAGGGCAGACAACCCCGGTAATACCGGTCGGCATTCATCAGGGTTGTGTCATTTCTTGCCCCGTTGTATCTCCCTCCTTCTCTTCGGGCAGTTACTGCCCTCGTCCTCTTCTCAGCCCGTGCAATAATGGGCTCATCTCCTTCTGAAAAACACCAACACCGCACGGAGTTCCCAAGCGGTCACTCATCTTAGTACTATCCGTGCCCAACGTTGCTTGACTTTCGTGATCGAACGGGAACGAGTGCACTCAAAGTGGTTTTTTTTTTTTTTTTAAACGTTTATTTGCCAAGAATAATTTTTTTTTCTATACATTTTTTTATTCATAATAAACATGAATTTTGGGTATAGTGTGTTAGGCAATAGTACCGATACGCGTCGGTACGACGTAGCCATGCTCTATTATGTGTAGTGTTTTTTCGGTTTTTGTGTTTATTTTTGTTTTTTTTTTGGGTTTAAATCGCAGTGGAGCGTGCTTTTGTGTATTCCTGTGTGTGTTGTATTTGTCCTGAAACTTGGCCGCAAAACAGGACTCTTCGGAGGTTTACTTTTGTGTGTTGTGGGAATTTGGGGGGGGGGAGTGGGATGGAAGGGGCGGGGAGGGGGATGATAAATTGGATTACTTACAATGATTACAGTATTTACAAGTTACAGTATTTACATATTTACAGTATTTACATCTAGGTTACATAGTGGCAGAATTGGTTTTTGGTTTTTGTAGAATTGGTGGTTTTCACTTATATTTTATTATGGGTTTGGAATCCACCAATATTTTTCTGTGTTTTTTCTGTGTTTGTCTTTAGTGTCTTTTTGGGGGAGGGCCATGTTGTATCTCCACCTGGCGTCTGCGGTTTGTCCGTTTAAGTTTTCCTCGTGTAGTATTGTCTTTATCCCTATTTTTCTTTTTATGTGGTAAATTATCGGGATATTGTTTTGGTCTTGGAGGTAATTTTTTTCGTCTAGGTATAGGAACGCTTCTGGGGGGATGTAGCCTGTTGTCATTGTATTTTTGTAATATAGTTCGTTTGGGTATAAGCCGCTGAAGATTAAGCTGTTTTCTTTTATTTTTGACGCTTGAGCGAAGTGATTTCTTGCTAGTTTTAGTATGTGACAGTCAATGCGGTGAATGTTGGCTAGGTCGTAAATTTTTTTATTTTTTATGTATTTTTTATATCCGCTTTGTTCGGATCTGTAAGCGTTCTGGCAAGCTCTAATGCATTTTCTTTCGAAAACGCGAATTCTTTCCATTAGCGATGCTGGTATGTTGTACCAGATTGGGCAGCCGTATGTTATAATTGGTCTGATTAGCGCTTGATAACATAACGTTTTCACATTGTTCTTGAGATGTTTGGAGTAGAATAGTCTTTTTGCTCTCCAGAATGCTTTATTGGCCTTGGCGAGTTGGATTTCTATGTGTTGTTTGTAATTTAGTTTGTCATCTATGTTTATGCCTAGATACTTTACGCAGTTTTTGTGTGGTATGATTGACTCTTCGGATGCTTTTTCCTTTAATTGAAAATTTTTGCAGTGTTTTCTTTCTGCTGGGCCGATTTCACTGGTTTTGGGTTTGAACAGTATGCTTTCGCATTTGTTTGCGTTGATTCTTAGTTTCCATGTGTGGTAGTAGTCGTTGATTTTGTCGAAGAGTTCTTGGAGATCTGTTTTTATTGTTTTAGTTTTGCGGCCTGTTACGTAGATGATTAGGTCGTCTGCGAAGGCTATGGAGCGTTTATGGGTAGATTTATTCATGTCGAACAGGTTTAATACGTCACTGTTGTAGATGTTGAAAAGTAGTGGGGAGTTTACGGTTCCTTGTTGTAGTCCATTATTTATGGTGAATTCTTTGTTCGATGTGTGAGGACCCTCGGTCATTAGGAATGTTCTATTTGTGATCATGTCCCATACTATTTTGATTAAGTGTCTCGGGAAGCTTTTTTTTATTAATTTATAAATGAGGCCTGTGATCCAGACTGTGTCAAAGGCTTTTTCGAGATCTATTAAGCAGGCGGCTACTCGTTGTTTTGCGTTTAGTGCCCAGCAGATATCTGACGTAAGCTTGTTTGTCGCGTGTAGTGTGGAGTGTTTGTGTCGAAAGCCGAATTGGTTTTCTGGTATAATGTTTTTTTTTTTGCAGAATGTAGTTAGTGGGTTGTTGATGACTGCTTCAAATACTTTGCTTATGTTTGGGAGGAGACTTATTGGTCGTAGGTTAGAGAGTGAAGATCCGTCTTTATTTTTTTTTTGTGATTGCTATTAATTTGGCTTTTTTCCACTTTTTCGGGAAATATGCGTTGTTTAGCGCATTATTGAATAGTACTGTGTAGTACCATTTTATTTTGTTCGGTAGGTGCTTAAGTGAGATGTTTGGGATGCCATCGAAGCCGGAGGATTTTTTATTATTTAGTTTGGCGAAGATTTTGTTTAATTGGTTGTAATTTGTAAAGTAATTTATTTCTGTTTCTGGTTGTTTGGGGTTGTCTGAGGTGTTTTCGTTTGAGAACGTGCAGACTGTTTTGTTTAACATTATGTCTTGTTCAATTTCGTTTTTGAGTTTGTTCGTTTCTGCGATGATGATTCTGCTTAATTCTTCTCGGCCCATGTGTTCGTTTTGGGTGTGTGTTTTGGAGAAGTGGGTGCCTATGATGTCTAGTTTTTCTGTTGTTTTAGTTATTATGAAGTTGTTCTCGGTGTCTTTGCTGGTGTTGTCTATCGCTATACCTGCTTCTTGGATGAGGGGAGCTTTCTCTGGGGGCAATTTGAGCGATGTGCTGGGGTTTTGTTCTTTCGGTCTGAAGATTTGATTTATTTGTGGGAACATGTTGGCCGAATCGTTTTTGGAGATATTTTTTATTTTGTTTGTCCAGTAGAGGTTTATAGAGTTTGCGAATTCTTGTTTCTGTTGTAATTTTATTTTGTGTAGTAGGTATTTTAGGTATTCTAATTCCTCTCTTTTGTCGTAAGAGTAGTTGTATCTTATATTGTTTATTTTGGAGAGTATGTAGCTTTTGTCTCGTTGTAGTTCTTTTATTTTATTGTTGATATATGGATCGCAAGAGTTTTTTTGTTCGAAGGTTGGGACGGATTTTCGGAGTGCGCTTTGTATGTGTTTTTCGATTTCGTCTATGTATGTGTCGATTTGTCTGTTTGTTAGGTTGACGTTGTTGTAGATCTTTAGGTCGCATTTCTGATGGAGTAGCTTTTGGAATTTTTTCCAGTTTGTCTTTTTGTAGTTGTACTTGGGGGTTTCGGTTTGTGTTTCGAGTGTTAGGAAGTCGGATGTGTTTTTGTTTATCTGTAAAAGTATGGCTTTATGGTCGCTGTCGTAGTCTAAGGTTTTGAGCGTATTATTTGGTCGAAGGTTTTGGATTTTTAGTCGTGTATCTGTTAGGCATATGTCCAGGTATGAGCCTCCTTTTGGGTAGGAGGGTAGATCGGAGCTGAAAAGGTTTGTTTTGTAGAGTATGCTTTTATTGTCTAGCCAGTTTCTGATGAAGTTTCCTCTCGTATTGTTTAGTAAGTTTTTCCAGCTTGTGTGTTTTGCATTAAGGTCGCCGGCTATTATGTAGTAGTTCTCTTGTTTGTCGAGCTGTAATAGTTTGAAGAGTTTATTGAATTCGTCGTTAAATTCTATTTCGTTTCCGTGGGTTGCGTAGGCTGCAGTGATGAGTAAGTTTTCCTTTTTGTTTATTTTTATTTTTATGGTTGTCGTCTCCAGGGTTTTAAAACTTGTTATTTTGTCGTTTTGGATTTCTTTGAATTTCAGGGGGTTTTTTATGAGGATTGCCGTTCCTCCTCCTTGGCTAGCGTTCGGTCTGTCGTGTCTTATCATGGAGTAGTTTTTGAAGGATACTTTGTGTTTTTGTTCAATTTTGTTTCTGAGATGAGTACGATGTCGGGGGTTTCTTTGTTTATTAGGGTTAGCATACTGTATCTTTTTTGGTTTGAGATTAGAGAGTTTGCATTTATTGCAATTATTTTCAGCTGTTTTAAGTCTAAGTTGGGTGTTTTATGCTGTGTTTGTAGGTTTGGAGGGTTTTGGTTAGTTGTCGTCTGTGATATCTAAGGAGTTAAAGATGGTGTTGAACATGTCTTCGTGTGATGATATTGTATTTTTTAATTCGTTGAGTTGTTTTTGTTGTTGGTTTAGAGCTTGTATGATACTTTTTTTAAAATCTTCGAAAGCGTTTAATATTGTTTGTTGTGGGATAAACTCGGATGTAATTGGGTTTTGGTTGGCCCGCGGGTCTAGTTTTTGGTTTATTCTGTGTGGGGGGTTTTCGATTTCCTGATTTGGCCTTGCTTGTTGTTTGACTGCGTCCGAGAACTTTAGTTCTGGGGTGTATTTTCGGCTTATCTGATCCAATCGCTTAATTTTTGTTTCTTTGTCTTTTTTAATTTTTTCTGAGAGTTTTTGGCGCAGCTCTCTGATTTTGGGGCACCCTTTGTACGACGCGGGGTGACCGTATTTTTTGCAGTTGACGCAGTATATTTTATCCCTGGTGATTGTGCCGTCTTTTTTTATTTTGCACTCGCCTGGGCCATGGGGCTCAGTGCATTTTACGCAGCGGTAGATTAGGTTGCAGTTTTGTACTGTGTGGCCTAATCGTTGGCATTTGTGGCATTGGGTAATGTCATTTTTTCTTATTTTTTCCCACGTTATTTTGTAGTAGCATAGTCTATTTATTTTTTGTAATTTCCCGACGTTGCTATTGGGGGATACTTGTACTATATAGATTGGGAGCAGTCTGTTATTTTCTCTTGATTTTCTTGTCGAGAAGCGCGACACTTTCGTGAACTGTATGTCGTCTATTTGTAATGCTTGTAATTCGTCTAGAATTTCTGCCTCTGTGTAATTAATATCTAGTCCTTTTAGTAGGAACGTGTGTTGTTTTTGAGCTTTCGGTGTGTATGTGTAGAATGTTGTGTTTGTTGTGAACAGTAATTCTTTTGCTTTGATGTAATCATTTAGGTTATATAGGTATAGTGCGTGTTTGCCCGCGTGTATTCTGTTTATGTGAAAGTTTCTGATTTTGAGAGCGTCTTGTAAGAGAGTAATGGTGTCTTTTGGGTCTTGTAGGGTTATGTTGATGGGTGGGGGCCTGTTACCTTTCGCGGTTGAGGGGGCGTCTTGTTGTTCGTTTGTAGGGTGGTTGGAGTGCTGTTCCTGGTGTGCTTGTTCCCTCGGTACCTTTGTCGGTGGGAGTTGATCTTTTGATTTGGTCAGAAGAGAAGATTGATTTTGCGGTGTCGTCGGTCTCCTAGGTGTGTCGAGAGGGCTGTTTGTCCGTGTGTCGTTTGATTTTTCTTTGGAGCGGGGTGTTTCCACTATGGATGTAGTTCTCCTGCTTGCTCTGTTTCGCATTTCTTCGTTCTTCTTTTTTATGGTTTCCACGATCGCATTTTGTTTTGTTGTCGTTGTATGTGAGTGATTCTGTTGTTGTGGTGCGCTGGATTCCTGTAGCTGCAGTAATTCAAATCTGTTTTTTGTTGGGATTACTGATGGTGGAGGACTTCTTGTTGATTTCATATTTTTGTTTTCTTTGACAGTGGTGTCTTGTGCATTATTTTCTTCTTGGATTAGAACGGGCTCTTTTTCTATGTTTTCCGGGTTGTCTGGTAGACTTTTGGACCTTCCAACTAGGTTTGGCTGTGGGTTGAGTTTCCGCGTTTTGTTCGCGGGAAGTTTTATGCTAATGTTGTTTTCTTTGTCCGTTTTTGGCGAGATTGTTTTTCTTTTAATGGTTTTTTTTGTTGGGCTTACGGTGGGTTCCGTTTTTTTGCTTTCGGCTTCATTATCGATGTCACCTATTTTTTCGTTTATTTTGTTTTATTTTATTATTTTTTTTTCCCCTATTAATAGCGATGGTGTTACTGATCAATTTTCCACTTTCTGTCACTTTTTTTTTTCCACTTGTATTTTTCTCTTCGTGAAGATTGCTTAGTTGACGCGCGCACTGATCGGGCCTAGGCCAGCTGTCCCTTGCTTTTGGGCTGAGAGGTCCGTCTAGCTCGGGGGTTCGCAGTCGACTGTGCACTCAACGTGGCTAGGGCGTTGGCTTGGCAACTACCACCTAGTGACAAAATTCGCAATCATTTAGTTGCCAACTCAATAGTACACTTATGTTTATGTTTTCTTCGCTTTCCATACAGTAAATTTGCTGAAGTTGAGATTACAATGTTTTTTTAACTAAGCATTTCTCGACTTACGTATCCTAATTCGGCTTTCGTACAGAGAACAAAAAATCACATCATTGGTATATATAAACATGTAGAGTTCTGCAAAAAAAAAAACATTATTTTGGAATATCGCGAACACATTTGAAATTACAGCGAACTGTCGTTTAAATATTTAATATTCCTGAAGAAAGCCCGATTAAAAATATACAATAGTAATTCTTAATTGTTGACAATTATAGACGAAGAATAATTTTATCCGAGTAGTAAATGTGGTACAAGATAGAAATTATTGAAGAAGAGAATGTTACAATGTCTAGGACTCTTACCTTGCTTATGTGTATTGTCGATCGCACTAAACTGTCTAAATATAATTGTGTAGCGACACATGAGCCATAGGACGAGGTGAATCGAGAACGACTCATGTTGTTTTGCCTCGAGACATAGACACCGCCGTGACGCACGAAACATAATGACAAATAAACTCCGGGCAAAACAGTGTCGCCGTTACGTGCAACCGTCGATCAAAGAGAAATTCTAATTTTTCGACTATCCCCTGACCAGTATAAATAAGCGGTCGCGATCGCGTGTAGTTCAATTATTATCCGAGTTATTATTCGAGTTATTGTTGGAGTCATTATACGAATTAGTATCTACGAGTTTCTACTGAGTTATCGACGAGTATCTAGCGAGCACTTTATCAAGTATCTGTGGCGACACATGAGTCATAGGACGAAGCGAAGCGAGAGCGACTCATGTTGTTTTGTCTCGGGACATTGACACCGCCTTGACGCATGAAATGCAATGATAAACAAACTCCGGGCAAAACAATGTCGTCGCTACGTGCAACCGTCGATGAAACATGAATTCGAATTTTCTGACTCTCCCCGACCAGTATAAATAAGCGGACACGAGCGCGAGCGCTAGTTAGTTACGAATAATTTCGAGTAATTATTTTGTAGGCGATTATCGAGACGCGAGAGCATTTTCGAATATCTACAAGCGATTTGTTTTAGCTGGTTAAAATCTCCCGTACGAACGTTTATTGACGTTATCAGTTAATTAAGTTAATTGATTTGAAATACATTGGACAGTTGCAACAGCAAGCATCCTGATTATTTCTATTACCAATATACCCAAATCTCCATACACCATCCGCCACATATCCATAACGACTCAGCGAATATAGCTTGTATGTTAATTTATTATTTTAAATATATTCGACGGTTTCAACAACGAGCAATCTCGTCCATTAAACCTCACTATCAAATCTCCTATATATCAGTTCCCACAATTGTTTGAAGACTGACTTCTTCATGTTAACTCTGACTTTTACAAGTCTCAACTTCTTCAAACTACTATCTGCTCTAAGTGGTTACGCTCATTTATACTAAAAACAATCATGGAATAATTGTCAGGCGATGGATTATTCCACGAATACGTGGACTTTCGGCACGTAATTATTTCTGTGGGCCTTGCAACCTTCGTTCTTCCTGGTGTTCTTCCAATAGTCTTAATATTTCTTTCCTCCGCTGATGGGGTTTTCATGGAAATGTTTTTCAAGTGTAGGATCTTCATTATAATTAGTTTATTTACAATAAATGGAATGAACAGATGTTGATGAAACAGGAAACGATGGTAGAGCTAATCGCAATAACGTATTATAATTAAGACGATTAGATAATTAATTTGTAACTCTCGTCAACACGGATTCAACACTCTCTCGACAACGCAATTCGCACTCTCTGACTTCTCAACTAACACTGACTGTTAATGCGTTTATGTTCCTTAGCAGTCTCTAGACTTTTGTCTTAGCCCCACCGCGCACATGTTCTACACCCGCTTGCTTATTCGCCCGACAGCCGCCAGGACCCTCGTCCACGATACTATAGAAATTTTCTTCTTTTTTTTTAACACTAGGTTTATGGGACCCGTCAATTTCATATATTTCAAATTTCAAAATGTAATACCACAAAATCCACAGCATTAATTTTAACCATTTTGCATGTTAAATTAATCATTTCATGCAAAGAATTTATACACACAATTACTTTTTTCTAAGCTTTCTAATTTTTAAAATTTGTATGTAGTATATCTATCTCGGCAAAACCCGCGAAATTGATGAGCTAGCTGATTTCATAAACAATCCTTATATGTTTGCTTCGTTCGTAAAATTATTCTTCCAATAATAAATATAAAAATAAAAGAAAAGTGATGTTCAACGAAATTGCTTATGCCTATCGCCGAAGAAACCCCCGAAGCAAGAGACGTCCTTTATGATTGCTGCAGTGACAGTGTAAGAACGTTTCTCAAAAACAGTGTGCAAAAGTTTCAATTATTGTAGACAGTCTCCGCTTATTGTAAGTATTTACAATAGGGTAATTGAATTTGGGCACAGTATTATTTTATTTCGACCAATCTCCCTTTTCTAGCAATCCTGAGTAAATCCAAGAGATATAATAAAATATTGAACAAAATTGTCAACATCAATGAAGATTGCTCTGAGAATATCTCCGAAGAGGAGCAGCCTGAATTAGGTCAAAGCGAAACTGACAGTAAAAGTTCTTTTTTCTTTTATAACGTTTATTGTCCAAGAAGATGAGTATGTGTATGTTATAGGCTTGTTATAAGCCATATATATAAGTAATATATGCCGAATAAGCCTCATAAATTTGGCATTAAGTTTTGGTTAGCAGTTGACGTCCAAACAAAATATATTTTGAATGGTTTGTCTTATATGGGGAAAGGTGAAACTCGATGCTCAAAATCGTTGAGCGAATTTATAACATTAAAATTAGCCAAACTATATTTACAACGAGGCAGAAATATAGCGACAGACAATTATTAGATTTGGCAACGCGTGGATATTATATAAAGAGTGCACCAGATCGAAAATATCCAAAAACGAGTTCATATTTTGTTTAGCCGAGGATTTAGCTGGAGAAAACAAGGAGAACATTTGCCAAAGATTAGACGCTTCATTTCTGTCACCTTCAACCTTAGAAATGCGAAAAAATTGCTAAGTGGGCTATATATTTCAAACAAATCATATGCCGAAAATGCACAAACAAAATTCAGTATTTTCGTTTACCCATCAATTAGACGGGTACTCGTAGAGATACGTATATAAGAAACACCCGTAAACCTACTGTTAAGTTCGTACTTTTGTATTCTGCTTGCAGTTTTAATTTCCCCTAATGATAAGTCTGTAGCGGCACTCGACAACAAACAACTTTCCAACGGTTACGTTGGTACAAAGTATATCACCGAAGCGTAATCGATATCCCTACGGTCCTTCCGCCGAATATTTGGAAGAAAACGTACGTGGTGTCACGGATTGAATTTCTGACTGACGCGTATTACGCTAGATACAATGGTCCTTGCGAGGTTCCTCGAAGTCTGGGCGTCAAGGCCTACCCCTATTTACGTTCTGCGGGCCCCGCATGAAACTTAGTCGAATCCCGCTGGGCGACGAACGTGTTAAGGCTCAACCTTCTTGTTTTTATAATCTGAGTCACAAGTTTTCGTGACACCGTCGTGGAAATATAACAAACGCGTGCGTAGTGGGGATATCGATGGACAACAAACACATTCGAGAAGCGTGATTTTAATTGCCGATCGTTAATTGTTGATTGTTTACTGTTAATAATTTAATAAACCTTTTTGTTGAACATCGAGAGTATTTCTTGGGCAGTTGCATTCAGCACCACCTCATTAGTTTATTGAATTATGCTCGAACGTAATAATGGAAATACGACGAAATGGATCATACCTAATTCAATAAAATAATATAAAACAGAAATTGTTGTTCATATATCGTAACAATATGAAACAGAAGAAACCCTTAGGACAACCTAATATAACCAACTATCGCAAGTATTCATTCGTCTCGTTATTAAATAAATAAACACCTTTGATATCCACAAAAAATTGGTGATCCCAACGTGATAGAAAGCGAAAAGAGGCTAACGCGTGATACTCAATACAGCAAATAGGAAAGGCGCACCACCGAGGTTGCGATCAGCGGAAACAGTCAGCCGATTGTTCCGCGTGCCTCCACTACAGCCCCAGAGGATGATGCTATGGTTTACCGTGTTGTAGGGGCAATTCGAGTCAGTGTGCATTAGGAGTGATAAAGGTGTTGAAAATTGAGTATCTTACGCGCCGAAATAAAAGTAAAGGAACACCAAGGTTACGTCGATATACATTTATACGCGTCTCAGCACTTTCTTTATCTCACCATCTTCTATACCAAATTGTCGACGGAACACTTACTTTCATCTGTTTTTCGAGACGCCGCATACCATATATTTCCACAAGCTTATATTCAGATATGCGTGTCACTACTCCGCGGCCAATCTGGTCTAGCACACAAAATTATACATATCCCAATACACTTCCTTAATTTTTGTGTTGCACATTCATTTCCTTTTATAAATCAGTTAAATCATTTTCAGAAGTAATCTAAAATTTTCAAATTTGTTTCCCCCTAGAGCCTTCGTTAAAATGTCAGCTACATTGTTTTCTGAGTCTACTTTTATAATGTCAATCCCTTTATTTTCGTAACTTTCATTCACAAAATGGAAGTGAACTTCTATGTACTTAGAATTTTTGTTAAGTTCCCAAATTTTGATACCGCAATCGCTCCAGAATTATCGTAAATTTTCATTGGTGTCTCGATCATTATTTTGAAATCTTTCAATAATTTCCTTACAATTTTATTTCGCCCACTGCTTCTGACAAAGCTACATACTCGGCGACTGTTGATGATTTTGTCACGCTAATGACTATGTAATTACTTTGGTCTAATTTCTCACATTTCTTGTGATCATATTCAATGTTTATTCCTAAGTAAGTCTTTACTTCACCTAAGTCCTTCATCGCAAATTTGTTTGACAATTTGTTTTTAATTTCATCCATTTTTCTTTTGTTTTTTCCAAATATTAGTAAGTCGTTTACGAATAGAATTAAGTATATAACATCATCGCTCTCATACTTCATATACAGACAATAATCGTTATCACTTCTTTGAAATCCTAATTTTTTCATATACTCGTCGAAAAATTCATACCAAGGGAACAATTCATGATTGTTCTATTGTAGCGCTCAGCTGTTTCATTTAACTCGTGAATATAAGGTGGGCATGGTTCTAGGAAAATTCCCTTTTCCCTTATTAGATTGCACATGTCTTTGTTCGTATAGTCTTCTCCATTATGGCATCTTAGTCTCTTTATCTTCTTGCCAGTAAGATTTTCAACATTGTTTATATAATCAAGGAAACAATTATGAACTTCACCTTTTGATTTCAAAGTAAAAATCACGAGGCCCATTGAAATCGGTATGTACTAATTCTAAAATTTCACGTGCTAAAGTTAACCTCGACAATTGAATGGACGACCACGTTTAGATAGCAAATCAATAAAAAAATGATCAGCGAGTATGTCTGAGATAATTGAAAAGAAAGCAGAAACGCCAGAAAATTTCAATAAAGGTTTTATGGAGAAAAAAAGCAGAAAATGGAACTGTACAAAACGGACAGCAAAATAAGCAAATTCCTAAGAATTTACCTAAGAAGTTTAAAAATGAAAAGAAAAATAATGATTTAGGAATTGTTCAAAATCCTAACAAAGTGGAAACGAATGAGCTTCTTTACGAAAAAGTAAGAAGAAAACATTAAGTACAGCGGAACTGTTGAAATTATTTTGTTTGTTACCATTTGTACCATCTAATTTATCTGTTGAAGACATAAAAATGAAAATTGAATTAATATAAAGACGAGAAGAACTTACAAGAAGTTCTAAGAGGGAACAAGCAGCACTTAAAGGCCGAAGGAAGAAGTAGGCAAGCTAAAACAAGTCATGAAATAACAGGTAAAAAAAGGAAAAATTTTTCCATGAAAAGTCATTAGAAATTGTGATCAATGCTAATCAATGCAAGAGAAAGTGGAAGCGAAGTCAGATGAAGAAAATAAAAAGAGAGATGCTCGAACATATGTAGAAGAAGGCGATAATGATGATCCAAAATTCTCAACAGAAGCAAAGTTCGCGGCCCTCGCCGGATGTCTCGAGGGTCGGTACCTGGGGTTAGGTTAGGGGTTAGTCGAGAACATAGTGACAAGTTCTCTGGCCACGGAACGATATGAGAAATTAAAGAGCGAGCTTATCCGCAAAAGTGGCTCATTCAGACAGTACAAGAGTGCAGATGTTGCTAGAATGTGAAGAAATGTGCAACAGAAAAACGTCCCGATTTTACCAAGACCTGAAAAAATTGACCAGTTCTTCCATGCCAGACGATTTTATCTTCACGCTTTGGAGGAATCGACTACCAGTTCACGTCCAGTACGTTCTGGTGGTTTCGAAAGACACTGAAACGGAAAATTTAACGCGGGTGGCCAATAGGATACAGGAATCATGTTCAGAGAAAGAGCGAGTTGCAGTCATCGAAGTAGAAAGGACGAGTGGTGAACAACAAAACCGCGACTCGGATCAGATGCAAGACTTTGACGAGTAGACTCGTTTAGCCTCGATAGCCGTCCACAGCCACGCTCGTGTCACGGATCAAGTTCTGCTTGCCACGTGTTACGCCAAATGCGATGGTCCTTGCAAGGTTCCTCACGGTCTGGCCACCAAGACCTACACATTGTTACACTGACCCGCAACAAACCTAAGGAAATACCATACATCAAATGCTTCGATTCATTTTATTCATATAAGTATTTTCGGTTTACGGATGGTCCTTATGTTTTTTTTGCACACTCTTATCAATTACGGAGAAAGCGGGTGCCTAGCGAAATAGCAGGCTTTTCCTATGAACAAGGATGCCCATGAGTCACATCTGCTTTTCTTTGTCATCATAGTTTTATTTATCGCGGATCGTTACCCTCATTTTTCTACCGAAAAGTGTGAACGACGAATCCGCGTTCTTAGTTCAAAAGGGCACACCCACACCGAGCTTTCCTTCTTGATAGTACGAGATGGATCTGAACAGTTCCTTGTAATCTTCTTGTACGAAAAACTTAACTGTGTTACCAATAAAGGGAGTCATTTCATTGAATTAATTGGTTATCACTTAAAATTACGCGACACCCGAGACGTTACAGATCGCGTTCAAGAGAAAAACCGCAGAACCCTGGTCTATGCTACTACAACGCGACCTTCGGAGGCCAAAGAAGGAAGTGGCGGGTCCCTTGCAACTGGACCCAGCCATCCGTCGGTTCCGCCTAAGCAGTCGAGTTAGACAAGCAATGAAACACCATCAATATAAAACCAAGGCAGCAATAATAACGGAACTGTTCAAGAAGAAATCAAGGAACTGTTCAAATAATTCATCAGAAACAATAAAATTAGGAAACTTAAACAACAGTGATTGTATCAATTAACTAAACATTTTACTAAATGCCAAACTGAATGCTTACAAATAGGAATAAACGACAATAGCTTCAGCACGTTAGAAAAAGTAAACATTCGACTTATGTTAAGATTCTTAACAACGAGATTCCCTCAAATTAAACTAATAGTTGGACAAGATCCGCCAGTAGATTACGATACTACACGAAAATCATAACGAAATAGTAGGACACTTAGATATACGCCGCACGATAACGAGGAAAACGAAATATTGATCTGTTTATTAATTCACACTGAATTTACCATATCGGAGTTCCATATTAACATCGACAAAATTTTTAACACTATCATATCAGGAAAACAAGGAATCATAAATCCAGAAATTATAGAACCTAAACAATTCTTAAAAACACTTGATCAAATAACGAAACAAAGCTTTATGAAATTAAACTAAAATTATGGATAAATGATAACAAACTTACATATACGACACTTTTAGAAGACAACGAATGGAAAATAGCAAAAATTTATCTCAGTTCCCTTCTGACTGCCGAAGAGTGCAGACGTGCCGGGTGCCCAGAGAGGTCTCTCCCCCGAAACCGAAGAGAAAGTGTGGAGAGAAAGTGTCTCCAAAGTGCGAAACCAGGGAAAAATGCAACGAGTGCCACCGCTCAGGATATCAAACAGCGGCGAAACATATGCCATTCAAAGAAATATAGACGATTCAGAAACCGATATGGAAGTCACACGAATGAAAGACGATGGAAACACAAATAACAACGAACTGGCTCAACAAGAAGGAAGCTGGAAGGTCGTAACTTCCAGCAAAAGAAGGAGATTAACAACGAACGAGAATACTAGGAGGGCTGCTGAAGCAGAAAGTAAGCAGTGGCTCCAAGAAATACCACTTCAAAATCCCTTCAGTGTACTACCCCAAGAAATTGAACCGGAAAAAACTGAAGAAACTAGACACATTGCTAAGCCTCCACCAATATACATCGATGCGCAAGTAATAGACCCACTCCTTGAACTGCTAAACAACACGGTAGGGAAAGAAAAATACACAATAAAACAACTAAAACTGGACCAGGTAAAAGTGCAAACGAATACCCCAGATACCTACAGAAAAGTGGTAAATCTGCTAAAAGAAAAAAACGCCGGATATCACACATACCAATTAAAAGCGGACAAAAGTTACAAAGTAGTAATCAGAGGTTTACACCCAAGAACAAGCATAAGCAACATAGGTGAGGAACTAGCCAAACTAGGACACCAGGTAAGGACAATAAACAACATAAAGAGATTTGACACTAAACAACCACTACCGCTATTCCTAATTGAACTCGAACCTAATAACAACAACAAGGAAATTTACGGAATAAGACAAATCCTAAACACAATAATTACAGTCGAACCACCCAGACATAAAAAAGACATACCACAATGCATGCGGTGTCAACAATATGGACACACGAAAAATTACTGTAACAGAAACCCGGTGTGCGTCAAATGCGCAGAAAAGCACCTGACAGCGTACTGCCCATACACGGGAAAAATTAACGAGGTAAAGTGCTACAACTGCAACGGAAACCACCCGGCCAGCTACAAAGGCTGCCCAGCAAGAAAAATACTCCAACGCAAACTGTTTCCGCCGCCTAGAAGCAGGTTATTTAACTATCACCACACTCAACAAGACATGACGGAAGCTGAGACACCAATAAAAGTACAGCAAGTAATGAACATCAATCACAATAATACAAACGCTCCTGGCAGACGAAGCTACGCGCAAGCAACCAAGGAAACAACACCCGTAGTCAGCCAAAACCACAACAAAAACACCAATGACGCTACAGAAATAAAAGAACTATTAAAGCAATCCATCAAAAGCACCGACATGCTAACAAGAACGATAAGCGAAATAAACGAAGCTTTCAAACAGCAATCACTACAAATCACAGCTATGATACAACTGATAACAAACATGCTAAGCAAAAAGTAAAAATAGACAAACTAAAAATAGCTGCCTGGAACTCCAACGGCCTGCAACAAAGGGCCATCGAAACCAAAGCATTCCTGTACCACAACAACATAGACATACTACTCGTATCAGAAACGCATTTCACAACAAAAAGCTACACAAAAATACCGCACTATACCATATACGATACCAAGCACCCCTCAGGAAAAGCACATGGAGGGACCGCAGTGATAATAAGAAACGATATTAAACACCACCTACACAGCCAAGTTAGTAAAGAACACATACAAGCAACTACCGTTACCGTACAAACTAGCAGCAACCGTCTACAGCTGTCAGCAGTATATGCACCACCGCGACACAAAATTACAGCACAAATGTGGGAAGAATACTTCCAACAACTAGGCGACAAGTACATTGCAGCAGGAGACTATAACTCAAAGCACACAACATGGGGATCAAGAATCACTACACCTCGAGGCAGAACCCTGGAAAAGCACATCAGGAAAAACAACCTCAATATATTATCCACGGGAAGACCGACATACTGGCCGACAGACCTGAGCAAAATCCCTGACCTACTCGACTTTGCAGTCACAAAGGGATTAAATGGAAATAAAATAGACATAGCATCCAGTCTCGAGCTTAGCTCTGACCATACACCCATAATAATAACATACAGAAGCAAGCCAATACCCTACAACTACTCAGAGACACTATATAACAAATCCACCAATTGGCAAACCTTCAAAGAAATAATCGAAAGCAAAATCAACTGCAACATCCCACTGAAAACGCCCGAACACATCGAACAAGCTGTAACAACACTTACAGAAACTATACAAGAAGCAGCACGGGCAACCACAAAACCAGAAACTACCACTAGACAAACAAAACAAATCCCACCAGACATCCTCGAAAAAATTAGAGAAAAAAGAAAAGCGAAAGCAAAATGGCAAAAACATAGAACAAAAGAAAACAAAAAACACCTAAACAAACTCGCAAAGGAAATAAAAAACAAACTAAATGAGCACAACAACAACGAATTCACAAAGTTCATAGAGTCACTATCTGCACACGAGAACTGCAACTACTCACTATGGAAAGCCACAAAAAAAATAAAGAAGGCGATAAAACCAGCCCCAGCAATCAGAAAAGCAGACAACACATGGGCAAGAAGCAACGAAGAGCAAGCCGAAGAATTTTCCAACCACCTATGCAACACATTTACACCACACAACACCAATAACAGCAACCGCATTAGCCATACGGACGACGATGCGCTAGCCACTAGCGCTGCAATCGACAAGCAATACACCATACCCAAAACAACAGCGCAAGAAATCAGAAACATAATCGAAAAAACAAAAAACAACAAAGCACCAGGAATCGATCTAATCAATGGCAAAATATTGAAAAACCTCCCTCCAAAAGCGATACGACTAATCACGATAATATACAACGCAATATTAAGACTGCAATATTATCCTAAATTATGGAAACAGGCGCAGATCATAATGTTACTCAAACCAGGCAAAGACCCACACGAAACAAAATCTTACAGACCAATATCACTACTTCCCGTGCTCTCCAAAATACTAGAAAAAGTAATATACGCCCGACTAAAACCAATAATAGAGAGGGAAAAACTAATACCAGACCATCAATTTGGATTCAGAAACAAACACTCCACCATAGAACAAACGCACAGACTTGTCAACGAAATAATACACACAATAGAAAACAAACAATATTGTACAGCCCTATTCATGGACATTGAGAAAGCTTTCGACAAAATAAACCACGAAAGCCTAATTCAAACAATCAAGAAACAATTCCCGGAAAAAATATACCAATTAATAAAATCATACATAAGCAACAGAACCTTCACAGTAAAAACCAAGGACGTACACTCCAAAGTCAAAGACATCAAAGCAGGGGTTCCGCAAGGAAGCGTCCTAGGACCCATATTATACACACTATACACGGCCAACATTCCAACAACTACCAATAGCAAAATACTGACATTCGCGGACGACACAGCCGTGCTAGTCAGGCACACTAACCCTGTAACAGCAGCCACAATACTACAAGAGCACATCACAAAAATAGAAAAGTGGCTACAAGACAAACAAATCCAAGCTAACCCTAGCAAATGCAACCACATCACATTCACATTGAAAAAACAGATAACACCAAACATCATTCTGAACGGCAAGCAAATAACACAATCAAGGCAAGTCAAATACCTTGGACTCCACATAGACACACACCTCACATGGAAGCAGCATATCAAATCAATAATAGACAAAATACAGATAGCAAGGAGACAAATGCACTGGTTAATAAGCCGAAAATCCAAACTAAGCACAGAGAACAAACTAAAAATATACAAAATAATCATAAAACCAATCTGGACATACGGAATTCCACTATGGGGAACAGCAGCGAAGAGCCATATAAACAAAATAGAAAGAATCCAAGCCAAAATCCTTAGAACGATAGTAACCGCCCCACGGTACGTTAGAAATGAGGACATTCGGAAAGATCTGGGAATACCAACGGTTAAGGAGGAGATTACCAGACTCGCAAGAAGGTACTGAGAAAGAATAGAAACACACCCGAAACAGCTGGAAGTGGAAACGAACAACATAACAAACAGCGCAAGAGGACCAAAAAGGAAACACCCAATAGACCTCATAAAAGATATAACTTAGACAAAACGAAGCTGGCACCCCGCTGGGGGTGGCCACCCACATGCTATATTTATTTATTTTAATTTTTTTTTTTCACCAATAAGATATAACACTTTACCAAATGTCCATAAGGACAAATTGTAAAAATAACTAAAATAAATAAAAAAAAAAAAAAAAAAAAAAAAACTACGTAGACATTTTTAACATGGAAACAGACTCACTACCGTGCACTAACTTAACCGAACATACGATTACACTCAAAACAGACAAACCTATAAACATCAAATCTTATAGACCGCCCGAATGTCATAAAAAAGAAATTGAGATTCAAATCAACGACATGCTAAACATAGACTTTAGGAAGTTAAACGAACAAACGGACCAAGGAGCGTATCCTTTACCGAATTCGGACGAAATACTCGATCATTTAGGCAAAGCTAAATTTTTCTCAGCCCTAGACCTCTCATCAGGATTTCACCAGATACCTATGGAACAAAAATCAAAAAGATATACTGCATTTTCAACTCCACAAGGTCACTTCCACTATAATCGCATGCCCTTCGGACTCAAAAATGCTCCGGCAACGTTCCAACGCATGATGGACACCGCGCTACGGGGATTAGTAGGAAATAACTGTTTCGTATACTTAGACGATATCATAATATTCGGAAGCACCATACAAGAACACAACCGAAATTTAGCTATTGTGTTAGACCGATTACAAAATTTAGGTTTAAAGATACAGCCGGATAAATGCGAATTTTTAAAGCCCGAATTAGAATATTTAGGACACGTAGTAACAAAAGAAGGAGTAAAGCCTAACCCCGAAAAGATCCAGGCCGTGAAGGATTTTAAAATACCAAAAACCGCGACTCACATAAAATCATTCTTAGGACTCGTCGGGTACTATAGAAAGTTTATACGCAATTTTTCCAAAATCGCAAAACCACTGACCGATCTTACAAAGAAAGACACTCCATTCCACTGGACTGATAAACAACAGCTTGCATTTGACACGCTGAAACAAAAACTCTGTGAAGTTCCTGTACTGCAATACCCGGACTTTGAAAAAACATTCACGTTAATAACAGACGCAAGTAACGAAGGATTAGGAGCAATACTCTCCCAAGATGGACATCCATGTTGCTACATATCCCGAACCTTGAACCCTCCTGAGAAAAACTATTCCACAACCGAAAAAGAGTTATTGGCGATAGTATGGTCGATCAAAAGACTGAGACAATATTTACTTGGTAGAAAATTTAAGATTCAAAGTGATCATCAAGCTTTGAAATGGCTAAAAAATGTTAAGGATCCCTCATCGAGACTCATGCGATGGCGCTTGAGACTCGACGAGTATGATTATGAAATAGAATACAAAAAGGGAAGGGAAAACACAGCTGCAGATGCTCTGTCCCGACTGTATCCTATCACCAATGACGAAATTCAATCCGATTTAGAAAACCCGAACTATTACGACGAATATGTCGATTGGAAAACAAACATCACTCCAGCTCCAAGAACTCAAAAGACTAACAGACCGCACTTTAAACAAATTACAAAGAACGAATTAGGAGACTTTAACGAACAGCACTGGTTGCATCAACTAACTAAACACTTTATTAACCAGACTGGACACTTGCATATAGGGATAAATGACAATAGCTTTAGCACACTAGAAAAGGTGAATATTCAACTCATGTTAAGGTTTCTGACGACTAGATTCCCTCAAATTAAATTGGTATTTGGACAAGATCCGCCGGTAGACTACGATAACTGTGCCGGTTTTAGAAAACAACGAGTGGAAAATGACTAAGATTTATCCGATACCTTCCAAACAAAACTCTGTATTCATTGCGCCTGTAATAGAAACTGACTTGATATTAACCAACTCAGAACAATACACCTTTGTCGATAGTCACTATTTAGATAAATATTGTAAACGAATAGCAATCATCCACATTTGTAAAAGAACTCAACCAAGTCATAATAGAATGAACTCACCTGAATGCAGGTCAGAATTAACTAATAATCAACAGACAGTCAGGACTTGCCCGACTGCTGTCTTCAAATTGGAAGGATTGACGTTCGTACCTTTACAGACAGAAAACCATTACATTATTATTCCTACAAAAAATCTGCAAATCGACGTATTATGTAAGACACACAAAATCCTGGAAATTAGGCAGCCAAGTTTAATTAGCAGTAAAGCCGGGTGCATAATCACATACGATCACAATATTATGAAGATAGGGGGATCACATAAAAATATCTCTTACGAAACCAGATTTAAGAATAGTGTATACAGCTTCGAAGGAACAGACGTTCCAATATTAGAGAAAATATTAGAGACAGCTCCAAGAGTAACTCACAATTTTAATCAATATAAAGCCGACCTCGATATATTGCAAATGCAAATCAGTACCCTGCGATTTGAGCGACGCATAAATTCCCTGAAGGGATATGGCATCTCCGCACTACAAATATTAGAAATCGTAGCCCTAGGACTAGGAACAATATATGTAATGTACAAATTTAAAGTTTTCGAATGTCTACGCCGATCACTTCCCAAAAGTGTATGTATCAGGATACTCTACCCTACCGCTCGCGTAAACAGGATCGATCAAACATCAACCGCACCAAGGACGGTTACTTACCAAAACGTTGCAGATGATAAAGATAACAGGATCATCCAAATCAGGCGACCCACCAGAGCCATACGCTTCAGCGGAGCAAAGCGAATCTAAGAAGGGGGGAATGTCACACACTCAAGGAAACCATCCGCTCAGTAACCAGATAGACCGAACATCCTGCATGCCACATCTTGAAGCAATAACTAAAAAGGCCCCTCCAAAGGGACTAGACCCTCGGTAGAAGGACCTTCCTAACCAGCGCAGTCCGCTCTAGCATCTCGAATCAGTCTGTCTTGATATTCCGAACCACACTGTTGTAACCGTCACTCCGTCAGATTGCTACAATAAATATCATTGTCGCATACAAAGTCTATTTTCTTCACCCTGTTTGTGAAAGAATCGTTTCGTTCGAGCCGTGACGCGAGGAGATTACCGGCGATCCGTTAATTCCGCGATCTTTTGTGTCTCCGACGTGACATCATTGTCCAATCTGCATAGTCTTTTCGACGATATGATGACCAATAATTATATCTTTAGACTTGCTATAGATATCGTCAACGTATGTTGATATACGACAAATTACAATATAGTAGATAATATATTTTTGGCTAGAAACTTTCTGGATATTCTACAATTTCGTTCATCTGGACGGATTGCATTGGAGTCGGATTCTTTTTCATCGCTAAATACAACTTTCCTTTAATGTTTCCTACATTGTATACTGTACACGTATCTTTATGAATTCTATATATTTTCCTTCACGTTGAGATGTGAATGATACCTAACGTTGCAGTGTTGCATGTTGCAAATACTCATATCGCTGTAAAATACATTGTATGGTTTATCGCAAGACCTACTATTTTAGCAAATCCTTTTTTTCCAATGCGATTGCTCTCTGCTCTTCTTTGTTTTATATTTTGTTGCACTTCAAAGCAACTATGTTGCTATATTTCCATTTCAACTAACAAATTTTGTAACTTCTATGACGGTGTAATTAATTGTTTACTATAATAGCAGAATTCTGTCAATTTTATTATTATTTAAAAATTCCATTGAAGGGGAACTTACTTACTTTCAAAATTTAGCAAGAAATAAAAGAATGAAATTTTTCCTCAACATTAATTAATAAAAAATGTAATAAGATTCCTTCTATAACTTTAGATTTTCTTCTATAACTTTCATAATTTATTACAGCGATTTTCCATTTGCTTTGCATGATATGCATAACTTAGGAAATATAAAATTTAGAAAATATAAACATGTAAAACTTATATATGTCGGAGATGAAAGGACACCGGGCCCCCCGTTGGAGTTACTCGGAAAATTACAATACCTTAGCATTTACGAAATAACCCAGACACAGTCATTCGAAACTTGAGACAATGAGCTCAGGCTCGAGGCGACAACCGGTCGCCGAGCGTAGCCACGGTCACGGGATGAACGTTTCACCTAACAGAGATGCGGAGTTGCATAGCTCGCCTTAAAGAATCGGCTGTACCGATACTTGACAATGAACATCCCAACGTCCCGTAGTTCGCCACTCACAGATGGTCGCCAAATGTCGATGCATCATTCACAATATGTTCAGATAGCCTGAAGAACCGCTATAAATCTTAGGATTTAGAGAACTAATGTTCCTCAGATTGGTAAGTGGTCTGTGCTCTATCAGCCCGTAGACCTGTCGCCCGTTACGGGAGGTCTGCTTTCCTCACGTACGACGTTTCCGGACAAGAGCTCTCTCTCTAGGGCTGCTAGCATCCTTTTTTTAACCGCCAACACAGGGATTAGCCAATTAACAGCAACGTCCCTTACCCTCCGTGCGGAGGCCTTTTTTGACGAATCCGATGATCTCGTGCCCTTAGGCACATCCCATCATAGTTTTCCTCTGCAGCGTCGTCGTGACGGAAAGTCATTCCCTTTCTGGCAGTCTCATTAGCTATACGCCTAGTGTGCTTGTACGATCGGTGAATAATCCAAGTCTTAGCAGAGAGCTAATCAAGCGATCCTTGTATCACGAGTAGTAAGTCAAGTCCGACATAGACTTCGAAGCAAAGTATATTCGTTATCCCGTGGACCGTGGATTCGCTATATCGAACATAGGGTCATTGTCATTAGCGTCTAGTTACCGCGTCCGCTTGTCAATTTTGTATCAGTTATATCTGTGTAATAAACTTTTGTGCAACAACAATGAACAACACCGGTGAAGATTCATTAAACGCCTCTAACGCCAACCCGACATATATATATATATATACATAAGTTATATATTAAGTATGTTCTGTATCAAATGTAGTGTAGAAAATACAAATGAACAATGGAAAAAGGTAGGGTATCTCTTGTAAATACAACGCAACCCCTAAACGTAATCTGCTGTTTCAGTGATCGTGCGTTTACATATGAGAATCATTTACAATTAATTACAATCCGTTAGAATGAAATAATTACATAACCATACAGAATGATTTATACAGAGAGTCGCACTTAAAATCGTCCTGTGTGATGTATGAAATATTTCTAATAGTTTACTCATAAAATATTGTAAATGAAAGTAAAAGGCAAAATAAGGACTTAGAAATTTAAATACAGGGCTTAAGTATTGCATTAGCTATGTTAATTAGCAATAAAGTTAGAAAGTCACCGAACAGAGAAATTGTAAAGTACAAATTAAAGAAATAAATGAAAAAAATATATCTGTAGCGGTACATGAGTTATAGGACGATTTGAATCAGGGATGACTCATGTTGTTGTTTTGCCTTGGAGTATTAACACCATTACGAAATTTAATAATAAACAAACTCCGAACAAAATAATATGGCCGCTACGTGCAACCGTCAACCGAAATCGAATTCAAACTTTCCACTTTTCGCTTCTGCAGTCCAGTCCGCCGAAGTACTGTCATTGAACGGAAGCGAGCGCTAGAAATGCACACAGTGTGCGTGGTTGCTGTATATACGTTTTCCTAAGTCTTAAATAACAATAATTCTTGTAAGAACCGAATATGAAATATATTGACGTTTGAAATATATTGCGTAAGACGTGTTGATGTTCTTTCAATACTGAGTAATTTTTAAGAAGTGATTAATCCAATATACCATTGAAAACAACAGAAAATGTTCAGTCGATAACGAAAAAATGTATTATTGCCTACAGATGGCACTAGTGTATGGGGTGCCGAACCCAGGACTCGTCGCGTGGTCGCCGCCTATATGTAGCGCTCGTACCCACAGGTCAACACATGGCATCTCGCGGGCGCCGCTTATAAGCGAAACCCGAAGCAAAAGGGTTTTAAGGAAGGTCAAATTAAGAAAACTCTTTGAAAATTTAGTTTCTATTAAAAGTTTTAATTCGCACATTTAGAAGTTATATCTGCGTGCATCTCTAACTAATCATTATTTATAGTTTTCACACGTCATTAGAAATAGACGATCATACTCTCCAGATGGATAAGTATATAAGTAAATTTTAATGGAATCATTAACAACGCAGTTGAATAAGTAATCGAAGATTTGAAGTTTATTTTTGATTTCAAAGGAAATTTCTTTTAAAATTAAATAAATTTGGCAATTTTGTTAATATGTGTTTTAATCTAATATCTTTTTCTGTATGAATTACTTCGTCATATGACATACGCTAATTACAATCAGACAGAGGCTTATAATTTCCAAGTCGTATTTGTAATTTTTCAGTCGTGAATTATCTTACTAGGAAATAAGATACTGACAACTCCTACGTTCATGTAATATATAATATATTTATGTATTTGTGATAGAAGTAAAAATTTTAAATGACCTTGTTATTTCTTCTATTCTCCCCAATTATTTTTTTTAGTATTACCCGCGAATGTTAACATTATGGTCCGCCACCTGTTCCTCCATACTTTTGTTTATGCAGTCAAGTACGTTTGTGTGCTTCTTATAAATCGCTGTGTAGCATATAAGCATAATTTCGTGAACATTATACACAGAACTGTGAGCTATAATTCATGAGCATCATTAAAAGAAAATTATGCCTATGTTCTGTTTTAAAGTGGTATATAAGATAGTTTAAATAAGTTTTAAGCAAAGATTGATGCATGTAAGTAGAATTACATAGAAAAATAAAAATACTATAGAAGAAACAGAATTAGATTTCGAGCGTTTTATTAATATATCAATCCTCTGGTATTGTCATATATTGTTATCGACACTGCAGCCGTTTCTTCGTTTGCTTGGTGTCTTCCTTGACATGTGACGTTCGTTGTGATATTTATAAATTGGAATGCCTTGTGAAAATAACTTCCTGATACATGAAAGGCAATGGCAGATGATCTTTGTCTTGAAGATAGAGGATATGGTTATACTGCAAAAATACCACGAGACGAACGAATGATGCTGAGAATAACATCTAATTCATCTGTCATTGATGGATATTAACACTTTGAGTGCTATGGACACATATATGCGAAAGCTATCTATGTCAACTGAGGACGCATGTACGCGTTTATCAATTTTTTCGACCTGCCTCGCGTTTGAGATACTTTCATCAGCGTATGAAATGGTACATGTGCAATCCTTAGCAACAGCAATAAACAAGAAGAATGAAAGTCCGTTCATCGTAATTCTTATCATTCTGCGAGAGTTACGATTGCGAACAATATTATAATAGTGCCGTATATAAATCATTATATTACTTTTTATTTTTAATGCCCTAAAAAAGGCGAAATAATCTTGAAGAATGTATTAAAAGGGATGACAGTGAAATAGATGAAGATGACAATTCATCGGAGGCTGAATATGTAGAAAGCAATATAAATAATAAATTAATTACACATAGAAATAAAAAAAGAAAACAGCACAGAACATTGAGTACTTCTTCGGAGAAGGAAGATACGGATTTAACTCGAAATATTGAGAATTGTGAATGGACGAGAATGTCTTGTGATCAGAGAAGAATTTGACGCTCATATTACATATCTTTGATGACAAAAATTCTGAAGAAGAAGGGCGTCCGTATGCGCAGTCAATACCTTTTGAAGCTATTCGAATTTTTTTCTCTGAGGAATTGGTCTCTCAAATCGCCGGACAGATGAAAACCTGTGCATTGACGAAAACCTTTCAGTATACGAAGGCAGATGTTATGTTGAACAGCTTATACCTTCTAAGAGAAGTACGTTTTGCATCAAGGTATGTGTATCTTCGTCCAGTCGCGGGGAGACGCGATTACGATGAAACGCGTCAACAATCGACACCGCGAACAGGTCGATCCCTTTATTTTTTGTGAGATAATAGGGGTGTTTGTTGTGTAATAAAACTGTAGTCAACAGTTCTATAATAAATATGTCGGATTATCCCCTCCCCCTCCCTCTCATCCCGCCACCCCCCCAAAATCCCACAGCGTTTGGAATGCCGTCGAAGCCGGAGGATTTTTTATTATTTAGCCTGGCGAAGATTTAGTTGGTTGTAATTTGTAAAATAGTTTATTTCTGTTTCTGGTTGTTTGGGATTGTCTGAGGTGTTTTCGTTTGAGAACGTGCAGACTGTTTTATTTAGCATTATGTCTTGTTTTATTTCGTTTTTGAGTTTGTTCGTTTCTGCGATGATGGTTCTGTTGAATTGTTCTCGGCCCATGTGTTCGTTTTGGGTGTGTGTTTTGGAGAAGTGGGTGCCTATGATGTCTAGTTTTTCTGTTGTTTTAGTTATTATGAAGTTATTCTCGGTGTCTTTGCTGGTGTTGTGTATCGCTATACCTGCTTCTTGGATGAGCTTTCTCTGGGGGCAATTCGAGCGGTGGGATGGGGTTTTGTTCTTTTGGTCTGAAGATTCGATTTATTTGTGGGAACATGTTGGCTGAGTCGTTTTTGGAGATATTTTTTATTTTGTTTGTCCAGTAGTGGTTTATAGAGTTTGCGAATTCTTGTTTCTGTTGTGCTTTTATTTTGTGTAGTAGGTATTTTAGGTATTCTAATTCCTCTCTTTTGTCGTAAGAGTAGTTGTATTTTATATTGTTTATTTTGGAGAGTATGTAGCTTTTGTCTCGTTGCAGTTCTTTTATTTTATTGTTGATATAGGGGTCGCAAGAGTTTTTTTGTTTTACGATTGGGACGGATTTTTGGAGTGCGATTTGTATGTGTTTTTCAATTTCGTCTATGTAGGTGTCGATTTGTCTGTTTGTTAGGTTGACGTTGTTGTAGATCTTTAGGTCAAATTTCTGTTCGAGTAGTTTTTGGAATTTTTTCCAGTTGGTCTTTTTATAGTTGTACTTGGGAGTTTCGGTTTGTGTTTCAAGTGTTAGGAAGTCGGCTGTATTTTTGTTTATCTGGAAAAGTATGACGTTATGCTCGCTGTCGTAGTCTAGGGTTTTGAGAGTGTTATTTGGTCGTAGGTTTTGGATTTTTAGTTGTGCATCTGATAGGCATATGTCGAGGTGGGGAGCACGAGGCAGGTGTGGGTTCCCAGGGAGTAGTACCACGGCCTGGGAAACCCCGACGAATCTGATATTCTCCTATAGCTAGGCGGTACCTGGTCGGTGCCTAAGCGCCTATCAATTCGTCAATCCGGCGCGGAGAATTTCGGAGAAGTTGGCGGGCCCACACCTGTCAAGACCATTCACCTCACCTTCTTGTGGGGCTCCCTGTCACCTCGCGCCGACTGGGTCCGACCTGGATTGCGAAAGAATGAGTGGCACCGGAACCGGAACTCCGTTGACGACTAGGCGACTAAACTAATAGAAAAATGATGGAAATGACCAATAAAACATATAACGTTTACGGTGCAGGGGAGGGATACCCCAGTACTGGCGCAGCCGCGGGTTGTAAAACGGTCTCCGTTGCGACGTCATCGAGCAACCGTGGCCGTCCGGGGGTGGACCACCAGGCCTCCGGACGCGCTCAAGGGGCCGATTCCCGGCCGTTGGAGACGGTGGCGGAGCTGTCGCGAGCCAGGGTGGACTTCACCACCACTGACCTCGGGTCGGAGATTATGAGGGAGATGGAGGGAGTCGAAAGGATCGCCTCCGTCTCCAGTAACATGAAGGGCCGACTTGTGAGGCGGCTAAGGTTGACCTCACGGAGGACGAAAGCGTCAGTCGCTGAGCTCCAGTAACGCACGGTGGACACCTCCGCTGCCGCCTCGAAGGTGGCCGGACTCTGCCGCCTCCGCAGACGGGTGCTCTCATATTCGAGATCGCGGGCCAGGACGCTATCAGCAAAGAATCGCGACTGACCGAAAAGATGGCGGGTGCCCTTGGGAACTTCCCCGCCAAGGTCACCGTACCGCGGCAAATGGCGGAGTTGAGGGTGACCGGACTGGAGGATTCTATCACCCCAGAAGAGGTGGCTGCCGCCGTCGCCGAGGCGGGGGGCTGCCAGGCCGCGGAGGTCAGCGTGGGTGTTATACGCGCCGCTCCCCGGGGCTTCGGCTCGGTGTGGCTGCGTTGCCCGCTAACAGCGGCAAGGAAAATCGGTGGCGGCGGCGGCGGCGGCGGGGGAGGAGACGCTCCAGGAGGCAGGCTCCACATAGGATGGTCAACGGCGAGGGCTTCCCCTCTCCCGGCGCGCCAACTTCAGTGCTACAAATGCCTGGAGTCGGGCCACGTGCGCCGGGATTGCCCGTCAGCGGTTGACCGGTCGGATCGCTGCTACCGGTGCGGCATGGAAGGGCATCGTGCAAGGAACTGCCTGGCACGGGCACCTAAATGCCCGGTGTGCGCCGACTTAGGGCTGCCCGCGTCGCACCGGCTGGGGTCTCCAGCGTGTACGCCACCGGCCCGCAGGGGAAGAACCATACAGGGGATGAGGCCCGCTCCTGACGAGGGCGGGGACGCGACGGCGAGACGGGACCCTCACTTCCTGGAGGTAGTCGTCGGGGCCCTGTTCCCGGGTGCGGTGAATGGGGAGGAGGGCGGGACAAGCGAAGAGCGGGATTTGCGGCGACCGATGGAGGGACCACGGGACTCCGCGGGTGGCTGGCGCCCGGGGTTGGCGATCACTGAGGATGAACTGGCTGGGGCTGTCGGGAGGATCGTCCACGGGCACCGCCGCGCTCTCGTCGGCCGATCCCTCACCCGCTCTGCTGCCTCCTTCCGCAGCATAACTAGCTCGCAGAAGGAGGCTACGGCCTTCCTGCCTACTTCGCTCGCTTTTTTATAAACACTCCTTCTTTCTTTGTTATCATGGCTTGATATTCGCGGCAGTTATGGTATATTTTGTTTTGTTGCCAGTGATGCGAACTGCACCGAACTGTGCTTCTAACGCGATGAACCACAGCTTGATTCTTTGGGGCTGGAATGGCGGAGCTCGGAATAGTTGACTCACAGATTCTACGCTGTCCATGGCGTCCGTCGCGCTATCGTCCTTGTTGACACTAGTCATTTTAAACCTAACATGTTTACCTCTTTTCACTTATGATCACGTTGGAGTCATCAAATTGACGTGGATAATTGTAATCCTTTCTGCGATCGGTATAATAGCATTGAGCGACGATTATGACTGACGTACACTATCTCTTGTATTTATACGGATTTTAATACAATTGACTAATACAAATTCAACCACTCGTTTCTTATCAAACAACCTACACGTTTAATCCATCTCAGATGTATAGTGCGGCTACGAAAAAGTACAACTGGACAATCTTTTTTACAAATACCGTAATAGCGGAAGTTTATCAGCGAGTTATTCAGAAATTCATTCCGTTGTTCGTGGAAATGCTACTGAATACAAGTAGGCAGGACACTGGCTATGGAGCGCGGTCAACGGGAAGACGCTGGAGGAAGTTTTTCGAGATAAAATGTTTTAACTGGATTTCAACAAGCATAGCACGTAAGATCATCCGATTTGGCATGTGGTGGATAGCGTATGAATAGTGTATGTTCGCGAATAACTCGATACTCCGCTAAACACTGTTAATAGCTCGTATAACTTGTATGATAACTTGAAGAATAACTCGAATAATAACTGAACTGCTCGCGATCGCATCCGCTGATTTATACTGGTCGGGCGAGAGTCAGAAATTAGAATTCGTCTTTCATCGACGATTGCACGTAGCGGCGATATTGTTTTGCCCAGAGTTTATTTATCATTACGTTTTGTGTGTCAAGGCGGTGTCAATGTTCCGAGGCAAAACAATGACATGAATCGCATCATGTGCCGCTACAGACATTTCGCTGACATTTCGCATACACAAAACGAAGTCGCGGACTACCACAGAAAAGGAATATCAAACGATGTGCTTTGGAGGTAAATAAAGAAATGCTGTTAAGTGTCTCTAAAAATACGACAAATAGAATAAAAGAAAGCCATTGTGGTTCAAAGGATGCCTATTAAACGATATTTATAATTATGTTTCCAACAGATTATTAGTTATAAGTTATCGGTTCTTGTCAGAGTCAGCAAGTTCTAAAGCGAAAAAAAGAGGACCACAATGTTTGTCAGAACGTCGATGCAACGCTCAATTCTAACAGCAGAAAGCGATCTAAAACTAAAAGAAGAAATCGCATACGAACTACATTCTAGATAAGCATAAACCCAGATATCGCTTATTAAAAACAAAAAATGGGCTACATGAAGGTGCAGAATCAGGTGCACTTATTTATTTCAAAGCTACAAGAAGCGTGGAAGAAAATGGAATTATCTGACGAAAACACCAGGCTCGCTTCTCTTCATCGTACCAACAACAGAGATAATCTACTGCTTATCGTGACGTCATATGATACCTCCAGTAGCAACAGCTCATAGATGACGCGTAACATAATCTATAGCTATACGTTATATGGTACACTATTGCCATGTCCAGTGCTCACGCGAGTGCGAGTTTCGAATTAACTGAATAACCCAGTATAAATATGTATAACAGCAGTACAGCGAACGAGCTGTCTGACCTTAAATACCGTCGATAAAAAGAATTATTGTACAGGTTAGATTCGACAACGACGATAAATCGTCGATGCATGAGTGTCGAGATCTATGTATGTGATCGGATTCGGAATGTACATAAACTCCATTTTTGAGTCACATGCAACATTATCTGCATTTTATATATTAGCAATGAATTATAATTAAGGCAATTGTCGACATAATTACAATCAGGATCGACATGTATTATATATAAGTCAATCAGATTTAGTTAGTGAAAGAAGATAATCAATTTTTCCTGGAAACACGAGGCTTCATCACGATGAAGAGTTGAAAAACAATCAGCTGCAGATTAAAATTAATATTTCGGCGTTGCTTCTTTATGGGTAGATTAAGCGTTTATATCTTATATTGTGCATTTGCAATTTTCTAACTCGTGTAGTGCATAACTGTATATAATTTTGCTTAGTTTAAACATACATAGAACTGATTATAAAAAGTGCATATGTCCGAACAGTGGTTTAACAAACCGCAATTCAGTTACACCACAAGTTTTCATCGTTGTCGTATTTTCCGTAATATCATGGTAGCAGTAATACGTGCACATAACGTGTACCGGAGTATCTGTGTCCTGATCGCAGAAATAGAAATGAGAAGTTAAAATTACAGCATTTTGTACGGTGTCGTATTGAAAGCTTAAAGCAACTGTCAGGTTTTCGTCATAAATGTGTACAATTTAATACACAGTGGCTTGTCAATGCTTCAAACTAATGAGGATCTTAATATGAATCTTCCTGTACTCACAGTTATTAACATGTTGAGTGTCGATCACGAAAATTCTTCTATTTTTACGGTTGTCATTTAGCGAGAAACAATTTAATTATATCGTGGATATATTTAGTAATAAAAAAAAGATAGTCCGGAATATGTTAATACAACATATAGCGATTTATCGTACTTCCGTGTACATAGACGGATATTGAAATAAATTTTAAGTAAATCCGAATAGATATGTTTTCTCCACTTTAATTTACAATTCTGTTATCTTCGTTCAGTTAACGCGTGTTTTTATTTGATAATTTATTATAACATATTATCTTTCCTCCTTTCATTATTTTTTTGGTTATCACATTTGCCAGTAGTCAGTTGTAGTTGTTTCAGAAGCAACTGGAATATTGGATACACGAAAAATTATTCCTATTTAGTAGGAATAATTGTAAATTTCTATTGAAACAGTTATTGAAGTCTCAATGTTGAAATATACGATAAAAATGTCTAACGTGGTTCAGAAATTACTAGGATCTCAATTCCTGGATTTTTCATTTTTATATTAGGGACCTAATTTTTATAGGAACTAAGCTTTATTAAAATTTCAATTTGTTTGTTACTGAAATTCCATGTTTAAATAGGAATATGCTTTTTATGATCTTAAACATTCTAACACTCAAAGGTACATTCTTATGAGCAAATTACAGTTCACATATTTTGTTACAGATATACATATATTTTGTATATATTTTTCACAACTGAATCTCAGGTATATTCTTTACATTTTACGGTAATTATTATTATTAGTAAAGAAAAAAAAGAGTCTGACTGAAAATTTGTTAAATGTAAACTCTCCATTCTCGAATTGATGCTATCATTAAAATTGTGCATTTAATGGAAATCAATCTTTTATTATTTCAAGCTTTCATAATAATTAACACTGTCATTAAGAACAAATTATGATATTCTATGTTTTGTTCTAGAAGAGATTAAACGATGGCTTCTTCGAGTCACAATATCGATGAAACCGTCCTAATGGTAAATCGCATTGAATTGTGAGTAGAATGCATGTTGGTTCCTTGGAGTCATTCAATCATGTCATAAACTAATAGGTCTCGATCGACATGAATAACTGATGGTATTACGCATAATTTTTGAACAGAATCACTGTTGCTATTTATTACACTCATGCGTGTACAGTGTGTAACTTGAGTGTACACTTTCGATTGGTGCGGTAGTGATTATTATTGGCCTAGGTCGCGTACTTCCGAGTGTAAACGCGATCAGCGATGCGATAAATCTAAAAAAAGTGTGTGTGTATGAATGAATGACGAACCAATAAGCACTAAGAGTAAGTCGCACTCTCTTCATTAGTTTTTCCTTTTCTTTGGTACTGTAAATAAAAGTGTATTACTATCCATAATACCGAATCTCTCTCTCTCTCTCTCTTTCTATCGCTATCCTCTTTACAGGCATGTAGAGGATTGGTAGTTAGAATAACGAGAACTTGCTGTTACAACCTGTCACATATATTTAAAATAATTAAATAAATAAATATAAAGAATGTCGTTCATATAGTGTATAAGTCGCGAAATAAGACCGCTGATAAATACTCGATAAATGCTCGATAGAAACTCGTAAGTTCGGAATTTTGAGTGGCCGTCCGTTTATGGCACGTACAAGCTCATTCCCTTCCTTAAGAAATTCCAAATTGCATGTTCTCTCCGAGCTGTAAACCTAACGACTCTGAGGTCAGGTAAAAAATTCCTGCAAAGGATCAACCGGAAGGGCACGATGGACAGACGAAACCCAATGGCTGGTAGGGAGAAACAACAGCGTAGAAGGACAGTGCATCATCAGACATCGTACCGTACGGTTGAAAGACTTCACCCCCAACAAGATCATATCACATCATACGTTACGTTTATACAACAAGTTCAACATAATGCTGGATTACTCTAACACTCGATATATTAAACCTCCTCCAACTTGAGCGTTAATTCATTCGAGGTACGTGATATCGACCGATCGATTTGACCTGATCGGTTGCTTTTTAGTCGATAATTCGCAACATTGGGGGAGAGTCGGAAAATTCTAATTCGTCTTTGTTCGACCGTTGCACGGAGTGGCGACATTGTTTTGGTCAAAATTTATTTATTATTACATTACGTATTTTTAATGATAAAGATACACCGTTACATTCAGAAAAATTTGCACGAATAACATAATGCTGATAAACAGCGTATGTATATATGATTGGCAATTACACAACATACACATATTCATTGTAACTATTTGTAAAATAAAAATTTTACTAAATATGACAATTATTTATGAAGAAAAAAGCGCAGTTGCATTTTTCTGATGCACCGATGCACAAAAATGCATAAAATTATTTACTGTGCACCGCCTAATACCTTTTAACTTTCATTTACGATATTTTCTTCTACCCTTAACCGTTTAGAAGATACAGCCTAGTCCATTTGCGTGGAACACTCTTTATATATGTACATATTTGATTTGGAAGTCGTAACACTATTAAACTTTTTCATTGGAAATTGTAATACATATTTATTAATGGCTCATGATTAATATTCATTTAAACAATATTTTTCAGTACTAAATGAAATACTGTACGTGTAAATGCTTTAAATAATAACTTTGCTGCTTCAATAAAAGAAAGTTAGTAACATTATTATTTCCGCGACATCTATAATCCTATCGATTAAATCTAAAAAAACAAAAAATGGGCTAGATGGGGAAATAGAAACATGAATTCTGATTTCTGATCCCATGTGTACTGATTTATGGTATTTCAAAATAAAATATCATAAAGGACATAAAATTCAAGAAAGTCCGAATAGATATTTTTTCACCCCTACCACATTTTTTTTTTCTTTCGTGGAGGAAATCCGCACGGATACACACCGCTTCTAAGGGGAAGAGCGGCGTGGTGGAAGCGATACACCAGGCCCTGCCGCGCACAACATTCTGTCCGCAAATGGCGCGGCGTGCTGGCATGTCACGTCGCGTCCTCTCCCAGGTGCCGGCCGTCCAAATCCCTAGCTGGACTACTGCATGGCGGATCCCGGGTGCTGGAGGGTCCAGCACCTAATTTCAATCCTCATCGGAGGTCGCGGTAGCGCTAAATATATTCCCCCAACGTGGAGCTCGAACCCACGTCCCTGAGATTAAGAGTCTTTTTTTTTTATGTCGTTTATTTTGCCATGATTTGATTTTTTTTTTTTTGATACATTTTCGAAATTCACAATAAACAATGAATTCGAGTGAGGTGTGTTAGGCAAAAGTACCGATACGCGACGGTACGACGTAGCCATACTGTATCGTGTGTCGTAGTTTTTACAATTTTTTGTGTTTTCGTTCTTGTGTTGATTTTTTTGGGGGGTTTAAGCCGCTGGGGAGCGGAGCATTTGTGAATTCTGGTGTTTGGTTGTTATTTTTGTCCTGAAAACTTGGCTGCAAAACAGGACGCTTCGGTAGTCTACTTTTTGTGTGCTGTGGGACTTTGGCGAGGGGCGGGATGAGAGGGAGGGGAGGGGGGATGTTAAATAGGTTTATTTACAATATTTACAATATTTACAAAGTTTACACCTAGGTTACACGTAGGCAGGATTGATTTTTGTCGATTTAATGGTTTTCTCTCTTATTTTATTATGGATTTGGTATGCACCAATATTTTTTTGTGTTTCTTCTGTGCTTGTCTTTAGTGTCTTTTAGAGGGAGGGCCATGTTGTATTTCCACCTGGTGTCTGTGGTCTGTCCGTTTAAGTTTTCCTCGTAGAGTATAGTTTTGATGCCTATTTTTCTTTTTATGTGGTAAATTATTGGGATATTATTTTGGTCTTGGGGGTAGTTTTTTTCTTCTAGGTATAAGAGATTAAGAGTCTCATGCTCTACCAACTGAGCTAGCCGGGCTTTTATCGCAACAACATACCAGTCTTGTAACTTCATTCAATTAATGTACGTCCTTATTCGATAATTTATTACCACCTGTTATAAAACCATCCTTTCTTTATGATCAGCTCTTTGCTTGTCACATTTGACAGTAGCTCAATCTTGCGAAAGCAATCATTGGTTCACTTTGATATAATTTGTTCTATTTGAACATTTTAATGTTTTGGTTTTCTTTTATACAGATTATTATTCGAGGAAAATTTTGGTGGCATGCACGATCGATGATCGATCCAATACAAATGTGATGACATTTTATTTATTTTAATGAAAACGGATATATTTATAAGTTTGTTTCTTCTTTCGAGTGGATAATTAATCATGTTTATTAATTCGATATACCTCATTAACAAATAATTCATAATATTAACTCCATTAATACGGAATATGACAAAATTATAAATAATTTTTATGATTTGTTAAGAGCACTAAGATGAAGATAGACAAAATTAATCATTTCTACCCATTTCGAATACATTAAGAAAGACAATATTCAGACAGGTCATCTACGAAGCACATCATGCGAGAAGTTCCGTTCTATTGTAAAGAAGATTCTGACAAAATTATTGATTCCAATGCATTTGGATATACAAAATCTTATTAGATTTTTTTTGTTGCTACAAGTAATTATATAATGCGAACAATATATGTTTCTTAAGTTTTGTCGCAAAATTTCCCGATTCAATATTAATTTTACACGAGTCTATCCGAAGAAAACGTATATGATTGCGATTTCATATATACACTGTTATCTTCTTACACTATTTTTAATTTCGTTCAATGTATTTCAGAAAATAAAAAATACTCAGTAAACTCCAAGCGATCACAATACTTCTCAACTTCTGACAATAAGTGTATTTCAAATTTATTTTTATTGCTCAAATTTGACCCATATATCAGTCAAGAGCTTGAATTATCAAACAGATTTCGGATACGGGGAAAAATAATACATTCAAGTTCTCCAGACATCGAATAATGGAGATGAAGTTGCTGATTGCGCCGTTGCTATACCGACGAACAAGAGGAATAACGAGTGCGCAGACTTAACGATTAATTTAAAAGCATGTACAACACATTGAAAACTGAAAGAGTGATGTTTTTTACTAGTAGTTTTAACTAGTTGTAACATCATTCAAGACAGTTAAAGTGGACAGATTCGAAACTGAGCATCTTCAACAAAGTGTGATAATGAGTCTGTTCCAAAGGCACTATATGCTCGGCAAGATAGTGACATGAGACATATACAGGAAATCCGACAGACTACAATGCAAGAACTCGAAGAATCGATTACGTTGCAGTGAACAGCAACAGTAAGAGAGTAGAATACGGTGCGTAAAGTGTGTGGGGCGAGCACGCTCCGAACTCATGCTCAATAAAAAGATATACAGTTGTGAGCCAGCAACCGAAGAGCAGGAAATCAAACACTATACAGAAAATACTCGATTCATTTATAAATCAAGAAGCGCGTTGAAATGACAGAAGAAGAAGCAAAAGAAGAGTAAAATAAAATTCTTCAGCAACTTCGTAAGCCCGCCAAAGAGCTTCACACGTTTTCACCCCTTTACGAACAATCCTCCTGATCAAAGTAATCCCTTGTCTCAGTAGACCACACGATGAGTATAAACAACATGGTGAACCTGATGGAGAGCATAAACGTCTTCAAGGAATTGTTCTATGCTCACTTGACGGTAATGAACGCATTGTCGCTAAGATGGCACGGATAAACTCTGACAGATTTACCACAAGTGACTTTGGACGTCTAACAAACTTCGAAATTGCTAAATTCAATACCAATCTTCGTGTCTCGTAGTATAATAATCGTAGGTTACTACTGCTGCAGCCCCTGCAAGCTCACTCGTCTGAGATGGTCCTGCTGGCAAAAATGAAGGTCACGGAGAGGCATAAGGTGCAGTTCAAGGGTCTTCGTTTCGAAAGAGTATGACCATCTGATCTCGAAGTTCGGAGGCGGAACCGCTTTATCAATTAATTCATTCCGATATCATTTAACTTTGAAGCGATAATCACTAGCCGTACAGACAAGGGGAAAATGGAGCTTTCAGTTGTCACGATAAACCTAGCAAACAAAACGCGGCTTTTCATATATTCTGTTTATTCTATCTTCGTTGCAGGCTCTTAAGCTTGTGTCTTATTACAACGTCTTTGCCGCGGAATGAGACGCGCTTTCCGAAAAACTATATCCGTGTGATATAATTTTTTCATTCTCGGTGGTGATTATAACGCGAAATACGTTCCCTGGAGCAGCACGTTAAATAATAACAGAGACGAGAACCTGTGACACTGATTTAACGAGTGACAGGTGGATCTGGTCCTCCAGTTCAGTGACACTGATTTTGATGGCATTTGATTTGTCGAGACGCAGTCGTTTTTGGATTTAGTACTCGCGGGAAAGCTGGATGTTTTTCTGCACCGAGCTGTCAGAATTTGATATCCTTGTCCACGAGGATAAGAACACTGAGACAACAGTCACGAAGTAGAGGTCGTCCTCCAGACCATAAATAATGATATTCTTTCGGCCCTAGAATCCTCCATTTCAGCTCTCACATGGAATTTCAATTACGTTGAGAGATATCTAGATTCCCACTTCGGAGGTTTGCTACAAGACAAACACCGAATCTCTGAAGAAGCGCTTCGGTACACTATGTTACTCTATCCCATCGTTCATTGAACAACGGATATAGAGCCACAAAAATGCGTATCAGTAAGGCCTTTGATAGATCCATGAGTTCTCTGCACTCAGAGAATTAAAGGTTCCAGAACTATGTTTCCGCAAGTTAGACGAGTGCTAGGCAACAGGGCTAACCTCTTGATCGGCGCCTTCAAATTTTCTTCAGACGATTCTCACCCTCTTCCACAGTTGAATAACCTTCTCGCCTAGTGTGACAGAGCAGAAGATACGTCGTTACTGGTACAAAGCCGACAAATAAGTCCAGATCGTGATGTCACCGGTACCGCCGGCTCTCCAGAACTTATTAGTAACGCGATGACATGCCAAGAATAAACGTCTACGCAGCACGTGCTTTTGTTATTCACGATCGTATGCCATGACTTCCTTTCAAGTTATAAACTGTTCTCTGTACAGGTCTTTAATTACTATTGTGCTCGCGTGCTATTTTATCACTTTAAACGTGTTAAACTTTTATCACTCGTTACAACAGCACTTGTTATTTGTATGTAGCGAAGCATTCTTTATCCGGTCTCCTTTCTACAGCGCGAAAAGTTTCGTGAATCCCACAAGACTACTGGGAACACATTTTGGAAGTGTGCGCCGAAATGTGTATGATGATCTTCTCAGATTCCCAAATTTCATAACCTTGAAAATGCAGATCTTCGTTGAACCGCTGGAACAAGGTCTATACCTTCAGCTGAGGAAACAGGGCTAGTAACCGCTCCGGCTCCGATGTCTCAGTGAATTATTTCACATCGTGGATTCAATTTAAGTTCCTGAATGGGAAAGGTCATCAGGCTTCTATATCTTCAACGCAGTACCAATATAACTCCCGCAAAGATACACATTCTTCTTTTCCTTGATTCTCAATGATCTCTTGAATACATTTCTAAGATACTTTTCTAAGACTGCATACTTTTCTAAGATATGGAAGATGGAGAAAGTAGTTCCCTTGCTGGGGAAAGATAAGAACAAACCAAATCCAGCCAGGTACAGATCAATGAGTTTGCTGTTTGCAGAGTATCCATTAGTAAGGTCTTTGAGAGGGTGATATAGAGACTCATATCGTTTCATTGTAAAGAGGCTTCCATTCCTCCCGATCAGCAATTTGGCTTCCGGGTCAAATACAAGTAAGGTCCACGCAATAATAAAATTCGTGACAGGCGTCTGCTGGTAGTAAAACTCTACTCATAGACCTGGAAAGGGCTTTTGACATGTACCGATCGAACGGTTTGCGATAAAAGCTAATACGATACGGTTTCCTTAATCATCTAGTTCAGGTGATTTGGTCCATAATCTCTGAAAGGTGTCTCATTGGATGGCAAGCTCGAATATCATCTTCGGGGTGAAAGAGGGGCTCCAACAGGGAACGTTCAACACCTCCATCCTGTTCAATTTGTATTTTAGTCGTGCTTTGAGCCTCTTCCATCTCAATAGCGACTTTAACCTATGCGCGTTCGTATTTGCTAATGGCCTCCTCATTTACGCGACGGGAATGTATTCATCCAAAATTAATTCCAAATTACAGGAAGTTTTCGATCGAATTATGGTTTGCTGTGGTAACTGAAAGTTCCGTACATTCTTGCTGATTTCTTATCACTGGCAATAGTCCCTATCCGTTCCGCATAAGAAAATGGTCAAATATCCCGGTATATATTTGTATTGCAAATTACAGATTACACAGCACGTTAAGACGCAAATGTAAAATAAATCAGAAAAGGCTTTTATAGCAAATGATGGTTCGTTTCTCTCAAAGCATCTCTGCGTGAAATGTATTCTTCTGTTGTGCAAATTGCTGGCACTAATCCTATCCCGACTTATGCCTGTCCGATTTGGCTCAATGTCACAACGAGCCAGATGGACCAGCTCAGGCGTTTCAAACGGAAATGTCCGAGGCATTGCATGGGGCTGTATCGCACGAGCTATTTTACATACCAATACAAATATTTTACATAATTTTATATACTATATACAAGTTGCACATAGCTTTTGAATCTCTTGTATCTGTAGGACGCGATGAGAGTGCCATGGACTCTCAGTTGACCTGTTTATGTTAGAATTAGCGAAGAATCATAGAGCCAAAGTATGTCTAATCGTCGATCAACTTTGGTGGAGATTCATGAAATCCAAATCATAACTCATATCATTTTTGTAAAATGAATTCGAAGTAGAGTATGTACCATCTATTTTCCTCTTCAGGATTGATATTTCAACAAAACCGCGCACATGCATAATCCATGATAAATAATTTACGACTGCAACTATAATGCATTTCTATATGCTACTGAGAACACCTACACTTCGTTAGCAGTGCGATACTAGTAACGATACTAGTGATTTAGTACGCGAATTGCTGGAAATTTTAAGAATAATCACTATTTTGGGCAACTTGTCTGAAAGCTAATTTCTCTGCGATCCAGAGGATATTGAAATATGTTGCAAGGCTCAATATTGTGGACAATTTTGTTTTCCTATACATATAACTGGTGATCGTTAGTTTACAAATTATGTAGAAAAAATGTACAAACGAAACTACCGATCAGCTTTGTTAATAGGATATATTAACCCTTTTGACCCTTTTGGCCGGATATATCCGTTTATATATATATGTGACGCGATAAAATTGTTTGCTCTTTGTGACTGCAAGACGGGTTACATTGCAGACTTTATTTTTTATACAGTGGCTGGTACTACTATAGGGTCCGAACATAAAGACTGTGGTAAATCAGGAAGTATTGTATTGTCCCTCCTAGAACCATATTTAGGTACTTAGGTAAAATACGCCCTTTACGTTGGCAATCGGTAAGTAAGCCCCGCATTATTTGATTTGTTACACAAAAATTTTACAAATGCCTGTGGCACCGTAAAAAAGAGAAGAAAAGTAATACCAGGAATGAACGAAAAATTACAAAAAGGAGAAGCGTGCTTTCGCTCGTTTTCAAATATATTAGCCATAAAATGGCACGATAAAAGAGAGATTTTCATAATTTCAACAATGTATACAGAAGAATTTGTAGATGTACTAAAACACTACAGTGCACAAGAAATTTTACAGAAACCACCTTGTGTACACGACTGTAATAAATTGATGGGTGCTGTAGACATTATCATCAGCATTATAAATTATACTCGCAAAACAACGAAATGGTACAAAAAATATTTCTTCCGTATGATTGATATGTGTTTATGGAATTTATATTGTCTGTACAAATTGAAAGTCAACAAAACTATGTCAATTGCGAGATTGCAATTGAAATTAATAGATAAAATTTTAAATCAAATAAAAATAGATCAAATTTATACCCATTAAATAAGTTTACATCTTTTATGTAGAAATTATGAGTACTTGAAAACTTGAAAACAGTCAGCGTCACACTATCGGGTCTTCACCCATCATTTAATCAGGTGTATTTCATATAACTTACGAAACGACGTAACTCTTTATTGTATTATGTTGTTGGAAATATAGTCATTATAATCTGTCAATTGCAGTGTTATACCACATCAACCACCCCTATTATCCCAAAAGAAATAAGGGATCGACCAGTTCGTGGTCTCTTTTATTGGAATATAGAAGGAAGAGTACCTGGGCTTGGCACAGAGATGGCGATTGCTTGTTGAGGCTCGAAGCAAGACCCACCAATGGCAGCGGTGGGAATTAGGAGCAGAAATATGACGGCGCTCGAGATCGCCGGCCTGTGCACAACCCACTGCGTGTATGTACAGATAGGCGACGGAGCGACGGAGATCTATGCCGTCAGCCAGTACTTTCCGCCGACCGAGAACATCGGGGTCAGCATACAACAACTAGAGGAAGTACTGAAGCACGTAAAAGGCAGGAAAGCCATAATCGACATTGACGCAAACGCCAAATCGCCGCTATGGAACAGCAGGAGCACCGACGACAGAGGTGAAGCCTTAGAGGCCGTCATCGCACAATACGGCCTCCACGTCCTAAATAGACCAGGACAGGCATACACTTTTGAAACCACCAGGGGGCGATCCAACTTCAACAATCGCAATCGCGCCCGACATATCAGGCGCCTTCGACAACGTATTGTAGGCAAACGTTATGCACGAGCTGAAGAGAAGAAGATGTCCCGACAACCTATATAGGTTAACACGGAGCTACTTCACGGATAGAACCGTGCAGATCGGTATTGGGTCCAAGTTTCTGGAACCTGATATTCGATGACCTGCTGGACGAACTAAGAAGGCACACAATGGAATGCGAGCAGATCGCGTACGCCGACATCGTAATCCTAATCGCAGGAAACGCCAGTACAGAGCTCCAGAAGAAAGGACAAGAAGCAGTCACACGTGTCTCCAATTGGTGCTCCAGGAAGAAGCTGGCACTATCAGCAGGAAAATCAGAAATGCTCCTGCTGAAGGATAAATTGGACGCCGAAAGGCCTCCAATTATCAAAATTAACGAGAAAATTATTCATGTGCGGTAAGCAATAAAATACCTTGGAGTGCACTTCGAGAGTGGCCGACAAATCAATAATGATATAGGAGAAACAACGCAAAAAGCCAGAAACCTGCTCAGCAGCCTCGCAAGAGTGGTCAAGGCGAAATGGGGTCTCGGACAAGCAGCCATGAGTACCCTGTACAAAGGGCTGTTTGAACCGATAATCACGTACGCCGCGGCCGGTTGGAGCGAACCACCGAAGGACAACACAAAGACCAAACTACTACGGACGCAGAGGATGGTGCTCCTGCAGGTAACGAAAGCCTACAAAACGACATCCACCGAAGCACTACAGATAATCGCAGGAGTCATGCCCATCGATCTCCTAATCGAGGTAAGGGCAAGAGCACTACACAAGGAAAAGAGAAGCCACACCGAAGGAACCAGCGCAAAGGTACTTATTCAAGAAGCCATTCAAACGGGGAATATGCGCTGGCAAACCACATCGAAAGGCAGGTCGACATACGAATACTTCAGCAATCCAAAAGAAAGAATAGCACGCCGACGGCTGAACCCAGACCATTACATGACGCAGTTCATCAGTGATCACGGCGACTTTAATAGTAAGCTAAGGACATTTTTTGAAATTGAGCGAAGTGGACACGTGCGACTGCGGCATGGAAGAAACCCCGCAGCACATACTTGAAGTATGTCGACTCTTCGATGAAGAACGACAGAGGCTGCGGGACTCTATACAGGAAATGGAACTATCCTGGCCGAAGGAAAAATCCAAGTTCATCACCAGAACTGTGTACCTCCACTTCCACAAATTCACCAGGAGCGTTCTCCTGGCAAAAGAGCAGAAGAGGAGAGCGGCACTACAAGGTACGAAGGGCCCTCTCCGACAAGGTAGACCAGCGACAAGTAGGCAAACGGAAGGGCAATTAAACCAGCCGCCAAGGAGAAGCGCAAGAAACGCACAAGAAGCATCAAAAGAGAATAGTGGCGATCCAACCGAGCCACAGCAGCACCAATAAAGCGCAGAAACCACAAACAACCAATAGAAGACAGAATAAGACAGCCCACAGGACTAAATTAAAGAGGAATAAGAAATAAGAAGACACGGGAATAAGGACACCAAAACAGAATCACAAGTAAGATCGCAAGGGCACAGACCGAGGAGATTACCTGCGACCGTCGGTGCAGGCGGCACCCACATGATGGGAGCTGTGACGGTGCCGTGGACCGGGGACATTAGTGCTACCGGTGCGGTGGAAGCGGACATCGCGCCAAAGGATGTCCCGCCTCTGCACCCAAGTGCCCAGTGTGCGAGTCGCTCGGGGCACCCGCCGACCACAGAATGGGCGGGGCGGCATGCGCTCCCACGAAGATCATCTAGTCTGAGCGCTATAGTGGCCTGAGGCCGTGCCGTTCCTGGAGTAATAACTCATACCGGCAACGCGTCACGATGGTCTGTGACCTTTCTCCAGCGTCCCCAACCAACCAAGGGAGCGGCGCGCACAGATGGTAGGTGCGCGGCTTGGAAAAACCCTGCCCTCACCTTCAGAATCGTATCACCTGTAGGATCATTGAACAAGTTGAACCTACCTATTCGGGAAGCAGCTCGATTAGCCGGCATTACGCCGTTACCAGCGGGGGCCACGAGGAGGCGGAGCTGCCAGCACAAGGCTCGGTCCCAGCAGGTTGGCTTGGTCATTCGACCTCCGCCGATTTTAACCTGCACCGTCACGGTCCCCTAATCCTGGGCACCGCCTGCACGGACGGTCGCAGGGATCCCACGAAGATCAAGAGGAGGCGTCCATCCGCGAGTCAACCACCGCGGAAACACAACAACAAAGGAGCACCGCGGGAACGCAACAACAAAGGAGCACCGCCGAAGCAGCGGCAGATGGTCGGAAGGAGGCCATGGAGTTGACTGACTAAATTCAAGAGTCTCCTCCAATGCGACCTAGGAAGAGGGAAGCGGGCGCAAGACCTGTTTATACAGACCATATGGGAGAACGAGGTGGCCCTTGCGGTGGTGGCCAAGCCGTATCGCATCCTCGACGCCACCAACTGGGTCGGGGACATGGACGGATCGACGGCCATAACGTGGCCGCCGGTGCTGAACGCCCCTGGCGTCCCGCTCGACCGTGGCAACGGCTACATCGCGGTCGAGTGGGCCGGAATAGCGGTGGTGGGAATTTAGGTTTCCACCAACATCGGATTAGCAGCGTTCGGGGACTTCCTGGACCGGGTTGGCGAATGCGCCAGAAGATGCCTTCCCCGCCAGGTACTCGTCCTCGGTGACTTTAATGCCCACTCCAAGCAATGGGGGAACACCAGGACGAACATACGGGGAAGCTGGCGGACCGACTGGGCCGCGGGACTCGGGCTCCTCCTGGCAAACAGCGGCTCAGCAAGCACCTGCGTGGGGTGGAGAGGATCCTCCATGGTTGACGTAACGTGGGCTATCACGAGGCTGCATCATAAGATCCGCGACTGGAGTATGGACGAGGGGGTCAAAACACTGTCCGACCACCTTTCCATACGGATGGAGCTGACTCTCGACGGCGAGGATACCAACGACACCAGAAGAGGAGCGGGCCATTCCGGCCCACCACCACCTAGATGGCGTCTCAAAGAAAGAGACAAAGAGATGCTACGGGCGGCGGCCATCGTTTCTGCTTGGAGCTGGGACGCTCGTAAGACAACCACACTGGGGAACGTCGACGAGGAGGCGAAAAACCTACGAAGATACATGAGCGCGGCATGCGATGCCTCGATACCGTAAACTACACCGCAACTATATAAGAACCAAGCAAGAATATCTGCAGTGTATGCCCTGCTTTTTCCAACTTTACCTCTCAAGAGCTGGCAAAACATTACCAACTACCGACCCTTACTTTGAATAATTTCAGTGAAAGGTACCACTCAAAACAGAAAACTGATGTTGCTACCAGAAAAGTAAATCCACTTTAAATACAGATGAACGTCAGAGGGGAGTAGAAAATCTCCGGGATGGACGATCCACACAACTGATACTACGATATATTTAATACAGCATCCATATACAGTATTTACTGCTCGTAGATTAAACCATACAGCAAATATTCAGGAACAGAGTAAAAATATCTGCGGGATATGCTCCGCGTTTTCCAACTTTACTTCTCAAGAGCAGGTAATTCGTAACCAACTACCGACACTTAGTTTGGATAGTTCCAGTCATAAGTTCCACTCAAAACAAAACTCACGTAGCTACCAGAAAAATAAGTCAACTTCAGATACATGCGAAAGTCAGACGAGATTTGAAAATCTCCCTGATGGATGATCCGCACAAATATTACTAAGGTATCCTCTATATGGAATCTGGACATAACAATTACTGCTCGTAGCTTAAACCAGACCGAAAATATTCAGGAACAGAGTAAAGATATCTGCGGGATATGCTCTGCCCTTTCCAACTTTACCTCTCAAGAGCATGCGCGCCCAAAACCGACTACCGACCCTTACTTTGTATAATTTCAGTGAAAGTTTCCACTCAAAACAAAACTGATGTTGCTACCAGAAAAATAAATCAATTTTAGATACAGACGAACATCACAGGAGATTTGAAAATCTCTGTGATCGACGATCCGCACAACTAATACTACGGTATCTTTTATATGGTATCTACTCACGGCATTTACTGCTGGTAGCTTATGCTAGACAGCAACTGTTGTGGAACCAAGCAAAAATATCGTTTCCAACTCAACAATTTAGCTCATCACCTCAAATCACTCCAAAACACCTCAATTCGGGCTAAAAAATCGTTGATATTGCTGTCTACATGGCTGCAGATATGTTCAACGAAGGGTATTCAGCGATTTTGAGTGTTATGCAGTTGCTTAATTTGAGTATAGAAGAGCAGTGCAAAATGTTTGCTGATATCGCTGACACGCAACGGATCGAGAGAGAATACATGCGTCAGACATTTAGAAATAAAGAGACTCGTACAGCTCGTATCCTCGATCAAATGCATAAAAGTGAGGCTATTGAAGAAGTAGAAGGACTATTATATGGACCAGGAATAACTGGTTAGCAGATTATCAACTTGGGTAACTAAAAACTCATATTTTTTCCTACTGTAAACTTCGAACCGTGTTCTTTCCAATTTTGATTTCCACGATTTTTCTAAATTGGCGGGCGTGATATTAAAAAAAACTAAACGACTTATTTAAATGAACCAAAAATTTTTTTCTTCGCTATTAAATTCTCTTTAAAGTGAAATAAAAATGTTCGTCAAAAAGTTTATTTAAATAATTGTTAAAACATCTCAAAATTTTTTTTAAACCCGCCAATATTTTTAATTTCACATTTTTTCTGCCCTTTTTTCGTTCACCCAGAAGAAAAATATATAATAATTTAATCTTTTTTTGATTTTTTGTTTCAGTCAAGAATTACGAGATGGACCTTTCCCGCCGATTAAAGACTGCAGCGTAGGTAGGTAAGCACGGTAAGCATCCGTACGAGATCACCTTGTTCGCGAAGAACGGACTGGTTGGGATCAGAATGAACAACGTGTATTGCATTCAGATTGGCAAGGAAATATGTCGGTGGGAAAATACCAAAGGTTTGGTCAGCTTCGGACTATTATTATGTCCTGCATGATTTTAAAACTAAGAAGACGAGACGTAATGTCGACAATTTTATGGTTATTATATTATTATGGCTTATATGGCTATTATGTCCAGAATAACCCGGAGAGTCCGAACAGACGGTCTACACGTGGATAGTGTCCGATCCATAGTGGACGAGCTTTTCCTGACTAGGCCAATGGAGAGTAGAGATAGAATTGTAAGGGATTGCAACGGCGACGATGGCGATAGAGACTACAGGATCACCGAAGAGTATTTATTGGATGCCTGTAGCAAAATAAATTCAAATAAAGCGGTCGGCGTGGATGGTATAACAGGGACGGCGTTCAAGGTGGAGAAGGATAAGCATAGAAGGATAAGAAGAATGGATAAGGTGCTAAGAGTGTTAAACGCGGTAAACAACATTAGGAAGATACCGGCGAAGTGGAAGGTGGCGAGGTACTCATTCCGAAACCGGGTAGAAACCCCGCACTTCCACGAGGATCAGTACTATTCCGAAGAAGGAGGAGTACGCTAGACGCCTTGCATCGAGTGATGGAATTGGCCGAAAGATGCAGAAGGAGGAACAGGATTTGTGTACTTGCAGCAGTGAACATAACGAACGCGTTTACCACTCTCAGTTGGAATAAGATCCTACTACAAGCCGAAGCAAAAGGGATGCCCCGAAAAATTTTGACGTTCCTCGGCAATCATCTTGAGAATAGGAAGATCGTAGTGCAGAACACTGGGGGGACGATGAAGAGAAATGTTTTCGCGGGTGTCACTCAAGGATCGATACTTACGTTTATTGGCAAATACAGGAATAAAATACTCGATCAAATTGTAAAATCTGCTTCCTGACGTTCACTTTATTATGGGAAGGAAAGGGAAGAAACTCCAGAACATAAAAAATGGGTAGAGTGAGAAGTTTATGAATGTTCTATCAACCACGAGAGAAAAGTGCAGGAAAAATGTGGGTAGACGCCGTGACTGAAATGTTTTTGCTTTCAAAAAAATTAAATTGCGTGAAATACGTGAATCATATCGATAACGGTGATACGATGGCATTTAAAACATTAAGCGCGAAGTTGATTTTGATCCGTTCGAGCAGCGTGCAGAGGTGGGCATGGGTGGTATGAGTTAAAGTAGAAGCAGACGATGATCCACACACGCGGTGACGATTTAGTTTCATTTTATACAAATTATAAATGGAAAATAATGAGATGGGTCAGTCAACCCTCGTAGTTTCCGTTAAAAACGGAACTGCGCCTTCCTATCTCGGAAAATAATGTGAAAAAGAATTGTTTATGTTGTTCGATGATTCCGTTAAACGAAATAATGTTAGCATCCATATATCTTTTGAGCGATCATGTCTACAAGTATCTAATTGCATAATTATTTACATTATTACATATCAAAGGAGGGGGATTAAAATAGGCGTATTTTAGGCTACATTCTTATAGTACAATATAAATATACATAACAACAAGTATAGTTAATAAGTATATCAAAACAATATTCATAAGCAATATTACATACGTTCACCGCGGAACGTACATTGACATCCTACAATATGACCTGCTTGATGAGAGATTCGGAGGTAAACGAAAGGTTCGTCCTTCCGAATCTGTTTTTTCTTGTTATTGTTTTTTTTTTTAACCTACCAATCAGTCGAAACTCGTGCTTTGTAAACAACAGTGTTGTGACCGATATCGGAACGTTTCATATCATATAAAAAGGTATTAACCTATTTATGTCGAAAAACTGTTAGTTTAGATTATATCTTACATTTAATGCGTTGTATAAAAGATAAGCATAGGACACGAAGCGGTATTGTGTTTACGTTGAAAAAACGAAAGACAAGAACAATGTAAACACAAGAGAACCGTTTCGCATCCTTACCTGTCTTTCATATGACGGATTCAAGTTAAAATATCTGATGAACTAACAATTCTTTTTAATTTTTTCACAAGGAATACAAAGATACATTGATGAATGTATTAAAAAGAAATATGGTTCCATTTGCAAAAATAGAGTTGTAATGGAACCCTACTACTAGATCTACAAAAAAGTAATTTGCACCGTATGTGATGTCTTCTTTCGAACTAAACAATTTTTGTTAAAACTTTTTCTCATAACATCAATCTCACGTGAGATATTCTACCGATTACTGTTTCGCTATTGGTTAAATATTGAGACTAGGTTTCATAGGTTTAATAGGTTTAATAGACTAGGTTTAATAGAATATCTACATATAAAATACATATAAAAATTGAAAGTTTTAGACGATTTTGTAGACATCAGATTCGGTATATTATTCAAATTATGTCCATATTTAATTATAATGACTCGCAACAGAATCTGAGAACTCAGGTTTGTTTTTTTCCATTCATAATTTTTGGTTGATAAATAGAAAAGATAACGAATGAATATACTGTATCACTTTTTTAAAAATGAAACAGTGCATTAAATACGGACATTATTGCAAATAATACAGCAATAGTAGATAATAAAAAAGAAGTAAGGAAAAAACTTACCATTACAGCATGGAAAAAAATTTATGAAGAATTGTGTTAGTGGAATTAGATTCTTTGTGTATGACGAAGTGCATCAGGGAAGGATTCTTAAACAAATTTCGTAAAAAATTACTATCTATCGGATAAATACAATACGAGATTCAAAGAATAATTAATAGTAACAAAAACATAATTATTTTATATGAACATAATATTCAATTATAGAAATATTTATACGTTAAGTTCTGTGATTAGTGACCATTATCGATGACTGACTTTATTTTTGGTTCTGAATAAGCATCATCTCTGATGAAAACATTTTTTAGCGAGAGAAAATAAAATAGGAAGAACGATCTAACATTTATATAAAAAACTATAATCAATATATTTAATTAAAACTAAAACATATATATGTATAACATCACTCTTACGTTAATATAAATGTATAAATGCAAGTAGTACATTAGAGAGGAAAAATATAATAAAAATAAGAAAAAAGAAAAATAAATAAGAAAACTGTATTGGTTTCTACGACTTACTTCCACATGTGGAATAATCTATCTGGTTGCCGTATGACCCATCTTACAGACAGAACAAAGTTATTAGATTAAAATAATTCACAGGAAGTTTGTAATTCTTAAAATTTGCAAGTATAAAGTATTTACCCTGAATAAATCCTTTTTATAGAAAATTTACAAGTCAACTTTCGAATAACTAGATTTTATATTTTATCTAGCATCTAGCACTTTTTATCAATCGCTCAAACACTTGCTAAACACAAAAATTGTAACGTTCAAACGTAGGCAACTACTTCCTAGCACCTTCGCAATACCGTGTCTCGAATATGAAAGACTATTGAACAATACCATCCCTAATTTAAATAATAAAGGCAGATTCGTACTGCTTGTTGATTGGCTATCTTGGCTTCTGGACTATAAAGGGCGAATCCTGTACGCTGCGCAAATGTCTCTGCGCCGATTATATTTTAATTTTACTACAATACATTAACGAACTTATTTAGTAATTAAGCTCAATTATGTGGCTCAATGTAACAGAATCTTTTATTTTGTTGTTTATTTTTTAAAATACTTCTAATTTCACAAATAAATCCAAAAGACGTACAGAATAATTATATTTAAAATAATACAAGTTGATAGTCTCGTGATTATCACGTTCTCACTTTAGTTTTCGATATGTTATAATATATCGATTTCTTCAAAATCTCTACTTTAATGCGGGCAAACTTCACTTTAGGGCAAATAAAATTATTGTCATGTAATTACAATTATTCTCATTTAATAGTCTTCGACTGTGGAGGAAAGGGGCCGCGCCTTCGGAAAGCTTAAGAGGTGCTTATCCAGCGGATACTAAACGCATGCAAGTGCCTCAATAGTTACAAAAGATGAGGTTAGAAAGGAGGTAAGAGTGAGGATTTTCCCCTTGGGAGAGTGCGAGACGTAATACGGACAGAATGTTGTCGCAATAGGGACGGTCATCGTGGAGGTTTTAGTCGGTTGGAGTCCGACACTACCACGCCGCTCTTCCCCCTAGAAGCGGTGTGCGACCGTGCGGATTTCCTCCACGAAAAAAAAAAAAAAAAAAAAAGATAACCCTGTATATATGTCCATAGAAGATGCTTATAAAGATTGGTGCCTAATTTGAGGAGCCGTACGAGTACTCGATAAAACCAGCAAAAACGTCTTAATATACGTGGATAATAGAATAAAAAGAATAATATTAAGAATATTAGTCTAAAGAATATTAGTTATTAGAATTAATAGTATTTAATGTATAAAAGCACAGATTATAGTAAACCAACTGGTTCGTTAAGTGAGTTGATACAATGACTTCTTGTGACATTGGCATTTTAGAAAGGCATCGTTTTATAACTATTATGTTTGGCATTGTATTTCATACCTATAGAGGTTTATGTAGAGGTCGGTAAGGTTTAATGACGAGATAGTTCGTTGTTGAAACCGCCATGTATATTTAAAATGATTAAATAAATTAATATACAGATAATGTTCGCTGAGATGTTCGTACACACAGATTCGCTGAGACAGTGTATATGTCGAAAAATAAGATCGCTAATGATCCGTTAATTAGATCGCTGATAATTCGTTGATAATTGATCTCTTTTGGGGTGCGTCCGTTTATTTATACTGGTCGGGGGAGAGCAGGAAAATTCGAATTCGTCTTCGTTCAACGGTAGCGGCGACATTGTTTTGGCCGAAGTTTATTTATTATCACATTATGTGTATCCTAACGATATTGATACTCCAAGGCAAAGCAACAACATGATTTGAATTGTCCTCTAGCTCATGCGCCGCTACGTGTCCTTTTATTTTTTCGACAGTTACGATACCATGATATGACTTTATAATTTACAGTTTTATTTAACTTTGAATGGGCCTAAGCCCCAAAATAATAACTACTTTAGGATAAAGATAACGCAGATACATAGATGTTTCGATGATAAACGATAGCGATATGAGTATTTAGTGTTTTGAAAGTAAATGGGCCAGGGAATTTCTTAGATTAGAAATTAACAGTACAAACTTAAAGATTGTCTTTGTGAGATCAAAACCGTATTACATATTTATGGACATTTTTTTTCATTACTTTCTATCGTACATTAAAATAAATATAAGAAATAATAAAAACAAACATTGACAGTGAAGCGATATTTCATACACGGTTCTTACAAGAATTATTGTTATTTAAGACATAGGAAAACGTATATACAGCAACGTTTCCATTCAGTGACGGTACGTCGGTGAACTGGACTGCCGAAACGAAAGGGTTAATAGCGCTTCAACGCATAGACTGGTGTTTTATAAAAACTGTTGAAGAGCCGGCTATAAATTTTTCGATAAATATTCACTTTTCATCACAAAATGTCAAATTAATATTTTACATTACTCCACAAATATATATAGTCAAAATGTTTACTTTAAAATAAATAATGAATGCGATAATCGTGCTTCTAATCTATGTTAGAGTTATCTCAGAGTATTCACTTTACCATTATAAAAACTAAAAACCATATCTCAATATTTTTATTGTTTTATTGGCTATTAATTAAGGCTCGAAGAAATGATATATTTCGGAAATCCACCTGGTAAGTAGAAAGTCCACTTTTCCAATGATCATGTGGTAAATATGAAATATGAATAAATCTCTAATTATGTAAAGTTTGAAGATTATACCAAATAGGTTTGTGCGTTTTTAAACACATCGGATTGCCTGCCTATTCGCTTTCTCAATACCGTACACTTGTTTTCGACTGTTGCTAGATAATTTCGAGTTATACAAAAAAGGTGAAAGCATTGGTAATGAGTATCGTAAATTTTTCTTTTTAAATGAACTCTCCATCGCTATATTGCCGTATTTTAACTGTTTTCAAGCAAGAGGCTAGAACAGTTTTTGAGTAACAGAATCATTCCAATAGTCGAAGAAGAGCTTTCAAAGAACTGGAAACATTCAGTTAAAGTGTTACTTGGGTGTATTTTGTGTATACAGTACACGCACTGCGTGGTGTGCGTTTTTACTAGTCACATTTATTATAAAATGTGATTATACTGTATAATATTATAAAATATTATACATTTGCAGAACTTTCGGACATGTACCTTTGCTGTGATACGGCGGTCGACAATAACGCAAAAGTTTATACGCCGAAAAATATCCCAATAGGACTATACCCATCGCAAAGGTATTTTGCAAAACGTCGCGTGGGGTTATTTACGTTTCTGAATACCATGATCTATTCTACGGCTTGTAAGAAGTAAGCTACCGCTAATGTATCGTTCGGATTGAGGATCACTGTGCGCCCCGCTGCATAGGTTAACCACTCTTCGTTGGTATAAGGTGGATTACTCACGTGCAGGGTATATTTAACTGTCAATATAAAAAAAAAAAAACAAAGTCAAAAACGCAATTCATTTATTCTTGATTTTCGTCTTATCTCGGTGTCAAGAATCATCTCTTAAATTTTCGAAAACATGTAACCGGACACCCTGTATACAAAGGTTGGTATTATCTTTTGTCAGGGTCGGGCTTGCTAGCTAGGATCGAGCTAAGAATAATATTTTGTTTACAAGAATCATTTGTTATAGCACTAAGGACATTCTCAAGGAGGGAAAGTGTTAAGCGAATGCTTTTCGTTCTTATTGAATGTCAGCGAGATATGCATACCTAACACAAATATTAAGGCCTAAAATTCCGCAGTCTGTTGAATAAGGAACAAGGAATAAAATTTTATCAACTATGTTATAACTACTCGATTTTTATTCCTTATGCGTTTTTATTTCCTTGGAAAAATCATCTAATCATCCATTTTTATTTAAATTTATTGTTTGCAATACATCTTAGTGAAAAACTTTTTATTAGTCTATTTGTAATAAAAAATTTTTCCCTCTTATAAATCGATTTTCAATTGACAAGAAAATATTAATAAGAAAACATAACGAACGATTACAATTACATTCATAATGTAAAATATTGTACAACTATTACATATTTTGAATGTGTAACAGTTTGAATATTATATTTTGCATGGACATATAGCGTCTTTGAAATTATTTGAACGCTCGCCATTGAAACATTAAAGAATAAAAATATATGAGATAGATTTTATATTTCAAGGTAATATGATAACTGTATTAGGATATAAGTATCAGGATTGCGTGTGCAGAATTTGAATTGGATAATATTTGTAGAAGTTGGAGAATACTCATTACAGAAACACGCAAGAAGAGAATCACAAAATAATCGGCCGCTTAGAAGTGAGCGATATTTACATTGAATTTACGCAGTAAATATTAATACTAACGAACTTAATTTGCGCTAAGACGTCATTTACTGATTTTAATGTTATAATCAGTTACGATTAATAGAGTGCAGACATGAACTCGAAAAGATCTGAAATACAAAAGTCCGAGCGTGAAGTAATATTAAAACTGCATAAAGATGGAAATCTTACAGAGAGATAGCCGATCTCTTTAAGAGATGTAAATCGAATATAATACAATCCATTATATTATAAAAAAATGGAATAATGCTGAAAATGCTAAAAATACATAATCTTCACTTTCGACAGGATATAGATCCGAAACATTGAACCTGAGTTGTGAAAAAATCGATACTGTACAATACACGCCATCACAGAACCAATATATAAACCCAATATGATATTTATGGGATGGAATAGGTAGAAGACTAAATAATTGTAAAATAAGTAAGAAAACGACATGAAAACAGATAATTGCTTAAATATGGAATAATATTCACATAAATGTCACAATGTCCTAGAGATGTTATTCGAGGCAAAAGCGATCGAACTAAATATTAAAATGAGGTAAGAAATAGAAATAGAGAAACTTTTATAACTCTGTTTTTGCGTGTTTCTGTAATGAGTATTCTCTAACTTTTACAAATATCATCCAATTCAAATTTTACACGCATAATCTTGATATCTGTATCTTACTGTAGTTATGAGAATACTTTGAAATATCAAGAGCATCAGACACACACACACACATATATGTCTTTAATATTTCAGTAGCGAGCATTCGAATACTTTCGTGAGCCGTTATAAATAACACATGCATGTATTTTATATATTTTACTATACGATAACCATATACAAATTAGGAGTATAATAATCGTTATTTTCGGTATTAAAATCGTTATTGAACATTTATTTAATTAATCTTCAAATTGAAATACAACCATGTAAAATTAACAAAATAATCACATCTAGATTTTACAAGTATGTCACAAGGTAACTTCTGCGCAATGATCGCGCACATGTTCCACCTGTAATCCTAGAGCGTAGCCAATCAGCAAGCAGCACCACTCCTTTGTCTTCACTGTTATAATAGACATCGATGCTGTTCAATCGCCTTTCGTATTCGAGTCAAGGTATAGTGTACATCGTATAAAAATTTACTGAACGTTATAATTTTCTAATTTACCAAGCGTAACTTGGTAATGAGTATTAAGTGGAGAATTGAATTTGATTAGAAACTTGAGCTGCAAAGTTTCTATATAAAGAGATTTAGCGAAGGTAAATATTTTGTACATACAATTTTATAAAATGAAAAGATTCGTATACATATTAATTTTGTATAAGTAATTATAACCTAAAAATTTGTTTCAGGATGAATGGGGTAGTACAGTAACCGGATAGGAAATTATTCTACATGTAAAAGTAAGTCGTAATAGCAAATACAGTTTTCTTTTGTTTTTTGTATTTTCAATACATTTTTGATTTTCATATACATAACCGTCTTTCCTTTAAAGAAAAATTTACTTTCTCAAAGACTTTTCATACAAATTTGAATAATAACTGCTATTTCTGACGTCTTATTTCAACCTTTGTTTTTGTTTGTTTGGGCTACTGTATCGCTTATTTCCTTTTAATGTTTGCGCGCTGTACTAATTTTGTGTGAATAATTTAAAAATATATGAGGTGTTGAAAATGAAATGATTTGATGTAGAAAATTCTTAATTTTCATAAGATGGTTCTGAACTGCCATGACTGAGTGGAAGCAAAGAAACGAAGTATAAAATTTTTCTCCATAGAGTTTCTCTGTTATATTATTTTCTCCTGTTACTGTTTAGTTAAAATTTATTATTATTGCTTTATAACTAGCTTCATAGCTGTATTTGAGTTAATTACCTGCGTGTATCTTGTTATGTGCAGTGTTTTCCTGTCGAATTCTGTGTCCTCCTTTAGTTTTAGCCAGTAGCCTATGCCCTTTTCTTATTTTTTTTATGTTTCAAGCCTATTCTTCTTACTTTTGTTCTAAACACATATTCTGGTGATATATCATATTCTTTTTAGGAAATCCGCTTATATTGTCTTTATTTCTGCTCAGTAACAGGTCCTTACTCCTGTATTACATAGAAAATTTGCCATTGCTATTACCTCGGAAAGTTTTCTAGCTGTATTCCAATTATTGCACTTTGTCACTATGGTCAGTTCGCTATTTTCGTCCGGTATGTGATTTACTTTGTTATTACTTGGAATGTGTCTGTTTTTGTAAATATAGCTACGCTCTAGATATATCTTCATCGTATTTCATTTATTTCATTCTTATTTCTCTATTTTCTTCCTTTTTGCTCTATATTAATATTTTTAGCTTATCTATCTTTTCAAGGAGGTTTTGCATACAATAACTTTAAAATACGCCGTCTTTACCATGTAAATGTATTAAGTTTATATTAAGTTTATAAGAAATAACGCATTTCCTGTTATTTCTTTGTGTTGCTTGCCAATAAAGTATTTTTCTCAGCTATAAAGTATTGCGTCTTGTATTGAGTCCAACAATAGTATGTATATATTTTTCTTTTCACCATTATTCCTGTTATCTTAATCTCCAGCACTAGAAATATTGTAGTCGCAGAATTTGTTAGTTTCGAATCCTGCTTGATCCTCTGGCAGTATATTGTTATACACCTCTAGAATGTTATACCACTATATTGGTATAGCTTAAAAGTATCTCTTCCTTCTGTAGAACTTTATTCAAGAGTTGCAAGATTATTCTCTTCCTATTTTGCATTAAAGATTTAAGTATTCGTTGAGTAAAACTATAATTCGAGCTTAACAGTGTTAAAAGCCATTTTGAAACGTCCACATATTTAAAAGAACCAAAAACAGAAAGAGGTTATATTTGTACTATTTATACTTAACGACGAATATAACACAATAGCGATATTGGTTTCGTTACTACAGGATATCCTACGTAAAATCGGTTATTGGAACTTTGCTCACTTAAGGAATGTTTTAGATTCTACTTCCGTATTATACAGATTTACACTTGGTAGCGTGCAGTGCAATATCGCCTTCTTGCAAACATTTTTTGTGTTTTTTGGTAGTACTCGATGGATAAAGATGAAATATAACGATTTTATGTTTAGGAATCCATTGGTTCAAAAACATGCATTGGTTGTGTATTTTTGAAGTCTGACATAACTTGCATAAAGTTTGGTTTAACATGAGAAAGATTTAGGCGGTACACTGTTTTGTTTATTTAATTACATACAGTGTTTAACGTATCATAATATTGCTTTAAGACGGTTATATTAGTAACGTTTATATAGGCAAAGTTCAATGTACACTATCGAAAGTATTTTTAATAATATCTCGGAAATTACCTTCGCAGATTTCCACTTTACTGATTTCGATGATTTCTGAATATGTTATAGAAATTAACTTTTTGTATAACTTTTGTCTATATATATAATTGCCGTTTGGCCATAGTTTCCCAAATATGCGAAAAAATTTATCGATACCACTACAGTGAATTCTGCCTATAATTGTGCGTCTGTGACAACGTACGGCGTTGGCATTAGCCTTGCCGGCAGCCTTATGGCGACAGGTATAATGACCCAAATGAAATCTAACTCTTATCTTTTGTTTATAGTATAATTCTACACACACACTTACACGCGCGCGCGCACGCACACACACAAAAGTAACTTATACATACCAAGCGTTTAAGAGAAATAATTAAAAATAAAGAATATCTAACGAAATACTAAAGAATTATACCTGTGGTATAACTTTTACTTTGTAACAAAGTAATAAAATGCCTCAAATTTTTGTGATATAAAATTTTGCATTTTTCTGATGTTTCTTGAAACATATGTAATAAATCAGTCGTTTTGGTATTCATAGATTTTCTATATTATACTCTAACATACTTCAATACATTTTTCTATATAATTGCACACTTACTCAAAATATAGAGCTTGAAAGACACAGGGGACGATATTTTTTTCTCACTTTTTAATTATATTATCAGTTAATTTGATTTTTGTCAATGAACACTTACGCATCCTTTCGCATGCAAATCTTCCCTTATTTCTGTTTCTTTTAATATTAGTTTTCTTCAAGCTCTTACTTCGACAGTTACTTCATTTTTCTAATTGGCTATAATATTTTAGGAAATTATTTGAAGAATCTACTGATTGAAACTGATTTCTGAGCAAGTCAAGACTTCATAAATTCTTCGCCATGCTGCCACGGTAAGTCCGTTTCTTTTATCCACTCTTAATTGTAGGATGCGCTATTCCATTTAAAAAAGGTGATGAATTCCATTTATTCATTATCTTTCCTAATTATTATTTACAAATTTCAAATGCAAAAGACAAATTTCATGCTTGTTTAATTTTATATATAAATACTTCAGTATTTATATTAATTAACTAGATTCTATTGTGTTCAGTATTGTGCATGGTGTTAATACTATACCAAGTCTTACAAGAACAAAATTATCTAAAATCTCTCAATTTTTTTATATTGCCATATATTTCTATATATCAATGTGATATGGAGCAAGGTATACCATGTTTGAAGTCATATTAACAGTTTAACCTTTTGAAAAAGAATAGATGATATTCATTATGGAAAAGAAAAGCAGTAGAAAACCATTACAATGGTATTTGATGCCGAACAGCCGGCATAATTCGTCGAATAGTTTTGATTCAAATTGACGTCCTTGATCGATTGTTATTTTCGAGGGTACGCCAAAACGCGGTATTGCATCACGATAATGTCTCTGTGTATATTGTTGATTGGTTAATATGTTTTTTGAATGTTACAACGGGCGTGGATATGTGCCTGGTGACCTTACATCGCTGGCAGGGGATACATTGCCGTATCCTGTTTCGACAATCTTTGTTTATCGACGGCCAAACGAAACGCGTCGTCACCAGATTTTGCGTGGTGCGTATCCCTGGATGGGAAAGCCCGTGTAACGAATCAAATACATTGTATCGCAGAGATTTCGGAACATACGGTCACACAGTTTCACAAGCTATATCACAGTATATTTCTACGGCTTGGTCGGTAAATTGTAAAAATTCAGTTGAAACTCATAATTCTTTATTTCAATGATACATACAAAAGATTCAGTTTTGCGTGGGAACCAATAAAAGAGTCGACAGAAGAAGAAGTAGATACAATTCTATGTGAAAACCATAACGAAACTATAGGACACCTGGGAGTACAAAAAACTTATCAAAGAATTAAAGAAAAATAGAAAATACCAGGATTAATGGAAAGGATAGAGACTTTTATCAAAAATTGCGATGCATGTCAGAAGGAAAAGCTAACGCGAATTGGACTCAAAGAAATGCCAGTCATTTCAGATACACCTTTGCAAACAAACGATAAAATAGCAACGTCTAATATTTGTGTAAACAGTGCATTTCTCATATCTCATTCCGATTTGCCCCAAATGTGCATTATTCTCTCCCCGTTTCAACCGTGCCATGCAGGTGATGGTGCATCGAATCAAGTCAGTTTCCTTTAGCTTGTAAGGAACCCAAACATCCATCTTTGAAACCAACCCCAAAATTTCTTAAGCGATCGTGTATGATCGAATTCTTCATATAAATAACATTGAACTGAATTATATTTGAAGATGATGAAATCAGTGGCTACTGAAACACCTTCACTTGTTAAGCTCTCAAAAGAAAATCTCTCTTACGTTGCTTAAGTAGCTGACAGCTGACAATTTCTGGCAGTGATAGGATATGCGCATATCAGCTAACCGTATACTTTATTACATAACAGTTACTGCGCTTTATTTTTATATAATATGTTTTGTTTTACTGCATAAGCTATTCTTTCTCTGTTAAATAATATTTATTCTTTAGGTATAAAAAGGGGATCAAATTTTTTTACATTAAAGTTGTTTGATTATATAGGAAAAACGTAATCAAATATTTCAATAACTTTAGAAAATAATCTAAGATTCATCTCTTTATTTAATCTCTTCGTGGCCACATTTTATTATATACAAGGTGATAGATCCTTCGTTAGAGTATTAATAGGGAAATGTAACGATATTTTTGGGTTTGTACGAAAATCGCAAGAAATTTGAACAGAATCACCATTTTGGTGGAAATAAAAATGTCGTATTTTCATGACTTTGAAGCAGGTTTTGCTGCTCAATATTTTGAACAACTTTCTTCCATACATACTTATAAGCCATGGTTTACCTTATTTTTCGAATTATTCGGAAAATTATCCCACCGCTCGGCCTTAGTTTTCGAGCTGAGTTTGGTTAGAGACAAGTAATGTTTGCGTTTCACGACCCGACCTTTTGGTTGACCGCGTCATACCTCTAGTAGGAACTCGTACTGACTTCGTATCTAGGTGTTCGTATTCGATTCTCGTCTACTTCCCAGCGCTCCTTGCCCGGAGGAAGGCGCGCGATTTAGAAAAACCCTACCCGCTTCTTGCGGGTCATTGAACAAGTTGAAGCAATCTTTTCGGGGAACAAGCAGGTCGCTTGGCCGATTCCACGCGATGCGTGCATCGCGCCGCGCCGTTACCAATGGGGGCCACGAGGAGGCGGAACCGCCAGCGTAAAACTCGGTCCCAACAGGTTGGCTCTCCAGCCGATTATCCCTGCACCGTCTCTTCGTGCACCGACCGTCAACAGAGACAGCCAGCCCTGAGATTCCCTAAACGTTATTAACCCTTTTACCACGGCGATTCGATCCGCCGTAGCACCGCCACTAAAGTGGAACCCGTGCCGAAAGTGTACACAATGCGCGTGGACAATTTATCTTGGAAGAGAAAGGGAGGGACTTTTCTTCTAAACAATATACTCATAATTTCTACATAAAGGATACAAACTTATTTAATGGGTATAAAGAGTCTGATTAACGATTGAAAATAGTGAAAGAACAATATACAGTAATTAATAATTTATTCGTATGATATGTTTTGGAACATGTAAACACGTACATCCCAGCATCACATTCATGGCATTGATAACGAGATACTCGTCTTTTATCGTTTCTCGCACACCCAACACATCTTCGTGGTCTATTTTTTCCTGTAGCTTCAGAAAGTGAAGGAATATATCTTCCGTTGAGTTTTAAAGAGTGATTATATCCGGGTATAATAGGACGCCTTGTTGTTTTTTTTCTGATGTTTCTTTAAAATTTGATCTATCAATTACAGTTGAAATTTCGCAATTGTTATTGTTTTGTTGATTTTCAATTTGTACAGACAATACGAATTCCATAAACACATATCAATCATACGGAAGAAGTTTTGCGAGTATAATTTATAGTGCTGGTGACTATGTCTACAGCACCCATCAATTTATTACAGTCATGTACACAGGATGATTTCTGTAAAATTTCTTGTGCACTGTAGTGTTTTAGTACATACACAAATTCTTCTGTATGTATTGTTGAAATTAAGAAAATCTCTTTTTTATCGTGTCATTTTATGGCTAATATATTTGCAAACGTGCGAAAGCACGCTTCTCCTTTTTGTAATTTTTCGTTCATTCTTGGTATTCCTTTTCTTCCCTTTTTTACGGCGCCACACGCATTTGTAAAATTTTTGTGTAATATATCAAATAATGCGGGACTTGCGTACCAATTGCCGACGTAAACGGTGTCACAGGTGAAATTCGAGCAGCTATATGATAAACCAAAATTCCGAGCGCCTTATCGCGTGTGACCGTCCGGTCAGCATCCGTTCTCAGGCGCCTGGACGGCATTCGGTCACTCTAGCCCTTCTGCGAAATATATGTACGACCAAAGACTTCTCCCACTCCAACGAATAAAAGAATATAAATGCTCCCTTCCAAATCATCCAGTCAGTCTAAAAAAAAATTTCTTAACTAACTCAAGTACCAAAAAATTGTATCATCGCGAACCGAAAACAGTATTGTACAAATTGAGAAAAAAAAAAAAAAATAAAGAACTCGATCTCCTGTTCGGAAAAAAACAAGTTTCTTGTTTTTATCTTAATTTTTAATGAGAAATAGTCTGTAAATGAATTTAAACACATAATTAATATAAAAAATACAATTGCGCGAAGTATCATAAATTTAATTACAAAATATAGAACTCCTTCACCTGTGATATGACCTAGTTGTAAGATCATTTGTAGTTATTTTTATGCAACCACCACGTCTGAAAGAAAACTCGCTACAAAATTCGAAGCTATTTACATATAGCATTGGCATTTTATTTTCAATATTTACAACATTTTTTAATACTCGAATAACATTCTTCCTCGTTTCATAAACATATTGTATCGGTTCTTTTGAACACTCATTTCGATCGTTTTCACTTTTCGGTACTGGAAGTTGAGGCGATGATGTAAATTTCATGTGCGGTATAGGTACTGAAATTTGTGGATTTTGCAGGGATAAATTGTAAAATGATTTGTGTTTAAATCTTTTTCCATCCTTTTCATATAGTGCCTGCATAAAATATGTGCATTTCAGTTATAATATATTCATGTAATAAATTAAGTTTTTTTTTTTTTTTTTATATATAGTTTATTTTGGTTTTTACAATTTGTCCTGAAGGACATTTGGTAAAGTGTTATATCTCATCGGTAATAAAAAAAATAAAATAAAAATAAACATAGCGTGTGGGTGGCTACCCCCAGCAGGGTGCCAACTTCGTGTTTTCTAAGTTATATCTTTTATGATAAATTCAGTTTGTTAAAAATAATGTGAGGTATTTAATATACCTGACCACAGGGATAATACAAGCTACCACTGCCACGGCAAAATGATGTTTTGAATACTTCTTCTTCGTAGATAGGTACACGAACATATAAATAAGGAAACAACTGTGCCCAAAATAGATCTTCTATTTCTTCGAATGTCTTAGATACGAAAAATTCGTGAGTCCAACCTGGACCAAAAAGCGCAACAGAAAGTCCTTAGTGTCGTATTTTTTGTAAAGCCTGTAGATTATAATGGTTTAATGAAATATAAAATGACTATATGCTACAATAAAATAAGTAATATTGTAATTACATATGTTGAATCAAATCAACCACCACCAGGACAACCTCTTCCCCAAATATCAAGTCCTACATAAATATCATGAATATCTCTGCTGTGATTTTTTGCAAGTGCCAAACTGTTTTCCAATTTTGATTTCGTCCAGTTATAATTCAAGTAAATGCCATCGCAGTTTAAAAAGAAATCTCTGAAATATTGTATTTAGAACATTAAATAAAATTTACAAACAGAAACAATTGTAAAAGTACAAGAGTGTAATAAGCTTACATGTTTTTACTATTAAGCTCATTTTGCCAATTTAATTTTCCTTCGTTGGTTACGCTATGGTACCATATAATTTCAGAATTTCTAATCGATTCATGAATATTTTCTGTTAGATATTTTACAAAATAAATTAAATTATTAACTTGCTCACTTTTAATGGTATTTTCAACATTTAATAACCAGCCATCAAACTTATAAAATTTTGCAACAAGTATTAGTGCATCTGCAAATCTTCTTACTTCTTCCTGAGATTCAAGTATTACATCCCAGATACCTTCTCTTTCTGTAATTACAGTACCAAGAACTTTTACACCATGATTATGTGCTACATTGATCCATCCAAAAGGTGGCACAGTTATGAAATGATGACTAAAATACACAAACGTGTCAATAACACTCCGGTGATAAAATAGGTAAGAATCATAAGATTCTGATCCATATATAAATCTGAAAAATCACGGGCATATTATGTATAATATATGAATTAATAAATATAGTGATTTCTATTACCTGTCTTGTAGGTAGCCACCTTTCATATCATGACAAAGCAACGTTTTCGGATGTACTTCTCGATCCAATTTTTCTAACTGCGTTCTTTCTGCGCTTATTTCTAAACCACTGTACACATAATCAGTTGAATCTCGTAGTTATTCAATTTCCGGCCATGGTTTCAAATTACCCACGTTATCCAATAATTCTTTTAAGTTTTTGAAAGGTTGTGACTATGTAACTTCGGTTGTCATCTCTCTGATTTATACTGTTCTACAGACCACTTTCAAATAGTTTTTAATTCATTGACTCAAACAAAGGTTTCTCTTCTTATTTGCTTCAGAGGAAAGTTGTATACATGCAGAGCAGATAGTGTTCCCATCTAAGGGAACTAGCATATCAAATTACGTCACATGATTTAACAGCATTATCTATCAACTGCTAATGAGCAAAAAAATGTTCATTTCTCTATCTGAAAGAAAGTATATAAAATAAAATTATGAATATATAATGCACGTACATCAGTATTTATATGATTGTTTTTCAACTTTGAAAGTAATATTCTTATTTACAGAAGTATATATTCTTTAATATTTTGCAAAAATTATATCGAAACAAACAATTTGGAATAAACATAACTAAGTAAATACTTTAACTTTTCTTTATATTTAATTAAATATTTTATTTGATTTGAGTAGAATTTAACACCTAACCTTTACGTTTAAAATATTACTCTTTCTCATTCTCTCTTTCAATGTTATTTCTTCTGCTTCCGTTTTATAATATTTATGACATTTCTTAGTTCAGATATAAGTAACTTTTTCGTAATTTATAAAAAATGACACTCTTTTTAATTATCGTACACCATTAATCCATTGCATGTCTTGTTGTAATTTAACTTTTAGCAACTTAAGATATGTGCATGTATAGAGTAATTTTGTTCCTAAGAATAATCATTTAATATTACGATAATACTAAAAACTTAAATTAATTACTGTTGTTAATTAATTTGCAAATAACGTAATGCACAGCCATACACAAGTCGTACAAGTTATACTTATGTCCTTTAAGTCACCAGAAATAAATTTTAAATTTTATATTATATATTAATATATATTATAGGGAGAAGCACTATACAAAATAATAATGTTAAAGACATACATGTAATTTATTAGTATAGATACTTACTATATACAAAGCGTTCTCTTCAAAGATAATATGTCGGCTACCAAACGATCGACGGCAACCGAACGCACTTCTGGTACTGATAATTATAGTATAGTTACAAGATAGTTGTGTATCTATGTCCAACTATAAGATTTGAAAATCGGTGCTTGGTCTCGCGGCATGTCGCATGTCTCATGGGACATACAATGTATCGCCTACGGTCTACGATGTGAATATATTAATAAACTTAACAAATTTGTTATTATTTTCTCTAGGTAATTTTTCTCCCTCAAGTTTCTGAGGAAAGTACTGAACTGTTGACTCGTTATCAGTATTGTCAAAAGTTCATCATTTATCACCTTTCCCACTTCGTAGTCAGGTTTTTCAAACTAAGAGCGGCATATGGTATATTTGTATTGTACGTGCGAGAGCGAGGGAACGTATAGCACAACCACACACAAGTATGTATCCCCTTCATAGTATGTATGCGAGCGTGTATGATGGCCTAGGACTCCGTTGAGAAAAAAGAGAGAAGCGGAGTGTGAAAATCTTATGCCCTAGATCTCTGGCGAGTATCACACGTGGCGAGCAGTTACGTGAATATTAGAATAAAGTTTCTTATAATACCTCTCCAAGTCCTCTCCATATTTTAATAGCCGTAAATTGGCGCAGCAGCGCCAAAATTTGAAGGAATAAGGAAACACATATGTATGTATACATATACTTTCTTTTGTGAGACAGAAGAGCTTTATTTTTCTGGTCTTCCAACGTTGCCGTCTGAAGCGTGCTTTCCATTTGCGACTAGCCACGCGATTATAAAATCCATTGCCGAATATGGCACAATTTTTATTCGTACTACCGCGATCAAGGATCGCGCGCGACTCTAAAGTTGCGACTTACCTCGACAAGTCAGTCGCCTGCAACTACAAAGTATACGGAACATGTACGTGCTATATCCATAGCCAGAACAATCGCGCGGGACCGAACGTCATTTTGCTGCTAGAAGTGTGGGGTCAGTTCCCTTTTGACTGCCGAAGAGTGCAGACGTGCGGGGTGCCCAGAGAGGTCTCTCCCCCGAAACCGGACGTGGAGAGAAAGCGCTCCCGAAAGTACGGAAATCAGGGAAAACAAAAAATGCAACGAGTGCCACCGCTCAGGATATCAAACAACGGCGAAACATACGCCATACACAAAAACATGGAAATTCAAGAATGTACAGAAACCGAAATGGATATCACTCGAATGAACGACGATAGAAACACCAACAACAACGAACTGACACAACAAGACGGAAGCTGGAAGGTCGTAACTCCCAGCAAAAGAAGAAAAATAACAACGAACGAGAATACTAGGAGGGCTGCTGAAACAGAAAGTAAGCAGTGGCTCCAAGAAATCCCAGTACAAAATCCCTTCAGCGTACTACCACAAGAGAAGGAACCTGAAACAATGGAAAAACCAAAACACATCGCTAAACCTCCACCAATATACATCGACGCGCAAGTAATAGACCCCCTCGAACTGCTAAACAATACGGCAGGCAAAGAAAATTACAACATCAATCAACTAAAATTAGACCAAATAAAAGTGCAAACGAACACCCCAGATACCTATAGAAAAGTGGTAAAGCTACTAAAGGAAAAAAACGCCGGATACCACACCTACCAATTGAAATCGGATAAAAGCTACAAAGTAGTAATCAGAGGATTACACCCAAGGACAAGCACAAGCAACATATGCGAGGAATTAGCCAAAATCGGACACCAGGTAAGGGCAATAAACAACATAACGAGATTTGATACTAAACAACCACTACCGCTATTCCTAATTGAACTCGAACCTAAAAACAACAACAAGGAAATTTTCGAAATCAAACAAATCCTAAACACAATAATTACAGTCGAACCACCCAGACATAAAAAAGACATACCACAATGCATGCGGTGTCAACAATATGGACACACAAAAAATTACTGCAACAGAAACCCGGTGTGCGTCAAATGCGCAGAAAAGCACCTGACAACGTACTGCCCATACACGGGAAAAATAAACGAGGTAAAGTGCTACAACTGCAACGGAAACCACCCAGCCAGCTACAAAGGCTGCCCAGCCAGAAAAATACTCCAACGTAAACTGTTTCCGCCGCTTAGAAGCAGGACATATAACTACCACCACACACAACAAGACAGGGCAGAAGCTGAGACACCAATAAAAGTACAGCGCGTAATGAACATCAACCACAATAATACCAACACCTCTGGCAGTCGAAGCTACGCGCAAGTAACCAAGGAAATAACACCCGTAGCCAACCAAAACCACAACAACAACACCAACGACGCTACAGAAATAAAAGAACTATTAAAGCAATCCATCAAAAGCACCGACATGTTAACAAGAACGATAAGCGAACTAAACGAAGCATTCAAACAGCAATCACTACAAATCACAGCTATGATGCAACTGATAACAAACATGCTAAGCAAAAAGTAAAAACGGACATACTAAAAATAGCTGCCTGGAACTCTAACGGCCTACAACAAAGGGCCTTTGAAACCAAAGCATTCCTGTATCACAACAACATAGACATACTACTCGTATCAGAAACGCATTTCACAACAAAAGGCTACATAAAAATACCGCACTATACCATATACGATACCAAGCACCCCTCAGGAAAAGCACACGGAGGGACCGCAGTGATAATAAGAAACGATATTAAACACCACCTACACAGCCAAGTTAGCAAAGAACACATACAAGCAACTACCGTTACCGTACAAACTAGCAGCAGCCGTCTACAGCTGTCAGCAGTATATGCACCACCGCGACACAAAATTACAGCACAAATGTGGGAAGAATACTTCCAACAACTAGGCGACAAGTATATCGCAGCAGGAGACTACAACTCAAAGCACACAACAAGAATGGGGATCAAGAATCACTACACCTCGAGGCAGAACCCTGGAAAAACACATCAGGAAAAACAACCTCAATATATTATCCACAGGAAGACCGACATACTGGCCGACAGACCTGAGCAAAATAGACATAGCATCCAGTCTCGAGTTTAGCTCCGACCATACACCCATAATAATAACATACAGAAACAAGCCGATACTCCACAATAACTCAGAGACACTATGCAACAAACCCACTAATTGGCAAACCTTCAAAGAAATAATCGAAAGCAAAATCAACTGCAACATCCCACTGAAAACGCCCGAACATATCGAACGAGCTGTAACAACACTTACAGAAACTATACAAGAAGCAGCACGGGCAACCACAAAACCAGGAACTACCACTAGACAAACAAAACAAATCCCATCAGACATCCTCGAAAAAATTAGAGATAAAAGAAAAGCGAAAGCAAAATGGCAAAAACATAGAACGAAAGAAAACAAAAAACACCTAAACAAACTCGCAAAGGAAATAAAAAACAAAATTAAAGAGCACAACAACAACGAATTCACAAAGAGTCACTATCTGCACACGAGAACTACAACTACTCACTATGGAAAGCCACAAAAAAAATAAAGAAGGCGATAAAACCAGCCCCAGCAATCAGAAAAGCAGACAACACATGGGCAAGAAGCAACGAAGAACAAGCCGAAGAATTTTCCAACCACCTATGCAACACATTTACACCACACAACATCAATAACAGCAACCACGATAGGCATACGGACGACGATGCGCTAGCCACTAGCACTGCAATCGACAAGCAATACACCATACCCAAAACAACAGCACAAGAAATTAGAAACATGATCGAAAAAACAAAAAACAACAAAGCACCAGGAATCGATCTAATCAATGGCAAAATATTGAAAAACCTCCCTCCAAAAGCGATACGTCTAATCACTGTAATATTCAATGCTATACTAAGAATACAATGTTATCCTAAATTATGGAAACAGGCACAGATCATAATGTTACCCAAACCAGGCAAAGACCCACATGAAACAGCATCTTACAGACCAATATCACTACTCCCCGTGCTCTCCAAAATACTAGAAAAAGTAATATACGCCCGACTAAAACCAATAATAGAGAAGGACAAATTAATACCAGACCATCAATTTGGATTCAGAAACAAACACTCCACCATAGAACAAATGCACAGGCTTGTCAACGAAATAATACACACAATAGAAAACAAACAATATTGTACAGCCCTATTCATGGACATAGAGAAAGCATTCGACAAAATAAACCACGAAATCCTAATTCAAACAATCAAGAAACAATTCCCGGAAAAAATATACCAAATAATAAAATCATACATAAGCAACAGAACCTTCACAGTAAAAATCAAGAACGCACACTCCGAACCCAAAGACATCAAAGCAGGGGTTCCACAAGGAAGCGTCCTAGGTCCCATACTATACACACTATACACGGCCAACATTCCAACAACTACCAATAGCAAAATACTGACATTCGCGGACAACACAGCCGTGCTAGTCAGGCACACTAACCCTGTAACAGCAGCCACAATACTACAAGAGCACATCACAAAAATAGAAAAGTGGCTACAAGACAAACAAATCAAAGCTAACCCTAGCAAATGCAACCACATCACATTCACATTGAGAAAACAGATAACACCAAACATCTTCCTGAACGGCACGCAAATAACACAAACAAGGCAAGTCAAATACCTTGGACTTCACATAGATACACACTTCACATGGAAACAGCATATCAAATCACTAATAGACAAAATACAGACAGCAAGGAGACAAATGCACTGGCTAAGAAGCCGAAAATCCAAACTAAGCACAGAAAACAAACTAAAATTTTACAAAATAATCATAAAATCAATCTGGACATACGGAATACCACTATGGTGAACAGCAGCGATGAGCCATATAACCAAAATCGAAACAATGCAAGCCAGAATCCTTAGAACGATAGTAACCGCCCCACGGTACGTTAGAAATGAGGACATTCGGAAAGATCTGGGAATACCAACGGTTAAGGAGGAGATTACCAGACTCGCAAGAAGGTACTGAGAAAGAATAGAAACACACCCGAAACAGCTGGAAGTGGAAACGAACAACATAACAAACAGCGCAAGAGGACCAAAAAGGAAACACCCAATAGACCTCATAAAAGATATAACTTCGAAAAAAACGAAGCTGGCACCGCGCTGGGGGTAGCCACCCACATGCTATATTTATTTTATTTTATTTTTTTTTCTTCACCAACAAGATATAACACTTTACCAAATGTTCATAAGGACAAATTGTAAAATAACCAAAATAAAATTAAAAAAAAAAAAGAGCAATGCGCAATAGTTTTCCTCTCAAATCACCTAAGTTACCTAGCTTTATCACTCTACACGCGCCGATGAGCACCATTACGTCAAATCATCGGCTACACGTGCATTCTGCGTACTTCGAAACTATGATACATACTAAATTATACATCCACGACTTTTAGAACTTGTCTTCAAATCTGCGGATATCAGCTTAAATCGATCGCCCTTAAAAGACTTCGACACCACTGCAATATGCGACGGATAATGCTGATCTCTATGCAAGCACATTGAAATGAAGTTTTTGATAACTAAAGTATAATTTTTCTTAAAAATATGATGCATATACTTTGACTTTAATAATTAATAATACAATTATGTGTGATATATTTTAAAGCACGATACGATATATAGACCCACGTCACAATTTTGACACTCATAGCGCGATACTTGCTCTTAGTATTCTATTTTCAAGCGACATTTTGAGATTGAAGATTCTAAAAAATTATAAGGATATGGATCGGCATATTAATTGGATATATAGTATAGTAATCAAAATATATAGATATATATAATCTGCATTTAGTTGGAACCGTGAGCGAATGAGTCAGTAGAGTACGCCACTATAATGGCGCGTTGTAATATAAGATGACATTTGCGGAAGCCACTATAATGACGCATCGTACCTAAGATGTTGAAAAGTTTTTTACAAAAACACCTGATACACATTTTTAACATCTATAATTTCTTCGGTTCGACTAAAGTATGTTGGCTAAAGTGAATTCTCACGATTCAATAATGTTCGGGAATTTGAGAAACATTATTAGAGATAAGAAATTCGATATTTGTTTCCAGCATTGACTAGTAGGTAACAGTCGGTAGTTAGAGACTTTGGGTCGCTTGATTCCTTAGGAACTGACGAATTACTAACATTTTACAACAGTAAATGACTTCATATGCCAATGACTAATACTAAAAAATTTCAAATGACTACTAATACTATATAAGGTCGTTGAATTCGTCTTAACAAACGCCATAGTACGTCCTAAGGAAAAAAAATATGTAGTTCCATGCCACAATTAAAAAAAAATATTCATGCCAATACAACTAACATGCCAAATGCCAAGGGTTAATGTATAATTTGAATGGTGTATAGAAAATATATTAACAAGTCCATAATCGTTTGAAAAGGAATATTATCTTTTCTTCCCTAAAAAGAATATGGCAGACAATTAATTTTTCTTTCTTAGACAACTTACAATTAATTTATTTATTGTGCGATTTTTTCATTCTCATATTTGTCTATCTCGAATAAAAAAGTAGATATGAACTTTTTCGTAGAACCGTACAACAAAAACAGGTTCACGTAGCGTGGAACTCAATAGATTCTTATCTGTGCTAGTCTACTATCCTCGTACAAGCTGTTTATTTAAATTTGTAAAGTATGTCACAAGGGGAAAAAGTCGATTGCTAATGGATGTGGACAGATAGACAAACTACGAACAAAGCGGCAAACATGTCAACTATCCGTGTGACTATGTCACAGATGCACACATATGGGCAGAATTCAGTGCGCTTGTAACAGGAATATTTTACGAATAAAATGTGGCGTTAATATGTAAAGGAATAATTTGTTCAGAATGTTGACTTCTACAACAAATTCGAAAATCTGTGAAGTCGACTTACTTCTAAATAATTACCATTGCTTTTCAAAAATTCGATCTGAACACTAAAATTAAGATACAGAATGTTTTGCAGTAGGATGAATACGTAAATCAAGCCATACGAAATTAGAAAAAAAAATTTTTTAAAATGTTATGCGGTAAAATTCCAAGTGTTAGTATGTATTAATATTCTAGAAATTTCCAGCTGTTATATTTCTTCAATTTGCTCGTTCCTTTCTGTTTTCCCAGACTTTCGTACCCAGTAATGGTCGGCTGATGTTCGTGGAATTTTATCCATCGTTTTCTGGAATTGGCTCGCTCCAGGTTCGAAAGTAACGAGCGTTCGCATTATCTCTGACTCGTGATTGACGATTTCATATTACCAATGATCATCGCCAAAAGAAAAGTAAAATTTTCATATTTTACTTTCTTATTGCGGCATTATTTTAATCAGTTTTTCCTGAGCTTTTTCCTGTAAAAATGATACAAAACATGATTATATATGATTATATATGATTTTGAGTTGTACAGTTTAAACACGATAAAAAAAAGTGTAAAACGAATGTTGTAATATTTAGTATATCATAATAATACAAACACTAACATTACCAGTGATACTAATACTAACACTATATTGTCTTTTTATCCAACAAATACACAATTAGTGCTTACTGTTGTAATAATATCAGAAAAGTAACGGAAATGTCAGATTCACACGCAGCAAAAATTCAATTAAAATACCATTTTATATGTTGCGTGCAGCAGTATGTAAGAATATAGTTTTCCATTCAATTTCTTGAAAATATAACATAAATATTTTTTGAGGATGATTTCTTCAAACGTTTTATTCTTTTTCTGCTAGAAGAATAACTCCTAATATATCTCATTTTGTTCTCAATACATTTTCCTTGCTGTTGTCACAGGGTCACAAAATAATAATAGAGTAACCGCACGTGACAAACCTCCTGCAGGTCACAGCCATTGAGACGATAATCAACTAGTATCTCAGGCCGAGGAGACAGTAACAAGGTAGCCACTTGTGACTGCCGCTCGGCGGCAACCCTTCAGAAGGCGCAAACCCTAGCATACAAACCTACCCACAATCAGCGCTTGACACACTCTATTGCAAGATTCCGAACCGTTGACACTCTGTTATAACAGTCTGAACCGTAACTTGTACTGTACAATCTGTTCAGTTGGACATTTGGTAAAATTTTCTAACTTTATATATTTAGTCCGAATGTTGTACCTTACTCACGAAACGTTGGAACTACGACGCGAGGAAATCACCGGTGATCTGTTAATTTCGTGATTTCTTGTGACTCCTACGCGACACTCTCAACATGTGCCATTCGCTTTCGATATGTCTCATTCTCGCTTTCGAAGCAGCTTGAGACGAACGAACCAAAGAAAGATAAGCCCGATTCCCGAATAATTTCTGGAAAACACTTGCTTGGATAAATTTTGCCACCCGTCGCGGTGCGGATCCTTACGAGCGAAAATTATCCCAACACTATTATAGCTCTTCAAGAATCTAAAAATTCTCAGGAATCCTGAAAATCTCGAGTTACGAGAAACTTTCGGGAACCTGATCCGATCTCGCGAAAAATTCTCATCCCGATCCAATTCGATATTTCCGGATTTTCGTACTGATGATTGGTCTTAATTTCCACATATGTTGTTAAGGAAATGATTTCGAGTAGCTTTTCCAAATATTACTTTCGTACCGTTTTCACTGTTTCTATAAATATACCATTTCAGTTTGAGCAAGCTCCTAACGGGCTGACGTTGCTTAACTTTCGTGATCGGACGAGAACGAGTGCACTCAACGTGGTATGAGAGTTGGCTAAAATTAGTAGTTTTGTTATTAGCTTTTCAAGTTCAAGAAAAAAAAAGAATATTAAAAAGACAGATGTATGTGCAAATAAGAATAATATAATGTATGGTGGTTCATGCGGGGCTGTTGAACAGAGAGGACGTGCGTAAATCGCTCCGTCCAAATTAATCGCAATCTCGCGGAAAACGGGATCAGGAGTGTGAGTAATGTGCCAGAGCAGGGTGCTAGCCCTTCTGATACATTAAGAAAACTGGACAGGCAGAGTGAACCAAATTAAAAGCTCAAAAAGTGAAGAAGAAAATCTCGAGCCAAGTTTTGAGGTTATGCACGCTGTGATCGGTGGAGGGGGGAAGTGAGTTCGTGGAACGTGCATGTGACGTTAGGTATACGCAGACGCCATGTTGGGGCAAACGACCACTGCGCCACCACAGGGGCTACACGAGACACTGTACACTAACCCACCGACAGCAGCGCAACCCAATACAGACGCAACCGAGGATAACCTAACGGGCCCTACCGCGTCGTCGCATCAAGACCACGGCAACACGAGAGTGGACAACCAGGCCACAGGACGGGTCTCTGCGCCTGGTGAGACGACAGGAAATAAGGGAACGCAGATGGAGGAAACTCCAGCCCGCATAACGAGGAGCAGACGGAACAACGTGGGCAGGACGGAGGAGGTTTTCTCGACCCCGACTGCTATAGAGGACTCGACCGCTCCATCCGAGTCACACCAGTCGCAGACTCCAACGAGGGGAAAGAAGAGGAGGATAATATCGATGACTCCGGAAATCTCCGAGGAATTAACCTTGGAGGTAAGAACGAGCTCAGCGGCGGACGTTAGCGCCGAGGTCACTCGGCGGATAACGGAAATAATGAGGGTGGCAAACACGTCGTCCAACCTCAAGGGGACGTACATAAAAGCCCTCAGAGATGCAGCAGCATATATCGCCATCGCATGGAAGGACCGGGGGACGAAGGAGACTGGTCCAGCACCGAATGGCGGCACCGCGACCATGAGGACAGTGGAAGCGAGACTGCTAGCTCTGGAGGAGGAAAATGCGGCCCTCCGTCAAGAACTAGCACGAAGGCCCGCGCCGGACCCCTCCACGCGGGAAAGCAAGAGCGAGAGCGCGCGCATAGACGCCCTCGAGAAGGAGTTCAAAGAACTCGGCCCAAAAATACGAGGCATCGAGGAAAGAAAGGGGGGCGGACGACCGCGCACCCCAGAACCCAGAAAAGAGGCAGACCACTCTGCCACCCCCAAGACCATCCAGAAGTCGGCACCCCCGAAAGAACAGGGGAATGATGAATGGAAGGTGGTGGAGTCGCGGAAGAAAAGGAAGGAGAAGAAAACGCCCGCCCCTGCCGGCGATAAAACAAAGAAAGGGGCGACCCCGGCTACGCAGGTCAGGAACACAGGTGCACCGAAACAGAGCACCAACACCACGACCGCTACCAGGAAGGAAGCGGCCAAAACGCAAAGGACGACCAAGCTACCCCGCACACCGCGAACGTCGGCGGTGACCATAACGTTAAGGGAGGGAGCGGACAAGTCGTACGCCGACGTGCTCGCAACGGCGAGGGAGAAGATCACATTAAAGGAGATCGGCGTAGAGGCCGTCGAAATGCGGAAAGCAATGACAGGGGCAATATTAATTAGAGTCCCCGGCGATAAAGACAGAGGGAAGGCGTCGCGTCTAGCGGCAAAACTCAGCGAGGTGTTGGACCCAACAGCAGTAAAAATAGCAGCTCCAATAAAGACGGCGGAGCTGAGGCTGGCAGGGATCGACATCTCGATGGGGAAAGAAGAACTACGGCGAGCACTGGCCTCGGCAGCCGGATGTGGAAACACGGAGGTGCAGGTCGGGGAGATCGGCACAACCAGAAGCGGTTTCGGGACTGCGTGGGTCAAGTGCCCGGTGGCAGGAGCACGGAAACTAACCCAGGAAGGGAAAGTGGCTCTGGGCTGGTCCAAGGCCAAGGTAATAGGAGTCCCCAGGAGACCACTACAGTGCTACAGGTGTCTGGAGCTAGGGCACGTACGCGCGGTGTGTAAGTCGACCGTGGACAGGGGACACATGTGCTACAGATGCGGCGAAAGCGGGCATAATGCCAGAGGATGCCCCGCCGCCACACCTAAATGCCCCCTGTGCGAGTCACTAGGAGCACCCGCTAATCACAGAATGGGCGGGAAAGCATGCACTCCCCCGAAGATCAAGAGGAAGCGTCCCACCCGCGAGCCGATCGTCGCCTCCAGGGGAACGACACGAGGAAGCACCGCCGAAGCAGCGGTAAATGGCAAGGAGGAGGCCATGGATTTGAACGAGTAAAATCAAGGGTCTCCTCCAATGCAATTTAGGAAGAGCGAGACGAGCGCAAGACCTACTCACCCAGACCATACGGGAGAACAAGGTCGCCCTCGCAGTAGTGGCCGAGCCGTACCGCGTCCCTGACGCTCCCAACTGGATCGACGACGTGGACGGACTGTCGGCCATAACCTGGGATTCAGCACAGGGTCCCCCCGGAGTTCTGCTCGACCGCGGAAACGGCTACGTCGCGGTCGAGTGGGCCGGAATAGCGGTAGTAGGGGTCTACATTTCCCCCAACAGCGGCTTGTCGGCGTTCGAGGACTATTTAGAGAGACTCGGGGAATGCGTCAGACGATGCCTCCCCCGACAAGTGCTCGTCCTCGGGGATTTCAACGCCCACTCTAAACAATGGGGAAACCGCATGACAAACACCCGAGGAAGATGGCTGACCGAATGGGCCGCGGGTCATGGGCTCCTTCTGGCAAACAGGGGCTCAGCAAAGACCTGCGTGGCGTGGAGGGGAGCCTCCGTGGTGGATCTCACGTGGGCCACCCCCGAATTACACCGGAAGATTCTCAACTGGAGAGTCGCCGAGGGGGTTGAGACTCTGTCCGACCACCTCTACATAAGGATGGAGCTGGCCATCGACAGGGGGGACACCAACAGCCCTCGAAGGGGAACGAACCACCCCGGTCCAACGCCACCCAGATGGCGCCTGAAGGAGAGGAACAAACAGATGTTACAGGCGGCAGCCATCGTCTCGGCCTGGAGCTGGGACGCCCAATGCACGAACGCGACCAGTAGTATCGACGAGGAAGCGGAAGACCTCCGTAGATACATGAACGCGGCGTGCAATGCCTCGATGCCGCGCTCCAACCCGAGCAGTGGACCCTCGAACAAAGGAGTCTACTGGTGGACACCAGAGATCGCGGAGCTGCGAGAGAGCTGTAGCAGAGCCCGCAGAAGATTCGCGCAGGCACAGCGTCGCAGACAAACCCGCGACGAGGAAGAGATCTCCCACACATACAGGAAATACAGGGAGGCAAGATGTACCCTCCAACGGGAGATTAAGATGGCCAAAGCGCGGTCCTGGACGGAACTCGTGGACGCGGTCGAGTCTGATCCATGGGGGCGGCCGTATAAGGTAGTGACGCACAAACTGCGTACTTCGGCTCCCCCGATAACAACAAACATGGACCCGAGGCTACTGGACAAGGTCGTTGAGACCTTGTTCCCCAGGCAGGACGACAGGGCAGGGCAGCCAGAAACGCCCTTCCCCTCCACCACTCCCAACGATAACGACGAAGGGGCAACGACGACAACGGAGTGGAGTGAGGAGCTGCATGTCACCGAGGAGGAGATATCAGAAGCGACGAAGAGGACAGCAGCCCGCGACGTGGCACCAGGCCCGGACGGAATACCAGGCCGAGTATGGGCAGAGACGATAGATATAATGGCTCCCCGCCTGCGACATCTATTTGATAGATGCCTGAAGGACGGCATGTACCCACGGGCATGGCGAACAGCGAGACTTGTCCTGCTACGAAAGGAGGGTCGCCCGCTAGATTCGCCGTCCGCATACAGGCCGATATGCCTGCTGGACGAGGTGGGCAAGCTCCTGGAAAGGATAGTTGCAGCTCGTCTAGAGAGTGCATATGGAGCGACGAGAGCCTGGGTGGCACGACAGCCAGTACGGGTTCCGCCGAGGACGCTCGACGGTGGACGCGGTGAGACGGGTACGCTCCAAGGTGGAGGATATGGTCTCCCGGGAAGGAGTGGCGATAGCGGTCTCACTAGACATAACTAACGCCTTCAACTCCATCCCATGGGCAAGGATCATAGAAGCCCTGAACTTCTACGAGATACCGGAGTACCTCGTAAGGGTTATTAGGGCATACCTCTGTGACAGGTGGATCATTTACAACACCAAGGACGGGGAAATGAGGAAACCGGTCGAGTGCGGCGTACCGCAGGGGTCAGTACTAGGCCCAATCCTCTGGAACACCGCTTACGACCGCGTACTTCGATGCCCTATGCCACCGGGTGCGGGTCTGGTGTGTTACGCAGACGACACCCTGATACTGGCAGGGGGCCGATGGTGGCACGAAACCGTCAGACACGCAGAGGACGCGGTGGCGTGCGCGGTGAACGCTATCAAGAGACTCGGACTGAGCGTGTCACCAACCAAATCGGAAGCCCTGGGGTTCTTCGACCGGCGTCGAAGAGGACCACCACCAGCCGGACTGTCCATCAATATCAACGGAGAGGAAGTGCCGGTAGGACACCAGATGAGGTACCTGGGTCTCATCATCGACAGCCAGTGGACCTTCGAGCCGCACATTGAACAACTGGTCCCAAGGGTGACCGCCGCGGCCAACGCCCTATGCGGCCTACTGCCAAACGTGGGTGGAGCGGGAGTGGGCGTTCGCCGACTGTACGAGGGAGTCGTAAAATCCCGAGTACTTTACGGAGCCCCAGTGTGGGCCGAGGACATGATGGAGAGCCGGCGCAGCCGGCTACTTCTAAGGAGACTACAAAGGACGACCGCCATCCGCATAGCAAGAAGCTACAGGACGGTGTCATACGCGACGGCGACCGTGCTGGCCGCGTCCCCCCCTTCGAGCTGCAAGCCCTCGCACTTCGAAGGGTATACGACAAAAGGAGGATGTCACGCCTGGACGGGCGCGCAACGACGCCACCACCCGACAACAGACCACCGTCGAATGCACGGGAAGAAGCCAAACGGGAGACATGGGAGCGATGGCGCTCTCAACTGGTCGAGGAAGACACTAAACGGCAACACCGGGCTGTTCGCGCCGTGCTCCCCAACTGGGAAGCATGGAGAGAACAAGGCGGGGTTCCGCTGACATTCCGTATGACACAGATGCTCACAGGCCACGGAGTGTTCGGTGAGTACCTATTACGGATCCGGCGGGAGGTGACCGCCTTATGTCACCAATGCGAGGAAGAGGAGGATACGGTACAACACACGTGGGAGCGATGCCCGGCATGGGCAGATCAGCGCCGCGTCCTGCAACTCGACATCGGCGAGAGCGTAGCCCCAGAAGCGATCGTGAAGGCCATGTTGAGAGGGCACCAGGAATACACCGCCGTCCGCTCCTTCTGCGAGCAAGTGATGCTAGCAAAAGAGCGGGCGGAGAGAGAAAGGAAGAGGAAACGCGACCCAGCAAGAGTGGAGCGACGAAGGATGCCCAGGCGCAACAGGGGGGCGGCACCGCCGCCGCCCCAGCTCGAGCGACAAGACTAGGAAGACGAAACACAAGGGATGTGGTCCCCCCCTAGCGGACCAACACAAACATGGACGCCTCCCTCCCGACAAAAGGGGAGAACACGACGAGGCGGGCTTCTGGTAGAAATTCGCGAGAGATCCCGAGGCCCCCCTCCAAAACGTAAGGCTGGTCACCGTGGAGTTTTTAGTCGGTAAGAGTCCGACACTACTCGACCGGCGCGATGCAACGGCGAGTGTCCATGAGGATTTCTCCACGTACAAAAAAAAAAAAAAAAAAAAAAAAAAAAATATAATGTATGGTAATAGTCGCGTGATCTGAAACATTTCTTTTTCTCGTTGCTTATATCATAGATTACTAAAAATAGATTATTAAAGAAAGCAAAAAAAATTAGAAAAATAAAAAGCCAATACCATACGGAGGTCCCAAGCGGTCAACCATCTAAGTATTAATCCGTGCCCGGTGTTGCTTAACTTTCGTGATCGGACGAGAACGAGTACTTTTTTAACTTTAATTATAACGTTTATTGCCCAAAGAAATACATATTTTGTATATAAGGTCTAAAATTCATACTGTATCGAATACTTGTTCAAAGCAGGCGGCTACTCGATGCTTTGCATTGAGAGCCCACCAGATGCCCGACGTTTTTTTTGTTTTTTTTTACAATTTGTCCTGAAGGACATTTGGTAAAGTATTAAGTCTTATTGGTAAAAAAAATAAAAATAAAAATAAAATATAGCATGTGGGTGGCTACCCCCAGCGCGGTGCCAGCTTCGTTTTTTTCGAAGTTATATCTTTTATGAGGTCTATTGGGTGTTTCCTTTTTGGTCCTCTTGCGCTGTTTGTTATGTTGTTCGTTTCCACTTCCAGCTGTTTCGGGTGTGTTTCTATTCTTTCTCAGTACCTTCTTGCGAGTCTGGTAATCTCCTCCTTAACCGTTGGTATTCCCAGATCTTTCCGAATGTCCTCATTTCTAACGTACCGTGGGGCGGTTACTATCGTTCTAAGGATTCTGGCTTGCATTGTTTCGATTTTGGTTATATGGCTCATCGCTGCTGTTCACCATAGTGGTATTCCGTATGTCCAGATTGATTTTATGATTATTTTGTAAAATTTTAGTTTGTTTTCTGTGCTTAGTTTGGATTTTCGGCTTCTTAGCCAGTGCATTTGTCTCCTTGCTGTCTGTATTTTGTCTATTAGTGATTTGATATGCTGTTTCCATGTGAAGTGTGTATCTATGTGAAGTCCAAGGTATTTGACTTGCCTTGTTTGTGTTATTTGCGTGCCGTTCAGGAAGATGTTTGGTGTTATCTGTTTTCTCAATGTGAATGTGATGTGGTTGCATTTGCTAGGGTTAGCTTTGATTTGTTTGTCTTGTAGCCACTTTTCTATTTTTGTGATGTGCTCTTGTAGTATTGTGGCTGCTGTTACAGGGTTAGTGTGCCTGACTAGCACGGCTGTGTTGTCCGCGAATGTCAGTATTTTGCTATTGGTAGTTGTTGGAATGTTGGCCGTGTATAGTGTGTATAGTATGGGACCTAGGACGCTTCCTTGTGGAACCCCTGCTTTGATGTCTTTGGGTTCGGAGTGTGCGTTCTTGATTTTTACTGTGAAGGTTCTGTTGCTTATGTATGATTTTATTATTTGGTATATTTTTTCCGGGAATTGTTTCTTGATTGTTTGAATTAGGATTTCGTGGTTTATTTTGTCGAATGCTTTCTCTATGTCCATGAATAGGGCTGTACAATATTGTTTGTTTTCTATTGTGTGTATTATTTCGTTGACAAGCCTGTGCATTTGTTCTATGGTGGAGTGTTTGTTTCTGAATCCAAATTGATGGTCTGGTATTAATTTGTCCTTCTCTATTATTGGTTTTAGTCGGGCGTATATTACTTTTTCTAGTATTTTGGAGAGCACGGGGAGTAGTGATATTGGTCTGTAAGATGCTGTTTCATGTGGGTCTTTGCCTGGTTTGGGTAACATTATGATCTGTGCCTGTTTCCATAATTTAGGATAACATTGTATTCTTAGTATAGCATTGAATATTATAGTGATTAGTCGTATCGCTTTTGGAGGGAGGTTTTTCAATATTTTGCCATTGATTAGATCGATTCCTGGTGCTTTGTTGTTTTTTGTTTTTTCGATCATGTTTCTAATTTCTTGTGCTGTTGTTTTGGGTATGGTGTATTGCTTGTCGATTGCAGTGCTAGTGGCTAGCGCATCGTCGTCCGTATGCCTATCGTGGTTGCTGTTATTGATGTTGTGTGGTGTAAATGTGTTGCATAGGTGGTTGGAAAATTCTTCGGCTTGTTCTTCGTTGCTTCTTGCCCATGTGTTGTCTGCTTTTCTGATTGCTGGGGCTGGTTTTATCGCCTTCTTTATTTTTTTTGTGGCTTTCCATAGTGAGTAGTTGTAGTTCTCGTGTGCAGATAGTGACTCTTTGTGAATTCGTTGTTGTTGTGCTCTTTAATTTTGTTTTTTATTTCCTTTGCGAGTTTGTTTAGGTGTTTTTTGTTTTCTTTCGTTCTATGTTTTTGCCATTTTGCTTTCGCTTTTCTTTTATCTCTAATTTTTTCGAGGATGTCTGATGGGATTTGTTTTGTTTGTCTAGTGGTAGTTCCTGGTTTTGTGGTTGCCCGTGCTGCTTCTTGTATAGTTTCTGTAAGTGTTGTTACAGCTCGTTCGATATGTTCGGGCGTTTTCAGTGGGATGTTGCAGTTGATTTTGCTTTCGATTATTTCTTTGAAGGTTTGCCAATTAGTGGGTTTGTTGCATAGTGTCTCTGAGTTATTGTGGAGTATCGGCTTGTTTCTGTATGTTATTATTATGGGTGTATGGTCGGAGCTAAACTCGAGACTGGATGCTATGTCTATTTTGCTCAGGTCTGTCGGCCAGTATGTCGGTCTTCCTGTGGATAATATATTGAGGTTGTTTTTCCTGATGTGTTTTTCCAGGGTTCTGCCTCGAGGTGTAGTGATTCTTGATCCCCATTCTTGTTGTGTGCTTTGAGTTGTAGTCTCCTGCTGCGATATACTTGTCGCCTAGTTGTTGGAAGTATTCTTCCCACATTTGTGCTGTAATTTTGTGTCGCGGTGGTGCATATACTGCTGACAGCTGTAGACGGCTGCTGCTAGTTTGTACGGTAACGGTAGTTGCTTGTATGTGTTCTTTGCTAACTTGGCTGTGTAGGTGGTGTTTAATATCGTTTCTTATTATCACTGCGGTCCCTCCGTGTGCTTTTCCTGAGGGGTGCTTGGTATCGTATATGGTATAGTGCGGTATTTTTATGTAGCCTTTTGTTGTGAAATGCGTTTCTGATACGAGTAGTATGTCTATGTTGTTGTGATACAGGAATGCTTTGGTTTCAAAGGCCCTTTGTTGTAGGCCGTTAGAGTTCCAGGCAGCTATTTTTAGTATGTCCGTTTTTACTTTTTGCTTAGCATGTTTGTTATCAGTTGCATCATAGCTGTGATTTGTAGTGATTGCTGTTTGAATGCTTCGTTTAGTTCGCTTATCGTTCTTGTTAACATGTCGGTGCTTTTGATGGATTGCTTTAATAGTTCTTTTATTTCTGTAGCGTCGTTGGTGTTGTTGTTGTGGTTTTGGTTGGCTACGGGTGTTATTTCCTTGGTTACTTGCGCGTAGCTTCGACTGCCAGAGGTGTTGGTATTATTGTGGTTGATGTTCATTACGCGCTGTACTTTTATTGGTGTCTCAGCTTCTGCCCTGTCTTGTTGTGTGTGGTGGTAGTTATATGTCCTGCTTCTAAGCGGCGGAAACAGTTTACGTTGGAGTATTTTTCTGGCTGGGCAGCCTTTGTAGCTGGCTGGGTGGTTTCCGTTGCAGTTGTAGCACTTTACCTCGTTTATTTTTCCCGTGTATGGGCAGTACGTTGTCAGGTGCTTTTCTGCGCATTTGACGCACACCGGGTTTCTGTTGCAGTAATTTTTTGTGTGTCCATATTGTTGACACCGCATGCATTGTGGTATGTCTTTTTTATGTCTGGGTGGTTCGACTGTAATTATTGTGTTTAGGATTTGTTTGATTTCGAAAATTTCCTTGTTGTTGTTTTTAGGTTCGAGTTCAATTAGGAATAGCGGTAGTGGTTGTTTAGTATCAAATCTCGTTATGTTGTTTATTGCCCTTACCTGGTGTCCGATTTTGGCTAATTCCTCGCATATGTTGCTTGTGCTTGTCCTTGGGTGTAATCCTCTGATTACTACTTTGTAGCTTTTATCCGATTTCAATTGGTAGGTGTGGTATCCGGCGTTTTTTTCCTTTAGTAGCTTTACCACTTTTCTATAGGTATCTGGGGTGTTCGTTTGCACTTTTATTTGGTCTAATTTTAGTTGATTGATGTTGTAATTTTCTTTGCCTGCCGTATTGTTTAGCAGTTCGAGGGGGTCTATTACTTGCGCGTCGATGTATATTGGTGGAGGTTTAGCGATGTGTTTTGGTTTTTCCATTGTTTCAGGTTCCTTCTCTTGTGGTAGTACGCTGAAGGGATTTTGTACTGGGATTTCTTGGAGCCACTGCTTACTTTCTGTTTCAGCAGCCCTCCTAGTATTCTCGTTCGTTGTTATTTTTCTTCTTTTGCTGGGAGTTACGACCTTCCAGCTTCCGTCTTGTTGTGTCAGTTCGTTGTTGTTGGTGTTTCTATCGTCGTTCATTCGAGTGATATCCATTTCGGTTTCTGTACATTCTTGAATTTCCATGTTTTTGTGTATGGCGTATGTTTCGCCGTTGTTTGATATCCTGAGCGGTGGCACTCGTTGCATTTTTTGTTTTCCCTGATTTCCGTACTTTCGGGAGCGCTTTCTCTCCACGTCCGGTTTCGGGGGAGAGACCTCTCTGGGCACCCCGCACGTCTGCACTCTTCGGCAGTCAAAAGGGAACTGACCCCACACTTCTAGCAGCAAAATGACGTTCGGTCCCGCGCGATTGTTCTGGCTATGGATATAGCACGTACATGTTCCGTATACTTTGTAGTTGCAGGCGACTGACTTGTCGAGGTAAGTCGCAACTTTAGAGTCGCGCGCGATCCTTGATCGCGGTAGTACGAATAAAAATTGTGCCATATTCGGCAATGGATTTTATAATCGCGTGGCTAGTCGCAAATGGAAAGCACGCTTCAGACGGCAACGTTGGAAGACCAGAAAAATAAAGCTCTTCTGTCTCACAAAAGAAAGTATATGTATACATACATATGTGTTTCCTTATTCCTTCAAATTTTGGCGCTGCTGCGCCAATTTACGGCTATTAAAATATGGAGAGGACTTGGAGAGGTATTATAAGAAACTTTATTCTAATATTCACGTAACTGCTCGCCACGTGTGATACTCGCCAGAGATCTAGGGCATAAGATTTTCACACTCCGCTTCTCTCTTTTTTCTCAACGGAGTCCTAGGCCATCATACACGCTCGCATACATACTATGAAGGGGATACATACTTGTGTGTGGTTGTGCTATACGTTCCCTCGCTCTCGCACGTACAATACAAATATACCATATGCCGCTCTTAGTTTGAAAAACCTGACTACGAAGTGGGAAAGGTGATAAATGATGAACTTTTGACAATACTGATAACGAGTCAACAGTTCAGTACTTTCCTCAGAAACTTGAGGGAGAAAAATTACCTAGAGAAAATAATAACAAATTTGTTAAGTTTATTAATATATTCACATCGTAGACCGTAGGCGATACATTGTATGTCCCATGAGACATGCGACATGCCGCGAGACCAAGCACCGATTTTCAAATCTTATAGTTGGACATAGATACACAACTATCTTGTAACTATACTATAATTATCAGTACCAGAAGTGCGTTCGGTTGCCGTCGATCGTTTGGTAGCCGACATATTATCTTTGAAGAGAACGCTTTGTATATAGTAAGTATCTATACTAATAAATTACATGTATGTCTTTAACATTATTATTTTGTATAGTGCTTCTCCCTATAATATATATTAATATATAATATAAAATTTAAAATTTATTTCTGGTGACTTAAAGGACATAAGTATAACTTGTACGACTTGTGTATGGCTGTGCATTACGTTATTTGCAAATTAATTAACAACAGTAATTAATTTAAGTTTTTAGTATTATCGTAATATTAAATGATTATTCTTAGGAACAAAATTACTCTATACATGCACATATCTTAAGTTGCTAAAAGTTAAATTACAACAAGACATGCAATGGATTAATGGTGTACGATAATTAAAAAGAGTGTCATTTTTTATAAATTACGAAAAAGTTACTTATATCTGAACTAAGAAATGTCATAAATATTATAAAACGGAAGCAGAAGAAATAACATTGAAAGAGAGAATGAGAAAGAGTAATATTTTAAACGTAAAGGTTAGGTGTTAAATTCTACTCAAATCAAATAAAATATTTAATTAAATATAAAGAAAAGTTAAAGTATTTACTTAGTTATGTTTATTCCAAATTGTTTGTTTCGATATAATTTTTGCAAAATATTAAAGAATATATACTTCTGTAAATAAGAATATTACTTTCAAAGTTGAAAAACAATCATATAAATACTGATGTACGTGCATTATATATTCATAATTTTATTTTATATACTTTCTTTCAGATAGAGAAATGAACATTTTTTTGCTCATTAGCAGTTGATAGATAATGCTGTTAAATCATGTGACGTAATTTGATATGCTAGTTCCCTTAGATGGGAACACTATCTGCTCTGCATGTATACAACTTTCCTCTGAAGCAAATAAGAAGAGAAACCTTTGTTTGAGTCAATGAATTAAAAACTATTTGAAAGTGGTCTGTAGAACAGTATAAATCAGAGAGATGACAACCGAAGTTACATAGTCACAACCTTTCAAAAACTTAAAAGAATTATTGGATAACGTGGGTAATTTGAAACCATGGCCGGAAATTGAATAACTACGAGATTCAACTGATTATGTGTACAGTGGTTTAGAAATAAGCGCAGAAAGAACGCAGTTAGAAAAATTGGATCGAGAAGTACATCCGAAAACGTTGCTTTGTCATGATATGAAAGGTGGCTACCTACAAGACAGGTAATAGAAATCACTATATTTATTAATTCATATATTATACATAATATGCCCGTGATTTTTCAGATTTATATATGGATCAGAATCTTATGATTCTTACCTATTTTATCACCGGAGTGTTATTGACACGTTTGTGTATTTTAGTCATCATTTCATAACTGTGCCACCTTTTGGATGGATCAATGTAGCACATAATCATGGTGTAAAAGTTCTTGGTACTGTAATTACAGAAAGAGAAGGTATCTGGGATGTAATACTTGAATCTCAGGAAGAAGTAAGAAGATTTGCAGATGCACTAATACTTGTTGCAAAATTTTATAAGTTTGATGGCTGGTTATTAAATGTTGAAAATACCATTAAAAGTGAGCAAGTTAATAATTTAATTTATTTTGTAAAATATCTAACAGAAAATATTCATGAATCGATTAGAAATTCTGAAATTATATGGTACCATAGCGTAACCAACGAAGGAAAATTAAATTGGCAAAATGAGCTTAATAGTAAAAACATGTAAGCTTATTACACTCTTGTACTTTTACAATTGTTTCTGTTTGTAAATTTTATTTAATGTTCTAAATACAATATTTCAGAGATTTCTTTTTAAACTGCGATGGCATTTACTTGAATTATAACTGGACGAAATCAAAATTGGAAAACAGTTTGGCACTTGCAAAAAATCACAGCAGAGATATTCATGATATTTATGTAGGACTTGATATTTGGGGAAGAGGTTGTCCTGGTGGTGGTTGATTTGATTCAACATATGTAATTACAATATTACTTATTTTATTGTAGCATATAGTCATTTTATATTTCATTAAACCATTATAATCTACAGGCTTTACAAAAAATACGACACTAAGGACTTTCTGTTGCGCTTTTTGGTCCAGGTTGGACTCACGAATTTTTCGTATCTAAGACATTCGAAGAAATAGAAGATCTATTTTGGGCACAGTTGTTTCCTTATTTATATGTTCGTGTACCTATCTACGAAGAAGAAGTATTCAAAACATCATTTTGCCGTGGCAGTGGTAGCTTGTATTATCCCTGTGGTCAGGTATATTAAATACCTCACATTATTTTTAACAAACTGAATTTATCATAAAAGATATAACTTAGAAAACACGAAGTTGGCACCCTGCTGGGGGTAGCCACCCACACGCTATGTTTATTTTTATTTTATTTTTTTTATTACCGATGAGATATAACACTTTACCAAATGTCCTTCAGGACAAATTGTAAAAACCAAAATAAACTATATATAAAAAAAAAAAAAAAAACTTAATTTATTACATGAATATATTATAACTGAAATGCACATATTTTATGCAGGCACTACATGAAAAGGATGGAAAAAGATTTAAACACAAATCATTTTACAATTTATCCCTGCAAAATCCACAAATTTCAGTACCTATACCGCACATGAAATTTACATCATCGCCTCAACTTCCAGTACCGAAAAGTGAAAACGATCGAAATGAGTGTTCAAAAGAACCGATACAATATGTTTATGAAACGAGGAAGAATGTTATTCGAGTATTAAAAAATGTTGTAAATATTGAAAATAAAATGCCAATGCTATATGTAAATAGCTTCGAATTTTGTAGCGAGTTTTCTTTCAGACGTGGTGGTTGCATAAAAATAACTACAAATGATCTTACAACTAGGTCATATCACAGGTGAAGGAGTTCTATATTTTGTAATTAAATTTATGATACTTCGCGCAATTGTATTTTTTATATTAATTATGTGTTTAAATTCATTTACAGACTATTTCTCATTAAAAATTAAGATAAAAACAAGAAACTTGTTTTTTTCCGAACAGGAGATCGAGTTCTTTATTTTTTTTTTTTTTTCTCAATTTGTACAATACTGTTTTCGGTTCGCGATGATACAATTTTTTGGTACTTGAGTTAGTTAAGAAATTTTTTTTTAGACTGACTGGATGATTTGGAAGGGAGCATTTATATTCTTTTATTCGTTGGAGTGGGAGAAGTCTTTGGTCGTACATATATTTCGCAGAAGGGCTAGAGTGACCGAATGCCGTCCAGGCGCCTGAGAACGGATGCTGACCGGACGGTCACACGCGATAAGGCGCTCGGAATTTTGGTTTATCATATAGCTGCTCGAATTTCACCTGTGACACCGTTTACGTCGGCAATTGGTACGCAAGTCCCGCATTATTTGATATATTACACAAAAATTTTACAAATGCGTGTGGCGCCGTAAAAAAGGGAAGAAAAGGAATACCAAGAATGAACGAAAAATTACAAAAAGGAGAAGCGTGCTTTCGCACGTTTGCAAATATATTAGCCATAAAATGACACGATAAAAAAGAGATTTTCTTAATTTCAACAATACATACAGAAGAATTTGTGTATGTACTAAAACACTACAGTGCACAAGAAATTTTACAGAAATCATCCTGTGTACATGACTGTAATAAATTGATGGGTGCTGTAGACATAGTCACCAGCACTATAAATTATACTCGCAAAACTTCTTCCGTATGATTGATATGTGTTTATGGAATTCGTATTGTCTGTACAAATTGAAAATCAACAAAACAATAACAATTGCGAAATTTCAACTGTAATTGATAGATCAAATTTTAAAGAAACATCAGAAAAAAAACAACAAGGCGTCCTATTATACCCGGATATAATCACTCTTTAAAACTCAACGGAAGATATATTCCTTCACTTTCTGAAGCTACAGGAAAAAATAGACCACGAAGATGTGTTGGGTGTGCGAGAAACGATAAAAGACGAGTATCTCGTTATCAATGCCATGAATGTGATGCTGGGATGTACGTGTTTACATGTTCCAAAACATATCATACGAATAAATTATTAATTACTGTATATTGTTCTTTCACTATTTTCAATCGTTAATCAGACTCTTTATACCCATTAAATAAGTTTGTATCCTTTATGTAGAAATTATGAGTATATTGTTTAGAAGAAAAGTCCCTCCCTTTCTCTTCCAAGATAAATTGTCCACGCGCATTGTGTACACTTTCGGCACGGGTTCCACTTTAGTGGCGGTGCTACGGCGGATCGAATCGCCGTGGTAAAAGGGTTAATAACGTTTAGGGAATCTCAGGGCTGGCTGTCTCTGTTGACGGTCGGTGCACGAAGAGACGGTGCAGGGATAATCGGCTGGAGAGCCAACCTGTTGGGACCGAGTTTTACGCTGGCGGTTCCGCCTCCTCGTGGCCCCCATTGGTAACGGCGCGGCGCGATGCACGCATCGCGTGGAATCGGCCAAGCGACCTGCTTGTTCCCCGAAAAGATTGCTTCAACTTGTTCAATGACCCGCAAGAAGCGGGTAGGGTTTTTCTAAATCGCGCGCCTTCCTCCGGGCAAGGAGCGCTGGGAAGTAGACGAGAATCGAATACGAACACCTAGATACGAAGTCAGTACGAGTTCCTACTAGAGGTATGACGCGGTCAACCAAAAGGTCGGGTCGTGAAACGCAAACATTACTTGTCTCTAACCAAACTCAGCTCGAAAACTAAGGCCGAGCGGTGGGATAATTTTCCGAATAATTCGAAAAATAAGGTAAACCATGGCTTATAAGTATGTATGGAAGAAAGTTGTTCAAAATATTGAGCAGCAAAACCTGCTTCAAAGTCATGAAAATACGACATTTTTATTTCCACCAAAATGGTGATTCTGTTCAAATTTCTTGCGATTTTCGTACAAACCCAAAAATATCGTTACATTTCCCTATTAATACTCTAACGAAGGATCTATCACCTTGTATATAATAAAATGTGGCCACGAAGAGATTAAATAAAGAGATGAATCTTAGATTATTTTCTAAAGTTATTGAAATATTTGATTACGTTTTTCCTATATAATCAAACAACTTTAATGTAAAAAAATTTGATCCCCTTTTTATACCTAAAGAATAAATATTATTTAACAGAGAAAGAATAGCTTATGCAGTAAAACAAAACATATTATATAAAAATAAAGCGCAGTAACTGTTATGTAATAAAGTATACGGTTAGCTGATATGCGCATATCCTATCACTGCCAGAAATTGTCAGCTGTCAGCTACTTAAGCAACGTAAGAGAGATTTTCTTTTGAGAGCTTAACAAGTGAAGGTGTTTCAGTAGCCACTGATTTCATCATCTTCAAATATAATTCAGTTCAATGTTATTTATATGAAGAATTCGATCATACACGATCGCTTAAGAAATTTTGGGGTTGGTTTCAAAGATGGATGTTTGGGTTCCTTACAAGCTAAAGGAAACTGACTTGATTCGATGCACCATCACCTGCATGGCACGGTTGAAACGGGGAGAGAATAATGCACATTTGGGGCAAATCGGAATGAGATATGAGAAATGCACTGTTTACACAAATATTAGACGTTGCTATTTTATCGTTTGTTTGCAAAGGTGTATCTGAAATGACTGGCATTTCTTTGAGTCCAATTCGCGTTAGCTTTTCCTTCTGACATGCATCGCAATTTTTGATAAAAGTCTCTATCCTTTCCATTAATCCTGGTATTTTCTATTTTTCTTTAATTCTTTGATAAGTTTTTTGTACTCCCAGGTGTCCTATAGTTTCGTTATGGTTTTCACATAGAATTGTATCTACTTCTTCTTCTGTCGACTCTTTTATTGGTTCCCACGCAAAACTGAATCTTTTGTATGTATCATTGAAATAAAGAATTATGAGTTTCAACTGAATTTTTACAATTTACCGACCAAGCCGTAGAAATATACTGTGATATAGCTTGTGAAACTGTGTGACCGTATGTTCCGAAATCTCTGCGATACAATGTATTTGATTCGTTACACGGGCTTTCCCATCCAGGGATACGCACCACGCAAAATCTGGTGACGACGCGTTTCGTTTGGCCGTCGATAAACAAAGATTGTCGAAACAGGATACGGCAATGTATCCCCTGCCAGCGATGTAAGGTCACCAGGCACATATCCACGCCCGTTGTAACATTCAAAAAACATATTAACCAATCAACAATATACACAGAGACATTATCGTGATGCAATACCGCGTTTTGGCGTACCCTCGAAAATAACAATCGATCAAGGACGTCAATTTGAATCAAAACTATTCGACGAATTATGCCGGCTGTTCGGCATCAAATACCATTGTAATGGTTTTCTACTGCTTTTCTTTTCCATAATGAATATCATCTATTCTTTTTCAAAAGGTTAAACTGTTAATATGACTTCAAACATGGTATACCTTGCTCCATATCACATTGATATATAGAAATATATGGCAATATAAAAAGATTGAGAGATTTTAGATAATTTTGTTCTTGTAAGACTTGGTATAGTATTAACATCATGCACAATACTGAACACAAGAGAATCTAGTTAATTAATATAAATACTGAAGTATTTATATATAAAATTAAACAAGCATGAAATTTGTCTTTTGCATTTGAAATTTGTAAATAATAATTAGGAAAGATAATGAATAAATGGAATTCATCACCTTTTTTAAATGGAATAGCGCATCCTACAATTAAGAGTGGATAAAAGAAACGGACTTACCGTGGCAGCATGGCGAAGAATTTATGAAGTCTTGACTTGCTCAGAAATCAGTTTCAATCAGTAGATTCTTCAAATAATTTCCTAAAATATTATTGTCCTCCCGGATTAGGACAATGGTGCCTTCGCGAATACCGTGAGTGCCCTTGCTCCATTTGTTACGTCTGGTTAACTCCGTGATGTATTCGCGGTACCAGCGGCTCCAAAAATGTTGCTTCATTTGGTTGATACGCTGCCAACTGGATAATCTGTTTGATGGGGTGGATCGGAAATCTCGATCTTGTAAACTAATTAGCGCATCACCAATTAAGAAATGGCCGGGGGTGAGGACTGGCGGATCATTGGGATCGGAGGAGATCGGGGTGATGGGACGGGAATTCAAGATCGCCTCTATCTCAATGATGAGTGTATTGAGGTGTTCGTAAGTCAAGATTTCTGTGCCGACGACGCGGCTTAGATGCCGTTTAAATGATTTGACTGCGGCTTCCCAAAGACCTCCAAAATGTGGCGTGTTGGGCGGATTAAAACGCCATTGTATTTTCCTATCTGTCAGAAAATTTTGTACCTTTTCTGTGTGCTCGTCTGACTGTACGAGCATCTGGAGTTCTTTCAACTCTCTATTAGCTCCGACGAAGTTGGTACCGTTATCCGACAGAATAGTCGCGCAATGTCCTCGCCTGGCTATAAAACGTCGTAAAGCTGCTATGAATGCGTCGGTGGTTAGGTCACTTACCAATTCGATGTGCACAGCTCTAGTCGCTAGACAGATGAAGATGGCAACGTAGACCTTGACTTTGCTGCGGTTGCGGTGTCTTCTTTCTTTGATGAAGAAAGGACCGCAATAGTCGATCCCGACGTTGGTGAAGGGTCGGGATTCGGTGATGCGTGCTTCTGGAAGGTCGCCCATCATGTATTCTACTGGAGGTGGGTTAGATCGACAACATCGTACACATCCTTTGAGTGTTCGCCATACTTGGCTACGACCGTCGATCGGCCAGTAGCGTTGCCTCACTGCGTATAATGTTGATTGTAGTCCAGCATGATGATTGTGAATATGTTCATTCTGAATAATTCGTTCCGTAATTGGAGCTTTTGGGAGAATGATTGGATGCTTTTGGTGGAAGGGGATCGGCGAGTTGCTGAGTCTTCCTCCGACTCGTAAGACCCCCTCTTTATCGATGAAGGGATTTAGACTTTGTAGCTTCCCTCCCACTCCTTTTAGCGGATCCTTCTGGAGCTTGCGAATTTCATTCCGGAAATATGCATTTTGCACCATGCGTATCAATTTGTCATGGGACGAATTGATTTCATCTACTGTTAGCGGTGTTGATCGATTTTGTTTGCTTCTCCAACGAAGGCATCGAGCGACGACTCTTACAAGTTTCGGCCAGGAAGAATACCGGTCTAAGATAGACGGGTCTGTCGTGTTGCTAGCGAGACAGATCGTTCCCTTTTGTTCTGGAACTTCGTCCGTCGTTGGGGGGCTCCAATTCGGCCACTTCTCTTCGGTTTGATTAAGCCACTCCGGTCCGTTTTCCCATATGGCCTCGTTTAAAAATTCCTTGGGCATTTGACCTCGGGAGATCAAGTCCGCTGGATTGTCGTTGGTGGGCACATGTCGCCATTCATCGACATTGGTTTTCCTTTGAATTTCAGATACCCTGTTCGCGACGAACGTCTTAAGGGTATGTGGGGAAGATTTTATCCACTGAAGCACGATGGAAGAGTCCGTCCAGTAAATGGTTCGGGAAATCCGAGTTGCTAATGACTCTTTAATTACGGCCATTAACGAGGTAAGGAGTAACGCTCCGCTTAATTCTAGCCTTGGTATGGTCAGGGTTTTGAGTGGTGCTACCTTGGATCGCGCTGTTAGCAATACGATCTGAATGATTCCGTCAGCATTGATCGTGCGAACATACACACAGGCTCCGTACGCCTTTTCGCTGGTGTCGCAAAAACCGTGAAGTTCAATGTGAACGGCGGTTCGAATAATGGCTTTACGGGGAAACCGGATGTTATTCAACAATGTTAATTGTAAATAATATCGTTTCCACTCTGAGTGTAGATCGGATGGCAGTGACTCGTCCCAATCCATCTTTAATGCCCAGACTCGTTGGAGTAGAATCTTCGCTCGGACGATCACTGGCGCGAGTAATCCAAGGGGATCATATATTCGGGCTATCATCGAACTGATTGAACGCTTGGTGACCTTTGATATGTTGGTTTCGGCGTCTACAGAGTAGAGGATTACGTCGTCGTGTGAATCCCAAAATACCCCCAAAGTTTTCAGGGTTGTAGACTCCCCCAGCTGCAGTCTTCTGTTTTTTTCGCTTTAGGATATCCCACGGAGTATATCTGGGTCGTTGGAGGCCCACTCTCTAATATTTAACCCTGCGGATAGTAACAGTGCGGTTAGCTCTCTTCGGATTGATACTACTTCTTCCTTCGTATCAGCCCCGGTGAGAGCGTCGTCGACGTAGAAATCACGTTTTAGAATCGATGATGCGCGTGGGAATCGATGCCCTTCGTCGTCGGCTAATTGTTTTAGGCATCGTAGTGCCAGGTATGGTGCTGCCGATAACCCGAAGGTCACGGTGTTGAGTCGATAGGTTTCGATGTCGCCCTCGGAATTGCTCCACAGAATATATTGATATTTCCGATCTTCAGGTCTCACTAGGATTTGACGATACATCTTTTCAATATCACCCGTCAGGACGTACTGGTGAGAGCGAAATCTCAATAAGATGCTAACCAGATCCTCCTGTAGCTTTGGACCGGTGTGAAGAGTATCGTTCAATGAGACGCCGGTAGTGCTGGGTGCTGAACCGTCGAACACAACTCGGAGCTTGGTGGTGTTGCTTGATTCCTTGATTACGCCGTGGTGTGGTAAATAGTATCCGTTAGCTGGGGAAGAAGTGGATATAACCTTACTCATGTGACCCAAGTCCAGATATTCCTCTATTACCGCACGATACGCCGTTTCAAAAGATTTGTCGCGTTGGAATCGCCGATGAAGTGAATTAAGTCTCTTCATCGCTACGGCCTTCGATGTTCCCAATGACGGAAGCCTGTCGTTGAATGGTAGGGCCACGATATATCGCCCTTCTTTGGTGCGGCGTACATGATCTCGGAAATGCTCCTCACAGGCTCTTTCGGATTCTGATAGATGCACAGTGGAGGGTCCTTCATCGAGTTCCCAGAAACGCGCTAGATCCACTTGCAAATCCGTAGTGTTTACATGAAGCGACTGTGTAGCCGCTTGTGTGTTAGGGCTCCCCCCGATGACCCAGCCGAATCGTGTCTTTTGTAAACATAACTCAGTGTCGTTTGTCGTATTTAGTCTGATTTGCCCGATGCATAACGATGCTAACGTTGGTCCAGCGCTTAATAATACTTCGATCGGGCTTGACTTGTGGAATTCTGGATCAGCTAGTTGCACGTTCTTAGGTATGTGGATCAGGGATCGATCGATAGATTGGTCTGGAACCGCGGGCGATATTGTGGGTATGACTAAAAAGGTCACTGTCCGTCGGTAGGTGCCGTCTACAGAAGTAAAGGTAGCCGTGATTTGGCGCTTAGCAATGGTATTTAAATTGTCTAGCGCTCCGATCGGTACTGAACATTTCCTTTGTTTGATGGCAAGTGAGCGAGCGAGCTTTTCTGTCATGAAATTAGTACTGGATCCGGTGTCCAGCAACGCTCTAGCTCGGACAGGCTGCGCCCGGTTATTTAAAAGGTTGATTTTAGCAGTGACTATCAGATCATGCGTGACTGAGGCTTGGGGGGAGGTATCTGAATCCTCGTTTGCTTCTTCGATCCTCTCATTCACTAGTCACTTACCTCTTGGCTTCGATTCTTTGGAGGATCTGTTCGATTCGACAGAGTTGGGTCGCGTTGTGCGTGGCTGGTGATGGAGAGTAGGTTGTCGCTTCGCTTTGGAAGTACGTCTCGATCGGGGAGTACGACGACGTATAGGTGATCCGCCGGGAGATCGGCTTTTGTCGGACCGGCTATTCGATGAATGACTGCTCGACGACCGACCGCTTGATGATCTTCCGCTTGATGATCGATCACTGGATGACCTACTACCGGGTGATCGCATGTTCACTACCCCTTCCCTTACCTGAATGTCGTCTCGATGGAGAAGAGTGTGATGGCGTTGTTGACAAATGCGGCATGATCCAGCGGAGCATTGTTTGATGGTGTGTCCTGTGCCTAGGCAATTGGTGCATAACGATGCCTCCTTAACTAGTTCAATACGTGTCTTGGCCGTCCTTGCTTGGAAGAGCTGACAATTCTTTAATTCATGAGGTCCGTGGCAGAGATGACAGGTCCGTGTCCTCTTTGAGGTGGTGAAAGTTTGTCCTCGTGATGAGCGGCGTTGACGGCTAGGACGGTGATGAGTCGACTCCTTTGTTTCCGGTGATCTCGGAAGGGGCTGATCGCCGTTGGTCCGTGCCGCCAGAAAATCCATCAGATGCGTATACGAGGGCACCCTTTTATCGGGCAAAGTGTGATGCCATAAGTTTATAGTGGATGAGGGTAACTTCGAGGTGAGTAGATCGACCAAAACAACATTCGAAGTGATTGGTTCTTCTAGTTTCTCTAATGCGGCCAAGTTCAGTTTTACCGTCTCCAGAAAATCATCTATGGCTTCAGGTGTTTCCCTTGATATCTTAGGATAATCAAGTATCAGATGCCAATGCCGCATACATATTCGACGGTGATAATCAAATTTGGTCCTTAATATTTTAAGTGCAATTGCATAATTGGACTCGGTTATATCTAATGAACTTATACATCTCGCAGCCTTACCGGTCACGTACGATCGTAGGTGGTGGTATTTCTGTACTTGCGTCAGGTTCTTATTTTGATCGATGGCGGACACAAACGTATCGTAAAAGGACTTCCAATTTTCGATAGTGCCGTCGAAGATGGGCAATTGGATGTCTGGCAGTTTAACGGCGGTCTGTTCTGAACTGGTTTCTAATTTGTAATTTGATGGCGCCAGACCGGTGGATAATTGTTTTTTATCCGCGAGGATTTGGAGTCGCGTGCCTAGCTCAGTGTAATCCTTCCAGGCCTGCTCTTCCTGCGCGATGTCTTCGTCGTCCAGTTCGTCTAACTCGTGCTGGCAGGACTGAAATCGTTGCCAAGCATCTTGAAGCTGGGATTGCAATAAGCTCACACACGTAATGCGTGATGCGGTGGATTGCTCAGAGTCATCAATGCTCGTCCGTAGATGCTTGAGGGCAACTTCGAATTGTTTGTCGCGCTTTTTTCTTATATTGTTGCCTTTTGCCATGGTCGGCATGATTATTGACGTAGTTAGAATTAAAACTTACGTTATTGATTTCTGGCGTCCAAGCGTGTTGTAGAATGGCGGTGGGATCACGTGGCACTGTATGTTCACTGTTCGGATCACTTTTTACTGGCACGTGAATCCGGCTCGAAGGACCATGTATTTTCGTCCAGTCGCGGGGAGACGCGTTCGCTTTGAGACGAGTCAACGGGAGTCGTAAATTCCCGTTACGATATTAATCGACACCGCGAGCAGGGCGATCCCCTGATTTCTGTTACGATAATAGGGGTGGTTGTGTTCGAATAACTGTAGTCTACAGTTATCTAATATATATTTTATTTCTCACCTTTAACAACACGTGGAACGTACACAGATTATTTCTAAGTCTTACCCGAGGGTTTAGGTATTAGCGCGTTAGAGTCCAAGATACTGACTCTTCGATAGAACGAATAATTAATCACTAGAAAGTGCGAGTTCGATTTTGTACAGTGTACCTGAGGAGGTTGCTTATCCGAATGCGACTGTTCCGACTGATTCTTCGTAATAATCTGACGATATTAGGCCGATTCTTTATATTTCGGATAAACAACCCCCACTACCTTAGGATCAGGTCACTGTACTCACCGTTGATCACGTAGGTCGATTTCTTTATGAAAATAAACAAACCGCAATCGACCTTTCTGAAACTCGCGGTCAGGCGGCAACCATACGCTCGTCGATACATTGTATGTTTTTGTCGAGAAGGTGAGACTATGGGTATACGACGCTGGCGGACCGCGGGCGACGGTTAAAAACACGACCCATAATAAACCTCGCGACCCAAAGCATCCTACGTGACAAAACGAACGTTTCCGTAATAAACAAAAAGGATGGGTCCTTGAGATTATTGAAGGCGACACGCGATAATGTGCGGACATCTGGTTGCCAGCCTGCCCGCGGTAGGTGGTCCGGTGGAGGAGAGTGTTACTCGACGTAACATAAAGGATAAATTGAAGACTTTCTGTGAGAAATTCTAGTAAGTATGGTTTATGATCAGGGGAGGCCATCTATAGAAGATATCGTGAAACTTAAAAAAAGGAAAAAATTCACGCGAGCGGCTATTCAAAACGAAACTTGAACAGGTTTATTTATCACGATCAAAAAGTCTACGTTGTACAGACGTATGTTTACAAGTGTGCGAATGCGTAATGAACATCTTACATTCTAAGATTTATGCACATTCTACATCTTTTATACAGAGTTCTGTATAACCATTCGTCGATAGTTTTTGCCAACTTGCTGATAGAAAGTTGCCTATTACAATGCAATGAATAAAATTATCGTACGCTTCTTAATATACATACATTGAACTGTTAGACTAATAGGAAGTCGTACATACTGTACACGCCTGCTTCTTTCATTTACGCAACCATATTCCTCTTTTCTCTTATTTCTTCTTTCATTGACAAACCAGGAAGTCGATCATAATAATACAACTATTATACGTAACAACCATCGTTAACCGAACATTATTCTTCGTGGTTTAAATTTGCGATTAAGTACAGATTTAAATATATTCATTCGTTCGTTATGCAAACTAATATAATTAAGTAACAAAATGGATTTATCATAAATTTCTCTCGTATTCCTAGAGTAAGTTCAATACTTCGTTTCGAAACGATTAATATGTAAAATTGCGTAATAATTATTGATTGTTAGAATTATCCGATTATATCTCGTATTTAATCGTGAATTTCCCTACTTTATAAAATGAAATGTAACAGTGTATTAAATCTAGTTGGAAAAGAAATCGCAGAGTCAAAAATATCGGCAAGCCGAACGTCGAATTACTTCGTTTGCTTTTATTAGTAGATTGGAGATTACTTAGGGCAAATACTGGCATGTGCTGTGTTGTCGTCCCTTGATGTGACCATCATGCTTTCCTTGGAATTTGTTTCGCCATGCTGATGCCATTTTTCCTAATCATTAGTTGGTTGAGATATTCTTTATCCCATCTGCTTCACCATTGCCATGTCAGTGGTCGTATTTTTTTCCATGCGGACAAAACTCGTTTCAATTGCTATTAGATTAGTGGATAATTCTTCGTACGCGAATGATGTGTTTTCTACCATCAAAATTCTGAACAATGCTTATTTGAGTACTTACGAGGTAAGTTAGTAGGAAAGTTATTTGGAAAGATATTTCACAAAATATAATTATTGTGATATATGTAATTTTGTGCGCTACACTGGATTAGCCGCGCAGTAGTGACACACATATATGAGTATGAGTGTTTGAGAATATATGCGTACGCAGCGTCTCGTAGAACAAAAGAATAGTGAAAAAGATGGTGAGTCAGAAAGAGTGCTGAAACATGAGCAAGGTGTATCTACGAATATCTTGTAAATAACATATTAAATAAGTATGAAACTATTTTAATATCATTTCTACGTGTAATGTGAATGTTACTATACGTTTATTTCGGTGACTAAGATACACAATTCCCAACAATAATAAGATTATTAAACCATTATAAAAGTAATATAGATACATGATTTATTATAAATAATTATTTACAATGTGATGATTTGTCCTTGTTGAAGTGTTTACTTCTAGAAAAACTCGACATCTTTTTCTTTTGTATATCCGTGACCGGAACACCGCTGTTACGATGAAAACAGAACTTAGTGAAGCAAAAAAGTTAACGAAAAGGAGAAGTCCATATTATTGTGTCCTTGAATATGAATATTGTTTTTGGGCCACAAGGTCTAGAAACAAAAGAGCTATAAGCAGACTTCTATTGATGTTTCTTGTAACTTTCAGCTAGAGTTAACACCAAGGTTAGTTTTTTGGTAATGTCCTTCGCTGTCAATGTATCAACCTGCTCCCTATTATATTCTATTGTAATGTAACACTGCTAGAATGAGGATCTGGATCAGCATATACTATACCTATGTTTATACTTACTTCAATATATATTTCTATTAGAAATTTATCCACGCGTTCCTCTATCAGATAACCTCAACAGTCCAAAGGCACTTTTTCGGATGACAATATTATGATATCTACGTTAAAGAGAAGATTTCATTACATTATTAGTCAGCCCTAATTATTTCATAACTAATAATTCTCTAAATTTTCTGATATTTGTATCCTTCTTTGTTGTAATCTTGTAAACTATTAAAAAGTTTATAACTGTAACTCCGAGAAGAAATTGAATGCCAAATTTCCGGTATCGTTGGAGTCCTTTTCTAATTGTAATGGCATAAGAAACAATTTGAACAGAATAATGTATACCACACTATCCTTTATTGTATGCAAGAACAGCTAGTGGTTTCAATTTTCCAGATGACTGTTGGCTTGTAGAAGCAGCGTGAATGTTACGAATATTTCTTGTACTTGGTACCACGATTGAAGTGTACTTTGTTGATAAATCTCACGAATTTTTCCATTTGAGTACGACAATATCATTTTTTAATACATATATTCACTTATAAATTAATATATATATATATATATATTAAATTCTAAAAAAAAGCAATAACTTCTTTGGATAATATCTCTCCTGTTTTTTAAATAAATTGGTGGATAGTGTACGTCACAGATTCATAGAAGTAATAAAAATTATGGGAAAATTGACTAAATATTAAATGAAAGGATAACAAAATTAACATTGAATTTACATTGTTTCACAGCCAAAAATACAATTTTAAGAGAAAATTTAATTTTTTCCAGAGTTCGAAAGAAAACAATTTTTGTTTGTTATATCTTCAGTTTCAGACGAAAATTATACTATCATTTCTCATAGAATCTTCATTTAATTCACTAGAATAATATATAAATATTCAATTTTACTAATTTTACTGTGCATACAAAATTCTACACTGTGAAAGTCAAATCTATGATATTCTAAAACTGTATTGCGACGCTTGACATAATTCATATTTAAAATGCTAATATCTTTTATACGATATTGTATTTTCTTTCTTTTCCTGTCCTGGAAACTAAATCGCAAAACAGGATAGATCGGTAGCCTACTTTTAGTTCCTGTGGTTCTTCGGGAACGTCCGTGTTCGGCAGGCGGGGGGACGGGAACGTGCCACGAAATGATTTTTACGCAGTGATTGCGTACAGATACCGCCCATAGGCTCGAAGCATAGCCAATCACTGAACGATACTAATCCGTCGTCGTCATTGTATAAGCGGTCGCCGTAAAGTTCGGTAACGTTCTCTCGTCATTCGTATACGGGACGCGGTAGAGTACGCGTTGTACGAGAATTTCTTGAAAGTTTTAATTTTTCTATCTAGAAAATTAACTTATTAAGTTTCTATAAGAAGAGATTGATTTAACGTGGATAGATATTTTATACATAAACGTTTATAAAATGAAAAGATATTCGTACGCGTATTAGCTTTGCGCAAATAATTATAACCTAAAAATTGGTTCAATAATAGATAGAGTAATGCAGTAACCAGATAGAAAGTTATTCTACATATAAAGGTAAGTCACAAAAACAATTATATTTAATCTTCTTATTTTTGATCGCTTTTTATTTTTATTACATTTTGGGTTTCTATATACATAAGATGTAGAAAACCTGTAGAAATCTTGTCTTATTGAACTACATAACTTTTATATTTCCTCCGGTAACAATTTCGTCCCAATGTTCATAACTATATTCCGAGCTATGGAAAATAAGCAGTCGCTAGTTCTTTGCGCTAGTCGTTCGATTTTTGTCAAGTCGACTCAAAGTTAGACTGTTCGCTCATGCTAATACAGTGCCAAACAGGAATATTGGCACAGCACGGATCTTCGTACAAAATTTTTTGTAAATCTGTAAAGGAAGTAATTCCCTATTTAATCTTTTTGTAAAATATAGCTGTCAACTTTGAAATTTAAGTATACTATGAATCATGAAGTTTAAAAATGGTTATAATAAAGAAAAAACATAAAATACACATAACGCTTCTGTACAATGAATTTTGAAAAACATTGATTAATGATCCGTTGATCTCATAAAGTGGAAAATCATTCAGCAGAGTTTTCTTATAACAATATCTTTTTTTAATTTTCGTCTCGTTCACCATTATCACAATCAGATAAATTTTGCTCGTTAGATAAATATTCGAATTCACTAGCAGAAAAAAGGCAATTTCCTGAAAATACATGTATTTTCGTCTTTTTTGCTTAATGTTTCAAATAAGCAGCGTACAATTATTTTTTATATAACAAATGTTAATGTTTAGACCTGTCGGGATCTTGAAATGATTCTCTTTGTTTGTGCTTATGCTCGGAATAATTGTGCTTAGTAATTTCGTGGTCAATACCCTAATCTATTATATATATATGAAAGTAGAGAGTTAATTGATTTTTCAATTAAAATTTTTAACAACAAATTATTTTTGGAGCTACGTAACTCCTTTTCAGGGAAAGTAGGATTTACACTAATTAGCTTCTGAATCCTCCATGGATATATATAATAGAAATAAATGAAATTTATTACTAAATAAATAATATACAATTTTCGGGTGATATTTTCTTCTCACGTTTTAATTATATTTTCAATTATTTTGATTTTTCTAAGTGCACTTTTACGCATCCTTGTATATGCAATCCTTCCCTTATTCCCATTTCTGTTAATATTAGTTGTTTTTCGAAGCTTTTAATTCATTCGCTTTATTAGCTATCATTTTGTACCAAATTCAAGAATTTTTGTTGCCAGAAATTTAAGGTAGATGCATTTTATGATATTCAAGTAAGCTTATTCTTGAATAAGACAAAACTTCGTAAATTCTTTACTATGGTGCTATAGTAAGTCCGTTATATTATTATCATCATTATTATTAACAAATTCCATTTATTCGTTATCTTCCCTAATCATTATTTACTGTTACGATCCGGTCTTGACCTTCGGTATTCGTATCCGCTACTTATTATTCTCGATTTCGTGTCTTAACTTTCTTAAATTGATGCCTATATCAAAGCGGTGCTGTTATTAGAAATAGTCGTTAAACTATTTCAATTAGTTTGACTCTCGTTATTTTCTAAACAAGGCGAACAACTGAATGGAGGAGATTCAAGATTTGTCGCGCCTTTCCAAAGGGCAATACTATTTTAAATTTTCAAACTGTTGTATTATAAATATTCTAATCAATAACCGACTGTAGGAGTAGCGTTAACTAGCGTAGTAATGCGACTGGTAAATAAAATCCACGTTTCGGCTTATCTACTATGGGCAGAAGTACTAGTGCGGGAAGGGTTAAAGTTTTCTAAGAATAAATAAATAATTTCAATGTCTCGTAACCGGTAATTTAATCGATTTTATTTAGTCATATATTTATTAACAAAATTCCTAGCCCTAGATCGCGTTCGGGTATAGATGAATTTGATGGAGAAGTAGTTATTCCTAATTTTTTTCCAATTCTTTCTTTTTCTCTTCTAATTTCGCCAATCGTTATATCAACGTTTTGCACGATTCCTGCTGTTATAGCCTCTACCTCTACGATACGTTTAAATAAATTAATTGGTGGATATTATGCGGTGAGACGCTTGTACAGTGTATAAGTCGCAAAGCAAGGTCGCTGATAAATACTTGATAGATAACAGGTTGATAACTCTAGATAATTAAACTCTTTTCGGTTGCGCCCGTTTATTTATTAGTTGGAAAATTCAAATTCGTCTTTGTTCGACGTCGGTATTATTTATTATTACATTACGTGTTGTACTATGTAATATACTGATTAAAATGTCCAAATATAACTACTCGATGGTTAATAACTCTTGTCCATTAATAAAACTTCGATCATTTGTTAAATATCGACTGTTGGATTAATCGTATAACTTGTTGACTTACAATTAAGAACTGTTCAGTTTTAGTTCTGGATGCTAAGCTCTTCTGCTCTAAGTAGCTACGCTTATTTATGCTAAAACTACGATGAGATAGAGATTGCCACACGGTGACTTATTGCCCGAACACGAGAACTATTCCTTAGGACGTTGTCTTTGTTTCTGCTGATGTCCTTCGAAAAGTATTAGGGCATCTTCTCTCCACTGATGTACTTTTCGTGGAAATGTTGTTGAAATTATTTCAGGAAGTTCTAGCTGTTGAATTTCTTTCGCAGTTTCGCTTTCTACATAATCGTACTCACGTAACATTCGTTCGTGTGTCGTACCTTTACTTGTAGAAGTATTGACTTGTGTTTATAACGTATTAAGGTTGGCTTTGCATTGGTTAAAGTTGTGAGTCGCCTTTGGAGCCGTTTCTGATATTTTCTCTAGTGTTGAAATATCTATTTCTTCGAGACTCTATGAATTACTCTTAATTTTGATTTCGTAAGAAATATTTTTGTGTTATCCTGCTATTTTCATAATATTACGGTCGCATGTGATTATACATCCAGTTTTGCTGCTAATTAAACTCGGTTGTCAGATCTCTAAGATTTTATGTGTTATACACGAGACGATTTCTCCAGGGGTTAAACAACTGTTCTTTAATTAAGTTGAAGGTGGTTGATATATGGTGGACTTTAAACGTGTTGTTTTTATATAACAAGAAGACACGTTGATGTTTGATATTATCAAATGTATTTGAAATTATTCTAAGTATAGAATACAGAGTTAATTGTTGTTCGCTTAATGTCACTCGATATACTCGCTATAAGAATGCTCGATACTCGTATACTAAGTAATGTTTACGTTTGCTCGATACTCACTTTCTGGAGAGTATGATCGTCTATTTCTAATGACGTGTGAAAACTATAAATAATGGTTAGTTAGAGATGCACGCAAATATAACTTCTAAATGTGCGAATTAAAACTTTTAATAGAAACTAAATTTTCAAAGAATTTTCTTAATTTGACCTTCCTTAAAACCCTTTCGCTTCGGGTTTCGCTTATAAGCGGCGCCCGCAAGGTACCATGTGTTGACCTGTGGGTACGAGCGCTACATATAGGCGGCGACCACGCGACGAGTCCTGGGTTCGGCACCCCTACACTAGTGCCATCTGTAGGCAATAATACTTTTTTTCGTTATTGACTGAACATTTTCTGTTGATTTCAATGGTATATTGGATTAATCACTTCTTAAAAGTTACTCAGTATTGAAAGAACATCAACACGTCTTACGCAATATATTTCAAACGTCAATATATTTCATATTCGGTTCTTATAAGAATTATTGTTATTTAAGACTTAGGAAAACGTATATACAGCAACCACGCACACTGTGTGCATTTCTAGCGTTCAATGACAGTACTTCGGCGGACTGGACTGCAGAAGCGAAAAGCGGAAAGTTTGAATTCGATTTCGGTTGACGATTGCACGTAACGGCCATATTATTTTGTTCGGAGTTTGTTTATTATTAAATTTCGTAATGGTGTTAATACTCCAAGGCAAAACAACAACATGAGTCATCCCTGATTCAAATCGTCCTATAACTCATGTACCGCTACAGATATATTCTTTTCATTTATTTCTTTAATTTGTACTTTACAATTTCTCTGTTCGGTGACTTTCTAACTTTATTGCTAATTAACATAGCCAATGCAATACTTAAGCCCAGTATTTAAGTTTCTAAGTCCTTATTTTGCGTTTTACTTTCATTTATAATATTTTATGAGTAAACTATTAGAAATATTTCATACATCACACAGGACGATTTTAAGTGCGACTCTCTGTATAAATCATTCTGTATGGTTATGTAATTATTTCATTCTAACGGGTTGTAATTAATTGTAAATGATTCTCATATGTAAAAGCACGATCACTGAAACAGCAGATTACGTTTAGGGGTTGCGTTGTATTTACAAGAGATACCCTACCTTTTTCCATTGTTCATTTGTATTTTCTACACTACATTTGATACAGAACATACTTAATATATAACTTATATGTATATATATATATATATATATATATATATATATATAAGATTTACATGTTTATATTTTCTAAATTTTATATTTCCTAAGTTATGCATGTCATGCAAAGCAAATGGAAAATCGCTGTAATAAATTATGAAAGTTATAGAAGAAAATCTAAAGTTATAGAAGGAATCTTATTATATTTTTTATTAATTAATGTTGAGGAAAAATTTCATTCTTTTATTTCTTGCTAAATTTTGAAAGTAAGTTAGTTCCCCTTCAATGGAATTTTTAAATAATAATAAAATTGACAGAATTCTGCTATTATAGTAAACAATTAATTACACCGTCATAGAAGTTACAAAATTTGTTAGTTGAAATGGAAATATAGCAACATAGTTGCTTTGAAGTGCAACAAAATATAAAACAAAGAAGAGCAGAGAGCAATCGCATTGGAAAAAAAGGATTTGCTAAAATAGTAGGTCTTGCGATAAACCATACAATGTATTTTACAGCGATATGAGCATTTGCAACATGCAACACTGCAACGTTAGGTATCATTCACATCTCAACGTGAAGAAAAATATATAGAATTCATAAAGATACGTGTACAGTATACAATGTAGAAAACATTAAAGAAAAGTTGTATTTAGCGATGAAAAAGAATCCGACTCCAATGCAATCCGTCCAAATGAACGAAATTGTAGAATATCCAGAAAGTTTCTAGCCAACAATATATTATCTACTATATTGTAATTTGTCGTATATCAACATACGTTGACGATATCTATAGCAAGTCTAAAGATATAATTATTGGTCATCATATCGTCGAAAAGACTATGCAGATTGGACAATGACACAGCAACGTTTCGAACTTGTGATATCTATTTATGTGATAGGGAATTTGAATAATTTGGCAGACTCGTAAATAATTATTAGCAAAAAATATAAGAAAAAAATTTGCGGCTTGAAGTTTGACACAGTAACGCGAAAAAGATGAAGAACGTGATTCGCTTAAAATGTACAAAATTATATATAGATACATATACAAAAAGAAGAAAACTATAACGATTTCAATCTTTCGCACTCGAATTACATGACCGCGTTAATAGTACGCAGTTTTGTAATAACTTTACTCAAGGAAATGGACCAAATTATTTTTGTCACATATGCAATGCAGCACATCAATTTTCTAATCATGAAAACGAGATTTTCATTATTTCACAAACGAATACATTTGTATACTTCGAATGTAAAATCATGCTTTATCTATAAGGAAACTATATCCAGAATTTCAACATGTTGCTTTTAATACAAGGATTGTGCAATATAATATAGCAACAATAATATAAAATAATATCAAATTTCAACTTGGATAAACGAACAAATAAAACATTTGCTTATGTAATACTTACAAACAAAACTATACGCGGTGAGATCGCAATCGATAAAAAGGTTGTAAGATGCAAAAGCTTCTTGAAGAAAATCAATGAACACCTCAAAAATATTTGAACATCGAAAATCTTATGAACAACCTACTTTTCGATAAATATGCGGTATTTACTACAAAAATTTGAATTTTCTTGTACAGAAAAATGGAATTCGCGTAATTTGACCTCCAGTTGCTGAATAGGAGCACAAAGTTTCACTGCTTTGGCTGCAGGCAACGCGCTCCGTAATTTCCTCTTTTATGTCGTTGTAGTCATCCTTATACGAGTTGCAATACTCTTGGTACCATTGAAAACTGGCTATAGTCACGATGTAGGTGAGAATACAATCAATACAATGTATGGGTGCAGTAGTACATTCCAATCGAACAAATGTATTGTCAACAATTACGTTTCTCATCAAAACACAGGTGTCGAGCTTACCTAAAATTTTCAAACCAGCGTCACTGCACTCAAGACTATCGATAAATAACATGCAAAGAAAAACATGAAGACACCTAAAGTCAAAAAGGTTTCAAGTGAAAACATATTTAGTGCTTGCACACGAGACTAAAATCAATCGTCGCTGTGTGAAAATTGCTACTGCTTATGAATGCATTTTCGACTTGGATTTGAAAATCCTGTAAGATGTTCTTGTTCGCATTTGAGTCTATTGTGACAACCGTCTCATATGATTTGCCCTAAAATGTATAAAGTTTATTGTTCTCGATAATGTATTCCTGAAATGGAACTCCTGCCAAATTTTTAACTCAGATCATTTTGTGAAATTACTTAATCATATGCCGCATTGCACCGCTGTAATAAATTCGGATATCAAAAATTTGATCTATATGAACGTCTGCTGAAGTCAATGTATAATTTTATTACCATCATATAATATTACTCCATATCATGAAATATATACATGTTGTAATAGGAATACTATCGAGATGATGATGTTTAAAGGTTAATAAATCAGAATCGTTGTCTCTCGAATCTCTTGAAATGAGCGAGTGGCAAATGACGATACGTATTGGCAAGGTTGCTCGATGAAGATCAATTACGTACTGTGTCCGCGGATTCCAAGAAATGAGCCCCTAATTAGGTAGAAAAAGATAAAAAGATAGAAAAGATGCAATAGATAGAACACAAAGAGCTGATTAATGTAAGGGTGGAAAGCTAAAACCCCAAATAAGGAACAAAAAGGAACAAGCTGCTCATGACGCTATCGTTCCTGGTCTTCCGTGTTCGGTCACAATTGCCCATATCGCTCTTGTAATATGTTGTAACAGGTTGTAGTATATTTGAGCATATTGTATTATATTTTGATGCATACTACCTCTTCGATCACTTGTTTTCACCATTAAGACAGAAGAATAGAGTACTGATTGAGGATGCTTATTGTGACCTCAACTTAAGAAAGGAGACACTTCTTTTGATGTATATTCGAAACGGGAACATGTATCAACCTCGATGATGACCTTCGTTGTTAGATTGACTTTTAGATTTAAAAATTTGTATTTCAAAATGTGGTAAGAAGAGGATATAACAAATTGTTTGTAATACTGAAAATTACTTTTATTTTTACTGAAGTTACTGAAATTGATACTAAGATTAGTGAAATTATTATTTTTCTAAAAATATCCAAACCTTGAACTTTTTTTCCTGCGGAAATCCTCATGGACAGTGTGGGGGTAGTGTCGGACTTAGCGACTAAAACCCCACGGTGGCCTACTTGACGCCTAACTGAGTTGCACCCGGACTTCTTTCGAAATTCAAGCCTTGAACTGCTTCGCATATTCATCGGATCTGAGTATTGGATACAGAAAATATCCGGGTAAATTTAGTCAAAAATGTTTCCGCAGAAGGAAGTCAATTTCAAACAGTAAGTTAACTTGAGAGAATTAAATTATAAAGTTCTGGGAGAATAACATAATTTTGCATGAAAATAATAAAAAAAATGAGTACGTCGAAACATTTTACAAAAGAAATAAAGCATGAAATGTTATAAAAAGTGAATCGTTTATTCGTTTTACAACATATTTTACATAACATGCTCTATCAGTTTGTTACCTCAAATTTGTCTTTTATTTCAATTTTCTTACATAATTTTCATAATATATTCATGGAGTAATGTTGAATATATAGTACAATGCTATAGACCTACTGCGAAGAAACATCTTAAAAACAGCAACAGTAGTAGAGAAGTGTTCTTCAAGCCTAAATCCAAATATGATACAGTGCTGAGAAACTAAAATTAATATATCTTAACAAGTAAAATGTATCTTCATAATCTATGTTCTACTAGCGATTTTCCACATGTTCAACGAGATATGCAGTACAGAGGACGTATAAATTTGGTTTTTCATTTATGTTGAGACACAAATCAGAATATTGAGTATGTTATTTTCCCTTGGATTGTAAAATCATAAATTGCAAAAGTGGCACGGCTCATTTTATTATCGTAACATCTGTTCAAAATTTAGCAACGTATATTGCGACCTGAGGATTACGATAGTGAATATGCAACAATCGAATGCCCCAACGAGAAAGGCCCGGACATTATATTTATTCTTATCGTAGATTCGATAATAAAATATAGGATTTGTCGATCGTATACAGAGCTCTATCGTTCTAGATTATAGTCTCTACCTCTACGATTCCTTCTTGCTTTTGACATTTCTTTTATATGTATTGTCGATCGCACTTGGGAAATATCGTACTATGTGATATACTGATTAAACTGTCCAAATATAACTACTTGATAGTTAATAACCATTGTCAGTACGTTCTTTATGACCATAGGCCGCTACATTAGATCTTCTTCTGCTGTGAGTTGTGTCGTGTTGGTTTGGTCAAGTAAATAATAGTCTACATAGGTCTGATCCATATATCTACCCTTCCAGTTACTTTACTCTGAATTGAAAATTAATTCATTAGGAGAAAACTTCGTTCCTTCGTGTACAGGAGTGTTCTAGGATATCTAGACTAATTTCTATCACCCATTCTAATTCCAATACGTGGTGCGGTCTTTCAATCGATCCATTGCTCTGAGGGTGATATACTGTTGTAGTGTACTATTTTATTGGAATTCTGTTTGCTACCTTCTTCATTAACGACCATGTAAAATTCGTTCCTTGATTTGTTAAAATCGCCCTCTGGATGCCGAAACAACTAATAAATCGTTTTTAGAACGTGTCTGCCACTTCGGCTGCAGAGATTCCTTCTATAGTGGGGTGGTAGGAAGTGTAGGGTACGTCGCAGGCCATGTGGCCAACACATACGCTTAGACCCTGCAACTTTCTTCATGGCCATGAGCAGCTACAGTAGGAATTCCAAGGGAGCACTTGGTCAATAGATCCTATGTGTATATCAGTATATTTCCTTTTTGTGTTCTGGAGAATGTAACTTAGACGTCCAATGATAACTTCCTCCCCTTTGTCATCTTTCAATATCCCTACTACGCACATGTTCGCAACCGTTTGCTATCGTGATTATATACACCTTCGTGATTATTTGACGGAAGGACCAAAGGGATATCGATGGGCCATTAGGCTTATTGAAGCTTTCCGACACTTTCGGCCTGTCGGCATCTACGTTTTATCGCGACACTGTATGTGTTTCGTCGGTCTTTCGTAAACAGTGTTCGATGCTATACTATGTACCGAAGAAACCATTGAAGAGAAAATTGTTCTTTGCGGCCTAGTGCCGCTACAGATCTTTGAAAAAGCATACACGCTCGGAAGATAAACGAAGCTCATACATTTTTATTATAAGTTACAAATTTCTCGTCTCGTAACTTAACAGGTTGATCGTTGGAAAATTAACGGATCCACTCAAAATGTGTGTTACTTATCACAGAGTCGATATTCTACGACAATTAATATTACATACAATCTAAGAAAAACGAACTCTGCATACTTCTTACGTATTTGTAACTTAATAATTGGGCTTATCGTAATGTAATAGAGTATGTATATCTATATGTATGCATATAGATAGATATACAAGATAAATGTGCATGTACTTCATCCATTCTTGTAACAAAAAAGTCTTTGATATATTAAGGTAAGCACATACATAATTGTTTGTGTAAAAAATCGAAAATACGCTATTGTTGCCTTATTACTTTTCATGAAAAGGATTCTTGTTTCTCGTTAATCCTGAATTTTCCAATTCAAGTAGTAAGTAGTAGGTCAAGTAGTAATCGAAGAAAATGTGATACCGTATTAATTAGACTTTTAAAGGATCTAGACAAGATAAACACAACTTGCAGTAAAGAATGATGTAATCTAAGCCAAGTGAACAATCTCCAAGTAAGGAAATTGTGCGATGTCAACGTAATGTAACATAACGTAATGTGCACAGACAGCAGAGACAGTCATGTCACGAGTCAACAGAAATCATGACTCGCGAATAATGCTAGCCACAACTCTAGGTGAATGGAACTAAAAGCAAAGAACTTAAGGGAAACGAATATCCAGGAAATCGGCAATGGGATACGTTTGTCGAAATACGTTTACTGTCGCACTACGTTGTGGTCGAGTACCTTAACTTATATACAAAGGATTCAAGGGATTGGCAGCCATGTTTTCCTACAATATTCCTGTACATGAAGAAATAAAGTTCTCTGCTCGTGAGTTATTTTGCGGACATTTGACAAGAAACTTGTTCCGATTGCATTGAAGGAGATTTTAAACTTTCTTGAATTAATAACATGAAAATTCGACACGTCACTGTATTTGAGCACATTTGAGTTACACATTCGTAGTTTATTGCAAGCGCTGCGACACACAAATAGCACTAATATCTGCCGCAGAAACTTGTTCCGATTGCATTGATGGAGATTTTAAACTTTCTTGAATTAATAAAGATGTGTTAGTATTAGGAAAATTAATAATAATAATAATAATAGATCCCCTAATCGAGTTACTGAACAACACTGCTGGTAAAGAAACTACAGTATAAAACAGTTAAAACTAAAATAAGTAAAAAAGTCCAAAAATCTTCAGAAAAATGACGCAAGAATTAAAGGAGAAAAACAGTGAGTATCATATTTACCAGCTCAAAACAGAAAAAAAATACAAAATGGTAATTAGTGGATTACACCCAAGGACAAACACAAAAAATAAATACGAGGAATTAGCAAAAATCGGATAGTAAGCAAGAACAATAAATAATATAACTAGATATAATATGAAACAGCCATTGCCACTGTTTCTAATAGAACTTGCACTCAAAGCTAATAACAAAGAAATTTTTGACATTATAAAAATCTTAAACACAATAGTAACAAATGTACAAGAAACCATTTAACAACAAACTGCCCATACACCGACAAGATAAACAAAGCAAAATGCTATAACTATAATAGAAACCATCCAGCGAGCTATAAATACTGCGAAGTCAGAAAACGATGGCAACGAAAACTGTTTCCATCGTTTCAAAACAGAACTTAAAGCAACTGTCTCTCACAACAAGTAATTGCAAAAACAGAAACAACATCGATTGTACAAAACGTACAGAGCATTAATCATAGAGTCATCATCACCTTTGTAGCCAAAGTTTATACACAAGTAGCTAATAAAATATCACCATTAAACAACCAAAGCAACAGAATAACGACCCTATAGAAATCAAGGAACTGTTCAAGCAATCCATCAAAAACACTGAAATGCTAACAAAAATGATAAGTGAACAAACGCAGTACTCAGGTAACAAACACAACAAATTACAGTCATGCTGCAACTACTTACAAACACGTTAAGTAAAAAATAGAAATGAATATGCCGAAAATAGCAGCTAGGAACTCCTATGGTCTACAACAACGGGCCCTCGAAATTAAAACATAACAATAATATTGACATATTACTTGTATCGTAAACTCATTTCGCACCAAAAAGATACATGAAAATACCATATTCGACCATCTCCAAGCAACCCTCAGGTAAAGCACACAAAGTGGACGGATAGGACATGCAGGGATGATGCCCATGGGCTCTTCGATGGCCGTATCACTCCTTCATGAGCTCAGATTCTGCTTTCTCCTTGTTTGACACTATCAGGGGCGAAACGTCAAGGTTTGCTGCAGACGGGAGGTCTGGGTGTGGTATTGATGTGGTATTCCATGCCGTGTCGAATGTTTTTTCGTTCGAAAACAGGCGGACGCGTTAAGTCCGGAAATCCGACGAGGAGGTGATGCTACATTGATTCGCCGATTATTATTTTTACCGACTTATATCGACGGTAGCCGAATATCCCGTTGCGGACAGATTGATAGTCGTGTCGATTACGTGTACGTTTCGTGAATCCACCAGCAACCCGTAGTAGCTCACAAAAGTGTTAACGTCTAGTACTTCAAATTGGCACTTGAATTCTCGTCAAAGAGACAGATTCAGGGACGCCGGGATGTTTCCGTTGACCGTGAAAACTTAATAGTCGTCTTTGTTCGCGGGCGCGCATAGTTTATTGCGCGGGTACACGCATAGGTCGGCGCCCGTGTCCACGTGGAGAGAAATCCTCGAACTCCTGCCTTTCACGAAAATAAGGCAGGATGTTTGGTTGCCGACGTACGCCGCGTTCACGCTCACGTTTCCCTGGTTCTGGTTACAGGGGGAATGGCACTTTCTTGCGTGATTTCCGAAAGTTCGTGGTAATAGCAGAGACCATTTTGCTGCCTCGTGTTTCGCAAATTCGGGGATTGTGATCGTGGTTGGCGACGACTGTCGAGGAGCAGCGCGCGAATTTGGACCATCGGCTTACCGAGTCCGGCTCCGTGGTTGGGGGACGGTTCGATTGCTCGCTGATCGTTGCTGTCTGTCCGGGCTCTTCTAGGCATATTTCGTGGATCCTGCCTGTCACCGTGGAGAAGGCATTCGGACTTGTTTCCCGTATGGCGGACAGGATCCGTTGCATATTCACTGGGAGGCTGTTCTTCTAAAGCGTCAGAACGAGGTCGTGCGAGATCGATGTGACGTTCAGTTCCTTCAAATCTCTGTAGAACTGGGACGGTGTCCTGTCTCCCATTGCTTGATCTTAAGCAACCTCTGCGCTCTTGTGCCGTCCAAATCAGCCAATCTTTTGATGAATTTGTGGCGGCACTCGACAGCAAATACCACTACTCGACACGTTTCCTTTGCAAACATGACTTGCTCGCAGTAGGAGGGGACGGCTATGTATTCTTGTTGCCCCCTCAGCATGGCTTCTACGATTACCTCGGGGGCACTATCACCCACAACTAACAAACTGCTAATACTTACACTTCAAGTTCATTTTTTAGCTTTTCGTATTGTTTCATCGCCGACAGATCAAGCACTGTGTCCTCGACTTGATCAAAATATTCATCCCCGAGATTCGCGACGAGAGCGGTAAATTTAGTTTTGTCACTCGTGATGTGTGCCGTCTCGAATTGTCCTTCCAACAAGAATAGTTACTTTATAATTACTGTTTATGTATTATAAGTATGTTATTTTTTAAATATTTTATAGTATTGTGTCTCTGCGGTCTGTGGCATTCGTTGCACGCCCTTCCTCGTTGTGGTTCGCCATTACGAACACTGGTGATTTACGGACACGATGTCTTTATGTGGCACGAGCACTTTCATCTCTTTCAGTTTACAGGACACCATCCAAGTTCTACAGGAACCTGAAGAAGCTGGTCGCCCCATCGATCTTGGACGTCGTCGTTCTGACGGTTTGAAACGATCGTCTCCCAGTTAATACGCAACGGGTTCTGGCCGCCATAAGGGAAACGAGAGCGAATGCCATAATGGGAGACAGGATCCGCGGAATAAGTCCAGAAACCGAACAGATAGCAGCGGCTAGCGGGCAAACGAACCACCCCGCACACCCACGTGGTACGACTGGATGAGCCGAATAGTTGCTCAAATTGGCGTGCTGCTATTCCCGAGACACGACGCAGCAAAATGATTCCTGCTACTGCTACGAGACCTTTCGAGACCGCGCAAGAAAGTGTCGTTGCCCCCGTAATAGGAACCAGGGAAACGAGGGGTGCCGTCCGTGACCGCGGCATACAGCAGCGGCTTCTCATCCCGTCACATTTACCTGAAAGACAGGAGTTCCAGGATTTCTTTTGCCGACCTAAACTATGCAAAATGGCAACAAAGGCCACGACCAATGTAGTGTCACGTAAAAATTAAGATAAAACAAGAAAACTTGTCAATTTCCGAACAGGAGATTGAGTTCTTTATTTTTTTTTCTCTATTTGTACAATACCGTTTTCGGTTCGCGATGATACAATTTTTTTGGTAGTATTTTAGTTAAGAAGTTTTATTTTAGACTGACTGTCTGCTCTACTGCTCTTACTGAGGAAAACTCGGTGAGGGTGTGTCCTTCTGAACTAAGGACGCGGATTCGCTGTTTACTCTTTTGGGTAGAATAGTGAGGGTAACGATCCGCCATGCCCATTGGTTATGGCCAATGTTAATAAACACAATACGAGGAGAAAGTCTCCTGCAAATTTGGCTCATGGGTGTCCTTGTTCTTGGGGAAAACCCAGCAGTTTCGCAGGGCACATCTGCTTTCTTCGTAATTAGCGAGGATGTGCAATAAACCAACGGATTTTTGGGACCCTTCATAAACCGGCGATGTCTATATGACCGTAGCTTAATGGTTAACAGATGCGGTTTATGGGGGTTCCCTGGGCCTAATACGGGTCACTGTGACGATGGGTAGGCCTAGGTGGCCTGACCATAAGGGATGTCGCGCGGACCATCTCACGCGACGTAACAATATAATGCTCGAATTTCACCTGTGACATTCCCCCCTTCTCAGATTGAACTTGGTCACTCAAGTTGTCTTCAGAAGACTTTTGTGGAATCGGACTTGACGTGGCTTGAGAATTACAGCTGGTTGCACGTGAGTCTATTGTTAATTTATATGATTCTATTGTGCTTATCTGCTCGTATATGTCGCTAGTGTCTAATCCTACTATAACATTGGCAGTATCGCTGTACAAATATCCTTTTCCTATGTTTTCTACGAATACAGAGTTTCTTTCTTATGGAGTAATATTTATTTTCGCGAATACTATTCCGGCAAAGAGGAGCGTCGACCTGGAAAGTAAGGTTTTAAACGATTACCGTGTATTTTTTTGTTTTGAATCAAACAGTATGGAGTACATACTTTATCAATCGTGTACGGTCCTAACCATTCCACATCAAGTTTATGCCTTTTATGATCGTTATGTATTAAGACGGAGTCTCCTTCTTTGAAAACTGATTGAGGTTTTATAATTTTACGTTTTTGATCGCGCTGATATCGCTGTTTACTTTTGATCAACGTTTCGCGAGCGTGTTGGAGTCTAGAGTCTCATTCTTTTTTGCGGAACGTGACTTCGTCTGTGTATGTGCGTTGGGGATTCTTGGATATCGTGGAAGGAAGATTGGCTTGGTGTCCGAATGTGAGTTCGAACGGCGTGTAACCAGTGGAGTCGTGTATCATTGCGTTATATGCAAGGCATACAAAGTTAAGTTGATAGTCCCATTCTTCGTCCGAATTTCGCTGTATCGATTTTAACATGTCTGTTACTAATGCGCGTGTTCGCTCTAACGATCCGTTACTTTGTGGGTGGAAGGATGTCGTTTTGATATGTTTGATTTTGAACGCGTCTTCGTACTGTTGCATCAAACTAGATATAAAATTTTGTCCGCGGTCGGTTAGTATCTTTTTTGGAGCGGAAAAGATGTAAATGTAGTGATTCAAGGGTGCGTTCCAAATTGTTTCCGTTTGCTGAGTTTTTAGTGGCACGAGTATTAAGTATTTTGTCAGTTCGTCATGTATGGATAGAATGTACTGATTGCCTTTCTTCGTCTTTTTCAGTGGGCCTAATAAGTCCATAGTAATTTTATCGTTTGGTTCGAGGGGTGTGTCGTTGATACAAGGTTCTTCGCATGACTCTATATGTTGTTGTATGCGTTTCATCAAATCTGCTACTCTGTGCCGTTCACGAATGCGGTCGTATGTCTTTTGTATACCGGGGTGTCCTACTAAATCGTGATTTTCTTTTAATAATTCGTCTATTTCCTCGTCGCTATATGTTTGGATTGGTTCCCATGCAAAATTTAATTCTTTTACGGTGTCGTTCAAGAATAATAAAATTCGTTTGATCGCGTTCTTCTCGATCTCTGTGAAACTGTCGTCGCCTATACCTATCTTCTCGTTTGTACGAACAATCTCGTTTAATTTAGTTAACCACTCGATTCTGTCGTAATTTCCTAACTCTGTTTTGGATAATTGGTAGAAAGATTTACGGTTCGGAGTCATTTTGAGGATTTTGGGTAACACGTCGGTAGATTTTTCCCAATCGTGATACCTTTTATCGAGTTCTATGTTTGAATCTTCGCGTTGTATGGTCAGAACATGTATTCTAGATAGTGCGTCGGCTGCAGTATTATCTTTTCCTTTCGTATATTCTATGTCGTATTCATATTCTTCTAACTTTAATCGCCATCTCATCAAGCGTGTTGAGGGGTCTTTGCAGTTCTGTAGCCATTTTAGCGCTTGGTGATCGGTTCGGATGAGGAATTTCCGGCCTAACAGATATTGTCGGAGGCGTTTCACGGCCCATACTATTGCTAAAAGTTCTTTTTCTGTAGTGGAATAATTTCGTTCCGGTGGGTTTAGAGTTCGCGAGATATAACAACATGGATGTCCGTCCTGTGATAAGATCGCACCTATACCTTCGTTACTGGCGTCAGTCGTTAATGTGAATTGTTTTGCAAAGTCTGGGAATTTTAGTACGGGTGATGAACAGAGTTTGTCTTTTAATGTCTGGAATGCTTCCTGGGTTTTGTCTGTCCAATGAAATGGTGTCTCCTTTTTTGTAAGTTCGGTCAATGGTTTCGCGATTTTGGAAATGTTTCTGATGAACTTGCGGTAATAACCTGCTAATCCTAGGAAAGATTTGATGTCTGTGGGATTACGTGGCTGTTTGAAATTGCTAACGGCTTCTCATTTTTTGGGATTTGGCTTTACACCTTCGGCGGTTACTATATGTCCGAGATATTCTAATTCTGGTTTGAGAAATTCGCATTTGTCCGGCTGTATTTTGAGTCCGATTTCGCGTAAGCGTTGCAATACTATCGCGAGGTTGCTATTGTGTTCTTCAATATACTGTCCGAATATTATAATGTCGTCTAAATATACGAAGCAATGTTTATTTATGAGTCCTCTTAGCGCGGTATCCATGATGCGTTGAAATGTTGCAGGTGCATTCTTTAAACCGAATGGCATTCTATTGTAATGATAGTGTCCTTGTGGTGTGGAGAATGCTGTGTATTTCTTGGTGTCTGTGTCCATTGGGATTTGGTCGAATCCGGAGGATAAATGGAGGGCTGAGAAGAATTTTGCGTTGCCTAGTTGGGATAGTACGTCGTCTATGTCAGGTAATGGATATGCGTCTTGGTCAGTTAGCTCGTTTATTTTTCTAAAGTCTATTACAATTCGCCATTTCTGTTTCCCTGAGGCGTCTGCCTTTTTTGGTACTACCCAGACTGGTGAATTGTAAGGGGAATCAGATGGTTCTATGATGTTCTTTTGTAGCATTTCTTCAATTTGTCGTTTGATTTCTTCTTTGTGGCATTCAGGCGGTCGGTAAGATTTTGTGTTAATGATTTTATTTTCTTTTAACGTTATTGTGTGTTTAGCAAGGTTAGTGCATGGTAACAAGTCGGTCTCTAAATTGAATACGTCGAGGTAAAACAGCAATATCTTTTCGATTGGTTCACGAAGAATTTTCTCTATATACGAAAGTCTGACTAAATCTTTAAATGTGGAGACTTGATCGTACGTGTTTGAATTTTCGATAAAATTGGTTATTTTGGCTGGGCGCTCACCACCATTGATAAAGCATATCGTTGTCGGTTTTCCTTACAGGTAGACTGCTTTTGACACTGCTTGTTTTGGAGATACGTCGTTTTCCTGTTGCAATAAAAGAATATTATTATCAAGTTTCAATTGTTGATTCGAGAGTTCAAATTTGAATTTAGATAGAGCTGGTAAACCGAGTATGCCGTCTTCTATAATTGGAAAGTTGTCTTCTACTACAAAGAATTCTAGAGTTTTGCCAAATAGTTTTACCAAGGCGTGTTCGTTAGTTTTAAATTTAGAGTGTCCCATCGAGAATTTTCCTTCTTTTATTATTCTTGGTCGTAATACGCATCTTCGCTTGAGTATGTTAATTCCTGCTCCGCTGTCAACGAGGAATTTTTGTCGTCGTCCGTCGGATCGTAAAAATACTGTGGGTAAAGGTAGTCTTCCTGTTGTGGCGTTAATTCGTAAGTCTGGTCTATTGGTTCCTCTGTTTCTTCCTTGTGTGTCTCGAGATTGTGGACTGCTGGTGGTCTCGGAAATTGGCTGGGTGTTTGAAAATTTCTGCATTGACTAGAGACATGTCCGATCTTATTGCATTTGAAGCATTTTAATCGAGTCCTTTGGGCAAGTGGTATTTGTTCAGTTTGCGGGAAGTTTCTTGGCATTGGATTAGGTGTTGCAGTTAGTTCTCTAATGAATGGGTTGGGATTATTGGTCGTTAGTCGTCTCTGCTCGGGGCGTCGTAACCGTTCTATTGGTTTTGGTCGTCGATTTCTCGATTTCGATCTTCCCTGAAGAATTGCTCGATGTCAGTGGCTTTTTTTCGGCTTCAAGAATATTGTATGGTGGATTGGCGAGTAGTAATTGTCCTATATCGGTTTTCAGGCCTCGAATAAAATCGGTTACGGAGTCTCTTAAAATCCTGTCGTTCATAGCTCGCCTTGTAATTTCGTCACAGTATTCGTTCGTTATACTGTATTGTAGCTTATTGAGTGTTCTGCGGAACCTGATGATGTAATTTTGCACACTTTCGTCGTGACGCTGTCTCGTTTCACGTAGCTGGTCTTGCTGTTCCCTAACGGAGTCTTGGGTGGCTACGTTTCGTCCTAGGGCATCGTACAGGTGTCCGTATTCGTTGATCGGTATATTGCGGATGGCCATTGCGGCTTTACCCGTGATTTTCCCGATTTTGATCATTTTTAGTAATAGCGTTGGTTCGCTACACAGGACTCTTATTTCACGTACTTTGCGTATGAATTCTTCTACTCCGATATCGTCTCCGCCGTTTAATTGTGGAATGCATGTTATCGCGTCTTTGACCCGTAAGCTCGGAGAGGGGAATTGAGATAGACGATCTTCGTAAGAGGGATGATTGTCTGCTTCTGTTCGAATCGGAGCGTATGGTGGGGAAGTTGTATCTCTCGCGGCAACAGATTCGTCCATGGTAATAAGGGATCCTAGTTCTGTAGTAGCGTCGTGTCCTATTTTTATTTTGGAGATATTTTTGCCTAATGGTTCTATTTCCGCTATACGCTTCTTATTTTCACTGTCGGCTATCCGTTGTATCTCTTCTATACGTCGCGTAAGAAGTTCAATTTGTTTGGTAAAGGTCTCGTTTTGCTTTTGTATCGCGTCGAGTATGCCACGAATCGAATTATCCGTAACTCCGGTTGCAGAATCGGTTTCGGTTTGTCTTTTCGCGATGTAGACATGAATCTAATAGAACTTAACGAGTCTGAGCTATCGTTACTGCTTGGGCTCGAAATGCTTGAGAAACTTGGTTTTCTCCTACGGTAATGTACAAATGAATCCAGATTTCTAGCTTATCGTAGTAGCTATAGCCGTTGAGGAGTCTCTGGGGTGTTTCCTCTCTGGTTGCTTCTGGATTCCGAATCTTATTCGTACCCTTGCTCTGCGCTGACCGTAGTCCTCTCGTCTGGTTTCGTTGTAGCGAAACGTTGAAAGTTGCTGCAATGCTTCGTAGTATCAAAGATTCGTAGTGGTCCGTTGATCCCTCGATCTTCAATGATGCGCGTACGCCGAAATCGTTATTTCGTTTACACTGAAGCGAATGGATCCTGGCAGGATCGCCAAAATGTCACGTAAAAATTAAGATAAAAACAAGAAACTTGTTTTTCCGAACAGGAGATCGAGTTCTTTATTTTTTTTTTCTCAATTTGTACAATACTGTTTCCGGTTCGCGATGATACAATTTTTTTTTGGTAGTATTTTAGTTAAGAAGTTTTATTTTAGACTGACTGTCTGTTCTACTGCTCTTACTGAGGAAAACTCGGTGAGGGTGTGTCCTTCTGAACTAAGGACGCGGATTCGCTGTTTACTCTTTTGGGTAGAATAGTGAGGGTAACGATCCGCGATGCCCATTGGTTATGGCCAATGTTAATAAACACAATACGAGGAGAAAGTCTCCTGCAAATTTGGCTCATGGGTGTCCTTGTTCTTGGGGAAAACCCAGCAGTTTCGCAGGGCACATCTGCTTTCTTCGTAATTAACGAGGATGTGCAATAAACCAACGGATTTTTGGGACCCTTCATAAACCGGCGATGTCTATATGACCGTAGCTTAATGGTTAACAGATACGGTTTATGGGGGTTCCTTGGGCCTAATACGGGTCACTGTGACGATGGGTAGGCCTAGGTGGCCTGACCATAAGGGATGTCGCGCGGACCATCTCACGCGACGTAACAATATAGCTGCTCGAATTTCACCTGTGACAGTAGCGTCGATAAAAACAATAATCGTCGAAACGACATACCATCAACTTCTGACCGAATTTTCGGTCTTAACGCTTCCACCTGTTTTGAGACGAAAAAAAAATTCGACATGGGATAGAACACCACATCACGCTCGGACCTCCCGCCTGCAGCAAGCCTCGACGCCTTGCTCCCGATCGTTTCAAACAGGTGAAGGCGGAATTCGAGCTGGCGATACAGCAAGGAGTGATGCGGTCATCGAAGAGTACATGGGCATTATCTCTATATGTCGTTCAGAAGAAAGACGGGAGCCTATGACCCTACGGCTATACCGGCCGCTGAACGCTCGCATCGTACCCGACAGGTATTTGCCGCCGCACATCGAAGATTTCGCGCATCAACTCCACGGTAAACGGATATTTTCAAAAATCGATCTTATTCACGTATACCACCAAATGCCGATCGAAAAAACGGCGATCGCTACTTCGTTTTAAGTATTCTAAACCGTAAACGTGATGTTCGGACTTCGAAACGCTTTGCAAACGAGTAAACCATTTGTCGGGGAATTCTTGTCTGGTCTACATTTCGTATATTGATGATTTCTTTATAGCCTCGGTAGACGAACAGGAACACGCCGAACACCTGCGTACGTGGCTCGAACGGATGAACGATTACAGTGTCGTAATTAACCTCACGAAATACGAATTTGGCTCGAGCAAAATCACATTTTTAGAATACACGCCGACGGAATTAAGCCGCTAGCCGAGCGTGTGGAAGCGATTGTGAACGTTCCAAAGCCCGCGACCGTTAAGCAACTGCGAAAGCACCTCGGTATGTTTAACTTCTTCCGACGTTTCATACCGGCGTCCGCAGAAAACCTCCAATTATTCAACGACTTACTAAATGATGCAAAAAAGTGCAACGCGCCCACAGAGTGGTCTGAGCAGACCGAAAACAGTTTCCGCGAGTCGAAACGCGCCTTCGCAGATGTCATGATGTTTGCGTCACGTAGGAGTGTAAATACAAAGTTCGGAATAGGAGCTGATCCAGATCCGTACGCTAACAGTGTTATCCTAAGACTGAAATACCCTGAAGCCTAACTTTTTTTTTTTATACGTGGAGAAATCCTCATGGACACAATAATCGGGTAGTGTCGAACTCTTACCGACTAAAACTCCACGGTGGCCGCCTGACACTCGAACGGAGGGGTCCCAAGTTACTCGATTCGAATTACTACCTGTGAAGACCCCCTCCTCCCTGTCATCTTTTCTGGTGTGAGAAGAGGCCTCGGGGCGAGGAGTGCAAAATGGGGCTCAAAGGACCATTGGTCGTCGATGATCAGACCATGGTACCTCATCTGTTGCCCCACCCGCACATCCTCCGCATCGATGGAGATCGACAGCCCGTGTGGTGGTGGTCCCCTGCACCGGCGATTGAAGAATCCCAGCACTTCAGTTTTTGCCGGGGTAACCCGAAGCCCGAATCCTTTTATGGCCCTCACTGTGCGATCTGTGGCCTCCGTAGCCAGCTCGGTGGTCTCATACCACCAACGTCCTCCTGCTAGCACCAGTGCGTCGTCAGCGTAGCAGACCAGTCCCGTGTTCGGGAGCATTGGGCTGCGGAGCACATAGTCGTACGCGGTAATCCAGAGAATCGGCCCTAAGACCGATCCCTGGGGCACCCCGCGCTCGACTGGTCTTCTTGTCACCCCTTCCTTGGTCCTGAAGACGATCCATCTTCCGCTTAGGTAGGCCCGAATGACCCTCACGAGGTACAGTAGTTTGGCGCTATGGTGGCCTTAGTCCGTGCCGTTCCTGGAGTGAAGACTCATACCGGCGATCGCAGTCACGATGGTCTGTGACTATTTCCTACTTTTCTTGCGCCCCCCTCCAGGGGAGCGGCGCGCAGATGGTTGGCGCGCAGCTTGGAAAAACCCTGCCCTCACCTTGCGGATCACTGGACAAGTTGAACCTGCCCTTTCGGGCGGCAGCTCGCTTAGCCGACGCCTCGCGACGCACGCGTCGCACTGCGCCGTTACCAGCGGGGGCAACGAGGAGGCGGAGCTGCCAGCGCAAGGCTCGGTCCCAGCAGGTTGGCTTTCCAGCCGATTATAACCTGCACCGTCACAGCTCCCATTGTGTGGGTGCCGCCTGCACCGACGGTCGCAGGTAGTCTCCTCGGTTTGCGCTCTTGCGCTTTTATTCTTGCTACTCTTGTGTTTTCTATTTTTGTGTTCTTTTGTCTTTTCCTGTTAGTCCTCTTTGTATGTGGTCCGATGAACTGTGTGTTTGTTTGTTCCTTTTACTTTCTTTGGTTGCTTAGTGGCTTCTATGTTCATGCCTGTTGTTTTTGTGGTTTGTTTGTTCGTCTTCCTCTTCCCTCGCTCGTTGGTGGGTTCTCCTTGTCGTCCTTGTCGGCGGTTGACTTGGTTGCTCTTCCATTCGTCTCCTTATGGGATTCCCTTGTTGGAGAGGGCCTCTCGTTCCTTGCAATGCCGTTCTCCTTTTTTGTTCTTTTGTCAGCAGAACGCTTCTTATGAATACTTGGAAATGGGGATACACGTCTTTGGTGATGAACTCCCACTTCTCCTTCGGCCAGGAAAGTTCTAGCTCCTGTATGGAGTTCCGCAGCCTCTGTCGATCTTCCTCAAAGAGATGGCATGTTTCTATTATGTGTTGCGGGGTTTCTTCCATGCCGCAGTCACACGTGTCCTCTTCGCTCAGCTGGAAAGACTTCAATTTGCTCTTGAAGTCGCCGTGACCACTTATGAATTGTGTCATGTAGTGGTCCGGGTTCATCCAGCTGTTTGCTAATCTTTCCTGTGGGGTCCTGAAGTATTCGAAGGTTGTCCTACCTTCTGACGTGGTGTGCCAGCGGGCCTGCCACGTCTGAGTGGCTTCGCGGTAGATTGTTCCGATTCTGTTGGCTTCGGTGGGGTTCCTCTTCTCCTTGTATACTTTTGCCCTTACCTCGATGAGGAGGTCGATGGGCATGGCTCCTGCAATTATTTGCAGTGTGTCCGTGGATGTCGTCCTGTAGGCTTTTTTTACCTGCAGAAGCGCCATTCTCTGCGTTCGTAGGAGTTTTGCCTTCGTGTTGCCTTTCAGCAGGTCGCTCCAGCCGGCCGCAGCGTATGTGATTATCGGTTCAAACAGCCCTTTGTACAGAGTACGCATGGCTACCTGTCCGAGTCCCCACTTCGCCTTGGCCACTCTTGCGAGACTGCTGAGTAGGTTTCTTTCCTTGTGGGTTATTTCTTCCGTGTGCCTGTTTATTTTGAAGCCGTTCTCAAAGTGGACGCCAAGGTATTTGATGACTTGCTTCGCTCGAATACTCTTGCCCTTGATTTTGATTATTGGAGGCCTCTCGGCGTCCAATTTCCCTTTTATCAGGAGCATCTCAGTTTTGTTTGCCGATAGCTCGAGCTTTTTCCTGGAGCACCAATTGGAGACACGCGTGACTGCCTCCTGTCCTGCTTTCTGTAGCTCTGCCCTGGCATTCCCTGCAACCAGTATAATTATGTCGTCCGCATATGCGATCGGCTCGCACTCGGGTGTGTGCCTTTTAAGTTCGTCCAGCAGGTCGTCAAATATCAGGTTCCAAAAGCTTGGACCCAATACCGAGCCCTGCGGGCACCCCTTAGTCACAGGCTTGGTGATAACTTCATTTTTGCCTCCGATCTGCACGGCTCTGTTTGCAAAGTAGCTCCTTGGCAGCTTGTACAGATTGTCGGGGCATCCTCTTCCTTTCAGCTCGTGCAGTACATTAGGCCACCAGACGTTGTCAAAGGCACCTGATATGTCGAGCGCGATTGCGAGGACGTACTTACGGTCACTCATTTGTGCAGCTTTCTCCCTGAGTTGGATTATCGCATCCGTGGTTGATCTCCCAGGGCGAAAGCCGTATTGCCTGTCCGAGGTCAGCTCGTGGTGGTGGAAGAGGGTTGACATTTTGGTAGCCATCAGTCTCTCTAGCAATTTGCCCACCATGGAGAGCAGGCTACTTTTGTCCCGATCCGGTCCTTTTGGGATGGTTATTAGATTTCCCACTTTCCATATTCTTGGGAAGATCCCCCAGGAGAGGCAACCGTTCATTGTTTTTAGTATTTCCTGGTGAAGCACTCCCCAGGCGTGCTGAATCACTTCTACCTCGATCCGCTCCGGGGCACTTTCCTCTCGTCAGTCTCTTGACTGCTCCGCAGAGTTCTTCCATGCGGAATTCTGCAATGTCTTCGACGTCCGGGAGGGTCTCCATGTTCCGTCGGATCGTGGCTTGCTCCGGCGTGTCCGTGCACTCTTGGTCGTTGGGTAGGAGGGCTGCCAGCATCGCTTCTGCGGTTGAGCGCCAGTTGGAGGTCTCTCCTTGTGGCGTTTGCAGTGTCGACACCGTTTCCTCTCTCCTGATCTTCCCCGTGACCGTTTTGTATACAATTCCCCAGGGCTTGTTGTTACCTTCTTTGGTGACGAATTCTTGCCAGCTCTGGGTTCTCGCTTCCGTTATCGCCTTTTTGTATGTTTTGAGCATTTCACGATACCTCCTTTTACCTTCTTCCCTCTCTGTGGGATCTTTGGTCGTCTGGTATCTTCTCTTTGCCCTGTAAGTGCGCCGTTTTACTCTGGTGAGTTCCGGCGTCCACCATGGCACCGATCTGTTGTGCCACTTCTTTCTGGGGATGGCCTCGTCGCAGGTTCTGATCAGAGCATCTTGCAACCGCTCTGCCATCCTTTCGACGTCGTCTGCTTGCTAGAGGGTTGTTTCTCGGAGTTCCTTTCTCTCCTCCAAGAGGGTTCTTTGAAACTCTTCCCAGTTAGCGGCTCTCATGTATCTCCTTTCCTGCTGATGAGGCGGGGTATTTTGTTTTCCAAGATCAAGGCGCGTCTCCAGGATTCTGTGATCACTGGAGGTTCCGTCCTCGTGAACTTTCCACGTCTTCACGAGCGGTATTAGCTGCGGTTTCGCCAGTGTTACATCAATGTTGGATCGCCCGTGGGTTGTTTCGAAGGTGTAGGCCTGCCCTGGTTCGTTGACGACGTGGAGGCCGTACTGCGCGATGACGGCCTCCAGGGCTTCTCCTCTGTCATCGGTGCTCCTGCTGTTCCATGCTGCTCCTGCTGTTCCAACGGGGATTTTACATTTGCATCGATGCCGATTAGAGTTTTCCTACCCTTCAGTTGCTTTAGTACTTCTTCTAGTTGCCGATCTCGATGTTCTCGGTCGGTGGGAAGTACTGGCTGACTACATAAATCTCCGTCGCCCTGTCGCTAATCTGCACACATGCACAGTGCGTTGTGCAGAGGCCAGCGATCTCGAGCGCCGTCATGTGCCTGCTTCTGATCCCCACCGCTGCCATTGGTGGGTCCTGTTTCGAACCTCTGCAGGCGATCGCTGTATCTGTGCCGAGCCCGGGTACTTTGCCGTCGATACTATATGGTTCCTGCATTAGCAGGATTTCATTACCATCCGCTCTCATCTGCGCCCTGATTTCGTGGGGAACAATTTTTGATCTCTGCATATTGTGTTGCAGGATCCTTATTCCCCGTTGGCTCCTGAGTCCGCTGTCTTCTTTGCTGGACATCCTCCTATTCATAGGATGTTCTTGCTGTGTTTAGTCACCCTTTTTTCCTGCCTTCTTGTAATTAACGTAGCTAGGATGATTCGTCTTATTTGGGCATTCCTTGGTGCCATGCCCACTTTCCGCGCAGTGGGCGCAAATATCGTGGGGTACGCGGCAGTATTTCGCCACGTGTCCAAAGCCTTGGCATTTATAGCATTTGCTGATCGCTAGGTAATCTCTTACCTTGTACGCATTCCAGGAGATGTACAATTTGCCTAGTAGCAATTTTGTTCTTACCTGAGGGGGTACTTCCATTACCCAGTTTGTTTCTGCTTGGTCTTTGCGACCTGTCTTGAAGCAGAACTTGATGGCTGCGACGTCTTCCTCTGTGAACCTGTCTTGGTTCTGTTTCCTCAGGCACGTCAGGATTTCTTTTTCGGAGATATCCCTTGGGACGTCGTACAGGATCTTCCTGGGGTGTCTCCGTTGCGGCGTGCTGGTCTTCAGGCCGGCCTCCTTGAGCTTATCGTTTTCCATGAAGGCTTTGAGACCCTCTGCGTTCGCCGTTTCTACGGCTAGCCCGTTGCCGCTTATTTTTCGGATCGCGGCCACCTGGATGCCTTTTTTACGGGGGTTTACGAGTGTAAACACCGCTTCTCGTGCCTCCTCGCTGGTCTTTATCTTATCATTGTCGGTTTCTGGGCGGATTATCACCACATTCTTCGGTGGTTTGACCGCCTTTTGGGCAACCCTGTTGCTGGTCATTTTGACCTTTTCTGCGTACGAGGGTTGTCGTTCTTCCGTGTGTGTTCTTTTGGTGACAGCCATCTCGAGCCGCTTGCTTGCCTGTAGCGATCGGTTTACCGCGTTTAGTATAGCCGATCCTTTATTATGTTCTTCGCCGGAGCTCTGTTCGAGCCTGCCGGTCAGGTAACTGTTGTGGCGTAGCAGCTCTTCCACTATGCCTCTCATATCTTTAAAGTACCGCATGATCGTTGCGGTCTGATCTTTATTTACTTTCTTGGTCGGATCAAGGCAGTATGCCATCATTTTTTCTTCTATGTCGCTTGCCTGTTCTTTTAGTTCAGATACAGGCCGCGTTTCTGTCTCCTTTTCTGTTTCCTTGCTTTCCTCTTGGTTGTAGAACAACCCTTGCTCTGTTGGTAGGCGTCGTGTTATTTTGTGTAGGCATTTCCGTAGGTAACTGCTGCTACGGTCGGTAAATGCCTCTAGGGTCTGTAAATATCTCTACGGTCGGTAATTGCAGCTGCAGTCGGTAAGTGGGGCTGCGGTCGGTAAGTGCGCGCTGTTTCGCGGGTTGCCCTTGTGGCGGCGCTGCTGTCGCTCGTTCCCAATATGGCGTCCCCACGCACCTAACCTCACTTTTGCCACGTGCTTAGCAAAATTGTTTGTGCAATTGTTTATTATGCACTTTCTTCACTTTCACTGGTTATTCCACGATGTTCTTTAGTTTTGTAGCACTTTAGAAGTTCTAGCGCTTCGCCAGAGGCGATTTTCACGCCTCAGAAACTGCACTTTGCACTCCACACGCCACGTGGTTAACCTCTTGCCTCGGCTCGAGACTTTATTTTCCCTTTTGCGGATTTTCCACAAATATTTTCGGAAAATTTATTACCACGGCGCATCAGAAGCACTAATACACTACTATTGCACTATTTTTGTCTCACTAAACTTTCTTTTTCCACAAGAAATCGGTTTTCAACTACGGAGCGATCTGCACGCGTCCTCTCCAGTTGCCGCCATCTTATGGACTCCCCTCACGAGGTACTCTGGCACTTGGAAAAAGCGCAGAGCCTCCATAATTTTTCCCCACGGGATGGAGTTGAAGACGTTGGCGATATCCAGAGAGACCGCCAACGCGATCCCTTCCCAAGCGACCATTTCTTCCGCTGCTCTTCTTAAATGGAGAATGGCGTCAACCGTTGACCGCCCGCGGCGAAATCCATATTGGCTGTCATGCCAGCCTGGCTGCTTCTGCTCCATGTGTGCCTGCAGACGGGCGGCAATCACTCTTTCTAATAGCTTGCCAACCTCGTCCAGGAGACAAATCGGTCCGTATGCCAATGAAGAGTCCGGAGGACGACCATCCTTCTTAAGCAGAACCAGCCTGGCAATCCGCCATGCCTGAGGGTACACACCCTCCCTCAGGCACCTGCTGAATAGATGTAGCAGGCGGGGGGCCATAATATCCATGGTCTCGGCCCAGGCCCGCCCGGGAATTCCGTCCGGACACGGAGCCACGTCTCGCGATGCCATCTTCCGGGTGGCTTTGCGCAACTCTTCCTCGGTCACTACGGCCTCCGGGATGTCCACTGCTGACGCTCCACTGCCGTAAGTGCACGCCCTTGTGCCCTGGGTGACCATGGCGTCCTCTTCCGGTTGTGTGGGAGATTCTTCCTCCTCCTCCTACCGTGATAACAGCGTCCCGACCACTCTGTCCAGGAGCGCCGGATCCATATTTTCTGTAAACGGGGGAGCCGAAGGTCTTAGCTTTTTCATGATCAGCTTGTACGGCCTCCCCCATGGATCCATCTCGACAGATTCGATCAACTGCTTCCACGACCTGTCTTTCGCGTCTCTAATCAACATCTGCATGGCTACCTTGGTCTCTCTGTAGGCCCTGTACTTCGTCTGCATCTCATCTTTATCTCTTCTCCACCTCCGACGCTGGGCCCTGGTGTACAATCTTCTGGCTCTGCAGCATTCTTCTCGCAGGTCCGCGATCTCCTGTGACCACCAGTAGACACCGCTGTTATCGCGTCTACCGCCGGTGCTGGCTCGTGGCATGGAGGCGTCGCATGCCTCCACCATGAATTTGTAGTTCTCTCGCCTCCATGTCCACGTTTTCTCTCTCCTTGTTTCTCTTGGAGTCCCAGAACCACGCCGCTACGGTGGCCGCTGCCCGGAGCATATCCTTGTCCCTCTCCTTCAGCTTCCATCTGAGAGGGGGCGGCCCCGGGCGGCCCGGTTTCCTTCCTGTGTAGTTACCGCTTCTTCTGCCGTCGGGTTGGATTTCCATTAGCACGTAGAGATGGTCTGATAGTGTTTCCATCTCTACGGTCAGCCGCCAGTTGTGGATCCTCGCGTGGAGCCTCGGAGTTGCCCAGGTGAGATCAATCACCGAGGTTCCCCTCCATCCTACACAGGTGCTCACCGAGCCTTGATTAACCAGGAGCAATCCCAGACCTGCAGCCCAGTTGGTGAGTTCTCTTCCTCTTGCGGTGGTCGTATTGTTGCCCCACTGCGTCGAGTGCGCGTTAAAGTCTCCCAGGACGAGAACTTGGCGGGGAAGACATCTCCTGACGCATTCTCCCATCTCGTCCAGGAAATCCTCGAACGCACGAATTCCGCAGTTGGGGGAAATGTAAACACCTACCACCACGAAGTCCAACCACTGAACTGCTGCAAAGCCGTTCCCACGCCCAACGAGGGAACCAGAGATCCCGGTCGTACAAGACCATGTTATGGCAACTAGACCACTCACATCCCCTATCCAGTTGGAAGCTTCGGGGATGTTGTATGGCTCAGCCACCACTGCCAGATCAGTCCCGCTCTGCCTGATGGTCTGATGCTCTCCTAGCCCTGCCTAGGTTGCACTGGAGGATCCTTTGAAATTTATTCCATCACCTCCATGGCCTCCACCCGGCCACTCACTTTTCTAGTGCCTCCTTGGATCGCCTCTGTAGCCGAGGCGATCCTGGCCTGTGCCATGGCTTCGGTGACTGCACCGACCGAGGCCCCTTCTTCCTTCTTCAGGCCTCCTGTGAGAGGGGTGGGGGAGGTCGGCTGCCAGCCGCTAGCGCGTAGCTCCTCGTTTCCATCTGTTCTGCAGACTTCCGCGCTCTACTGGCCTTCTTTCTTCTCCCTCCGTGGATCGATATGTTATCCATCTTTCCCCGAGGTACGCCCCTATAATTCTCTGGAGGTATCCTGGGACTTTGAAGTATCGCAGGGCCTCCAGGATCTTGCTCCACGGGATTGAGTTGAAGGCGTTGGTGATATCGAGAGAGACCGCAATCGCGATCCCATCTCGGGCAACCACATCCTCCACCCTATCTCTCAGTCTACGGACTCCGTCAATGGTGGATCTCCCGCGGCGGAAACCGAACTGGTTATCATGCCAGCCTGGTTCTCTGGACTCCGTGAATGCCTCCAGACGGGCGGCAATTATTCTTTCGAAAAGCTCGCCCACCTCGTCCAGGAGGCATATCGGCCTGTAGGCTGATGGGGACTCCAGCGACCGACCATCCTTCTTCAGCAGCACCAGTCTGGCATCCTTCTACGCCCGAGGGTATGCGCCCTCCCTCAGGCACCTGTTGTATAAATGCAGCAGGCGGGGGGCCATGATGTCCATAGTCTCGGCCCACACCCGCCCGGGAATTCCGTCCGGACCCGGAGTCACATCTTTGGCCGCCATCTTCTTAGTGGCTACTTCCAATTCGGCCTTCGAGATGTGGACTCCTTGTGGATCCACCGCTGACGCACCACTGCTTTGGGAGCATCCCCTCTCCTCCGGGGGGGTCGCGTCCTCATCCTCACAGTGCAGCATGGGTTCATCTTCCTCTTCCTCTTCCTGTCGTGGAAACAGCGTGTCGATTACCCTGTTTAACAGTTCTCGGTCCATGTTCTCTGTTATCGGGGGGGGGGCCGATGGTCTGAGTCTTTTTAGCACCATCTTATATATAGCACCTCCCCCAAGGATCGGTCTCGATTGATTTTAACAGCTGTCTCCACTACGCTTCCTTTGCAGCTCTTATGGACCCCTGCAGAGCCATCCTGGCCTCTCTATAGGCCCTGTACCTCGTGTGAATCTCTTCCTCGTCGCGATTCCAGGTCCTTCTCCTGGCTCTGGCGTATAGCCTGCGGGCTTTGCAGAAGTAATCACGCAGGTCTGCGATCTCCTGCGACCACCAGTAGACGCCGCTGTTATCGCGTCTAAACTTGGTGCTGGTCCTTGGCATGGAGGCATCACAGGCCTCCTTCATCCAGTTTCCCAGCTCCTGCGCCTCCACATTCCCTCGGCTTTTGTTTTTTTTAGCGTCCCAGCACCATGCCGCTACGGTGGTCGTCGCCCGGAGTATGTCCTTATCCCTCTCCTTCAGTTTCCATCTGCGAGGAGGAGGTGGCCCCGAGCGGCCAGGTGTTCTTCCCGTGGGATTATTTCTTCTATTCCTAGCGGGTTGGATGTCCACCAGCACGTAGAGATGGTCGGATAGTGTTTCCATCTCTACTGCCACCCGCCTGTTCTGGATTCTGGGATGGAGCCTCTGCTTTGTCCATGTAAGGTCAATGGCCGACGCTCCTCTCCATCCCACATAGGTGAACTCCGAGCCTCGATTAACAAGGACCAGACCCAGACCTGCGGCCCAGCCACTTAGTTCTCTGCCCCTCGCGGTGGTTCTTCTATTTCCCCACAGCGTGGAGTGGGCGTTGAAGTCCCCCAGCACGAAAACCTGACGAGGGAGGCATCTTCGTATGCATTCCCCCATCTCGTCTAGGAAGTCTTCAAACGCCCTTATGCCGCAGTTGGGAGAAATGTATACTCCCACCACTACGAGGTCCATCCATTCGACTGCCACAAAGTCGTTACCTCTTTCCACGACGCGTCCTGAGATTCCCGAGGTACACGGCCAGGTGATGGCGACTAATCCACTCAGATCCCCCGTCCATTGGGGAGAATTATATGGTTCAGCCACCACCGCCACATCAGTCCTGCTCTCCCTGATGGACTGGTAGAGCAGGTCCTGAGCCCTTCTGGCTCTGCCTAAATTGCACTGGAGGACTCGGAATTTATTCCGCAACCTCCATGGCCTCCCCCGGGCCATTCACTCTTGCAGTGCTGCTATCCCCTTTCGATGTTGGGTTGCTTGCAATCTTCGTTTGTGCCATAGCTTTGGTAACAACACCGATCGAAGCTACGGCCTCCGCCCTGGCCGCCACTAGTCTTCGCACGGCCTTCTTCTTAACTGTTCCTCCCGCCGGAGGTTTGCACGCCGTGCTTCCCATCCTATGTTTGGACGGGGCCCCCCTTGCCTCGCAGATGGGACACCTTGGCGATGTGGCCATGCAGTTCCTTGCTCTGTGCCCCTCTTCACCACACCGGAAACACAGGTGCGATCTTTCTTCCGGAGAGACACAGACCACCACAACATGCCCCACTTCCAGACACCGGAAGCATTGCAACGGCCTCCTCGGGAGTGCGATCACCTTCGCCCTGGTCCATCCCAGCGTGACCTTACCCGCTTGAGCTAGTTTACGGGCTCCGGCTGCTGGGCATTTAACGAAGGCCACCCCCATGCCGCTTCTGGATGTTCCGGCATCCCACACCTTGATGTCCCCGGGCTGGCAGTTCGCTGTCCTGGACAGTTCTTCTAAAAGCTCCTCCTTATCCAGGGATATATCGATCCCCACTATTTTGAGCTCGGCCGTCGTTGTCGGGACCGAAACTTTAACAGTAGAGGGATCCAATATCCCTGACAGCTGCGATGCCAGTTGCGTAGCCTTGTCCATGCTGGCGCCATCGGGGATGTTAATAACCATCGCCCCGGTGACCGCTTTCCTCTTCTGGACATTCTGAAGCCCGCATCTTTGAAGGGCCTTATCTCTTCTGGCTTTAGCCAGGACCTATTCATATGTCCTGGATGACCCGTCCTTAAGAGTGAGGGTCACCGCTGACGATGTTGGGGGCGGCGGGAGTGTAGGCCATGCTGCCGCCGTCCTTTTTCATCCTGTTATCGTTGCGTACCTGTAGCTTGCAGGGGGTATTCCAATCCCCTGCATTCTATTCTTCCTCTTCTTTTTTTCCCCCTACCGGCCAGAGTAGGGGGCGGCAGCCCGGCCGGTCCCACCGTCCATCCCGGCCTGGTTACCGGAGGCGGAATGAGAGGGGGGGCCCCGTAGCCTGCTTCCTGCCTGGCTAACTCCCTAGCCTTTCTCTGGACCTTGCGAGAGACTACCGTTTGCCACTGCTCCTCCTCCATTCTTCCCACTCCCTGGGGTTGCAATTGGGGGGGGAGGTTGTGGAGGTTGTGGATAAGCTACCTGGGGGGTGACCTGTTGGCCCGTCATCGCGCCCCCTCCTATGGTCTGTCTCGGCTGCCGCAGTTCCATAAACGCTTCCCGGATCTCGTTTCTTAGGGTACCCAGTAGGAAGGAGCTGAGGCCGCTAACCTGCCTCTCCAGCGCCTCCATTCTGGTCCTCATATCGTCCTTTGCTTTCCCCTTGGCCTGACTGGCTTGTTCCTCCATCACGGGCGGCACCGCTGTCCCAGCCGCTTCCTTCAGGAACCTGCCTAGTTTCCTCTCCAGCTCTTTGTTCTTTTTCTTTAATGCCTTCACTTCCGTCTCCAATGCCTTCCTCTTCTTTCTTTCCTCCAGAAAGTCCGGCATTGGGGACGAAGTCGCCTGGTGAGACCACACCGCAACTGTATATTCGGCCGCGTCCCTAAGGGTTCTGATATACATCCCCTTGAGGTTGGAGAACGTAACCGCAACCCTGAGGACCTCGGCCTGATTGCGCAGCACCTCAGCGTTAATGTCCCTCGGAGAGGACCCCTGGATAATGGCCTTCAGCCGGTCCGACACCTCGGGAGTCACGCTAACAATCTTCCTTTTCTTCCCTCTAGAGGTAACCGAGGCCATCGACTTCTCGTCCTCCGATCGGGTACCTGACATCGACTCTTTCCTTCTTCTAGAGTGCTCTCTAGAGCTGTCTCTAGACCTTCCTCCTTCACTGGGTTTTCCCTTCTCCCCCACCCTTCTGGGGACTCTGAAAACCTCACTATCCTCCACTGTGGCCGGAAAAGAGGGGACCACGAACGAGGAGGATGACGACGCCTTTCCCCCTCGACTGCTGCTTCTACTTCTATCCTTGGTTCCCTCCTTCTCCGTCCTTCTTTCCTTACTTCTTTCCCTGTTCTTCGTCGAAGTGTTGTTGTTATTTTTATCCATCCCTGGTGGGGGTCCATTTGCTTGGACCACCTCCATTTCAATATCTTATTCCTCACCAGTCGTATTGACACGTAAGGGGGCCTGGTGGCCCACCCCCATACGGCCGCGGTCACAAGTTAACGACGCAGTGGGGCCCGCTTGACCATCCACTCCTGCGCCGGTACTGGGGTATCCCTACCCTGCACCGTAAACCTCAATCTTATTCTCTTCCATATCCATATAATCTTCATGACCATGGTTAACGAGCCATGCCCTCGTTTGCTTTGCCACTCACTCTTTCGCACCCTACCCCGGTCGGGACCGATGCAGGGTGACGGGGAGCCCCACGTGAAGGTGAGGTGAGTGGTCTTGACAGATATGGGCCCACCAACTTCTCCGAAGTTCTCCGCACCGGATCAGCGATATGACAGGCGCCACAGCGCCGACCAGCCGCCACCCGACTATAGGTGAACATCAGATACATCGGGGTTTCTCAGGGCATGATGCTACGCACGGAGAACCCATACCCGCCTCGTGCTCCCCAAACTTCCGCTGCTGCGCAACCCCCAACCTCAGGCCTTCCAGGCGCTCGTCTATGGCCCTGATGATCGAGGGTCCTAGTTCGCCCATTCGCCTCTCGAGTGTCGCCACTCGCAGGTTAATGTCGTCTTTCTCCTGATCTGGTCGGACTGGTTTCTCCGGGGCTGCTGCAGCTGCTGCAACTCCCGAGGTGCCCTCTTGCATCCGCGCCATTCTCTTCGATAACTCCTTATACTTCTTTCGGAGGACTTCATTTTCCTCTTCTAAGATCTCTCGCTTCTTCTTTTCCTCCGTCCTACTAGGCCTTTGATTAGTGTCTGGTTCTGGGATTTTCCTCGAGGAGGAGGAGGTGACTTGTTCCGTCCAAGCTGCCATGACATACCCTACCGCGTCCCTGAGGGTCTTAATATAAGTACCCTTCAGGTTAGATGAGGTGACTGCCACCTTCATTACCTCCGTAAGGTGTCTTAGCACTTCCGCGTTTACGTCCATGGGGGAGGTTGCTTGGATCAGCGCCCTTAGGTGATCGGGCACTTCCGGGGTGACACTAACAATCTTCCGTTTCTTCCCCCTGAACGTCACTGAAGCCACGGTGGACCTAGACTCGCAGGACTCTTCGTCCTCCGATCTAATCCGCCCTATTGAGTCCTTTCTTGTTCTCGAATGCTCCCTGTCTTTTCTCCTTCTTTCACCCTCGCCTTTTCTCCCACCTTTTTGGGGATGCGGAACACCTCTATTTCTTTCCGAGGGCGAGAGTAAGCCTTGGCGCCCAAACCTCGAGGAACCTCGCAAGGACGTATCTAGCGTAATACGTGTCAGGCAGAAATTCAATCCGTGACACCACGTACGTCTTCTTCCAAATATTCGGCGGAAGGACCGTAGGGATATCGATTACGCTTCGGTGATATACTTTGTACCGACGAAACCGATGGAAAGTTGTTTGTTGTCGAGTGCCGCTACAGACTTATCATTAGGGGAAATTAAAACTGCAAGCAGAATATAAAAGTACGAACTTAACAGTAGGTTTACGGGTGTTTCTTATATACGTATCTCTACGAGTACCCGTCTAATTGATGGGTAAACGAAAATACTGAATTTTGTTTGTGCATTTTCGGCATATGATCTGTTTGAAATATATAGCCCACTTAGCAATTTTTTCGCATTTCTAACGTTGAAGGTGACAGAAATGAAGCGTCTAATCTTTGGCAAATGTTCTCCTTGTTTTCTCCAGCTAAATCCTCGGCTAAACAAAATATGAACTCGTTTTTGGATATTTTCGATCTGGTGCACTCTTTATATAATATCCACGTGTTGCCAAATTTAGTAAATGTCTGTCGCTATATTTCTGCCTCGTTGTAAATATAGTTTGGCTAATTTTAATGTTATAAATTCGCTCAACGATTTTGAGCATCGAGTTTCATCTTTCCCCATATAAGACAAACCATTCAAAATATATTTTGTTTGGACGTCAACTGCTAACCAAAACTTAATGCCAAATTTATGAGGCTTATTCGGCATATATTACTTATATATATGGCTTATAACAAGCCTATAACATACACATACTCATCTTCTTGGACAGTAAACGTTATAAAAGAAAAAAGAACTTTTACTGTCAGTTTCGCTTTGACCTAATTCATGCTGCTCCTCTTCGGAGATATCCTCAGAACAATCTTCATTGATGTTGACAATTTTGTTCAATATTTTATTATATCTCTTGGATTTACTCAGTATTGCTAGAAAAGGGAGATTGATCGAAATAAAATAATACTGTGCCCAAATTCAATTACCCTATTGTAAATACTTACAATAAGCGGAGACTGTCTACAATAATTGAAACTTTTGCACACTGTTTTTGAGAAACGTTCTTACACTGTCACTGCAGCAATCATAAAGGTCGTCTCTTGCTTCAGGGGTTTCTTCGGCGATAGGCATAAGCAATTTCGTTGAACATCACCTTTCTTTCATTCTTATATTTATTATTGGAGAAATGATTTTACGAACGAAGCAAACATATAAGGATTGTTTATGAAATCAGCTAGCTCGTCAATTTCGTGGGTTTTGTCGAGATAGATATACTACATACAAATTTCAAAAATTAGAAAGCTTAGAAAAAAGTAATTGTGTGTACAAATTCTTTGCATGAAATGATTAATTTAACATGCAAAATGGTTAAAATTAATGCTGTGGATTTTGTGGTATTTCATTTCGAAATTTGAAATATATAAAATTGACGGGTCCCATAAACCTAGTGTTCAAAAAAAAAAAGAAAATTTCTGTAGTATCGTGGACGAGGGTTCTGGCGGCTGTCGGGCGAATTATAAGCAAGCGGTTGTGGAACATGTGCATGGTGGGGCTAAGACAAAAGTCAAGAGGCTGCTAAGGAACATAAACGCATGAACAGTCAGTGTTAGTTGAGAAGTCAGAGAGTGCGAATTGCGTTGTCGAGAGAGTGTTGAATCCGTGTTGACGAGAGTTACAAATTAATTATCTAATCGTCTTAATTATAATACGTTATTGCGATTAGCTCTACCATCGTTTCCTGTTTCATCAACATCTGTTCAATCCATTTATTGTAAATAAACTAATTATAATGAAGATCCTACACTTGAAAAACATTTCCATGAAAACCCCATCAGCGGAGGAAAGAAATATTAAGACTGTTGGAAGAACACCAGGAAGAACGAAGGTTGCAAGGCCCACAGAAATAATTACGTGCCGAAAGTCCACGTATTCGTGGAATAATCCATCGCCTGACAATTATTCCATGATTGTTTTTAGTATAAATGAGCGTAACCACTTAGAGCAGATAGTAGTTTGAAGAAGTTGAGACTTTTAAAAGTCAGAGTTAACATGAAGAAGTCAGTCTTCAAACAATTGTGGGAAATGGCATATAGGAGATATAGTTAATAGTCTTTTAAATCTTGTATTTTTAGACAAAAGTATCTTATCACCTAGTATATAGAAAATAAAAAAGACGAATTAATGGATGGATAAAAAAATGTAGGCTTCTGTTTGAGATTTTAAGAAAAAGAAATTAATTTAAGAAAATATTCTTTTCGCCATTGTAGTGCCTTTTCTGTCGTGTAACTTTGTCCTGTGAAGTTTTTCCATAAATAAGGAAGATATTTAGGTGATCCTATTTAGGTAAGCCACCCAGCTAGGTCACTGGGGTAATTGGTACATAACAATTTGCATAAAATATTGTTCAGAAACAAATTATGTGATATAATACAATAGTTTAGAAATAAACGAAATAAATAATCAGATTTGTAAGATTGTTTGTTTCTAAAAGTTTGTACGGATGGTGAAAATAGGTATTTGTAAAAGGAAGTCGAAAATATAAACTTCCTTTCTGCTTTTATTAATTTCCTTTTTCCTTATATAGCTATGGATTACGATTACACCACATGCATAGACACACTGAATTTTATTCTTTAATTAACAAAGATCTTTTCATATTGTTTATGCATTGATATGCACTGTTGTTCATTCTGTATTTATTTTACGATCAGAGATTTTCAATGAACATAATGACGATATTAAGGCAAGCATCGTAACAGCCTTCAATATTATTGGACATTTATTCAAAGTGTCAGTTAAGTAAAAAATTCCAAGAAGTCATAAATTATCGATTACATGAAATATTAAACTGTTTGTCATTAAAACATCTCCTTACTGTATTTAAGAATAAATTTATTCGGTGAACAAAAATGCAGTTAAAATCACATAACTGAATGGATCTTATTTTTTATGAATCCATTTTTTTACTATTGTTATCTAAAAATATTTCGAAGATATGCTTAACGAAATTTCACTCTTGATTTTCCATTTATTCTAACTTCTTCACGAGCAACTTTTTTGGGAACCATTATATCCCATATCTTAACATCAAATACACTAAATGTTTTACATTAAATAAATATCTTATCACTTGCATTATGTTACAACCAATTTCTATCGTTGTAAACTAATACAGATTCCTACAACACGTTATAAGTGTTTTCATAAAATATTATCAGAAAGCGTTTATAGAAAAAAATTTCAAAAACTTTGATATACTTCAGCTAGTCTTTGGTTTATAACAATCCTTTGTTCCATTGACGTGAACGTTCTCTCCGACTTTGTTTTTCCGTTTGTCGGAAAAATAAGCCTTGATGACGAAATTTCCAAATAGGATTAAAAAACTGAAGTATATGATGAAACTAAATATAAAATTTTTGTACGTAGTGTAGCATTGAAGTTCACAACTTTCTCGGTAATAGCAAGCCGCAATAGTTGCAAAGCAACCAATCACTATTTGTACCAGCTGCATCGTAGTAATCATCATGGCAAAGCCTTTTGGTAATTTGTATTGCATTGCTTTCAAAGTATAATAAGAATACATCCATGAATGAACAAAGTAGTTCATTACGGCATACCACCTTGAGGCTGCTGTAGTCTCCACATATCCCTGGAGACCACGATCTCAGAAGAGGAGCTGCGCGCGGCCACAAAGAAGATGGCAGCCCGGGACGTGGCTCCAGGACCGGATGGAGTCCCTGGGCGGGTGTGCGTCGAGACCATGGACATCATGGCCCCCCACCTGCTGCATTTGTACAACAGATGCCTGAGGGAAGGTGCATACTCTCAGGCATGGAATTGTGCCAGACTGGTGTTACTGAGGAAAGACGGTCGGCCGCTAGATTCTCCATCTGCCTATAGGCCGATCTGTCTTCTGGACGAGGTGGGCAAGCTATTTGAAAGAATAATTGCCACCCGTCTAGAAACACATATGGAGTCCAGGAAGCCAGGATGGCACAGTAGTCAATTTGGATTCCGCCGGGGAAGATCCACTGTGGACGCGATTCTACAGTTTAGAAGAGGAGTAGAGGAAGTGGTCACTCGAGACGGGATCGCAATAGCGATTTCGCTGGATATCACCAACGCCTTCAACTCCATCCCGTGGAGTAGAATACTGGAGGCTCTGCGTTTCTTTCGAGTACCAGAGTACCTCCAATGGGTCATTCAGGCGTACCTAAGTGAAAGGTGGATCGTCTACCGATCCAAAGAAGGAGAGACCAGAAGATCGGTCGAACGCGGAGTACCTCAGGGGTCGGTCCTTGGACCGATGCTCTGGATCACAGCTTATGATTATGTGCTCCGCAGCCCGATGCCCCCGAACACGGGATTGATCTGCTACGCAGACGATACCTTGGTCGTGGAAAGAGGGCGCTGGTGGTATGATACGGCCGAGGCGGCCACGGAAGCCACTGGACGAGCAGTAAGGGCCATTAAAGACCTAGGGCTGAGGGTGGCCCCAGCCAAGACAGAGGTGCTGGGTTTCTTCAACCGTCGGTGCAGAGGACCGCCCCCGTCGGGACTAGCAATATCGGTGGCCGGGGAGGAGGTTCAAGTGTGGCAACGGATGAAATATCTGGCCCTCACAATTGACGAATATTGGTCTTTTGAACCTCACTTCGAGCTCCTCGCCCCGAAAGTAACAGCGGTGGCCAATGCCCTCTGCGGTATCCTCCCGAACATCGGAGGAGCCGGAGTAGGGGTACGGAGGCTATACGACGGGGTGATCAGGGCCAGAGTCCTGTATGGTGCACCGGTCTGGGCGAAGGACCTAGCGGCGAGCAGGCGCAGTCAGGCCTTACTGCGGAAAATACAGAGGACCACTGCTCTGAGGATTGTGAGAGGGTACAGGACGATGTCGTATGCGTCCGCGACCGTCCTGGCGGCATCCCCTCCCTACGCGCTGCAAGCCCTGGCTCTCCAGAAGATCTATGAGAGGAAGAGAGCCAGGAGACAAGATGAGGTGGAGGACCCTAATATTAGGGCAGAAATAGAGGAGGCGACATGGGGAAGATGGCGGTCTCAGTTACTAGAAGAGGTAGAGATGCATTCCCACCGTGCAGTGGATGCCGTACTGCCCATCTGGGATAGGAGGAAAGAAGCTCGGGGCGTTCCGCTGACCTACAGGCTAACTCAGGTCCTCACCGGCCACGGAGTGTTCGAGGAGTTCCTGCTGAAGATACAGAGAGAGGTGACCGACACCCGTCACCACTGTGGGGAGGCGGAGGATACAGCTCAACACAGCCTGCAACACTACTCAGCCTGGGCAGTACCGAGGTACACATTGAAGATGCAGATCGGAGAAGACCTGTCCCCCAGGGCAGTAGTGGAAGCCCTGCTACGCTGCCGGCCGGACTACGAGGCTGTCCGTAAACTTTGTGAGCGGGTGATGCTGACAAAAGAGCGGGCAGAAAGAATCAGAATCAAGACCGGCCATCCAGCAAGGGTACAGCGGAGCAGGAATCCGGGACGCAATGGAGGTGGGAGACCGCCATCTCCCAGTTTTATGCTGGTCTTGATGATAATTCCGGTGCCGCCGTGGGCCTTTCCACTGGGATGTTGGGTATGGTAAAAGTTATAACCATTTATTTTCGAATAATTTTTATCGGTGAAATGAGTTTCAGATATGAGCATTATGTCGATTTGTTGTTGTTTTAGGAAGAGTTCTAGTTCGTATTTATACTGAGGTAGACCGTTAGCATTCCAAAGAGCTATGCGTATTGGTTTTATGTTACTTCGGAGCGTGTTAATTTGTCCACGATGATTGTAAGTAATGATAGTAAGTTATTAATTTGCTCTGTTTGTTTGACGATTAATTTTTCAAGTCTATTGAAGTTATCCATGTCTTGTCAACTAGGAACACTATTTTGTGGTTGAGTACTATGGATGTTCGGACCGCTTTGATTTCCTTGAACTACCTGGGCGTAATAGATTGAAGGGGTAGTGAATTTTTGTGGGTTAAGTGCTTGGTTGGTTATTGCGCTCCCCCGAAGATCAAGAGGAGGCATCCCATCCGCGAGTCAACCACCGCGGAAATGCACAAACAAAGGATCACCGCCAAAGCAGCGGCAGATGGCCGGAAGGAGGCCATGGAGTTGACCGACTAAATTCAAGAGTCTCCTCCAATGCAACCTAGGAAGACCGATACGGGCGCACCTACAGACCATCCGGGAGAAAGAGGTCCACTCGCGATGGTGGCCGAGCCGTATCGCGTCCCGGACGGTCCCTGGTGCCTCGCTCGACCGTGGCAACGGGTACGTCGCGGTCAAGTGGGCCAGAATAGCGGTGGTGGAAATCTACGTTTCCTCCAACATCGGCTTGGCAGCGTTCGGAGACTTTCTGGACCGGGTCAGCGAATGCGCCAGAAGATGCCTTCCCCGCCAGGTGCTCGTCCTCGGGGACTTTAACGCCCACTCCACACAAAGAGGAAATGCCAGGACAAACACACAGGGAAGATAGCTGACCGACTGGGCCGCGAGGCTCGGGCTCCTCCTGGCAAACAGGGGCTCTGCGAGCACTTGCGTGGCGTGGAGAGGATCCTCCATGGTCGACGTCACGTGGGCTACCCCGGGGCTGTATCGGAAGATACGCAACTGAAGAGTGAACGAGGGGGTCGAGACACTGTCCGACCACCTCTACATACGGATGGAGCAGGCTCTCGACGGCGAGGGTACCAACGACACCAGAAGAGGAGCGAGCCATTCCGGCCCACCACCACCTAGATGGCGTCTCAAAGAAAGAGACAAAGAGATGCTACGGGCGGCGGCCATCGTTTCTGCCTGGAGCTGGGACGCTCGAAGGACCACCACACTGAGGAACGTCGACGAGGAGGCGGAAAATCTACGAAGATACATGAGCGCGGCGTGCGACGCCTTGATGCCGCGTTCCGTCCCTGGTGGTGAACGCGACTGCTGCGTTTACTGGTGGACTCCAAAGATCGCGGAGCTGCAAGCGAGCTGCGTTCGGGACCGCAGAAGACACTTACGGGCCCGCCGTCGCAGGCGGACACGCGACGAGGAAGAGATCTCCCGCACTTATAAGGCCTACGCAGAGACGAGGCGCACCCTTCAGCGGGAGATCAAGATCGTGAAAGCTTGGATGGAGTCGGTCGAATCCGATCCGTGGGGACGGCCTTGCAAAATAGTGACGAATAAGTTATGACCTTCGGCCTCCCCGCTGACCGCAAACATGGATCCGGTGGTGTTGAACAACGTCGTCGGGACTCTGTTCCCATGGCAGAGCAGGGACGCTGGGCAGTCAGGGCCGTCCTCCTCCACCTCCTCCGACGACGACGAAGAGGTTGCGACGACAATGACGGAGTGGAACGAGGAGCTGCGAGTCACAGAAGAGGAGCTCCTCGAGGCGACAAAGAGGATGGCATCCCGCGACGTGACATCGGGTCCGGATGGAATCCCAGACCGAGTTTGGGCGGAGTCGATCGACACCATGGCTCCCCGCCTTTTTTTTTTTTTTTTAATGAGGAAAATGCTGTTACGCATGCCCAGTGACCCACATCACTGGGTTATGTGGGACTCGGACGGATGTTGTTGCCATACCCACTAAAAACCCCTCCACCTTCTTTTCCTTCTTCGAGGGCAGACAACCCCGGTAATACCGGTCGGCATTCATCAGGGTTGTCCTTTCTTGCCCCATTGTTTCTCCTTCTCTTCGGGCAGTTACTGCCCTCGTACTCTTCTCAGCCCGTGCAATACTAGGCTGATCTCCTTCTGAAAAACACCAACACCACACGGAGTTCCCAAGCGGTCACCCATCTTAGTACTATCCGTGCCCAACGTTGCTTAACTTTCGTGATCGAACGGGAACGAGTGCACTCAACGTGGCTAGGGCGTTGGCTTATGGCTCCCCGCCTGCGGCATCTGTCGCCGGTCGAGCGCGGCGTACCGCAGGGTTCTGTGCTGGGACCCATCCTTTGGATCACCGTCTACGACTACGTCTTTCGATGCCTTATGCCCCCGGACGCGGGCTTGGTATGCTACGCCGACGACACCTTGGTGCAAGCCGGGGGACGCTGGTGGAACGAGACCGTGAACCTCACGGAGACCGCCGTGGCATGCGCGGTACGCGCCATCCAGAGACTCGGCTTGAGCGTGTCGCCGGCCAAATGGGAGGCCCTGTGGTTCTTCGACCACCGCCGCAGAGGAACCCCTCCTCCCGGACTGTCCGTGACCATCAACGAAGAAGAGGTGCCGGTGGGACGCCAAATGAGATTACCTGGGTCTAACCATCAACAGCCAATGGATGTTTGAGCCGCACTTCGAGCTTCTGGTCCCGAGGGTGACTACCGCAACCAACGCCTTATGCGGCCTACTACTGAACATCGGCGGAGCGGGAGTGGGCGTCCGCCGACTCTACGAGGCAGTGGTTCGGTCCCGAGTCCTCTACGGGGCTCCCGTATGGGCCGAAGACCTGATGGCGAGTCGCCGCAGCCTGATCCTGCTAAGGAGGTTGCAGAGGACGACCGCCATCCGCATAGCGAGGGGATACAGGACCGTGTCTTACGCGTCGGGACCGTGCTGGCCTCCCCCCCCCCTTTCGAGCTGGATGCCCTCGCGCTCTAACGGGTGTATGAACACTTGAGGGTCGAGCGCTTGGACGGGAATGCGACGATGCCGCCGTCCGACAGCCGGTCGGCACCAAACGTCCGGGATGCGGCGAAGCTGGAGATCTGGGAGCGATGGCGCTCTCGGCTGGTCGAGGAAGACGCTGTGCGGCCACACCGGGCCGTTCGCTCCGTGCTTCCCAACTGGGAAGCCTGGAGAGACAAAGGCAGGGTCCCGTTAATGTTCAGAATGACGCAGATACTCACCGGCCACGGAGTATTCGGCGGGAGGTGACCTCCATCTGTCACCACTGCGAGGAAGAGGAAGACGCGGCGCAGCACACGTTGGAGTTTTGTCCGGCGTGGGCGGATCCGCGGCGCGTTTTACGGCTCGACATTGGCGAGAGTGTAGCTCCCGAGGCGGTCGTCGAGGCCATGCTCAGAGGGCGTCAAGAATTCACCACCGTCCGTACCTACTACGAGCAAGTGATGCTGGCGAAAGAGCGAGCGGAGAGAAACATGGAGAGAACGCGCAATTCACCGAGAGCGCTGCGACAAAGAGACTCCGTACGCCGCAGGGGAGCGGCACCGCCGCCGCCCTAGGAGCGTCATAACCAGTATATGACGCGCATATTTTTGTCCAGCTTTGAAGTCAATTTCTTGACCTGGATCTTCCTTATCATCTTTGTGTCTATCACGTACACCCATGATATTACCATTACGAGTTCCATCTAGTTACCAATGTCTTTTTTGCGCCCTTTTCCGCTCTTTTTGTTCACGATATGCTCGTACCAAGGCCGACCCTTTTCTTGCTACAAGTGCCATATCAGAAGTAGGATTACGTACAGGTACAATAGGCTCTGATTGTTTAGTGAATACAATTCGACCATCCAGAAATGGTGGAACATCATTATGGACTAAAAGATGTACTGTGGTTTCTCCTTCATCATCAGGATCATCATCATGATCTAAAGAACTTATGACACTAGATGTTAACATTCTGTTATGTTCCCACAATTCGTTATCTTTATTTATCTGTCGCTGTTGTGCGGAAAGACGCTTCTGTCTGGATTTGCACTAATATCATCCGTATGGGATAAGTTTATTGAAAACAGCCAGAATTGCTATAAACCTGGCGCAAACATTACAATAAACGAGCTACTGTTCCCAACCAAATCCAGATGCAGGTTTACGCAATATTTACCGAATAAACCCGACAAATTCGGAATTAAATTTTGGCTGGCATCTAATGTTCAAACAAAATATGTTGTAAGTGGATTTCCTTATTTAGGAAAAAGCGAAAAGGGTTTACCTGAAACAGTCGAATTTTATAACAAGACAAAATTTGGAGTAGATATAGCAGACCAAATGGCTAAAAAGTATATGCGTGAAATCGGGATCAAGAAGATGGCCACCAAGTATTTTTTAATATTTTAGACTTAGCTGGCATAAATGTCTGGATTTTATATAAGGAAACCACACGTGAGCAAATATCCAGAAAAGAGTTTATGTTTAGCAGATGAATTTGCCGCTGACAATGAAAAATCACGACTAGAACAAAAAGCATCTGAGATCCAAAGTACGTCAAAGAACTCACCTTATTCACGCAAATGTTGTCAGATAGGGTATTGTAATAATAATAGGACCACGTCCATTTGTAATGTTTGTAAAAAATATGTATGCGGAAAATGCACGCAGAAGAAAGTTAATGTTTGTAAGAAATGTTACGAATGATAACTTTTGTACCTAATAATTTAAGTTATATTTGTATTTTATTTATTCTATTATGCCTATTACGTTTATTATTATATTATTATATTTTCTTCTTATATTTACCAATGGAAATTTATTTTAATATTCTTGTTACCAAAGATTGGGGTACTAAATATTCTTCAATATTGTACTTATTGTTATTATTATAGTTGTTATTATATAGTTTTTATGATCTCAAAACATGTAGTTCCATTTCTAAGATAATAATAAATCAATAAGTATAAAAATATTCCATTATTATGTATTTTTTAAAGACCAGTCATTTAACTAGATTTAATAGTGATAGCTACCTCTTAAACGTCGGTAGTTCTAGTGTTAAATTCCCTACCGATTGCCGATAAGGTTAATGTAAAGGGAAAAAGTGTTACACGTAATTCTTTCATTATAGCATCAGATGGAGCTCACGCCTAACATATTGAAACGGAATGAAAAATAATAGTTTGGAGGAAACTCAGGCTATCATGATGAAAAATTTGGCAAACGCCTCTGGGAATATTTCAAGCGATGATTCTGTAACCATTATAAAGTAGATAAAATGTCATTTTTAATTGGTGCAATAAAAAAAGAGCAAATATTTAAAAATTAAACTAAAACTGAAATACAGAACTAGATGAAATTTCCGAAGAGCTACCTCCTCTCCAATTTCCACAATTTTTAAATATGTTGTAAAGCTCTACCTTTTGCACAATTTGCTCCTATACGTATAACCGACCGTAGGTTTTACTTTCCAAGATATCCACGATTCGTAAATTCTGCCTATAATTGTGCTCCCGTATCAACATGTGCGTGTGAATTGGTTACCAGTCACCTCACGATCGGCGCTGAGAACATGTTTACAAATTTATTTATTTTAAAAACAATAAGAAATTAAAACAATTAACTTAACTATTCAATTAACTATAACTATATAACTATATAAATATATAACTATCAAATAATTATACAATTAACTTAACTTTCACTTAAAATTTCATAATTTCATCTTCATAACCTTATATCTAACCACAGAATCAAACAGGAGTAGTATGTATGGATTTCGACCCGGCTAAGTGTTATAAATTTGTAAAAAAAATATGTTCTTAAATTAACCTGGTAAAATCTGAATTGGGAATTGTAGAAATGTTAACCACCCCCTGGTTTCGATAATTTTTAAACATATTATAGATATAAACATTTCGAAGAATTTTTTTATACATATAACCGACGGTTGGCCTTAATTTTACGCTTCAGTATTGATTACCGAATGTCGGTCATTTATCTTAAAGGGCTCGTAAGGCAACGTATTTATATATGTAGGGTTTAGGTATGAGTTAGATTTCTCAATCCGGTTGCCGCAAGGCAGCTTGCGACGACACTTGCGTGAAATTGTAACAAATTAATTATAAAAACAATAGGCAAATGAATAATTGATATTATTGTATGCAATAGAATAATCATTATTATTTTATGCAAGCGTTGACGATCACCTCGCGACAGTCGGATTGGAAAGTCTAACCTAAACCTAAAGCCAATACATTGATAATATTCCTTTAATTGAGTTATGACGAATATTTCCTGCAGCTTCACATATAGAATTGTGCACAACCCCCAACCGTAAGATAAGTAGCCGGCGACCGGTAACGAATGCAGACGCAGTCGCTGCTGCAGCATACATCTATAGGTAGAGACTGGATGGGCCAACAGTTTTTCATGAATATCTTGAAAACTCAGCAAGTTCATTCCTTATATATATAGAAAAACATTGTTCGTACTAACCGCTGCACAATTTGGTATTGAAATCCATTTGGAATGGACTAAAAAGTGGATATTCGTAACCGAAATCAAAATTCACAACTTTAATATAAAAATAATTTTTGAAATGTGAAATTTTAAGTAAAAATAATTGTTTTAATTACTCATTATATTATCAATACTCAATATATACATCAAAATAGAAATTTTGCAATTTTTTGCAATCGAATTTTATCATAAAAACGGAATTGTAATTACTTTCTATTAACGGCTATTGTGGAGTCAACTTTTGAAAAATCGATCCTTTTGCATTTCCTTAAAGAATTTTAAAAAAATGGATGTGTAATCCCTAGCCGGAACTCCTAAAATTAACTAGAATCCCCCCTTAAATGAAACATATTATTTAAATAAGGTTCCTCAAAAACTATTAACTTTTATTTAGAAAATAGAACCGTTTTCATTAATATTTAATGAAAGTTAATTAGTCCGCCACAATCGTGTAGACCACAGCTCTTTCTTGTACAATCTGCGATAGTAGTTTGTCTCATGCCAAATATGGAACTATTTTGCGAATAATATTTTCTCTTTAACTGGTGGGAAAGTATGACCTGACGCATGCAAATAACGTATTCTTATCCTTGCTATTTATTTTGATGAAAATTTTTATGAGAAATAGTGAGAAAACATGAGTTTTTAACATTACGTTTGTAAACAACCACTTTTAATTTTTCAAAACATGTCACTATGTGCTACGTCTCCGACTATCTTTGTGTGTTGAAAACGCGGCATTGTTTCCTTTAGTAATTATTATTATTAAAATAGCGGATGTATATACATATGCATATTTTTATAGAAAGCAGATAAGACAATGCGACCCCGATAGAAATGTGTTTTATGGTTTCTAAATATATATTTTTTATTTGCATTTTTTACATAATGCATATGTTATACATATTTATATTTGATAGCATATCCAAGAATATATTGCATAGTATTTGTTATGATAAGTGTAAAAAGATAATAGGTTTATCTATAAGAAACTAGAGGTAACCTCGAAAACTCGAAAAAAAACGAATTAATAAAAAATTTACAATAACCATCTTAAAGTTTTCTTTGAACTATATTATACCAAATAAAAAACTTTCGATCGACCCATTAACAAGAGAATGATCTAAACTAATCAAACGTCTCGTTGTTTAACTTCTATATAATAGCCATAAAATATCTAGAAAAAGTTCGACTGTACAAACCTGTGATGCACTGTATAATATCAGGGAAAACTTGGTACAGGGTGTTTAACAAACATATGTTATGGCTTTTACACATGATTCTACACTTTCGGATCGACGAAGAACTATTAGAAAAAGAGCTGTAGTTCCGAATACCGATAGTCGATCAAGACGAAATATGGTGGATATCATAGGATGAGATAGTAGATCTGAAATACAAAATCTTATCTTATGGGGAAATCATGCGTCCAGAAGATACAAGATCCAATATATAATAGATATTTACAGCTATTAGATGCAATTTTCGGTAATTAATATAACAATGTGGGTATGAATGATACATATGGCTGAAGGACGAATATGTACGTAAATATTTAAACTCAAAAACGTTCAATGGGCAGAAAAGAACGACCCACTTTTTTCAAAAAGAGTTATCAGAATTGGTTTGGATTAGATAAATCACGGTCGGAAATACTGTTACCGACGTTACCTAATAGCAGCTAGCAAGTCTGTTATTATATAGGGGTCTGTATATTCGAAACGCATGATTTCCCGAAGCTGATATTTTATATTTGAAGTATATTATCTCATATAATGATCCCCATCAAATTTTGTTTAGATCGACCTTTGGAAGATCGACATTCGGAAGATTATCCAAATAAGGTGAATTTTAAAGTCAAATTTTTTTATTATAGAGTGTAGCTATATAGTTATGTAGCTCGTCATGAGGAAAAAAGTGAATCCCAAATCAATCGCTCTATTGTAAAATAATTTTAAAGCTTCATTTGCTGATGAATGCATTGCATGGACATTATTTACAATATGTTTACGTTTCATAGTTAGATAGAAAGTAAGTAACTTGATGTTAATTAGGAAACAGCAAATTATTTCTTAGCCTGTGAGATAGTCCATCTTAAATAGAATGAAGCACTTAAATTCATAATCTTACATTGTTGCAAAATTGCTTACTATATGAAGAAACTTTTTACGCAAGAGTTTAATGGCGTCGAAGAAAGCACGATTTGATGTTATTAATTCTTTTTCGGATAAACAGGTAGAGGACATATGAAGGTGAAGTACTTTTTCATAAATAGAATAACGTTTCTTTATACGTTGGTCGATGCATCTCAGTATTCCATCTTTTTTTTTTTTTTTTTTTTTTTTTACGTGGAGAAATCCTCATGGACACTCGCCGTTACATCGCAACGGTCGAGTAGTGTCGGACTCTTACCGACTAAAACTCCACGGTGGCCATCTTGACGTTTAGTAGAGGAGCCCCGGGTTCTCTTGCGAATTTCTACCAGGGGCATCCCTCGTCGCATTCTTCCTACTGATCCTGATTGAGGGAGGCGTCCTTGTTTGTGTTGGGTCGCTAGGGGGGACCACACCCCTAGCGCCGAGTTTTCTGATCGTGGCGCTCCTAGGGCAGCGGCGGTGCTGTCCCCCTACTGCGCACGGAGACCCTTTGTCGCGTCGCTCTCACTGGATCGCGCGTCCTCTCCCTGTATCTCTCCGCCCGCTCCTTTACCAGCATCACTTGCTCGCAAAAGGTGCGGACGGCGGTGTATTCCTGACGCCCTCTAAGCATGGTCTCCACGACCGCTTCGTGGGCTATCAGTATTCCATCTAGGAAAGTATCAAGTTGCTTATGCTAAAAACCAACTCAGGAAACACTTATTATTTGTGTTATTTTGTAGTTTTGACCTTGAAATTCAATTTTGCGATAGCCTTTTCTAGCAAATCTCCAACGATCTGAAGGTTAGTATCATTTGTCAAAGACATGACATATCTTATATTTATTTGACTTTCTGTACATACATAAAATCGGTTAAAATGCAGTTAATATCTCAAGTCCATAACTTGTAAGCTCAAAAAACTAATAATGGAATCAAGACTATATTTATTAAATGCTTTTATAATCAACCTAGAAGGACAAAAGAATAATTTCAAAATTAAACATGCTGTTCAATTCTAAAATAAAACAATGCCTTTCCTCTTACTCTAAATATTCTAATCTACTCTGAAAGCTTTGTTCCGACCAATATGATGAAACAAAAATGTGAAAATATTCATAAGTATTTTTCTAATCCATGTTCGAATACAAGAAGTTACTTTTGAATCGGACCCATTAGCTTGGTCGCAACTATTCTCTTCAATATTTTCGAACAATACTGTTAGATTCTCTATGCACTTCGTATGTCAAAAACAGAAGGTGTTATAAATTTGATATTTCCGAAGAAGATAAGCTTGGCCCAATGTTTTCCTACGTGCAGTACCTCGTCGAAGGTGATTTCCCTCCTTCAGCTCAAAAAGAAATTCTGCGACCCATCCCTAATCGGTTTTTTTTTTTCTTAGTTTATTTTGGTTTTTACAATTTGTGCTGAAGGACATTTGGTAAAGTATTATATCTCATTGGTAATAATAAAATAAAATAAAAATAAATATAGCATGTGGGTGGCTACCCCCAGCGGGGTGCCAACTTCGTGTTTTCTAAGTTACATCTTTTACGTCCCTAATCGTTTCTCGAAGTTTCACTTCTGCTCGAAACTTCGGTACAAGACGCCCTCTACCTGCAAAAAGCGCTCAAATGGGTAGTTACATAAGTGACATGAATGTACAATATAGGCCTGCGAGTTACAACCGAATTAGTGGCAACGATGGGATAACCCGATCTTTAGAGGAAATGCGTGGATGAATGTATAATAGAAATATATTTAAGTAAGTTTAAGTATTAGTACAATGTGTATGCTAGTCCAGATCCGCACGCTGGTGTCACGTTGAGGACATTGTTCATTTCCTCGCGTCGTTCGAATGATTCACGTAGAATTAAACGTTTCACGAACAAGACATTCATACTTGCCCCGAGGTTAAGACCACGAGCCTGACTCGTAATATTTAGGTTTGGCTCAAAATTCTCATATGACTCAGACTTGCCAAAGTATGGCAAGGGATTAATAATAATAATAACACTAATAATGAAACGTAATGTCATCGATAACTGAGTGCTTCACATATCAGCACACGATCGTTAACATTCCATATTTCGATGGATCGAGTATGCTTTGGAAGATTTTCTGCAAAACATTAAGAATGGCAACATATTCCTAAAGAACTGCAAGGTTTGTTCGTAAATGCAGTATTATCTAAACTGTAGAATCATGCCCATTATAGCATTTACAGATATACTTTACGCCGGTAACGAACTGATTAAACATTTCAATCCTCAGTCGATAAAACGTATCTGTATTATCAACGTGAAATAGCTAAGGGGTGGATGTGCCATAATGAAACCGTCGGTAATTTCTACGACAGTATTCGCATTCTTATCAACAGAATTCAGATTGCACTCAAGGACAAATACGGGAAGATCACGAATGAGAGCATTAAACCGCTAGCAGATAGCGCAATAGATACATTCATTCGTGGATTACCAGACCTGAAGACTGTCACAGGCACGCGGATTTTCCTTTCCTTTCTATCTGGCACCAAGCCATAAATCTCATGCATACTTACAACCCATCATACTTACCACCACATTCCCTATAATTATATAATTACTATCTTTAATAATATCCTTATATTTTATTATTAATACCTTTCGTTCTTTTAAATAAAATTCATTTAACATTAATCACTTTCCATAAAGTATCCCTGTAATTACAAAATTCCAACCGTGTTATTTCTTATTAATATACTTTATAATTACTACCTTTGATCATAGCATTCTATTTCATTACCCACATATTTTACAACTACATGTTTTTTATATTTATATTTATATTCTATATACCAACTATATTTCAATCTTAATTTTATAATTTATGATCAATAGTCAAATGAAAAACTCACATATGTTTTCTAAATGTATCTTTATTTATTCTTTAATCTCCTAAAACCCAAATTCTTCTACCATCCACAAAATTATATTATCTTACGTAGTAACTATTATCATTTTATACTTTCTTTTCATTCCCTTTTTACTTCTTTTAACTTTCACGAAGCTAACCCATGTCTCCGCAAACTCTTACACTAAATCAACATTGCTATTATGTTCCATTCTTAATCGTTCACACATTCAGATTTCGTATGCCCTTATTTTATTGATGCAATTCGTCTTTTCACCATTTCCTCATTATCAGCGATTAAACGCTTTTTTCCTTCTTCTTTAGTCCTCCTGGTATTCGTCGTTATTCGCCGGAGTCCACTTCTCCAGCTGCAACACTTATGCTCGCTGGCAGTTTTTGGCGAAGGAAACAAACCAGTATAACGTATAACCAATATGACAACTAGAATTACCTTTTCCGTTATATTTACCTTAATCTACGATCAACATACTTTTACGTTAAACATGTACTCGTCAGATGGCCGAGTCAACGCGGACAAGATATCGGTCATGAACTACGTAGCGTTCAGTTCGACCACTCCGTTCAATAAAATATTCTAGTATTTTTTAATAAATTTAACCCGTATAAAAGATTCAATGTATTCCCCTTCTTAAGCTATCGTGTCGAAATAGTCTTACCTAGTCTAGCTCCTGTCATTTTCTATTTTTTTCTTTCTATTTATATCTTGTTTCTTCATTTTTCGTTTCCTTTGGTACAAATAAACGAATATAGAATTATAAAATTATAAAATATAAACTCTATCGTGTATTTTGTATTCGTTATTACACGCTAACTAGCCTAATAACTACACTGATGACCATTTGCGTGAAGATTGATAGCAGAATGTAACAAACTCTGCGTAGCTTAATTAGATGGCAGGAAGGCAGCAGAAATCCAGCAAATCCTGCACAACTTCAGCCATTTAAATAGCGCATATACTGTGATTTAAATATGCCCATTAAATTAACTATTATTACTATTAATATCATTGTAGGCAAATAAGTAATTTTTGTATTACTTTTTTCTATTATTAATAGATATATATTTATTGTTTTATAACATACATTTATGTATTAACATAAATTTACGTTAAACACCCAATGCCTCATCAGGGATTTATTCAGGATAGGCATTTATGCCTTACATTAAGAACTTCGGAAGGTCGTTGATTAAAAATACGCATAAAAATGTAAAAAAGCGAGTAGTTCTTTCATGCGTAGAAAGAGACATGATTTTATAAAAAAAAGTTTCGATTGACAGATATAGGTATTGAAAAGATGTAGAAAATAAGACCCATAGTTTTAAAATCAGAACATATGTTAACTTGCAAAAAGATAAAAATATCGTGCCATTTTATTATTGAAAACATAAAGTTACTGGGTCGCATAGTGTTACCTCTATGAAACGATAAAGCTGCCATAGCTATTCTATCGGATTTTATTCTGACGAGCGTAGAACAATAATCAAAATGTGGCAACCATGTTCTAGGATGAAATTTGTCAACTATGCATTCGTTAGGAAATTTAAGATCTACATACATTGTTGTTCCTTTAATTTGCCGTTCATTTGTCACTTCACACGATTATACAGACGATCGGAAAAAAGCGAATGGTTGAAAGTAGGAGTAAGAATGTAAAACATTCGTAACTAGTATACAATCTCAATAATATGTATGTATAGGTACCCATACTTTTCATGTAGTCTTCATAAAGTCGTCAGTGGTCTACAGGTTATATATATAGGAAAAAGTTGTTGAGAATCATAGTGCCAACAACAGATTCGAAAAACATTGAAATCAGAGAGAGAAGGACCTTGATCTAAATAATGATCGAAAGTAGGAATGAACAACATTCGTAACTTGCGTAAAATCTCAATAATACAAGTAACTGAGACACGAATAATGAGTTTAATGAAAAATGTTAGACAATCTGTTTACATCCAACAGCCATTGATCTTTATATCTTCGTGCCATGCTTTACAAATCTAAATAATCATTCACAATTGCACATGCGAGGCTACATAAAACGATTTTGACAACCGAATAATTAAATTCTTTGATCATAGTTAAAATATTTCAAATTTCAGAGCAATAAAAAATAAAACTTAATATGAATTGCAATTATGTTATTATTCATTAACTAAATCTATGGCCTCACGACGAATTTAAAAGACTAATCCAAAAATCTAACCTAGACCGTTAGTGATAATCATTTTTAATATGCAGTCGTGCACGGTATCGTAATTCGAAGGATCCGTGGAATACTCAAGCTTGGCTAACCTTCATTTATACGTATGTACTACATATAAACAAAAGATAAAAGTTAGGTTTTAAATTCGGCTACCGCGAGGCAGTCGACAATGATAAAGACGCATGAACGAGCTAAAAGAACGATATAGGAATAAAGAGAGAACGCTACATAGAAGCTTGTGTCTTGTTTAATAATGCGTGCACATTCGTACAGTAAATATGTAAGTGTATAACACCAATCAACAAGCGGCGTCAGTGCGCATGTCTGATTAGACAAGGACAGAAGGGGCCACCCATGCGACATTCTCTTTCTATTCCTTTATCGCATCCAGTAACATATAACTCGCTATATACTCTGTCTTTATATTTCTATGTCGACAACTAACACTACAACTATAGGCAGAATTCACTGTAGTAATATCGATAGTTTATTGTGAGTAATCTCGGAAACTGTGGCCGGCCGATAGTTAGAGCAAAAAATTGTTCAAAATGTTGATTTCTACAACTTATCCAAAAATCATCGAAATCAGATGAGAAGTAGTTTTCAATACAGTTCAGCACAGCTTCGCCAATTAAAATTTGTTTTACGATATTCGGATAATAAAAGTAGTCTTGTATTTAAAAAATTATTGTTTAAGAAATTTAAACTTTTGTTAATGGGAGCGAATGAGAATTGTAGATATTAAATTAATAATTCGAAAAATATCGAGAAGTGTCAGCAGTCGGGATGCATTGAAATTGAAAAACATTAGAAATATATTGTACGTAACAGGCTCTGTACCATTATAATAAGTTGTATCATGATATGAAGAAGTACAGATTGGAGAAGTGTAGGATTCTACACTTCATTTGCAAGGTGTCCTATTCTTACTTTACTTGTAATTTCAAAGGGAAATTTAAATTCAATTCAAACCACTACTATACTGAATCGGTAACGTTGCATACGATATGAAAATGGTATACAGAATCAGCCGTCAGGTGATCCTCGAAATGTGGGACACAAAAAAGCGTTATACGTCAAGTCTGTTATGTACCTCGTTGACGAGTCGTCGCTGGTGATCAAACGCAAAAGTTTATCAAATCGACCCTAGCGCTACGGCCAGCGGTTGATTTGTTAAGCACATCTCTCGATATTACGAGCCTTACCACCGCCATGGTAAGTTTCTAGACTATGTATACGACATTGGTTCAAAGTTGATGTTCTCGAATACAAAGTGACACATGAAAAAAATGTTATTCTATTAATCTTCTTTTTGTCTTTATATAAGGAATCTGTAGTTATAATACAGAACTACCTCTCATTTAAATGCATCATAATTTATTTAACAGTGAAGAAATCGATAGATAACGTAGATACCGGCAGAACTTTTGCACTCACCTGATACTTGGATCCACATTAATACTGTAATGGAACCTGTGGCGATTATACTGATAAAAACTGAAGCTGATTTCAAGATGTATATAGAAGTTACACTTACTGCAAACGTATATTTAGTAAAAAATTAGTATATAGCATGAACATCTTAAACATATAATAAGTGTTAAAGCTGTTGTCATTGAATATTGAGTCTTTTATTAATATAATGGATAAATAACCGTTTAAGTACTCTTGTAATCTCTGCGAAGTATATACATACTAGTACTAAATATTTTGTAATTTCTATTACATTTCCGACATTTTCGGATTTGTTTCAAGTTTTACCAACATAATCATAGGAATCGGGCCCATCATAGAATGTTAATGAAATTTCAAAACAGTTTCGTATAATACATACATAATACATACTATATTCATAAAAAGTTCCTATAAGCATTCGAATACTTTCATAAGCTACTGTATATCATCATCATATCAATGTTTCCACTACACTTTTTTTAAAATTACGATGAAACTTAATAACACATGCTGTTCGGATATTGTTTCACATTTTAATCGAACAACTTCGTTTTCACAGAAAGAGAGAAAATTATTTATTTTGAATTTTTTTGTAAACATTGATATTAATCAGAAATGAAAGCTTTTGAATAAAAGTGTAACATTTTTTTTCAATTCTGAGTTGTATACCCCAGTTCATCTTACAAAAAATTACTCTGAATTTTTCATTAATCGATATTCCAATAATAATCGAGATTCTACTATATTTCTAAAACTAGAATTTTTAGAATTATCAGATTAGTAAGTGTCCAAAATTCGTATTGTTTTTATGAAAATTGAATAAATATACAAAAAAGATTTATTTCCGACGATTCGAATGATATTTTGTAAAATATGAGAGGGTAAAAGGTGATTTTGAAAAATATATTCTAATTTGACTAGCAGAATTTTTCACGTAACTTTATAGATTTGTATCGAAGTCATTATCAATTTTTTTCGTCTGCGGGATTCTGGAATGCAGAATTCACATAAGCCTTTTCTAAAGGTCACACTTAAATTTCAGAGAATAATCACGAAAAGGTTAATGACTTGTCAGTATGCATATTTATATTGACCGATGTCTAAGTACATTGAATAAGGATTTTTGAATCTCAACATAGCAGTTACAGAAGTATATTTAGATGAAAACTGTGATTCATCTAGAACGTGAACTGACGTCTCTTCACTATTTACTCACGATACACAGATTCGTTCCCATTCGCTTCATTCTCTCTACGTTGTCTCGTACGCATATACACCTAGTTAACATCAAAATAAATCTATATCTGGCATTAGTTATAATTCCAATCGGGGTTTATGTACACGACGGCGGAATAAAAGTACTATGCGCGAAACCCTTTTTCGTTACTCGGATTCTATAACGTATTAGATTTTTCTCATATACATGTATACATATATACTGTTAGTTTTGAATGTTTCGAACAGATAATGCTTGTCGAATCCTCGTAATACGCAGATTTTGCACAATGTCTTTTCCTTCTTCCCTGATTAGCGCTTCTCTTCAATTAGGCACTCCTTGCACTAAACGAACGAATAACGATCGTGTCGTAACAAACCACTACGTAATAATTCGTACATCTAAATAGCAAGTGTACATCAGTTTTGTTAGGACACTGACACTGTAAATAATTACTATGCGCCAATTAACTTGCCAATCGTCCCTCTATCGATTATAGTGCGCACTAATTGCAAGAATCGGGCTAGTCGGTAACGCTTTTATTATCCTTCTCAAACTTTATTCCACACCTTATCGCAGTATTTTAAACGACGACGAGGTTCAAACACAGATTCGCTCCACTTTTACAGAATTCCGAAAATACAATACGTGCATCGTGTCTTGTCGTACACGTAGAAAATGATTTTCCAAAAGTGACTCTTTCCTCATCGTTCCATTGTCCAACAACGATACTATACAATGTACACGATAGCACATTTTCGTAGATCCGCAACCACAGAGGCGTGAATAAGAATCTACCAAGGCCTCCACATTCCTTCTTCGTCTTTTGCAGGTTGTTGCGGTTGTTGAAGAGGAGAAGGGGAACGAATCCCCGTGACGAACTCGCCACTCGCGTGGCTGGACGGCCTGTCTTCCGAGTGCGGCGGGATCGCTGCTTCCGTGGTTAAACGACCTATAAGCTGTTGTTGCTGCTGCTGCTGAAGGTGGTGCTCGACGTTAGCGACGGCTGGTAACGAAGCTCTCGTGTTAGATTTTGGTTTCTTGGAGGTAGTTGTAAAGTCAAGCGGCTGTTCCGGCTGTTCGAGTCGCGGACTCTTATTTGGTTTGGAACCAATGGCTGAGATGGCATTGGTAGCAAAGGTAGAAACGGGGGCGGAAGCGGAAATGGAAGCGGAAACAGAAGCGTTGCCGGACGTAGCGGCAGCGGCGACGGTAGCGGCAACAGCAGCAGCAGCAGCATTCACGGCAACGGTGGCCGCGTCCTGCCATTCCTGTATATCCTCGTGAGGCCGTTTCGCGGCGAGTTTGTCCGTCGCCTTGAGAAAAGACATGTTAGTGGCGGCCCATATGGCCGTCGGTGGATTCGGTCCGATACTGATACCGTTCGCTGCGGCAGCAGCTGCGAGCTGAACGTAATGACTAGGAAGAAGGAAAACTACTTGACCATCGGGCAATCTGGATGGTATCACTTGCACGACCGAAAGCATGTTTGGATTTTGCTGTGAACTAGACGCCTGGTCGATAACTGGTATACCAGGCGGAGGAGGCGGAGGTGGATGATGATGAGAATCAAGGTTGGTCGTATTAACCTGACCGAAGGCAGAAGTTGGCCGGCTGTTGCCGTTGCTACTGCTGTTGCTATTATTGTTGTTTTCATCGCCAGCGGTAGTACTACTATCCGGTCGGGCTGGTTCGATATCCGGTATTTCGGCTTTTATCAAGCCGACCGGATTCAAAGTTGTACTACAGTGTGCAGTCGATGGCACATGATGCTCCAACGGACCGGGACTTCCCGAGCCTGTCACTCGATCCGTCACGCTTCCGGGACTGCTGCCTAATCCGCTATCCGGCCTCGAACCCAGATCCAAGTCTAATTCCGACACGCAACTATCCAAATGCCGTAGTAGCCTTTGTTTCACTGCAGGGTCCATCGGTGTCGTGTTCCCGGTGATTATATCCGGAGCATCGAGATACCGACTTACCTGCAACGCAAAGTCAAAACGAAAGTAAAATATCGGTAATGATACCCGTTTGTTTCAGTAGTATAGTAATAGTAGTGGAATCAGATTCAATCTGTACTTGTAGCTACTCACATTAATATTTGGACACGACACTATAGCTCCATATGTGTTGCTTTGTATAGGAGGTCATGATTTAAATATCGTATTGCTTATTCTACAATAATATGAACCACTTATTGCATCTTAAAAATATACAAACATTACAGTTAATAAATATTTAACAACAATAACAAGTTTAATTTTACAAAAGATTTCTAACAAGAGAAAAATTGTCTTCTGTGTTTCTTAAATTCGATGCGATATTTTTCTTTATAATTAGTACTAACAATTGCGCAATTTCAGGATAACTTTTATCCTTTTTTCTAATGATAAATTACAAGTTGTATTTCATCATATCTAGCACCCTTTCCTTCTCCTGACATTTCTTGGTGTATTAGAAAAGTATTGCTGTTAATTTCTTCTGTGTCGCTCTGTATCTTCTATACTGATATTAATTATACGAAACGATTATACAAAATAAATATAAATTGTTATTAATAACAATGAGCAGTTGACGCAGCGTTAAACTTGTACTTAAAACAAAAAGAAAAATTTGCTAAATTGCAGAATATAAACAAATGTCTGAATATTAGCATGACGTAAAAATAAGACAAATTTTTGTTAAAAATCTATTAAGCTTTATTGTTAATAAAAAATTATTTACGTGTTTTCAAGCTACATACGGTATTCGAAAATCGGGACTTCTCTGTGATAAATTATCATCGTGTACAGAACTCGATTGTTTATAATAGATACGATTTGCCATTTTGCTAAACTTAAAAAAAAATAGCGCGAGTAAAAGAAAAAGAGGCGCGAGAGTCGGCTTGATGAAAAGAAACATATCGGCTAGACAATGTTCATGTGATAACGGAACTTTTTTATTTTTAATCTTTATCGAACGAAACTTTTACCAATGTAACTGTGAGGTTTTCCTCATTAAAATAAGACCAAGCACGATATAATTTTGAGAATATTACTTAATGACACTAACTTACTGTCCTTCACCTATTATATATACATGTAAATGCGACTTAACCTATATAGTGTTCGGTTTTATTTTAATCATATTAATAATATTTTGTTTTATTTTAATTTTGTAAAAATCAGAAATAAAAAGGTTTTATCATTGTCTCATAATTAATATTTTTTCATAGTCGATTGAATTCGAATCAGGTTACACTACTCAGCCGTTGAACTTCGCAGTGTGTCAAAAGCAATACTAGCCCCTTGGGGGAATTATCTCACCTCAGTAGTGGGGATGACGACAGATCAATTACGAGGAACATAGTGGCAATAAACTATAGAGAAAATGCTGTATTTTTGTAGAATAACCAATACGATATTTAAACCATTCCCTGTTATACAAAGCAACAAACAATATAAGACTAGTGTCGTGTCTTAACATTAATGCGAGTAACTGTATAAATTCGAATCAATGTCCAAGGCTCGCTACATGTTATTCGAATACTAGGATTCGATAATCACAAGATAGCTTTGAACCTCGGAATAAGCAGTACCTGTAATTTTGGAAAATCTACTTATAAACTATTTCAATACTTGAACGAATCGAACTCCTTACAAATAGCAATTAAATTACGAGAATCAGAAAGGCATTATCGTTTCATTGAATTGTTAGAACAAATTTAGGAAACTTCTAGAATTATAGAGGATACACAGTATTTTTTCAAATTTTATTTCTACGTTTGTACCTGTGGCTATTTAAGAATGATAGCTGAGAAAAGTTAATTCAAGTAAATAAAGAATTAGAGAATCTCGTAACAACTTCTAACTTAATCTATAGCTTTCTTCAAATTTGTAGCACACTATCAATGTTAAAGATAAATACAACTATTTCTGCACTAAATGCAACACAGTTGAGTGAAACGTACCTCTCTGGAGCAATCTTGATAACCAGCCTTATATCTCGACAAACCAGGTTGAGCAAGGGATCTTTGCCTTTGTAAATGTCGAACCGTTAACTCTAAAATGTCAGCTTTTTCAAGTTTACTATGCTTCGTGTTCTCCAGCCGGGCGCTGTCAAGAATGAGCGCCTTCAGCGCCGCCAACGACTGATTAATTCTAGCTCGCCGTCGCTTTTCCATTAGTGGTTTGTTAGCCTGAAAAATAAGAAACCTGTCGCTAGAATAATACAATATCAAATTATACGCGTGACCGTCGTCTCTAAAAATGTTCGCCTACCAATATCTATTCTTTCCCTTCTTCCTCCTTTCCTCCTTTCTTGTCTACCCTCTTTTCTTACTCCGTACAATACATAGGCATAATCTACGTATCATGATACAAATAAAAGGATCTAATCATTACAGAACTGAAAGAAAAATGAGTTTGTTTTACATGTCAGAGTTGGAAGAAGTGAGAAAATGAAAATCGAAGGAAAATCGATGGAGGTGATGCAGAATGATGATTAAACAAATCGACTAAATAATCACATTATTATGAGTGTATTTTAAAATATAAAAATACATACTGTAGTGTAATCAACAAATGGAAAATTTGTACGCGTATTATATCATTTTTATTTTCTACTTTATGCGACATTTAGAATTTCATAATACGCAAAAACGTATAAAATATCCAAAATAGAATAGTCTCTATGATATTTAATAGTACGACATCAATTTGCGCTGAGGTTATATGTGTATCTTTTTAATTATGTTTACGAAACTATGAATTTTCATAAATATCTACAATCTAATAATTAGCGATTTAGGTATTATCGTTGTTAGAAATTACAAACATTATTTCACAATTATATCGAAGATTAAAAAATTATCTTTGTATTATATAATTATATTATATGTATATTGTATATTATACATTCACAAAATAATTATATGTATTTATCCAGGTTTCATTCATTATTTACTTCCTACTGGAAGATATACTAACATCCACGATAAACATATGTTCAAAATCGTCGATATTCCCGCGCTTTTCTAGCACCCAAATGATTTCATTCAAACAACCTACTAACCTTCGTCGTATCTAATAATTATAAAAATAACTACATCGGGCTACATAAAAAATGCATAATTATAATTCTTGCGACAAAAAATTTAAAACTTAATATATATATATATATTTAAAATTATAAGAATGAGTATTTATATAATACATACAAAAATGAATGAAATATACTAAAGTAATTATAGAAAAAAAAGAAGAAGAAGCATTAAGTGAAAGTGAAGATTTACTCACTCGACGACCATCCGAGTGTTTAGGGCTCGGGCTGAGACTAGGGCTAGGACTGGCCGACGGACTCGGTCCTTGGTGCACGCTCTGTTGATGTTGCGATTGATGATGATGGTAATGTCTATGAGTGTTGCCGGCCGATTTCTTTTCTTGATGCCTCAACGAATGAAGACGAGCGGTCATCTTAGTAGGCCACGCGGGCCTTCCGCTGTGACGACAATAATGGGAACGGTGATAACGAGAAAATTGGTATCGATAGTAATAACAATGGGAATAACAGCAACAATGATGATAATGATGGTGGCAATAACGAGAACCACGAGGACGTCGATGGTAACGGTAATGACAGGGATGACAACGACGGTGGTCGCCGCGACGACGACGACGACGACGACGAAGCCGACGACGACGACGACGAAGCCGACGACGACGACGACGACGACGACGACGGCGACGGCGGCGACGACGACGGCGGCGACGACGACGGCGACGGCGACGACGGCGACGGCGGCGACGGCGACGACGATGACGACGACGACGACGACACCGACGACGACGACGACGTCGACGTCGACGACGGCGACAGTGACGGTGTCGGTGTCGGAGTCGGTGTCGGTGTCGGTGACGGTGTCAGTGACAGAATGGATTTCAGCGTCCAAAGTAATCGACTGGACGCGGCTGAGACACTCAGCATCTCGCGTTCTAAAAAGTTACGCGGCACCACTCTGACACAGGTGTACTTTCATTTAATTCCAACACTTTTGACACTAATATATAATTCTCGATTATCATCCTCCTGTATATCCTTCTTTTAACATATCATTTTAAAAGGTTCCGCCAGTCACAATATAAACACGCATCAGCTGCAATGTCGTATCAGCTGCAACACCCTCGTCGCATCTTACTCTATTTCAAGAGTTCCACCGTAACGTGTAATTCCTCCTGCACGATACCACGCATTTTATATGCGGTGCGGCTCAGTTCGATCACTAAACTGTCGTTAGGCCGTTTCAAAGTTTTCACTGAAGACGCGAGCACATTTTAGGTCACCACGTGGCTCCTTACACGGTGCACATGAAACGACAGATTTTCAATCGTATCGTAATCTGTTCATTTCATATTGGACTCAAACTTTTTCCCATAAAGAATTTTCGATAATTCTCACAAATCGATTTTAGAAACAAAAATTACGATCTTATAATATATTATTCGATATTTTCTCACGAGACGTACGATTTTCAGTCATGAAGAGATCGAATTTTCTGTGTGTCATATTTACTGTTTAGAAACTAAACTCACGAAAAAATTTGCTATCCGATTTATCGAATAATGAAAACGAGCGAGATTAAAGATTTCATTTTCGTTGTTTCCTGTTGGTGCGTTCTGCACTCGTCTACATTGCGAAACGCGGTTTCATCCTCGCTGGACGGCTAACGGTGACAGACTGCGAATCGAAGAGCGGTAGCTGGCGGGCGGCTCTTCAGCAAGATTCGCGCGTGTGTGAGTCGTGGGCGAGAAGCCGGGAGCCGCACAGAGGATCGCGCCGCGGTTGGTCGTGCGTGTGGCGGGGGTAGGATGGTGGCTGCTTGCCAGAACCGCTGCTGTCAAGGGGCAGAGAGAGAGAGGACGAGGTTCGCTTGCCCGCTCACGCGCGCCCTTGCCTGCGGCTACCTTTACCCCTCTCTCTCTCTTTCACCCCAATCTTTCTCTCTTTTTGCCATTTCTAGCGAGTTGCTAGTTGCACGCGACCTACCTTGATCTCCTTCTTCTCTTTTTCGCCATGTCGCTTACTGTCTAACAACCGTTATGCGTCGTTAAAACAGCAACCAATTTTGATTGTCATGATATTTTTTTCTTTAAAACCATGACATTTCCAAACATTAAAACACAATAGTGTAGAATACTCTATTTACCGCAATATGTATAATATATTAGGAAATGGACAAATCCTTGGTATATCGATTTACAAAATTGCAAATTACGATTTTTGAAAATGATTTTATGAAACTTTCTAAAAATATACGTTCCAGTGGCAAGAGAACTGCGAATTTTTTAAAAAGCATATAATTTTGGAAGCTACGTATATATCGTCGTTCCTGTGTACATCGTACGAAATGAAAGAAGACTTGGTATTAAACGCAACGAGCGAGCATCGTTACTGTCCACTGTGACCTTTAATCTGCTGCTATCCGTCTATCCGTCCGTCTACTTGGTTTCCCTTCACTTTCCCTTTTTTTATATTTCGTTCGTCCGTTTCGCTCGTGCTTGGTAACTCGCTGTCGCACGCTGCGAACGAAAAGGCGGCGATGGTAACGGCAGCGGCAGCAGGTCGTGTGCGTGTGACTGGATATAGACGAGGATAACGCCGTGGCGTAGGAAATTACGACGAGTTGCTGAAGAAAGGTGGTGGTAGTGGAGTGGGATGAGGGTGGGTGATGGCTCGTTGTCGGTGCTGGCATGGCACGAGCCAGCACGGTACGCGGCGTGGTCTTCGGAAGCAGTGGCGTGGCGCGGCGCAGTTTGGCGTGGCGCGATACAGGGCGCGCGGCGTGGCCCGAATCGAGGCGTGCAGCAGCGGTAGCGCGGCAATGGTCGAGGGAGTGGAGCAAGTGCCGTCACAGGACAAGCTCGATCCGTGCTGTTCGGCTCGTCGAGGTGATGAGCCCTCGAGGCGGGTGGTGGGCAAAGGGTGACGAGCGGCAGGCGGCGCGCGGCGGACGATGGACGGCATGCGGCGAGAGGTGTATGCTGGCGGCGTGTGGCGTGCGGCATGGTGGCGGGGTGTGCGGTACGCGGGGTGAAGCGTGAGCCGTGTGCGGCGTGCGGCAACTAGCGTGCTGTAGAGACGGGCGGCGGCCGCTTCATGGATTATAGGGAGGGAGAAAGAACGATCCCGACGAGCGACCGGTCGAACGGATGGACCGTGGAGACCGTGAAGCGTGCTCTGCACAGCCAGCCAACACACATATACACACCCACACAAGCATTTCGAGTGTGTTGGCGAGCGCGATGAAGCGGTGGCGCTTGAGGGGAGAAACGAGTGAACTAGCAAGCAGCAGTGGCGAAGAAGAGAGATACGGCGGTGGGTGTGGAGAGCGAGGAAGTGTGCACACGCCGCGCCGTGGTAAGGCGTCGGCACAGTGGGGTAGGAGGAGATAGTCGTCGGCACGCGCGGCGCAAACCTCTCTCTACCCACGCAAACGTAGCAACGTACGTGCGAACGAGCTTGTACGTGAGAGCGTGCGTGTCAAGCTGCCTGCGTGCCAGCGTGCCGCCCTGTCGCGTCGCTCGACCACCACGCCGAGCCGTGTCAGCGTACCGTTTCCTCTGCCTACGTATAGTACATACATGCCTCCTCTCTCTCTTGCAGCGAATGCAACAAACTGATGTTGGATTGCACGCGCTCGTCCAGTGACAGAGCTAATTAAATGGTTCTACTATTTCGTGTTTTAAAATTAATCTCCGCGATCGAAACAATTATACTGGACGGGGGATGTAGCCTATGCTCACTTTTTTTGCGCTATCTTTGGCTGCATAAGACGCATTTTGGCTGTAAATAATCGAACCGATTGCAAGGCACGTTGATCGGCGATCGCAAATCGAAGATTACGCCTGATGTTATAGGAATATATAGTTATTCCTGAAAATGTAAATAAGTAAAGGAAAAGGGTGCAGATGATCAGTTTGGCTTCTAGGTTTGTTGTAAACCCAATGGATATCTTAAATACTCGTTAGGTCAAGAAGGTAAAGTAAATAGACAAGAAATGAAAAAGCTACAACTGGGCTAGGGAATAAAAATAATATATATTAGATTATAGAAATTGAAATGAGTAAATGGAAAACATAGAAACCCTGGTGAAGAAAGGGAAGGAAAGGAGCGTAAAGTAAAGATTGGAGCGAGAGAAAGTGAGAGAAGTGACAGATTACCTAGGTTTTTTTCTGTTGCGACAGACACACATGAGAGAATCCCGTTGTGGATGTAGTTTGAAGTTGAAGAGGGAAGTAAAGGGAAGTGGTGAGAAAGCAGTCGCGAAACCTAGAAGCGCATACGAATAAGGAAAAAAATTTACGAAACTTTTTCGCGGCGTGAGGCATTGCGATGCGGCCATACCATGACCACGCCATTGCCAAGCCGTTACCACGCCGTTATCCCATCGTTCTTTACTCTTTACCACTTCAAGCCACGCATAACGCGATGCATCGTGGCATACCTCGCCAACGTTGCAGTACACTTTACATCGAGGGCTCTCCTTTTCTTTTTCTCTCCGTTGAAGCGCTTGCTTTCGTTTTAGTTCTTAAATGCGACCAGGTGAGGCGAGGTGAAACTTACAAAGACGCGTTTTATACGCACCTCGTCAACGTGTTTTACCTCGTCTTCTTGTTTTACAAGAAGGGATGTAATGGCTAGAGAAAGGGTAGATAAGGAAAAAAGAGAGCGCCTAGCCAACGTATAATCGTGGAACCATAACGACCGCAATGAAGGATTATCAACTAAATATCTCGCTAAATATCGATTTACTTTTTCTCTTATTACTAGTTTTTATTAGTTTTAGTGCTAAAGCTTGCTAAATTTGTTGAAAATTCTCGGTTCGTTATCTGATACGGATAAAAGATTTTGAATGGTTAATCGTTTCTTTGAATTTGAGCTAATAATCGTGTGATATGTACGCTTATAAACGGAGGTGCGCTTACAAGTGAAGAAATTAAAATTGTATGCGAGCCAGAAAATTCTTATTTTTAAAGTAATATATAAAATATTCTGTGTAAGGTGGGGTAAAAATATTTGTCAAAAAAGGGAACGTTTAGAAAATTGATATAACGAAATCGAGTTCGAACATTCAACTTTGTGTGAATATAACATTTTGATTTTAATGTTATTTAACTGTTGTCTTAATAATTTAGTCTATTAATCACGTTTTGTATAAAAATGTGATCTAATGCTTCCAAACAAAAATTCTTATTTCGAATTTTTGATTCCTCGCGCACGAACACATAAATTGAGAAATGATTATTAATAGATTCAATCAATTTTATTATAAGCATTTTACTTCCTCTCCCTTTTTTGTATACTTATAATATAGAATTTAAAAATACATTAACATTACTATAAATATAGAACAGAGATAGTTTCGAAATGTTTATTTCGAGTAACAATTACAAACTGAATTAGATTAAACTTGCTATAAATTACTATTCCTATTTATATGGTTCTACGTATAAGTATGTAACGATATCAAATAACCTAGAACCATAGAACCTTCTAATCAGAAGCTAGAGTCGCATGGAGGCGCGATAGTTTTCTGAAAGATTCTTTCGAAGCTTCCGTCATCACTCTTTGGAACTGTCGTCTCCATCGAGTACAACTCGATCGATCGACAGCAAACTCAACGTGCCACGTACTTTTCGCGATAAGGTGGTCGCAGGGTAGAGAAGAGAAGGGAGAGGCGAAGATAGGAGAGGGAAAGAGCGAGTTTGCCCGGTGGCTTCAGCATTGATCGTTCCCAGAAGAAGAGAAGGAGCCGAGCGAAACGAAGAAGAGGCGTACACGAGAAATTCGAGACGCCCGGCGTCGCCCGGCGGCGAAACGTTATCCGGTATGCAAGAAAGGACGTCCTCATTAGCGGGACCCGACGTCGTTTCAGCTCAACAGGAGCGATCGTGGCGTGGCTCGACGTGATACCGCGTCAACCCGTCTTGGTTCAGCTCTCAGCATAGCTATTCCCCCGCCTCGTATTTACCGGCTACTCTCCTCATCTTCGATGATATGTCCAAAATATGAGGAAACGCTGCGAACCAAGAAATGCAATATTTGATATTTCATCGACGTATAATACAATTACTCGCGTTCACATTAGGACACAGCGCTGTCTTTTTATTTACTGGTTTGCATGGCAGCTGATGATTTTACAGTTACATCTATCATTTATTGTAACTTGAAAATATGTAAATTTCTGACGATAACGTTTAACCATAGGAGAAAAGAGATCGTCCTCTTTATTTCTTAAATTCGATGCGCTGTTTTTTCTTATATAATATGTATCTTCTAGTGATATCTGCTACAATTAAGAACTAATAATTGTGCAATTTTACGGTAACCTTTACCCTTTTTGCCTATAATAAGTTACTAATTGCATTTTATCAAAACTGGTATTCTTTCCTTCCTTTTCCTAGATATCCTAAAGGTGTACCTATAAAATATTGATATAAAAATATTCCTGTTAATTTCTTTCGACGTTAATTATAGAAAATTAATTTATTTTGCAGCTGCAGCTGTTTCCAAGGATGTTAATAGAACGAATGGTTTCTAAGGATAATTATTGATATGAACTGAGTAACTGCACATGATGTCGAGTTTTGTGATGTTACTTTAACATCTAAAGTCGATATGCGTCTCCGACATCGGTTGATATCGTGTGCGTTGCACGGTGGAGTGGAGGGTGATAGGTGAATCGGTCGGGGGTTGCTAGACTGGTAGTGGCGGTAACGCGATAAACAGATTAACGGTGAACTCGAACGGAGGTCGCAGTTTAGTAGTTGGGCATCGCAGCTCGAGGGATCAACCTTCCGTCAGGAGACGTTCCAGTAGGGCGAACATGGCTGAACGATTACGAAAATGTTGAGAAGAAGCATATACAAATACAGTGGCTATAAAAATATTGTCACGCCATTGTATAAATTATTATATTTGCATAGCTAATTTTAGGTGCAAGTATGTTAAATTGCGTATAATTTAATGGTATTGTACTTTTATGTGACGCGAAAATAAAATATATAGAACCTGATAAAGAAATTCTTTATTGGAAAAAAAGAGTATGTGCTTTTTGTATGCCAATACTTTTTGTAGTCACTATACCTGCAATGAGAATGAAATTGCAGCAGACGCTGTATCTCAAGTCGGAAAACGTGTAGTGCTGTAAACTGTTAACTATGAAGTGTCCGATGAGACACGACTATCGTGACTATATATTAATAGTAAAATTTGAAACTAATCGGAAAATGCATATACAAGTTACAAGATATTTATTGCAAATGTATATTTACAATTAGTTAAAAATTAGTATACAGCATGAGTAACTATCTTAAACGTATAATAAGTGTTAAAGATAATCCCAGTGAATATCGAGGCTTATTAATACTTTGACTGCCACAGTGGTCATTGTTGACCGCTTGCAATTATAAAAATTGAATGAAAATTGACAATTAGGGCATTTTGAATATAACCGATAAATAAAAGATACTTTGAAGTAAAAATTCTCCATTGAACAATTAAACATCTTTATTAGAACATCAATAAAAAAAAATGAGAACAAATATTGCATCCACATCTTTGAGGGGTAATCTACGAATATTATTATAAACACACCTTAGAAACTAATTGTAAATGCTGCTTTATAATCATACAATTGAAGTTAGAAGTGTGAACATACCTTACTATTAGATATAGAATGAGCAAATACCGTTTACTAATATCTTCTACACGTTTCAACAATACATTCTGCACGTTTTACTTACGACGAAATAACGAATGCGAATGGTTTGTTGAAATAAACAAAGGCTTGTTATAATATGTCGTTATCAACTGTTAAGGCGCCACGGTGGTCACCCGTGATCACCAATAAGACAAACGGTCCATTGGGGAGGAATGTTGTCTTACATCATCAATTTATTATTATTTTGCCATTTGAATAATAAAAATACTCCCGTGGCGTCCTGAGCGAAACATGTGATTTCAGCGTAGCAGTCAGTGTTAATATAACGATGAAGATAAATCACTGCCTGAAGATTTTTGTGATCTTTGTGAAGTAATACTTGTATTAAGTATATGTAGCTTCTATGCGCATTTTCAGATAGGTTTCAAAGTTCACGAATGTAATCATAATGAAAGTAGGTTTACAAAATGCTTCGTACAATATACATGAGATATTTATAGTGTTTAAATACTTTTCAACGTGACTGGCCAACGTTCTAAGTACACTTCTCCTGTAACCTCGATCAGCCAAAGCTTAATTTAAACCTGTACGTAAGTTCTTTTATAAAGAGTAAAGACACGTGTCGATTAACAAAATACGAAATAATATGCGGTCCCCTTTTAAAGACTGACGATGAGTTTGAAAATTGAAGAAACATGGCCTTACAGCAAAGATACAATGAATTACGATATTTGTTATTTCGAACTAATTAATTTTCTTCTGACACGTTTCCTTTTATCAGTAAAAGTAATTAAAATATTAACGAAGAATGTAAGCAAGACATCCTGTATATGATGTATATGTGCTGTATGTGTATCTGCATGAGTGTGAATTATCGGTTATAAGAACTCCTCGTTACATTTAATAGAAAACTCTAACAGAATTTACATTCTTTAGTACGCTACACTATAGAGCACAAATGTTGCGCGTGAAATAACTAAAAAATAAAAGCAGTGAAAAACGTTCAGTTTATACCAAATACGTATCGGCAAATAACACTTAGCCGCGAGTGTATATTATATTAAAGTCCAGTACTTTCCAAAATATTTCTCCTACTATTAGCTTTTCCGATAATAAATCGGATGAATACCCAAAGCAAACAACAATATTTCTTTCTTCTGGAATTTTAAATTTTTCACAAAATTCTTGGTCGCCGCGTCTTTGAAACATACGATATGTACTTAACTTAGGTACGGTTGTCGTGGAAGCCTATAAGGGTTTGAACGCTGCTACGTGCCAGGTCTACGCTCTAGAGAGTAGACTCAAGGTAGAAGATAGCTATACGTAGCCTAGGCTAGTCGCAAGTCGTAATCGCCATTCGCCACATCCCCCAACTGACTGCCTTCTCTTCCCCTCCTTAGCCACTTACTCCTTTCTCTTTCTTTCTCTCTTCCCTCCTTTTCATTTCAGTTTCTTTATCACTCGCTCTTTACGTTGTTCGCGACAGTAAGCATGTATGCGTAGACAAAGACACAAAGAAAGTAAGAAAGGGGACACAGATGAACGAACGAGTAACCGTTCTTCTCTTCCGGCGAGTCCCCTCGGGAATCCGCAATCCGGCGTCCGCGATCTCGTCATCCACCCCCTTGCTTCACCCTCCGGTTCTTCTCTCAAACCACATCGACCCTTGCTTCTAGAGATCCTTCGGATTTTAACTTGGTCCCTTGCACGAACCACTAGCGAAAGAATTCTCCAGAGAATCAAACGTGGACGATATTCTCGTTGCTTGATTCGCGGCTCTCTAACTAAAAGCAAGTTTTTCTTGTCGTATTTAGGTCAGATTTTTCAAATAGCTTCTTACTTTGCACATTCTGTCATTTTATACTCCTTGGTTTCTTTTTCATGATTTTTCAAATAAGGTAATCCAATTTGACGTTATAAACGAATACTGGCGGTTTAATTCTGTCACGTTCACAGTTATAGTCTTCCATAAGTGATGTTCCTTTTGGTTTTGCGATTTTTATGTTTCATTTTAAGATAATCTTACAATGCATTTGTAAAATTTTGTAATTTCTTAAATTTAAGAAAAATACGAAAGAATTGCTGTAGATACGTATGCGTGATTTATGGTTTCAATTTTCTGCATATGCACAGATGTTTTTTATATTAGAAACCTCGTTATTTGTTGAAATGAAAGTAAAATCGAAACGTCGAAAGTTGAAGATATATGGTGTACTCAAAAAATTGAGATTTTCTTAAAATTTTACCAAACTTCTTTCTATGAAAAATATTGAAAAATATACAATATTGTTCAAAGATGTTCATCGCTGAGATAACGTAATAAATGATGTAATAAATCATACTATCGTGTTAATTCAAATTGCTATATTTGACCAAAAAGTGGTTAAAAGGAGAAAAATGAATTTTAATATTTAACAACTAGAAATCGATTTCACATACGTCCAATATAGAGATTGTTATATCTTCAATTTCAATGGATATACGGTCTGATATTCTTATTTAATGTACAACATTTTTGTGCTATCTGATGGCAATGGCTTGAACTAAGCAAAAATTGCGGATACGTTCTTGCGACTTACCATGACAGCTGTATACGCACATAACAAATTGACTGTGGATTGTGAATGGGTTAAGAAGCTCTTTACCTTGAAGTTGTTTAAATTCTGACCTAAGAGTTATAAAAAATCACTTTTCTTCGTAAATATATACTTCTGAATGGACTGTGGAATTTTATGCATTTATGTGAAATTTGATCGTGCAAAAGTACATAGGATACACATAACCTAGAAAAATATATCAAACGTCAAAAATATAATAATATTCGTTACAAGTTTGTACGGATAAAACGCTTCTCCGTGCAGATTCCACTTTTTTAATTTATATGTTTTAATTTATATATTCACTTTTTTATTTATATTCGATAAAATAATGAATTTGTTCAAATAATCGTAGTCTACTTACGAACATGCCAACTATTATAAAATCCAACGGTGTGAATCAGTAAAGACAACATTTCTCGAAACACGATCGAAGAATGAGCAAGAGAGATATGCGAAATAAAGAAGTTGGTATGATAGGAAGACTATGGGTAGGTCTGGGTTAGGAAGTGCGGTGAAAAGCGGCTCGAAGGTAATAGAGCGGTGCAACGAGCAGACACCTCGCAATTTAGCTAATGGCTTCCCACTGGTATCGTGGTGGCTCCAGATATACGAATACGCAACATACGCTAGCTACTTTTCTCGTTTAACTCAAACTATATTTTCTGTTCTCCTAGTATAGTACAATCCTACTTATAGCCATTTGCCTTATCCATTCTTTAAGATTTCTTCGCCTGAAAAAAAAAAAAACATTCAATCTCGACATTTGTGTCAATGGTATAGAAACGATAGCCAGTTATTGAATACTGTACATATTATACGCATTATATAAAATCTCTCAAAATTTTATGATACAACAGTACAATTTGAAACCGATTGGAAAATGTATATAAAAATTAAAAAAAACGTGTATTGCAAATATATACTTGGCGATAAATTAACATATAGCATTAATAGTAATCTTAAACATATAGGTAATGTTACAGATGTCCTCGCTGCATATATTATGGTCTGTAGTGGCTTATCGAAAATCGCCTGTTTTCGAAGAAAAAATCTGTAGGTTTTGTACATTTGTACGAATTTGCTGCGGCATCCGCGTCAACGTGGATTTCTCAGCGCAGTCCGGTGTGTAAGTCGAACGTGCAAGCGTGCGGTCGTGCGAGCGTGCAGCGCGCGCGGCCCGATTTCAAAGTGAACCGTTAAATTATTCGTGGCGCTTTCGAGCGACAAATGGACCAGTGAGACGTTTTAAAGGGTCTCGGGAGTCGGACGTCTATAAATAGGCAGATTAAGGAAACGTTTAAAATTAGCATACACAGGTGTATTGTAAACGCGCACACGCACTCGAAGGTATCAAACTGATTAAATTTACCAAATCTAATTTTTTGAAAAAATTACACCTTTCGTGTTGAGCAACAGAAAAAGGAAGAAGAGCAGCTGAAGGTTTGGAAATTTTCGTTTACATCATATTCTTCGAAATTTAAATAGATGCACAATTCGCTAATTCGATACAGGTAGTTAAGAAAGTATTAACATTTAACTTCTTGAATAAATAATTGTTAAACAAATGCAGAATAGACAAGTAATAAATAATAGATAATTATATAGATATATAGAGTAATATAATAATTTTAATATTTTATAGATAAGTGCACTTAGATATATTATAAAAAATTTTATAATCGTTTCTCTGTGCTAATGTATAATTTAAAAGATTTCTTGTATTTTTAGTATTAGTTAGATACAGAAATAGATACCTTTAAGCTATCTGTAGGAATTATTATAGAAATATATATCTTAACCTACCTTTAGACAGAAAAATGACAATTACAACATTATCTTATAAAATTTACCCCACCATTCACAATTATCTACATTATCATCGGATAAAATATAAATTTATAAATAATAAGCCATCTATTTTTTGAAACTATGAATAATTCACCAGAACAATGAAATTAAAGGAAAATCTAGAGTATTTAAATTATCTTGGAACATAAAATTATTTATACCGTCATTTTGTAACAAATAGGTACATTCGTGGAAATAAATTATTTATTTTTTGGAATCTTGAATACAAATTGTTTATCAGAATGATGGCATTTAATGAAAATCTGGAATAATTAAATTATGCTATCAACAATGCTTAAATTATAACAAACAAACGTATAGAAATAAATCACGTATTTTTTAAAATTCGAGGTACCAGCTCACGACTTCCTTCAAAATCAAGTTGCTCATTTCCACTTCTCTCTCTCTCTCTCTCTCCTTCTCTCTTTTGATTGCTTCGTCATTCATCTATTAATTCTCAAACACATAAAACTCATACGAAAACTGGAAAGAAATATACCAAGTACATATGTACTTAGGTCAAAACCGATCGTGAAAAAAAGAAATAAGAATATACACAAAACAAAGAGAGAGAGAGAGAGAGAGGAAGAGAAACACGTACGGTGCATCGACGCGACGTAGAAAAGCGTGCATCCTGCTTAGCGACATGCCTCGCTGATACACACATATACATATATGGTCATGGAATATTGATATGTAAATATAGCGGCTCCGGTAGCGGCAGTGCAACGATGGTTATAGGGGCGCTAGCAGGTTAACGAGCGACTCGTAGAGTGCGCGACGGCGCGGCGGGGTAAAGAGATAGATAGGAAAGTTAAGAGTGAGAAAGAGAAGGCAAGGGGAAGAGAGAAGTAGCTAGGTCTCCCAAAGTCTGTAGGTAGGTTGATGGAGGTCGAGGGTGAGACAGATAGATGGATGGATGGATGGATGGATGGATGGATGGATAGATAGGTGGTGAGAGCGAGGGAAAAGAAAAGAACAAGAAAACGACAGACAAAAGAGAAAAAGAGGAAGAAGAGCACGGACGAGAACAGTGGCAGGGGTAGAAGCGGTAGCAGGAGACCAAAGTAGGATGAGGCAGCATCGGGATGGGCGAGCGAAGAGTCGAGGGGCAGGGGAGTTGGGTCGCTGCCGGCAGTATAACAGAGACGGTCGGGCGTGCCGCGGAGCGTGCCACCAAAGGGGATGAGAATTTTCCACAAGCTGCAGAATTATTGTCCCCATTGATTTAACTTAAAATATCTTCAAAAAATCAACCATTATACCAAACAAACAATATTTGTTACGTAAGAATTGTTTTCTATGATCGATGATAAATCAGAGAGAAAATTTTTTTTTTACATGCAAGAGCGAATGAAGGAATCGCATGCATAAATGGCGGATTGGACAATAGGAACTCGGTGGTGTATAGGGACATGCCCTGCGGGACATGGAACGGGGTGGTTGGAACGGGCCGCGGAAACACGGAGAGGGCGGGAACACGTCGGTCGAGCGAGGGTTGCCGCGCTGTGAGCCGGAGAACGGGGATGTAGGAGGGTGACTATGGCTTCGTATGTATGCCTCTCTACGAACAGACTTTTATAACTGTGAGCGTACTCGCGAGCGCGCGTGACTGAAACCGCCAGTGGTACTATCTACGAGGGCACGTAGAGTCGAAGGGTATCATCTATAGACGAACACCTGGAAGAGAGTATCCCGTCGCTTCACCGCGACGTGTAAAATCTCTCTATCTTCGTCTCTCGCCTCCGACGATCTTCTCACTTCTCACTTCTCACGTCTAGTCTGCATTTTTCCTACTCGGATCAACAGCCTTGTTCGGGTCCGCGCGCGTCCTTCTCTTCCAAGATTTAGCTACTTCCATCTCGATCTCTCGCGAGAGATACGTCAAGTTTCCTTGGACATACCATCGTCATTGATGGTTTTGTTGTTGATCTTGGTCTTTTTCTCTTTATTGATTCTATATTATCGTACTATATATCATTGTCAGCTGCGACACGTTCACCAACTCATGAGTTTCTCACGTTAAATGTAGAATCGAAAAATAATTAAATTATTGGCAATCAAGATTATTATCTATATAAGAAGAAGATAATTTTCTTTGTAATATTCAGAGAAATTTCATATATTTCTTACGTAAATACGTTCTATCTCTAGAAAAACGTTCGATTCTATTTAAAAAAAAAATTATTTAAATATTGAGGATTTCAAATATGTACATAGGCTCGTTAAATTCGTTGTATCTCTGGAAAAATATTCGTTTCCTCTTCTTCTTAAAATGTAATAATAAATTTCATGAATCCACTGATCGTACAAAACTTCATAGACTAAAAATATTAAATAATAGTTATAAGTCTGTATATGTATTACAATAAACATCAAATTTACTGTATTTCTACTATTTCTCGTAAAAATAATTTCTAAAAATCTCGTAGTTATACGAACATTTGTACAGATCAAACATTTCTAATATACATAAGACTTACAAAATTCATTAAATTTTTGGAAAAAGGCTTGCTATTTATTTCTCTGAATTATACATATACGAAGTTTAAATACTAATCGTCCGGATATTTGTGTAGACGTATAAAATTCATTGTATACCTATTTGAAAAAATGTTCAGTATATGTTTTAAAAAAATCAACTAATCATAAGGAATAGATTTGTAGATTAATGAGAAATCAGTCAACGCTAACCTAAGCAATGTAACATCTATTGGCGTGCATATTACGTAGTCTATTTTTGAGACATTGTGGTCATTTCTTATAAAATGTAATTATTACTTCAACCTTTTCAATTGTCATTCTTTTCAAATATTTGTAATATATATAATGCAACGCCAGAAGAATAATACGTTATAGAATAATAATTTTGCTTGAGAAAAAGTAACATACATCTAACAAAGAAACGTCCAGTGTGAAAGAATAAGTACGTCGCCGATAGATTAAACCGAACCGAACTCATATCGTTGCACACAATGTATTACCATTTAATTAAACTATAAATTAACAACACGAAAATCGAGACTTCTTAAAAAAGCGAGGACTGCGCGCAGAGACATAACCATATTCCTCTTGGAAATGGTAGTGTGAAAGGAAACAGCCACCTCGTCTGCTTAGATGGTGGTAGCTTGGTAGATGAGAAGAATCCGAAACGATCGGAAGACGGAGAAAGAGGTAGTGCGCGAAAGAAAGAGAAACTAGAGGGAGCGTTAGCTAGGCGAGCATTAAATCGGAGAAAGATAGAGCGAAGATCGCAGAGCGGCAATGGACGGTCGAGGTGGGGGGCAGGGATAGACGGGTGGAAAACGTTACGAGGGATCGGGAGAGAACGCAGCGGGTGTTGGCAGCGAGGCGGGAGGGAGGGAGGGAGAAAGGGTGGGAGGGGTTGGGGAAGGAGACGAGTACGATAGCGGCGCTGCGGCGTAACGACGCTATAACGCGAGCCGCCGGGTGATTACCTACCACCTCCGTACCCCGTTTACCCTCGTGCGTCGAGCGGTGCGCTTGTCGCACCACGCCACGCCACGGCACGGCACGGCACGGCACGCCATGCCAGGCCGTGCCGAGCCGAGCCAAACCGAGCTCCGCCGCGCCACGCCGCGCCGCCTCTCATCACGCCACACGCCGCGCCGCGAGCCACGACATCAGACCACGCCGCTGCCACCCTATCCTCCGCATCCTACCACGCCATGCTATCGCGTTGACCGTATAGTGCCACTACCACCGCGCGTCGGTAGCTCTCGGATGCTACGCCATCGACCCGACATTACGCCCTACGAATTCCTCTCCCTCTTCCTCCGTCTCTCTTCACCTCTTTCGCATCCTGTTCTTCTCAGCCAAGTCCGTGGTACACCGATCGCGGCCTCGTGCGCCACTGTCATATGTGTTGATCGCGACAGCCGCGTTCCCGTGTCGTGGTAAGCTCGACTAGAGAGGAACGTCGACGCCGTAAACGCGACGCCCTCGTAACGATGCCACCGGAGAGGTAAGAGGAGGCGAGTTTCACAGCGGAGTGGCCTCTAGGCACGTTCGTATCTCTCGCATACCTTGCCTCTCGCCCAGCTCCGGCGTACCCGGAACGTGCATGTGCGGCTTCGTTTAGATGTGGTAGAAGCCTATCTAGTTGGTCAGCTCTCTGGTTCGCCGACTGTAGTAACGCGAATCGCTCGATTCTCGTTAGACGTTTCTAATGTGTATTGTCTCGTTGCCACGCTAATTTTTTCTATTCTTCTTTCGTTCCTGTCGATCAGAGGAGTTCTTTTTTTCTTCTTATTGAGTTGTGATTAAAAAAGCTATTAGCATACGTAGAATGTTTTTAATAATTTCTCACTACTTTTTTCTTTTCTTCGGTTTTTGCTTTTTCAAGAAAATATATAATTTAAAAAAAAGTATTTTTCAAGGTTTTTGAAGAGACTGACGTTCACGCAGAATTTAACTCCTGTTAAGGGTTTACTGCAGTATTAATAACTGTAGCCTCTATCTCTCGACTTGAAACGTTGAGACCGATGTCTATGGACCTGGCAGGCGAAGAAACCTTTTTCTTCTTTTACGCTTTGCTTCCACTCTTGCTGTCTGTTTCCTCGTTTTGCCTTCGATTATCTTTATTTCGCTTTCTCTCTTACTCTCTTCGCATTTTCGTAAAACGCGTGGAAATTTGGATTAAATGTAAGTTCAGTTTGAAACATTATCTTTCTTCTTCTACGAATTTTCTATATCTTTACGAAAAAAGAAGAAATTATCTTTTAGTTTGATTTCAGAGTTGAACGTGTGTTCTTTTCCAACTCTTTTAAAATAATTTCCCAAAATATTCAAAATATTGCTTGTCGTAGTGCGTGTTAAGATATCGAAGATATTAAAATATTTCTTCTCTTAATAATTGTACCCCGGACATCCACGAAAGTCGTATCAGCCATTATCAAAGGACAACATTCTCTTTCGGTAATGTTATGTTAAAATTCTGCTGCTCATTCAAAAAGTGACATTAAAATCGGAAAATCTACAAAAAGGTATCATGTTTCTCCTCCTGCACCGATCTCCACATATAATCGATCGGTTGATTAATCGACGGAGCTATCGTGAGAATAAAAGCGAAACAGAATGAAATAACGAAAGATAGATGAAAATAAACCGTTTTGGTGAACGCGCCGCACGAGTATCTGAAACTCCAGTACTCATTCTGCGGTACTTGATATCAGTATTGCTTATTGCTTCGCGCTAAAGATAAAAGTGAAGGTGCCTACGATACGTAATATCACGAGACATACCAGTAGAGGCCATAGCTACGTGTTGCTAGTTTCTCTCATTCTCCATTTTTTTAATTTTGTTACTGATCTCAAATCGCTAATGATTTGCCAATAATTTACCTACATAATATTATTTAACTAATAATACGAGTAAGCTGACAAGTTGCAAGTTGTGGGTTATAGACTTGCTTCTTCTCTTACAGTTTTGCGACAAATACCTTGTATAATTTCCAAGATTTACTTCTAAAATTTCCTTCTTTTTATCGTGCAACTTGTTGATATGGAGTTGTAACGAGTATGAATGATTATATCGAACTGAGAAAATTTCATAATGATTTGCCAATAATTTACCTACATAATATTATTTAACTAATAATACGAGTAAGCTGACAAGTTGCAAGTTGTGGGTTATGGACTTACTTCTTCTCTTACAGTTTTGCGACAAATACCTTGTATAATTTCCAAGATTTGCTTTTAAAATTTCATTCTTTTTATCGTGCAACTTGTTGATATTGAGTTGTAACGAGTATGAATGATTATATCGAACTGAGAAAATTTCATAATGATTTGCCAATAATTTACCTACATAATATTATTTAACTAATAATACGAGTAAGCTGACAAGTTGCAAGTTGTGGGTTATAGACTTACTTCTTCTCTTACAGTTTTGCGACAAATACCTTATGTAATTTCCAAGATTTGCTTTTAAAATTTCATTCTTTTTATCGTGCAACTTGTTGATATTGAGTTGTAACGAGTATGAATGATTATATCGAACTGAGAAAATTTCATAATGATTTGCCAATAATTTACCTACATAATATTATTTAACTAATAATACGAGTAAGCTGACAAGTTGCAAGTTGTGGGTTATGGACTTACTTCTTCTCTTACAGTTTTGCGACAAATACCTTGTATAATTTCCAAGATTTGCTTTTAAAATTTCATTCCTTTTATCGTGCAACTTGTTGATATTGAGTTGTAACGAGTATGAATGATTATACCGAACTGAGAAAATTTCATAATAATAAATGGAATATCTACTCCGAAATACGATAAAAAAATGCAGTACAATCGCTTTTAATATTAATTGTTATCGTGCAATAATGAATGACAAGTTGATTTTTATCTTTCAGATATGTGAAACTATTTCAATGTCTTTTCTCTTTGATATAGCTAGACCTATAACCATGTTTATTGTAGAAAGCAAAACATGCCCGTTTACGTATAGAAATAGAAGCCATATAAAACAATGGAATATCTGTTTGTAGAATTTTTTATATGTTTATCACCTAGCTTCTTTCATCTGTTGACACAAATTATAGCAAATATCGTCCGTAAATAAATAATATTTGCTTAACTATTACTATTTACCACTGATTACTTAAAATTATTTGTTAACGTTGGAGAAATAGGTTCAAAAATGATCTGAAGAACGTAACAAACTGCTTCTCCTAATTAAAATACAAAGACTCCTCTTATTTACAATTTTGGCCTTCGTAAGAACATCGTTAAGTTAATGTTTAAAATTTATCCCACGTATGTGTGTTAAATATTTCCATGTCTAAAATATACGTGTGTTTAAAGTTGAAATAGTCAAAGCCTGTCTTTGTTTCTTTCCTAAATAATCATCGATATTAAACAATTTAAATAAATTTGCGATAAAGCAGGAGTCTGGATTTGAAACAATTTTCCAAAACCATCATTTCCGACATTCATTCCTATCGATATTTGAAAATGCCTTTTACAAAAACATTTTTACACAATCTCCGACGAAACTAGTTTTTATATAATTCTCGAAAGAATAATTCAACATTGAAACATTAATATAATCTTTAACATTAAGGGAGCTCCATATAAAAAGACGACCGGGTGTCTTCCCTAAAACGACGATCCTTAACACATTTCTTTACATCCGAAAGTGCCTTTGGCAATATCTTTTTATATATCCAACTTCCAACGAAGCTAGTTTCCAGCTAACCAATGAGAATGATACTTTGACACTGAAGAATTAACTCGATGTTGAACATTTTAAACAATTTATATACATTATGAAGAGAACATTGTTTTCTTCTAGCATTTCTATTCCTTCGTAATCTTCTCGCTCGGCCTTTGTCTATTCTTCTCACGAAGTCAAGCATAAACTCATACACGGTAAGTGAGACTCGCGTGCAAGCACACCGTCGATCGTTTGGCGTGGATATGTATGCGCACTCGCGTAATAGCCTCGTTCCTGCCGCATTCGATGCTAGATACGTGAGACGTCGCGTAGATCCCTTCCAAGAGTTTGGCTCTGTGCGATAAACGATACCGTGCCACGCCAGCCTAGGTCACGCTAGATGTGGTCTGGCGTGGCCTCGTGTCGTGAATCGGCAAGGGAATGGTCAGAACAGAGAGAACTAGAGAGCCATCGTAGCATGGTATAGCAACGTGCTGTTGGCGGCACGATGACGCGGCGACGCGGCGCTAACTTAACAGAGATAGCTCCGTAATAGTGTCAGAACGATATAAACCCTTGGAAAAGAACGAGACGAACGACAAAATCGGCAGCCTTCACGGTTTCAACTCAAACTACGGATCGCCGGTTGTTACCGTTAACAAGTACACTGGCTCGCGAGTCGCGGAAATATTTCAAAATATTTCGCTTACCTATAGAAAACTTTCAAGTGGATGTCGTAATAATTGCGTTGGTGCAATTTGGAACCCATACGAAAATGTACACTATTGGATTGTCCAGAAAGTTTCTTTCGTTTCATAAGGTGATAATGAACAACAATTTCTGTTTTATATTATTTTATTGAATTAAGTATGATCCATTTCTGTTATTATGTTCGTGCATAATTCAACAAAAAACATTGTGCATCTATTATTTCCTTATAAAAGGAGAGAAACTTTTCGGGCAACCTAATAAAATTTCCTTTTCTACGGATAATTAAGCTTCAACATTTCGAAGCTCTTCTCATACTTGTTTCGATAACTGTTCGAATAGGGTTTATTTCGATATTCCTCAGCGAAAATTCAAGCACGAATTTCGACTAATACGAATTTCCGACGAACGGTTTAGTAGCCGGTCAGCTGGTCGGATAGTTGGGTGGTCGGAAAGATTGCGAGGGCTGGATGGTTCGGTGGTTAAGCAGCCGAATGGCCGTGCGATTCGAGTAAAACAGAAGCGCGCGCTAGGAAAGTGAGAGGAAAAGGTAGAGAGGGTGAAACAGGAAGAAAAAGGAAATGGAAAAGAGAAAAGAAATAGGAGAGAGTGACGACGGTATTGGATGGTGCGTCGTTAACGATAACGACGGCCACCGATTGTCCCGACGACGCCGGTCTACACTCTGACGTTTCCCACACTATTACCGTTTTCCCTTTGCCCTCTGGCTTGACGACGACGACGACGACGACGACGACGACGACACTCGGCCTCGAGCCGCCTTATTGCCGCGATAAATATAGAGCCTACTCCTCGAAACCGTCTACCCACTCTACTTCGACTTTCTTACTTTCTTCTTTCACCTTCAATTTTTTCTCTTTCTTCTTCTTACGCTCCATCTTTTTATCCTACCTTTCCTTTCATTTTATTAATCTATGCGGCATGTCTGTACCAAAAATTGTAAAAATAGGAAATTACCAGTGATATTCATCTTGATCCTCTGTTCTAACCTCTATTTTCACTATTTTCAGTTTTCCTTCATTTTCCTTGTCTTCTGTCTTTTTTAATTCTACGAATCCATGCAGCGAATGTCCGCGGTAAAATCTTAAAAATAGCGATTGGTTCAAGTACACCATTAGCCGTAAATATGTGGTCGATTCTTAGTAACGGTATGTAAAATTTGATCATAGTGTACTGACGAAGACTATCAGGTTAAATGAAAGAAATTCGTGAATAAAAATGAATAGAAATTAAAAATTGCAATTTTCTGATCTATTCAGTTGATTTTGTTTAGGTAGAAGGAAAGGTGACAAAGAGTAACTCGTTAGTTCGATCATCGTTATAGTAATTAACCGATTTCTTTCGGTGTTGCACGATGTTCAACCAGTTTCCGCTCGCGAGTATAAGTGCGGCTAGTTTCTCTTTAGAAGCCTCGACAGAGCGTCGTAATTTCAGCAAGAATAGAACGAGGTCGTGAACCAGACGTCCAACGAACAAACGTCAGACGGAAAGAGAAATGGCGAGGGGGAGGAAGAGAGGACAGCAGAGATCGAGAGAACGGGACGGAACGAAACTGTCGGGAGAGCCTTGTTACAAAATCATTTCGTCGGCAGTGCGATGGATCGATCGTAGCCATTTTGCATTCAAACCTCGAAATACCGTGTTGAATGATTAATTATGTATTGTGTGATTGCTTGTTTCTTTCCTTTTTCCTGGTTTCGCTGGATGCGACGAATTTCATTTACGATTAATGTTCGCTTTCTACTAACAATCAGACTATCAAACACCGGTGTCTTCGTAATCTTCACATGCATACACTGCCGCTCATAAGTGTCCGGAGACTTTGGTCGATTTATAATTTACAATAAGAGTATGCAATTTATAATAATTTGATCAAATTGGGGGAATTAGTGATTTAATTTTTAATAGAAATAAATTAATTTAGGATTAATAGTCAGGAACTTCGCTTGCTACCTTCTCATGGAGTATAAATTAGAATATAAATAGTACTTGTTATGTGAGTAGTATAGTACTTGTTAAAAGATATAGCAATAACTTTTTTTACCATTTCTTGTATATAGTAATATGTATATAAATATATATTCATTGTTTTAATGGCAGAATGTTGTTGCATTCACATTGGGAATCTCTTTGTCAATATAGAATATAGAATATCCTTCTTAATCTGTCTTACAATTGAAGAATTGAAGTATCTGGAGATAAAGAGAATATAATAGTAAAGCAACAAAATGATTTTCTAAGATATGACAACTACAAATGTTAATTTTATTATTGTACATATATACATATGACTTTTGAAAATTAATTTAATCAGGTTATAATGTACCATTATACACAGGTAGCTATGGTGATTACGAATTATAAAAAACCAAATCATTGCAGTTTTTCTTGGAATATGAACTAGAATATAAATAGTACTTGTTATGTGAATAGTATAGTACTTGTTAGAAGATATAGCAATAATTTTTTTTACCATTTCTTGTATATAAATATACATTTGCTGTTTAAATGGCAGTATGTGGTTGCACTCACATTGGGAATTTCTCTGACAATATAGAATATAGAATATCCTTCTTAATCTGTCTTGCAATTGAAGAATTGAAGTGTCTGGAGATAAATGGAATATAATTGTAAAGCAACAAAATGATTCTCTAAGATATGACAACTACAAATGCTAATTTTATTATTGTACATATATACATATGACTTTTGAAAATTAATTTAATCAGGTTATAATGTACCATTATACATAGGTAGCTATGGTAATTACGAATTATAAAAAACCAAATCATTGCAGTTTTTCTTGGAATATGAACTAGAATATAAATAGTACTTGTTATGTGAATAGTATAGTACTTGTTAGAAGATATAGTAATAATTTTTTTTACCATTTCTTGTATATAAATATACATTTGCTGTTTAAATGGCAGTATGTGGTTGCATTCACATTGGGAATTTCTCTGACAATATAGAATATAAAATATCCTTCTTAATCTGTCTTGCAATTGAAGAATTGAAGTGTCTGGAGATAAATAGAATGTAGTTGTAAAGTAACAAAATGATTCTTTAAGGTATAACAATTACAAACGCTAGTTTTATTATTATACATATATACATATGATTTTTGAAAATTAATTTAATCAGGATATAACGTACCATTATACACAGGTAGCTATGGTGATTACGAATTATAAAAAACCAAATCAGTCTGATTTCACTGTAGTTTTTTTAAAGTTAATTTTCGATCAAGTTAATGTATTTCATGTAAGAATAGTTTGACAAATGTTTTATAGAACATCTCTAAAATTCCAATTATTTGAAAATCATTCCTTCAGAGAAATATTCTTTTTTCTTCTGATTAATAATTTTGTGGTTTCTTTTTCGTAACCATCCGTTAAAAGTCGTACAGTGCGCATTTTACGGCGTGCGATTTAAAGCAGAAAATACCTTAAAGATGGTGACCCCTTTGAAATAGAACGAACTTCGTTCGAAGCAACTCAAATGCGAAATTTGAATGTAACGCAATCTTTTCACGTTTAGTTAAAAGAAACAATCAAGGGGAATAGAAAATTTGGAATTGGAATATGCAATTAATACGATGAATTATTTGTTATTTTTTTTTTTTAATAATATACGATAAAATAATTTCTCATCGATAGTTAAATAAATCGCCACCTATTTATAGTATATACAAGAACAGAATCTTCAAAAATAAGATGTCTATTTTTTAAAATTAAACCATTTGCAGCCAGGATGACAGTTGTACTATTATAAATATAATTTTCATAAACGTATCCGATTTACAAAATCATTGGACAAAAATGCTTTTTCACTTCTTAAAAATATTCTAAAACTGATCAAAAATATTCACGCATATTTGTTACCATCTACATATACATACTTAAAAAAAGAATCTAACACTGAACTATATATTACGTGTACATATTACGTGTACTATACTTGGCTCACTTTTGCCGCAATGAAAATGAAAACAATCGAACAGGCGGTTTTAGAGCATTTTAGAGCATCGCCAAAGCATTCGGATGTTCGGTTTCCAATTCGCTGAGCATTCGTTACTTGTGCTGCTTGGCTCGTTTACACTCTTGTTTCTAAGTTTTTTAAAGCGGATAAAGGACAAGCGTTCACCCATTTGGTCAAAACGCGCTACGTGTTATTGGGTTGGCAATCATTTAGTTACCAACCCAATAGTAGTTATTATTAATACCTTTCGTTCGTATCTTCCATAGGCTGCGAAGGTTCTTGTGTGTGTGGCATTTTTACGCTGCAATATTTTTGTCTATACGGTAGGAAGTCGAAATTTAAACATCGACTTACCACGAACCGATTACATACAAATTTTTCCAAGCGAATGTCTCGTCAACAATTTCCCGGCTAATATCTCGCCAGCGTAGATATCTGTTTCATGTTTTTCTCCCTCACGCCGGTTTTTACTCTCTGTCTGAGTTTTCGTTTTTCCCTCGAACGTATGCATCGATCGCCTGTACACTCTTGCTGATCCTCGTTCACCATATCCGCATAATCACAATAGAAAAATGAGAAGAAGAAAGAGAAATGAAGAGACGAGTTTCAATAAAATACAGTAGCTCACGAAAGTATTCGATCACTTAGCACAGAACATTTTTATGAATATACTAAGATGTGCATTATACGAAACTGTTTGACATTTCGTAGCGATACTCGTGATGGTAACAATAAAATTTGAAATCAGTCTGAAAATGTTATTATTTCTATATTCAGAGGTAGGATCACAATAGCTATTATTTTATTCTTTGAATAAATCTATCACACCGTTCTGAGCCGAATAACCTTTATCGCACTTTCTTACATGAACTAGGGATAAAAACAAAAGAACTTCTTGAACCTATCGATTAAATCTATCGATTGTATATAGAACTATCTTCTGGTTACTATTTATTGTAACTAGCGCATCTGCATATGGATGGCGAGCGTCAACTCACGTTGTCATTTTCAACAGAAAATGTATATAGAGGTTACGCGACATTTATTGAAAACATACACTTACTATTAGTGAAAAATTAGTACACAGCATGAATGGCAGCCTTGAACATGCGATCAATACCAAAAATAGTTTCATTGCATGTAGTAGTTTATTAACATAATAAATAAACTGTTCAAATAGTTGTGTGATCTTCAGAGTTTCAAAGTTTACCAATATAATTGCGACAGTCGTACCTCTTCACAGTGCTAACGCGATTTTAAAATATTTCTTTCCTGTTTCTTTTTTTTTTTTTTTTTTTTTCGTTAAGTCAATTATAGTTCCTTCGTCAGATATCGCAGTCACGAGTCCCAATATAACTATTGAACATTTCAGATGCTCGGTTTAATTTCTACGAACATTCCATTCGTTCGCGTTCATCGTGAAGATGTAGAGCACTTTTACTGTTAGAGCATTCGGATTTTCGATCTCCAATTCGGCGAGCGATCGCTGAACAGCGAACGAATACTCGTTTACGTCTTTTAGTTACGAAATTTTGTCAGAATGGAGAAACGTGCGTTCACACGTTTGGTGTAGTCTAAACGCACTATAAGGATACGTGACGCAACAGGAATGATAAAAAAAAATTAATTAGCAGTGGGAAGGAATTATACGAAAATAATACAATTCATGAGGTTAAGTAAAAGGTAAAATGCGAAAGAATTGTAAGATAATAATAATAAATTGTGATATATAGTGGATTCCGTTTATTTGAGCCACAGCAATTAATCGAGGTAACAGTTTATTTGGAACACGATTTAAAAAATAAAAAGTCCTAATCGAATAAATAGTCCCAGTTTTCTTCACTTTAATTGGGACAGTGTGCTGCTTATTTGAGACAGATGACTGTAGTTTGCAGTACTCTATACGAGAACAAGAAGATAGCAAACGGGACGACACAAGGACAAGAGTGGACTACTCCTCTCCTTCACTCTCCATCACGCTTTACTATATGGTCTTGTTTGTAACGTGACGCTTTCGGACAAAACGAATGTTTATCTGCATGATCGTATTGAGTCTATTAGGGCCCCCGCGCACTAACGTCAGTCTATTTTGTCGCTGTCGCTCACATAATGCAGCGAAACAGTTTTGTTGCTGTTTTCACCATTAGCTTCGTCATGTACTTTGAAAAAACTGCAATAATTTGTGCTTTTCTCCAGCGAACGATTGTTAAAGCAAAAGTATTACACGCTATACTATACGATGATCTAAGAGCTTGTCCTATCAAATTTTTCGCTTATTTTCGAATCAACATAGACAGTTTTGATGAACTGTTATTATCAACAAAGCCATTACTTACACACATATGTGTGTATAAAAATACAACGTTTCGATTGGCTATACCACCGGAAAAAACTCTTCTTCCGGCGTCATACATAACAAGCATAAATGCTATTTGAGAGACAGTCCTATCGCTAGTACGCGTACTTGATCAATTTTATGAGACCAACGATAACAGGAAAACAGATCAGTCCAGTTGGTAAGTCTCGAGAATAAAATAGTCGTCATACAGTTGCGTTCTCAAATACGCGCACATCTCTACGCGGTCCATATAAAAAGATATAAAGTAATACAAACGAATGGCGTTTTCGTAAGCGACCAAAGTGGTTCTCAACGTTGTATTAACAATATATACATGTATGTAGGTCTAAAGGGTCTCTCACAATAATATTAATCGTCTGAACGCTCCTTTAGAAATAACCAATCAGATCCGCGTTTTTTTGCCTTGCCACTTTTTTCGTAGGCACAACTAGAGCGTTATTTATGTGTTATACCTCACGTTTGTTTCCGTTTGCTGTAACTTTGTCCTTGTTTCGGAACTGTCTTCAACTAGTCTGTTTATTTTATAACGTTTTACGTATGCACCTACATACATACACGTATATATATATATATATATATATACATATGTATGTATTTATATATATGATACGCTAGTCTCGATGTGTTCCAAGTAACCGGAATTCACTGAACATATTTAAACTTTAAAGTCGAAATTTATATCTTATAATTTATAAGAGATTGGATAAATAATCTATATTGTATAGATTTATTAGGATTTTACATGAGAATTAGATCTATGTCAATACTTACGTTTATTATTGCAAATAATTACTGATAAATCGAAGTTACGATGCTGATAACATTGAGTCAATCACGTACTTACGGTACAATTTCAAACTGCTGAATATGCGGCTAACGCTAGTATCTAAAGCAGTTGCCTTTATGCAAGTAATTAATGCAAAATAATTAACCTTCCGCTGTCGTTTGACAGCGTAATCATTTACATCGCTGCTATGTGATTACTTTCGTTAATTTATATTAACGATACATGTACGTTGCTAAACTATATGAATTAACGGGCAACTAATGATCAAAAACAATATTTCTTATCTCCTTGTGAAATCAACAGATATACAAGTGGCTACAAAAAGTATTTATACGTACTCTTATTCTCCAATAAAGCGCTTTTTTATTAGGTTCTGCATATCATTTCCATCAAAGTATAAAGTTCTTGCGATTGTACGAAAGTACATACTATTAAATGATGTAAAATTTATTGTATCGAATCAAACTAATTAGTATCTAGATGCAATAAGAAATACAATGGTGTACAAATACCTTTTGTTGTACCTACACATATACAATATGAAATATAAATTGTTTATTTTAAACCTTGTTAATGGTATGTGAAATTAAATACACAATTTGTCCAAGTGTTAGTCGATTTTAAATGTCATTGATAGAATTAATCACAATAGTTTCTTTATAAACTTTTAAAAGACCTTCTGTACCTTATATTCTATTATAGTTCTATTCCAAGAACTGTGTATAATGAACTTCTTAACCCTTTTGAAACAAAAAGTTTCTTCCAATAATAAATACAATACAACGACAATAATGTAATAATATAACCTATAATACAAACGAATCTGTGAAAAACAAATTAAATATAATTTTTTAAATAAGGTATGCAGTTCCATTTACAATAGTATCCTATGTGTATGTTGCAGTTTTTCGAGGGGATAAAACGCCATGTACAATTTGTAATTTGACATTTTATTCATTCCAAGAAACAAAACATACTGTATACATATTACAACGTTAGGCAAATTATCAAAAACCGTCGATCGAAATATATTCTTCCCCCGGAGGAGAAATTTCTTTTCTGTGTATGTTATTTATCGTGGCAAGCAGACGTTTCGTCTTGTAGCGCAGGAATTCGGTGATTATAAAGCAATTGCGCAGCAAGATACCAAGAAATAGGTTAGGTTACTAATATAATATAGATATGGGATTTATTGAAATATCAATCGATACGTTGTTGATACTATACGTCATACGTTATCGCCATATCGTATAAGTACTTAGGTACAATGTGGTTGTGCATTGCAGTTTCATAGAAAATATGCTGTTAGCTTAAATTACGATACTCATGGTATTTTCATTATTGCCCCGTACCACGTCAGTCCAAGTAGCGATGTCATGTGTCGCCAATTCTCCAATTCACCAATTCATTGAATCGGCTCCCGTTTAGAGCAGAGTTTGAGAAAATCAGTCACTGCCAGCTCTATTTTCTTCGGCACCCTCCTAAGAACATGACATACGAACGATGCGAAGATGTTCTAGGAAAATGTCGCGTACAGTATTGTACGTAAGTTTTAGCGATGGCAGTGAATAAAGTGAGCCCTTTTCGCGTAACTAACGATAAGAATTTTTACTCTTTGCTCTTGCATCATTCTCCTTATTCCTCAATTCCCTCTCTCTCTCTTTCTCTTTCTCTCTCACACGCACACACACACACACACACGCACGCACGCACGCACTCTCTCTCTCTCTCTCTTTCTCTCTATCCACACACACACACACACTCAGAGTAGTTCCGTTCAATTTGTCTCCTTCTGGTTCTCATTTGGTTCAACCGAAAATCAACATGTTGCAGATTCTCATAGCTTTTTATACCAGAACAGATAGTGATCTCCCTCGCTGATCTGTAGGTCATCCACACCTAAAAGATTGTTCTAGTTAGAGCATAGTAACGGTGTTGTACATACATATGTCAATATGTTGATATTAGGACGAGGAAGTGACGCATGAAGTACTCTTGGTATTAGGGATATATGTAATATATGTATAGGGTTATACATATCGAGCAATATTTTTCAAACTTTTGAGAGCATGAAAGGTACGTTTAACCTCAAAATAAAATACAAAACCAATTTTCGTAATACGAGCTTGATTGACCATATCTTCTCGTCCATCATAAGTGCTTTCCAGTGAAAAATAGAAAACGTGACTTATCATGTACTTTCTCTATAGTCTTCGTACAGTGATTAACAAGAGGAAGAAATTGTTTACATATTTTCAAATTACTAATAAATAATAAATAGTCCGTATGTTAATGGAACAAGCAACACGACATTTGAATCATCCCCTTTTGCACAAACCAAAACATACAGATGTAGTGCCATATTGAGATATTGAAAAATTAATAAGTAACCATATAAATATACATTATAATACAATACAAACATTAGAAATAGTACTATGAATATTATTTTACTTTTATCTTGATTATCTATGACAATAAATAAAAAATAACAAGTTGATAGTATAGTGGTCCCTTGATTGTACTGAGCAGTGTATTTTTCCGCTTTTACATACCCCCAGGTGCAACCAGTTGATTACCCGGTGGCGAAGCTGGATCTGGCGGAGAAGTGAGTCGATATAACAACCAATAATGATAGGACATTGGTTCCTCTTTGTAACCTGCTATCGTGTGAACATAATGCCCATTCGGCCATTCGGATGCAACAAATTGGAAATGCGGTGACATTTCTGCGGCTAGAAGCATCACTTCGTAAAATGTTTCGTTTTTAGATGCGGTCACTATCAAACTGTATGTCTCGTTTACGTTGCTGCCAACCCATAGAGTGTAAGAGACGTTCACCATAATCGGTGTTGTAGCGGTAACGATCATACCATCGGTATTGCTGGTGTTGAGCGTGTTTACTGCATTATTGCCATTGTTCCCGTTATTCCCATTGTTTCCATTAGTTTCGATATTCCCAACGGTAACATTACCAGCGATACTGCCTCCAGAAATTACAGATATCGATACACTGTCGTTGCGATTGCCTGGAATCGCCGCTGGCTCTGCGGCATTGCATTGAAATATTTGTAAAATTGTGTAACTGTAGCATACAGGTAGCAACTATACCCTAGATCGGGCTCGAAAAATAGCAATTTCACTTTGGAATATAATGCCATAAAAAAAAACTATCGACGCTACAAGAAAAAGACTGTTTGTATCCCAATGCCTTATACAGGGTGCTTCAGAAAGTTGCTATCAAACTTCAGATGCATGTAATGTAGTACTCATCAAAACGAGCAAAAAGCGGCCCACGAAAATATTGTTAATTATCGGAACCATCCGCTTCACCGATATCGATGACTTTTCAATGTTATAGAAATCAATATTTTGAGTAACTGTTTCCTATACGTGTAACCACCGCTCGGTCTTAGTATTCGAGATATTTGCAAAAGCTGTCGATACTATTACTGTGAATTCTGCATATAATTGCGCATCCCTTACAGTGTCAGCGTTATTATTGGTGAAATAAAATCACGCCTAACCTAATTTATGTATAAATTACAAACAAAAGATATGAATTAGGTTAGGCGTTACAATATATGCGACCACCGCATCGCGGCGAGGCTTAAGGTTAGTTGATGCAGACATATGTATACGCTGTCACGCATGCGCAATTGCATATTCGCTGTGAAGGAATTCACTGTGGTGGTACCGATAGTGTTTTGCCAATGTCTCGAAAACTAAGGCCGAGCGACGGTTTGTATGTACACATAGGTAAAAGTTGTTCAGAATCATATCCCGATAATACATTCAAAAATCATTAAAATCGATCAGGTGGATGAGATATCGATAATTACCAGAACTATTTATGTGTATACGGAGGTTTGTTACTCTTAGGATTAGGTTTTGAAAAGTTATTCAAAATGTAATACGCTGCCCCGTCATATACATACATACATATAGAAGGGAGAAAACGACGCGTATGTATGCGCGTCTCAAAGTCCTATGTGTCAATACAAAATGCCAGTGAGACAATTATAATTCCATGTCCAGGAATTTTAGAAAGAATATGGAATTCTCTGATATGAAGGTGTCAAGCGCGTGTAGAAATGGAAGGAGGAGATGGAGAGAATCTTTTGTAACCAGGAAAAAAAAGAATGTCAGTCGCTTTAATCGAAACAAAGTTGTTCACAATTTTAAAAACATTGATTTTTCGACCCATGCTTATTAGAACTTTTTTCATCGTTTGGCGAGTACTATCTGCTTTAAAAACTACGAACCTCTTTTTCCTACCACTCTGTATTGTACAAAACACTTTGAAGTCTCATTAACAATGTAAGGAGACACAATAATCGCGATCATTTGAAACAGATCTGAAAATGTACGTACAAATTACGGAATTTCTATTAAAAGCATACACTTCGCGAAGGTAACCAAAGCATTTGAACAGTCAATTAGTCGTTATATTAATATATATATATATATATTACAATTAGTGGTAAAGATTAATACTTGTACTAATAACTAAAGACTCGCTATATATACATATATATATATATACAATTAGTGGTAAAGACTAATACTTGTACTAATAACTAAAGACTCACTATATATATATATATATATATATATATAGTGGTAAAGAGTATATATATATATATATATATATATACAAGTATACAATTAGTATATATGTATATATCTTGTACTAATTGTACTAATACTAATTGTATACTTGTACTTGTACTAATAACTAAAGACTCATTATATATATATATATATATATATATATATATATATATATATATATATATATATATATATAGTGGTAAAGAGTAAGTCTTTAATTATTAGTACAAGTATTAGTCTTTACCACTAATTGTACACGTATGTTTAAGACTATTATTCATGTTGTATACTAATTTTTCACTACCAACAACTGTATGTTTGCAATAAATGTCTTATAGACATATACATTTTCGCATTGCTTTCAGATTCAACTATTATGATCGCGAACATCGATATAACGCTAGCGAAATTTCAAAGAGTTTGGCATAATGCACATAGCATAGCCATAAAAAAGGTTCCGTGGTAAGTGTTCGTGGGCCAAATAATTGAATGTATTGTATTTGACTAAATTATTCTGTGCTCGTACGCGATAAGTTACTAAATTACTCAACCAACGATTACTGGACGTGCCTGTATGAGCCTTGGTATGTATGAAAAAGAAGAAAAGAGGAATGATGAATGTTAAAAGTACTTACCATTACCACCTGTAGTGAATTTCGGTAATGAAGTTTCGCTAGGTCCTTGCCCGCAATCAAGCGTTCTGATACTCGCTAAACCACGTGGTGTCACTCCTAGAAGTGCTTCAGCGGTCGCACGAACATCACCAGCGAAAGAACCATCGGCTCGTTGCTGACTGGTTAACCATGCTAAAGCAGCTGATCTATTCCAATTATCAGCAGGCTCATTTTCTGCTTCCTCGAGGGCTTGCATTACTAAGGCCGTTGTACGAACGTCTCCGAAACTACCATCGAGTCTTTGCTGTTGTGCTAAACCAATCGATGGTTTGCGCACAAAATGATGGAGATTTCGATGTCTGTGGTCCTGCACGATGCACCTTAAGGCTAAGATTACCATTGCGACGGTATCTATGATCAGAAAGAGAAATTATGAGATGAAGGAAAGTGATTGTTTTGAAAAACCAATTCGAAAATAGTCTAACAATAAGAGCTCTTTCATATGGGGCTATAAAAAGTAATCGCACGCTATCGTATTTATTATAGCACTTACATACTTGTTACAGGAAATGCATTTTCTTCACGACGTTGTAGCAGATAGCTCGCCGCTATCTAGCCTTACCGTAATTTGTGACTGGGCCGAGGGCTCGGATAAGGACCTTGGCAAGACGCTTGAGTGCATGTTTGAAAAGTCGATAGCCGCCGCGATCCCAAGGCGTTGAACTATGAAACGAAGCTGTTTAGTGTTTATAGAGCTTATAAAGAGGATGCATAAGGTAGTTGACTGACGCGTCGCATTGCCAAATAATAAAGACTTCGTCTAAATCTAAAGTCTAAAGGATTTGGCTAGATGAGTAGGGAAGGCAATGATACTTTTTTTCGTAAGCGAACTGTGACTATGAAGCACCACGCGACATTTATCTCTCCAGAATCTTGAAGAAATAAACCTATCCTGATAAATTTCTAACATACTAATTAATTAGATACAGGTATGTACTTTCATATGCCTGCTTTCATTTGGTCCTGAGAAAATGAAATGTGTGTAGAGCCTGATAAAGGAAACGTTCATTGGAAAATAAGGATGTTTGTCAATACTTTAACCAATGTATATACGTGTATGAGATATACTTTCGAGACTACAATATGGGAAATACTCATGCGATACAATATCCATTTAATTCCGTAACAGGATGTGGACCATTTGCTCTTGAGTGATACTTCATTTCAAACAGTCAATTATCCATTATATTAATAAAGCGGTAATAATATTCAGTGAGATCATAGTTAACACTTATTATGTGCCTAGATATACGTTTGCAATAAATATTTCGTAATTTCTCTCTATAGTAGTGTTCGCTTTGGTGTTCGGATCTGCCAGAAGTTCTTGGAAATAGACTCCCTCTCTGTACGCTTTATAACATGTTGCGACGTACGTGTCGACGCCTAGGTTTCATGAAATTTGCATCAGCATCAGTTCTCCTTCTGCATTTGTGATTATGTATGATACCGACATTGAAACATTAATTATTTTTATTATTTTCCATATATTCCAGTATTGTTATCCATAGGAGGATTTTTATGTTATTAGAAAAATTAAAAAATTAAAAGTTTGGAAGAAATAAGCATTACGATGGTTAATCGAGACGAAGAGATTTTTTAATTCAAAGGATTGATAAACAAAATTCAATGTAAATTATCTCCGGCTACCTTCAATGGTATGCTTGGTATGCTACCCTCTACCTCCACGCGTTGAAACTTGCACCCAAATCGGCTTTGCTCGCCACTTAAGATCGGATTCTGATTTTTGCATCCATTCCATTCGCTGACATGGAACTACATGAATTGTAACATGTATCGTGAAATCTAAGTGTCGATGCATGCATCGCAACATGTCTCAACGTGTATAGGAGCCTTTACGTTGTCTCATTGCCTCACTGAAGGCTGCGTGCCGATATCAATATCTCACTCACATTTGTTCTTTCGTCTTCCCTCGCGATCAGCTAAATTCTCAGAAGTCACCAAGCTAGACAAACATGCAGATTTGTCCCAGACTGTGAAAGCTAAAGCGAACAATACTGTGAATTTTCCGATTGGTTTCATATTGCGATACATATAATTATGATACTCGTGTCTTATTGCGTTGCTAACGAAATTTTAAGATGTTTCGTGTAACACGTGTAATCTGTATATTCACAGAAACCAATGTTCGAACACAAATGTTTGTAAATACTTCCATGAGCCAGCGTATCCCCATATAAAAAAACTCTTAACAACTCCGACGCAATCAGGAGAACATCGGGAAACTCTGAAGGCACTCACCCACATTGTGATCCTGAGCAGCGTTCGCAATGTCAAGCAATCGACGTATCTGTCTTTTCCTTACATGAGCTTGTGCGTTGCACGCAGCTAGCGTTGTAAGGGCGAACTCATAATCGGTCGGTGGTTCGTGATGTTGAAGCGTTCCAATCAAGTCGTGACCGTGAAACTGTCTTGGGTCCGTGCACATGGCGTTTAAGGCAAGAGTGTAGCGTGCCAGTCGAACCGGTGAAAAACCAACTTCTCTGTGTCTATAGAAAAATGCTGTCATTGTTTTTTGAGTGAATAATAAAAAATCTGTGCATTTTTGCGCATTCATGCGAAACTTAAGGACACAAAGATACACGGAACGCATAGAAAATATAAAACTGTTCAAAATATATTCAAAATAGAGTATTCGTTATAATTTTCAATAGGTAAAACGCATGTTTGTTTAAATTCCACTTCAATGACTTAATTGACTGTATGAAACCGTAAATTTGCAAAAAGAGAATTATCTAGGTAATTATCGATATCTCATCCACCTCACTTATTTCGATCATTTTTAAATATGATGAAGAAATCAACATACTTGATTATACTTAGAATGCTTGCAAAATATTGTCGTTACCACTGCACTGAATTCTGTCTACAATTGTGCGTCCGTGGCAGCGTATATTGCCAGTATTGGTTGTCAACCGTTTCACAGTGGCGCGGCAGATGGATAAAACAACAGAATTTTTGTCCTTTGTTTATGGTTCATATAGGTTCGGATTCGATCTCATTTTAGCGGCCGATGTGATGTGACCGGCAACCAATACTGACATACAGACTGTCACGGGCGCACAATTATAAGCAGAAGTCATTGTAGCCACACGCCGACAGTGTTTTACGAATATTTTGGATTTGCATGTATAGAAAACAGCTGTTCAGAATCATATTCAAAAGTCATCGACATCGCAGAGCTGAGCGTGATATCGATAATTACCAAGATCTACAGCTGAATAGTACTTAGAGAATTTTAGATTTTAAACTGTCATGGTGTTTGCTAGATGACAAATATTTTTTGACGGACGTATTTATGATTCTTCGGGTTTCGATCCTGAATCTAACAATACATCGCGCTTTATTTTATTCAGACGTTCCTCTTCGCAGTTCCTTTTCACTTCTCTGTCCATTAAAGATACGTTCGAAACTCGAAGAACTGAAAACATGTCATGATGTCTTGACTTCCTAGAGAAGGACGAACATGAATAAGGATTAAGTTTGCTACAGTTATGAGTCACTCAATTGTAAACGTCGTCCAACTACCTATAGACCCTTGTACTTATCTGTACTACCCGTGAAACTATTAAAAAAAGAGTATCTTTTACCTCCATAATAGCAAGACTATTTCTAACTCCATTTGTTTGCTGCTGAGTTGCAGTTCGAGGGGAGCGGCAGGTGCAACATTATCCTCTCGCGAGAGATTGCTCAGTCGAAGAACCAGCAACACTCGATGAGTGTCGTTTCCCCAACCAGCGTTTTTATTTCGTTGGCTCCATAACCATGCAGTTGCTCGTTCCAAAATGTTTTCCGCATCAGTATCGCTTGAAGTGGACTCTGTGATGCTTCCCACTATAAATTTAATTAATTGTCTGTTAACTTTCTTTTGCCTCATGAAATGCCTCATGAAAGTATTTGGACACTTATACATAGTAGGCACACCGCTGGGGGTAACCACCCACATGCTATATTTATTTTTATTTTATTTTTTTTACCGATAAGATATAACACTTTACCAAATGTCCTTCAGGACAAATTATAAAAAACCAAAAAAAACTTATACATAGTAATTTCTTGTGAAGGTATCATCTGTGTGTGCTATATGATACATTCTGACATTTCATTGGCATTGCAATGATTCGATAATCGTGAATGTATTGGTGAAGTTTGAAACAAATATTCTTTTCGTTGTTTTAACGTCTAAAATCAGGATTACAAGTAACCTCCCATATTTTCGGGTAGCTTCTATCGTAGATTGTAATATATAAGTCGGATGAAGAGGATTCTTCTTTTATTAACACAAATGCCATCGACATTGCTCCAAGCAGTGAATAAACATAATTTAATTGTAAATGAAATGTAAAGAAAATATACATTATATATCATCGTTCATTTTTTTAATAGAATTCAACAAATGTATAATTTATTGAGTTTATAAGTATTATTCCTAATGATTAATTTGGTAGTTTAAAAATTATGTGGAGACTATAGTGTGTTTAGAAAAGAAAGATCTTTCTTTACGTAATTACATTTATCCTATTGATTATTAATTATTTATACTAATAATTTAAAAAGTTGAAAGTACATATTTTTGTAATAATATACCAGAAATGTAAAAGAACGAAACAACAAAAAAACTGTCGTCATTTTATAAATCATTCTGAATTCTTCGCCTCGTCACAGTATTACAATATCAAAGGGTTTCTATCCAAATCGATGTGAACAGATGAGTCACGAGTACAAAGGGTTAGAACTACAAAGAAAAACTATACCTTTGGCATAGGCCACATTCAACGTGCACAAACACGTTAGAAACAGGACCATTACAGCTGCCATACTTGCTCTTCCCCACATTTTCACCGACGATCGCACGATATTACCTGAAAGATAACAAATATTAACAACAATTAAAACGTTCTATTACTTTTCTTCGCCTGATTTCATCTAACAGCTGTACACTGCGTTTCATAACTATGAAACCACCCTAAAATTTTCAATTTGAGGCTGAAATATTCTGTTTCAAATTTTACCAATTCATAAAAGACATAACCTAGCAAACACGAAGATGGCACCCCGCTGGGGGTAGCCACCCACATGCTATATTTTTATTTTCTAATCACTATGATATAATATTTTACCAGATGTCCTTCTGGACAAATTGTAAAAACCAATAAATAAACTAGAAAAAAAAATTTTACCAATATAATATTATACTGCAGATTTTGATGCGTTTAGAAAAATTTCAAAGTAACTTGAGAAATCGCATGATATCAAAAAATACAGAAAATTTCCAGAAAACAGAGTATTCGTTACAATGTTTGACATTTGCAATTTGCAAAACAATGTTCTATGTAGCTTTCATATTTTTCATTCTATTGTTAAAAATATGAACGAATATCGCAAGTCAACCCGTTACACTGCCAATGAAATTTCAAAATGTTTCGTATACATAGCCACAATGTACCCATAAAAAGCGACTACAGGTTTATTCAATATTTATACACATTCAAATATTTTCACTGAGTTCTCCAGCATTTTTGTTCTTTCCAGACAGTACGTGTAATCTGTCCTTTTCTAAGGAAAAGTATCGTGCAATTTGTTTTTGGGGAAAAAAGAGAAACGACCAATCGATCGAAGATTCTTGAATGATTTTGCAGTCATGAAACACAGTCTATGGCATTGTTAAATATTACTTCGTATTCACACTATTACTCTCAGCCAACTATTCTTATATTCTTCAGGATCTTGAAAATCGCTCGGGACCCGATTGCCAATACGACTGTTCAATGGTCAAGGCCACTGATTATATTCGCCTATATCAGCAATGATATGTATAAATGTGCAGAAAGTTGACAAGCAACGGTCACACCGGCAAAAAAGACACTATCGCTACGCCCGCGGAAATGCTACTGGGAACAACGCGTGGGAATATTGCGTGGGATCGATATCGCGGCATTCGCCATCCTTCCAGCCGATGTACATATATACACGCTACTCTCCCACTGTATAGGTAAATACATGTGCCTGTGTTCTCCTTTTCTCTGCTGGGGCCTAGTTGTTCGCCTCCTTCTTTTCATGTCACTGTCTCTTACCCGCACCTACTTGCCAACACCACCGTGTTCTCTTCGCACCCTCTGTCCCACCTTTGCCTCAATCGTTATCATTTCACTCCCTTCTGCTATTCTTATCGGCTTATCAACTCGATCTATAGGCATAGTGTATAAAATTCGACTGCTTATGTAATAACAAAGAATAAACAAATTTTTGTATCTATTCCTCAAACGTCCCACTGTAAAAATGCTCTCGACCTTTTTGAAATTTCGTTGGTCTTTTTTTCATTTTTCAGGCAATCGTAGCAAAGGCTACGAAATCTGTTATCGATAAAGGAACCATGTGTTTATACGTACGTGGTTTTGGATTTGCAGTAACTGAGCAAGGAAATTTGTAATAGGCTTGATAATTATAACTCACATTTCTTTCCTTTTCTTTCGAGTTGTCGAATTTGTACGGTTTTGTGCGATTTTGTACTCGAAGTAGAAACAAAGTTACATAAAGTTTGGACAAGCACGAAAAGTTACATAAAGTTTGAACAAGCACAAAAAGAAAAAGGTAACTCCCTCTGCTTTCTACGCAGATCGCTTTCGCGTTCGATTCTTTTCTTTCTTTCAAATCCATTCTTTTTTTTTTATTTATTCGTTCGTTTGATTTCTGACAACATTTAGATACGACACAAAAGTTGCCATTGATTTTATTCAAGAACTACTTTAGTATTAATACTAGATAAGGGAAGGATAACAAATATAGTAATATTCATACTGAATTTTGTCCTGTAACATTTGATCTCGTCCCATCGTGTCAACTACTAAAATATTTAAAAACGAAATCGAAACAATCCTATGCTGTAACAGATACGCGATAGTAGCTCAATGGTCAAGTAAAATCGACGTATTTCAAACAAACATAAAATACGAAAATTTTGCAAATATACATACACATTGTGCATAATATACAATTTACTTACCTTATGGAAAACGTACTACTTAAAACACACGTCTTTGAACGCACGTTCACTTAAATGTTTAGGATATTTTTCGGTATTAATATTGCCTAAGAATACGAGGGTTGCAATGAGGCACGTTGAATCGAACAACTACTGTTAAGAGCGATGCAATGAGAGCGCATAAGGGGTGCAAAGGGTTTCAAGATCGCCCTCTTTCTCGCCCGTTATTGCAGCACACAGATTGGCGCGCCATGTTTAAGATCACGCTACAGATACGAAATAAAAATAACATTTATTTCGTGACCCACGAAAGTATTTGTACACTCACCATGAAGGAAACTTTTATACATTATATTATATATTTTACATAAATTACGTTAAATCTGTAATGAAATATGATTATCATGATTAGATATGTGAGAAAATTTGAAATCAATACGAGAATGTATATACATACAAGAGAGGAGTTACAAAACTTTATATCTAACATATGTTTGTAGTAATGTATTTAATAAAATATTAATATACAGGACATGAATAGACATCTTAAACATAACATATGCAATGTCGAGCCTTATTAATATGTATAATTGATAGTTGATTGTTTAGTTTTGTGATTTCCGATAAATATAGTAACTACAAGAAGTATTTGTACTTACATAACCTTATTTTCCAATGTAGCGTTCTTTTAGCAAGTCTTGCATTTCAATTGCACAGTATCAATTCTTTGTAGTTATATGAAAGTACTACTAATGGTAAATGATATGAAATTTAATATGTAATTGACATGAAATTTAATACTGTTAATTTACTATTGTACCTTAACCTAACTAATTATTATATAAGTAAATGTCATAACAAATACAATGGTATACAAATATTTCTTTTAGTCATTAATCAAGTTTAACGCAATCAATATCATAATATCAGACGCCTCACCCTGTATGTGTCAGACAAGGACGATCATGAAATGTACGAGCATAACAAATGAAAGATAAATAAAGTAAACATTCGTAGATACAAACAAATAATCAATGGACACTTTTTCTGTATTGACAGAAAAGATTTGCTAGTTAACCAAAGATATCAAATTTGCTCTGGAAGAAACGATAAAAAGGATAGAGAAATATGGCGACGAGATCAACTGCGCACGAAGAAATGTTATCAACACATGAAAAGTTAATCCTCACTGGACAGTTTATCAAGATATACTGGAAAATATTGTTTGCTATAACCTGGGCTTTGATACTGATTCCACCTCTGCTCGCTTATAATTATCCGGTATCAGAATTGATAATATTTAAATTAGTAGTATAGTACACACACACACACTCACACATCGACAGTCGTTTCAAATGTGACACAACATATGTGTTACATATATAATTAAAAATGAAAAAAAGAAAAAAAAAACACTTGAGCATACAACAATTTTATGATCATTAGTTTACTTATTCTATAAATTTGTTTAATAAAATATTGTCATTATGTTTAAGACGCTTCAAAACAAAATAGTTCAAATATTGCTTAAAAATACTTCTGTTGAAAAATTAAGATCTTCGAGTTGCGTGACACATATGAAGCAAGCGTGCGATTTTTATGTATCTACAACAGAATATGATGATAGAATATTCGTTTCATCATATTTGTAGGAAACTAGATGCGCCTATACTGTATTATTGATGGCTGGATATTGGATCACTGAATGTTTCCCCATGGCAGTTACCTCCTTGATTCCACTCGTGTTATTCCCAATATTTGGAATATTAAGCACAGCAGCTACTTGTGCTTGTTACATGAACGACACTATAATGGTGTTCATAGGAGGTTTGGTTCTTGCTGTCGCAATTGAACACAGTAATCTACATCTACGAATCGCCCTTGGAGTGATGAAAACAGTCGGCTGTACTCATGGAAAATTACTTGGCGGTCTTTGTGCTGTAACTACTTTCATATCCATGTGGGTTTCAAATACTGCAGCAACTGCCATGATGGTGCCGATCATATTTGCGGTTTTGAATGAATTAGAACAGGTGCGATATCTAATTTTGTTCTCTTCTCTTTTTAATTCTCTTCTTGTGTTACTTATCATGTTTTTTTCAGGCTGGACTCTGCCACGTCTTCAGAGAGGTACCGATTCCTCCGGGATCAACGGACCCACCGTAAGATATGGAACAAAATAATATGAAAGATAAACAAAACATGAGTAAGGAGGGAATTAGAGAATGAATAAGCATTAGAGACGGGAGGAAGGGAGGAAAGAGAGAAAGAACAAAAAATGAAAAAGGAAAGAAAGAAAGAAAGAAAGCAAAGAAGGAGATAACAATTTTCTGATTCTAACATTACATATCGTAGGGAACAGGAACCGACCAGAATAACGAAAGCTTATTTAATGGCCGCAGCGTATTGTTCAACTTTCGGAGGTACAGGAACGCTCGTAGGCACCGGTACTAATCTCACTTTCAAGGGTATTTACGAAAGCACATTTCCTGAAGCCGAGGGTATTAGTTTCACGCAGTGGATGATAGCACAAATGCCACAAATGATTATTAATGCCTTTTTAACGTGGCTTTACCTTCAGCTAATGTTCATGGGTTTATTTAGACCCCATAGCGAAGATGCACAAATAGCAAATATTGGAATCGAAGGAGAAACGATTACTAATCAAGTAATACGAGTAGTTGTAAATTTCTTACACGATTTACGGGATCACTCATTTATTGAATCTGTTTAAAAACTGTTTAAAGGTGATACAGGAAAGATACAAAGAACTAGGTGGCATTACATTTCACGAAACAGCAGTTTCCGTCCTTTTTATTACCTGTATATTTTTATGGTTATTCCGAAAACCAGGCTTCATACGAGGATGGTCTGAAGCAATAACAGAAATGTTAAATATTTGTTTACATACGGTTCATTTATCTCTCATAATGAAAAAAGAACTCGCGCGTGTATAAATACATATTCACTGTGCACCTTTACTCATCTTTAAATTTCATTGACAGAGATGTTCGAGATTCAACGCCTGTCATATTCATATCTATCATAATGTTTTTCATTCCGAAAGATTTGGATTTTCTTCGTAGCTACAACAAAGACCGTGAGTATAAAAGAGGCAATTATGTATGGGCAATAGTTCTTCTGTATAATACAACTTATCTGTTTATCTATACGTTATTTTTGCTTTCGTAGCCGGTAAGAGACCTGTCAAATCTTCAGAAGGTTTGATCACATGGGACGTGATCCAAAGAAAGATGCCTTGGAGTTTAATGTTCCTTTTGGGCGGTGGATTCGCGATATCCAGAGGCAGCATTGCTTCCGGTTTGGCAAAAAAGATCGGTGAAACGTTGGTGCCGCTACGATACTTACCTCCTGTATTGATCATGCTGTTTGTTTGTTTGTTTATTGGCACTATTACGGAGTTCACTTCCAATGTCGGTATCGCAAACATTACTTTACCAGTCGTTGCACAAATGGTAAAAGATCACATGAATATGATAATGCTATTCAATAATCTATCTTCAGCTTGTTAATAATCACTTTATTGTACAGTGTGTTGCAATGGAGATACATCCCATATATTTAATGATACCAGCAACTATATCGTGTTCTTACTCTTTTCGATTACCGGTTGGTACACCCCCAAATGCAATCATATCAGTCGTCGGGCAACTTCCAACCAAATGGCTAATAATAGGAGGTTGCGGTCCTTCTGTATTTGCTCTCATAGTAAATGTTACTTGCTTTGCTATATGGGGTACTTTAGTTTATGATATCAAAGGATTTCCAGACTGGGCTAAAAGCAGTCACCCAGCCAAAGGAAACCCATGAAATAGTATATTTCATCCTTCTCTTTTTTCGTTCTATCTTTTCTCTCAGTTCTCTTATGCTTGTAACATATATCGTGTTTCGTTCATTTCTCTGTTAAATAAATATACACTGATTAACTGTGTCTAATTACCAAATTAAAATATTATTCATAAGCGAACGTAATACACTCTGTGTGAGAGATGACACAGTATATACGTGAATATGTATATAATTAAATAATAATCGCCCAAAATACAATCACTGATCTGTATAATTTCAATTAGTAAAACAATTAAATTTCAATTACTATTCATGTATCGAGATTTAATATAAACTTTATTATAAATATAATCTATAAATATATATATATATATATAACATTTATACCGCAATACATCAATCTAACGATTACGTCGGCTGCGTCCTTGATAAGGATGATAATTACGTTGGCTACGTCTTTGATACAGATGATTATTACGTTGGCTGTGTCTTTGATACGGATGATTCAATCTTTTTTGGACTCGAATTAATTTCTTGCTGTTCTAATCTACGATGTCGTAACATAGTTGATAGTACACCGTTAAAACTTGCAGTCTTCTTCTTAGCACTTCCTTTTGGAGTGCTTTCTCCAGTTCTACGAACCGGTAATCTCGGCGACGACATCTCATCCATAAAGTCAAAGTCTGACTTTTCTTCTGCCCTAAACAAAAATACAAATGTAATTAATACAATGGAACGAAAATAAACTATGATATGACAAGCTATGTACTAGAATTATATGATAAACAGTGACTCGTGAAAGTATTCGAGTACAGAAACTTTTTACAAATATATTACACACAGTATATGAAACATTTTGACATTTCATTAGCACTGTAACGAGAGACAACTGCCGTAATCATATCGATAAAATTTGTAATCAATCTGAAAATGTAATAGAAATTATAAATTATGAGTGTATACTTTGAAAAGATCTGAAATAGTCAATTATTTTTAGTATAATCAATAGACAATCTTGTATCTCATATTACTTATCATCATATCATAACTTATCATAAACTTCGTTATCTCCTTAAGTGTTGAAATACTTTTGTGAGACACGGTGCATCAATCTCAACATTTAAAGCTAATATGTGGGATAGTAGATACTTGTACTCCTGCGAGTCATTATCTTGCTGCCGATTGCTTGAAGGAACAGGTGATGGACCTCTTCTACCTGGACACCTCCAGTCGAGTTCCAAAGCTCTGTTATTGGCTTCGAGGGCCTCGATCAACGTTAATACATCGTCAGGTTTCAAAGTCCATTCGTTCTAAATGAGCACGAAGGTAAAAGGAAAAGGGAGAGAGCTGAACGAACTGGATAAAGAACATTCTATTAGTCCTTCCTCAATCTTTTACTCACTTTCCCATCCGTTTCGTATTTCTCGTCGTCTGAACATTCTATCGACCAATCTTCTTCGTTGTGCTCCATCTTTTATCACCTCCAAGTTATATAGGAATCTCAATGAAATAATTAATATAAATCGAAGTAGAATATGTAGGATCAGATTAAGACAAATTCAACACTTAACCTCGAAGGAAACAATTCGGCTAACATCAGTAGTCATTTCAATCGTGATAACAAAATTTAGTTACCGATAACGTCGCTAGATGTCGCTATCGATCAACGTGTAAATTCAAAATTTCGAATGCGTAATTGCAAAAATGAAATCAAATCAACATAGTTGTATATATACGTATACAAAATGTATGATATTATAAATAGATGATAAATATACTACTTTCTATTTGAAATAATCAATTAAATCCAATTCGCCCTTTCAAAGCTCCAGAACTTAACAATGGTTAATTATGATACGTTTCATGTTTGTCTAAATAATGTAGGCATTTGTGAAAGGATAAGAAATATGACATGATTAAACGATAGAGGAGTAGATCGACAAATACGATACGGCGAAAAGCCGAGTATTGAATATTATCGGCACGAATGTTCTTTCCCACGATTTTCATATCATGCTAAATCATGTCACAATACCATGATACGAATGTTTGTTTAGCGCAACATGCCACCTTTATTCGTTTCAAGAAAGGAATATGTATATACTTTGATGAAATGAAACTTCCACCAAATTTGTTTATTCCAGGTGATCTTATTTTCTTTCGGCTATTCGTATTACATGATTCTTATCTCATGCCTTCTTCATACTATATGAACGACTGTTCCTCCCGCTTGTTCATACATATTTATCAATTATCGATTGGTCAAATTTAATAAAAATGATCATATACGCAAACATATAGCAAACTTAAAACTTTAATTAAAAAGTCTCTCTTTCTCCCTCTCCCCTTCTTTCTCAGTATGCTCGCGCAAACTGTCCAATAACTAAATATGTATATGTTGTGTCTATAAACATCTGTTGGTTGCGGACGCTCGCGCCCAACAATACCATTAAGCGCTCTACGAAGAAACGTGTTATTTCTCGGCAAAGTCAATATCGAAATATCAACGATAACTACCTGCCAACAATTTGACAAGAATGAATGAATAGTGGAGACTAGTACTTGATATAATCCCCTTTAAACGATTGTAGAAATCTGAGAAAGAAAGAGATTGTGCCGCATTAAATAGTAATAAAGTGCTATTTTCTTCTTTACTCGCAACATGTTCAAAACCATTTGGCATTTATTTCTATGAGTAAGGTGTAGTGTAACGTAGCTGCTGTGCCGTGCTGTGCTGCTTCTTCTTTTATCTCTGATTCATATTTGTCTTCTCTAATAATTCTAATATTCAAGCAGCTATAATATGTGTATAATAGAACAGCAATATTTATTATTTCATTTTGCTGATAGAAAATAATTTCAGTGAATCGATGTTGAAACATGTGTAATATTGAAATGAGAGGAAGAAGACCAAAAGCTTGCTTCTGCATTTGATCGATTGCGCATGGAAAGCACAACGGAATAGAAATAGATCAAATCTTTTCTTCAAATACAATACAGCGAAATTAGAAAATCGATCGAAAATTTTGAAGATGGAGTTAAAGCGGATAGAGAAAAGACGGAAAACTCCGTACAATGGCGATCTTTGCCGAGCGATCTTCCCCATATATTACCTTGGTAAATTGTGTGGTGTGGTTCCAGTAAGATTTTACGTGCACGCTTCTGAAGGATGTCAGGCTCGCTTAAATATCATAGACCTCGTCTATAGGTAAAGAGCGATGAATGAAATAAATAAATATAAGAAAAAAATCATAGTGTACAGGACCTTTTTGATTCAGAATGATCCATTACTCTTATAAATTGAGAAATCCTTTGATAATATGAAAATGTTTGTTTCTACTGGGAATTAAATAACGATGCACGTTGTGCGTTTGTAGTTTGTGCGTACTGATACTACTGCTCGGTGCGGAAATTTGGGGCCTATGGCGAGATATGAAAGACGGCTGGGAGCACAGTACCAGACTGAAATTTCGGACAGCGGTGATCGCGACATGCAGCGATGTGCTTGGCGTAATGAGCTTAACGGTCGTTTGTATCGTTGGCTCCCCTTTCCGATGGAAATACCTGCAACTTGTGATAAACAAATTAATCGAGGTGAAGAGTCGTTTTATACATTATTTTACCATTCCATCAACGGTCGAAACGATAGTAAAGCGTTTCCGCATTTTCATTTCAGGTAGATAGAAAAATCGGTGTGTCGTCTGCAAAGAAAGCTCGAAGGTTCACGATTTGTTTAACGATATGCAGCCTCGTCTATCTCTGGTTCAATTCGATTTTAGACTTTTATTCATGGAGTCGCAAAACAAAAAACGAAACAATTACTGGCAAAGGTCCCATTAACTATGCACCTCTATACGTAATGTACACCGTGATCATTTCGGCAGAAATCCAGTATAGCGTGGCAACGTATAATATAGGACAAAGGTTCGTTCGCTTGAACAGTAGCCTGAAGAGTATGTTGGATGCGAATAACAGTAACAACGACGATGCGATTGGTTATTTTCGAAAATTTTCCGAAACAGGTAAGTAAAATAAGTGGGAAACGTAGAATAATATTTTTTCATACGAGCCTTCGTTTTTGAAAATGTGAATATTTGAACGAATATTTATAAAGTTTCCTTATGTACTTTACCCTAATAATCTATGCTTAATCTTTAATCTTTCATTTTATCGACCAATATAACCGGAACCATATATATTTGCTTAACCCAAGCAGCTAACGACATTGGAGACAAGAAGGGATGGAACATTACACCAAAACGGCAACTCGTATTGGGCACCTATAGATTGTCACGGAAGATGGATGGTAAGTTTGTTAAATAATTAATGAAAACTGATGGGTAGAAGAATATGTTAATTCGACTTCACCTATTGTGATTATTTACAGAAAGCAAAACCTACGTAAGCAGTATATCTGAATTGATAATGGTACATTCTTTACTTTGCGACACAGTATCCCTCATAAATGCTGCTTTTGGTGTCGTACTACTAGCCGTCACTGTATCCTGTCTATTACATCTAGTCATCACGCCGTATTTCTTGATCGTGCAAGCTAATGAAAAACACGAATGGATATTTCTAGTCGTACAAGCTGGATGGTGTATCATTCACATAAGCAGAATGCTGATAATCGTTCAACCTAGCTATTCCACAATCGCAGAGGTAAAAGATGAGAGAAAGCAAAGTGGAGAGGAAAGAAGGGAAGAACGATAGTTTAAAACTATTTCAATTTCAGGGAAAAAGAACGGCAGCTCTCGTTAGTCAGTTACTTTCTTCTTGTTTTGAAGCAGACGCCCGACGAGAATTGGAAATATTTTCGCTTCAATTGTTGCATCGACCTTTGGAGTTCTCAGCATGCGGACTCTTTTCCTTGGACAGAAACTTAATAACGTCGGTAAGAATTCTTGATTACTCGTATGAAAAGCAAATGCATTTAAGCAATACGTAAAACATATATTATTATATTTATATTAATTGTGTGCATGTACACACATATGATTTAGATCGCGGGAGTTATAACAACGTATCTCGTTATCCTGGTACAATACTGAGCAAGAGAGGAAGAGTGATAGAGAGACAATCGCATATTACGATAATGACATTTAATATACCAATTCTCGTAAACAGCGGTAATATACAAATACAAGTTACTCGTATCGTAATCCAACTACTAATAATAACGAGTTGTTCCATCGATCGAACGATCGACGTTTAATTAAGAGCGCACCTCGTACGGTGTCTAAAACTAGACGTCAGTCACAGCCTATCCAAAATATTCCTCGGCCTCGTCTTGCTGTATCTCTGAGAAGGGAATAAGATCGCCTAAAAACGGAAACTTGAATAGTCTCGTTTGAAGAAGCCAGGTATCTCCTCGTTGAATCAACTTATATGCCTATGTATACATACGATTGTATAAGACAAATACAACCTATCGTATACTGACTCATTTTCTCTCACTTTGTCCAATGCACTCTATGCACTCTTTTTCGTACAAATTACTCTAGCAATAAATATTGGATCGCTCCAAATATCTAACTGTGTGATGGTTGGCTATCGGCTCGCGCGCGACCTATACGTCTGCTTGTAACACACATTGTACAGACATAAATGATAAACGTGTGAACGTGTATCGCAGCTCTATTATGGATACACTTTCTGCATTGTCGAAAACCAAACAGTAACCAGATTGCTGCGAACGTTACTTGCTCGCTCGCGCGAGAGTGTTCAATTTACCGTGGCTGCTGTAACCGGAGGTTGCGCTTTCTGATGCGCAGCCTGCAGCAAATTATCGCAGCAACTATCTTTCGTCAGGTTCAAACCTTTCGATCTTTGACAAGTCATCAAGTTCTCAGAATTTAACTCCGCATCGTTTTCTCCTTTGTTTTGATGACGAGCATTACACTGACAGGGACTTGTATGCCGATGAAGTCGAGAGAAACACTCGCTACAAACTCTCACGGGATTATACAGTTGTTCGCTGGGTAGTGGTGTCGAATTCTCGGAACAATCCGCACAGAAGATCTTACCGCAGCATCTGCGATAGATGAGCAAATAACTCATTGTAAAATTATATTCTTGTATTCATTCTACATTGAACTGTATTATATAACTAGTTTATCCAAAGATATTACTAAACAGTAATTACGACATTACAAATGCCACTGCCCTGTGTGCCGCGTACCTGCAATGATGCTTACGTCGTCCCAGCCAAAATTCCGTATCGCATCCCATGCATCGACTTACCGCGTGATCGGGTACCCAGAGAATAGGAGCAGGACCCAATTCTTCCACTGCTTCCCAAGACATGTCTGAAGGCAATGATTCTCCATGGTCGCCGGTACTTCCAACTGAATCTGGTAACGATCCCTGAAACAAAAAATCATATTCAATCGACTTCCTTTAATTGTGCCTCTGATACTTTCTTTCTTCTTTTTTTTCTATCTTTCTTCTTTCTTTCCTCCTTTCTTCTCCCCCCCCCCTCTCTCTCTCTCACGAAAGTGTCTTATTAGAGAAACTGTATTTATTTTTTGATGATGTACGTTGTGATTACTTTATGTGGAATAATTTGTAATCAACTCACAATATCATCAACACGATCGATCTCTGCATTATGATTACAAACTTGCTTGATCAGAGCCATTCTCGTCGTATGTAATTCCTTCCTTAATGCTTCCTCCTTCAACTGAAAAGTAATACAAGAAAGAAAGAAAGAAAAGAAAAAGAAGGGAATCAACATCATAATCTTCCAGTTCCAAACATCTCTTCCTTATTATTAAGCCCAGCTGATCGAAATTAGTACCTTATGTTCCACGATAATCTGTTGTACACGCATCTGAACGTCGCAATGTATAAGGGGAAGACCATCGACATCGTCCAATCTATCAGGGTTATCTGGTACCGTATCTTGGTAAGTTGGAGAAGCTGGACAAACGCTACTAGGTGTTCTCGATATCTGCGGTATACTGGTATCACTAACATCGCTACCCTCGTTATGGTTGTGATTGAAATTTCGACTGCAAGAGCAACCGATTCGACTGGTCGCGTTGCTCTCGATCCATGGAGATACGATGTCCGGTGACGAATTTTTCTCCGTTTTGCTGCTTGAAAAAAGAAAAGAATTGTGTTGTTTCGTTCGATTCGAATTCCAATTATCGACTCTATTTTTACATTTTGAATTTCGGACTCAAACTCGGGTTCAAGTAAATATGTGTAACAGTTAACTTATCCGTTATCTAGTTAATAAGCTTATCACGTTTGCATTTAATTCCTTGTACCGTAAAATGTACGACAATAAGTATGTAATGGTACTTACGTTTCTTTATCAATCGCCTCGAGTACAGAATCGTTACTTGGTATTAGTGTGTCCGTTGAACTGTCTACCGATGGATTTACTGGCGAGTCGTTCAAAGTTTGCGTCGTCGTTGTGTAACTTTTCGCTTTGTCCTGATTCTCTGTTATGTTTTTCTCTATTGTGTCACTAATAATACAATTCTCCGTGCAATTGTGTTTTCCTTTCTCGCCTGTTTCCGTGTCGAGCGTTAACGAATCAAATTTCCTGTCATTACATACAATAAATGATATAACATTTTTTTGGTTCTTGATTCATGAGTACGAAGTATTCAAGAATAACACAAACTAAACAAAATGACGTACTAAACTTATTTTCACATTAGGCTTGTTTTATAAAAGATTAAATTGAAATTATTACTTCTCTACTGAAGCGCTTGGATCGCTGAGTCGACGGTGAAGATAGGCCGCATGATCGGGAGTATGCATAAGATCACCGTATGAGCGAGTTTTAGTCATTTGTCCCTGTGGTTCTTCGTTCTCACCACCTTCGATATCTATCATCGTTACTCTTTGTTTATCGTCTCTGATACCGAGAGGAGATTCCATAGAACCTAAATATACTTCGGACCATAAAACAAGGTCGCGTACGTTACAACTTGGCCATAATACCTAAAATATACAAGAATTATTCTAAACATACTAAATGGTTGAAATGAAAAGCAATATGTTGTTTATTATATAACAAAACTTATGCATATGCTGTACAGAACTGACCGAACCACTAGTGATGACTTTATTACGGCTAGTATATAGGATAAAAAATATCTTACTTGATTCTTTAACGGAGAGTACAAATGATTTATGAAAGAGCTGGAATTGAGGAAACGCCAAACTGAAAATGTACGCTCCCGTATTCTTAATTGAAACCTTTCTTGCCTCGTGTTGCAGAGAAATGTGCCGAAAAGTTGTGAATACGTATGCTGTGCAAGTTTCACCTAAAATCAATCAAAAGTGTGCCAGCTTTAGTGGATTAGCCATCCGATAATCGACTAATTCAATCTACTTGATTTTTTCAAAATAGATATGTATGAAATTCTAACTACTTACAAGGTACGCAGGAGACATTTGAAAACTGCATTTGAATTGTAAAATTAACTGATGTACACAGTCAAGCCACTGCAAAAATACTGGGCATCGTTCGTTCGGATCTTCACAGCCAACAGTTTGCCCGCAACGATCCGCGAATTTGTGTCCAAAGTCTAACCATTCTCTCTCACATAAAACTTGGAATCCCTAACAACGATCAAGTGGAATAACGAAACGATTATCAATTGCAAATAACGAACAAGAAACGAGAAAAGTACCTTTGGCATACCTCCATAGTTCGATAATAAGGATCGAGAAGAATCTGCGCTAAAGCGACTATCTGTGGTGTTCTATCCCAGCCGTCGCTACAATGCACCAATACTGGCCGGCCGTCTCTTTCTATCGCCGACGCTACAGTCACCGCAGCACGTAATAATCCAGACATATGTTGTAACCATCGTGTCCCTTCCAGAAGACTGAGCCAACTGTACATTATGAAAGAAGATTAGAAAAGTTTTAGATCGTTTCACTTCCAATCGTAATAATAGCATAATAATATTGGTTCAATATAAAAAAATGAGAAAAATAAATACAATATTTACTTAGGTTGATCCGCGTCCGAAGCACAGAGTTGTCTCACAGCGTGAAAACTCTTTCGTATCGAGTGAATATTTGGTAAATTCATAAATTGTATGTCACAACTAGGATAATATTCGGGACACTCACATCCACCACCACGCGCTCTATTCGCTACAGCGGTTGTATATGATCTAGCATCTACGATTAAGACTTTCTGCAAACAACATATGCTAATTCGTTAAGGATCATCAGTTTCAAATATTTATATAATTGGAATCTTTTTTTATTCGATGCTCACTTTTGTTCTATTTGACGTGACACTATCATCAGTAGTATCAGGATAGATGATAGATGAATCCATCATCGTCGATTCACCTTTATCATAGGAACATGCATCTGAGAGGGCCTTTAAAAGATGTTCGTCATCTGGACTTCGCCATCCGAGCCATCCAACTTCTGGCTGACTGCTTCGTGCTATTACTGCACCATTATTCACGTGCCTTCGAAATTATGAAAGACGAGAATGTAACATACTATAATAAGATGTATAATAGGGATACTTCTCTTTTTTTTTTCTCTCTTTCCTTCTTATTTCTTTTTTTTATACCTCCAAACAACAGCAGGGATTCGTCGAAAACTCCTAAATTTTGCCACAATCTCAAGTCTGTCGTCAGGAATGCAAGAAGGAACCAGAAGCAATGGTGGATAGGACGGGCATATGCGATAATCTTTATTGATTTGACTTATGCGCCATGTACCATGCAAATTAAATTTTAGTCGTTCCACCTAAGAAAAGAAAGTGAAGGGATTAAATTATATTTAAATTGTGTCTTATCTACATATATTTACTTACAAGTTACTTACTTCTGAATTAAAGGTAGCATTATACGATATGTTATCTTTCCCTAATTTGGTATTATCTTTACCTTCCTCAATAGACCAAGCATAATATGCAAAAGCAAATATATCTTCTATACTCTTTCGTGGGTAAGTCACCTTATGTAATCGTTTAAACCATTCCAAACAATGTTCGTTTGTGGCAAAAACACAACTGAAATCATTAAGTTGTTTTCAATATCAAAATGATAGGAATTTTATAAGTTTCAACAAAATACAAAATTTTCATACCTCAGTGAACGAGCATCCTTGCAACCAATATGCAGGAAAAAAATCTCTTTAACTTCTAGCTGTTCTATTAAACCCAATGGAATATTGTAACATGCTTGACTTAATTGTAAATAGAGTCTATAATTAGAAAGAGCCAACACTCCATCCGACGTACGTCCAAGTGCTACAATGAATTCCCCGCTCAAAAGTGTAAATGGAACTGTAAGTGTTTGATCCTCGCATTCGAAATGCATATGCTTTGGAAATAATTCCGAAGCGTGTAAATGACAGATGGATTGCAAACTTGTTGGCTCTTCAGAACTCTCCATCTCCTCTCTATGTGACACATCATATACAAACTTCAGTCTCCTTCTTGAACATGAAAAGTTCTAATTTGCGGGCTATATTTTTCTCACATAGTTTATAGACATAATGTGGAATTAGATTACTCCAATTTGTCACAGAAATATACTAGTTATAGTTATTTACTAGCATGTATTAAAATACGCGTTTGGCCTGTTTGTTTCAATACGTTCAAGTAATCACAAATATACGTTATTGAAAATTTATAAACAATCGCAATATCATATATTATAACGATTGATAAGTATATGATCATTTGAGCTATGGATAAACAGAAAATTCATTAAACTTATTCGAAATAACACGATGCATCGATGCATCTATAAACGTAACATCGACGTAACATAAGCGATAGGATTTTCGTTTATTATCGCTTATCGATTTGTGTCATTTTGGGACATTACCATATGCAGAAATATCTTGATAAAAATATCTTGGAACAAATATATACAAATTACAAAAAATGTTCCATCTTCATGAGATGAAAATGTTAATTTTATTTACCTAGATATCAAGAAATTTATATGATAAATATAAAAAATCTATCGAGACAGTAGAATCGTTTAAATCGACATATGCATATTCGTCAACTGTCGAAAGTTGATAACGCTACACAACCGATTTAATTGCATACAATTATCAAACTAAATAAATTTGTATCTATAAGAAGGTGCTAAGAAAATGTTGAAGGATAAGAGAAACAATTTCAACTAAAACGGTCGAAAATTGTTCGTGTTGTTTTTTCTAGAGAGCCGTAATAAACGAAAGGTGACAAGTTTACAACAACGATGTCTCACCTTGAATTGCGAAGTTTCTCCGCGATGGACGATATCCAACCGTTCTGATACTTCATACAAAATCCATGAACAGTCGTTTACACAAGGAGTACAATGTGGACATTACTCAATTAAGAGAGAGCGAGAAAGAGAAAGAGATAGAAAAAGAACATTTCCTCGTGTAGGAAAAAATATAACGATTTCGACGTCAAACTTGAAAGTATTAAAGTATTTCAGATTTGTTTTTAGCAGGTACGTAGATAGCTTACGGTATAAACGATTCCACTAGATTTATGCCAGCTCAATCCAAACGCGATCACTTTTCGTTACGGCAATTCAGGGGAATGGCCAGCATCACAGGGAGCGATCTCCATTAACTGAATTGTTTGCTTCTCTTCCCTTTTTTCCTTTTCTTCTTTCTCTCTTTTTTTTTTTTTTTTTATTTTTTAATTAAATTAAACTTGTAATGTCACGAAGGATTCGATTTCAGATTATTCTTCCTGAAAAATACTCGTTCTACTCAATGTGAAAGTTACACTGACAGATTAGTCCATATACAAATCAAGCCGTTTTTCCATTGTTCGGTACGCTTCTTAGTGTCCATTTTCAACGAAGCTGTGTTTTTTCAAAGCCATTACATCATTGGTCGAAACGGCGTGAGAAAATATTTTCCACTTTTCAAGACCAATAACACGATGATAATATCAATATTAGAAAAGAATAAACTCGAAACTCGTTGGTAATTTAAATGTATTCAAATACTTGATATATTCAAAAGAATTTTATTATTTAAATGCATATTGATAAACCTCAATTTTAAATGCATGAAGAGTAGAAAAAGCATCATGGTGCGAAATTATTGATAATCATTCGTTGCTTTTTTCACGTAACATAATACTCTAGCTTTAGAATCATTCGTGGATAACCATAAACTTCATGAACAAAATGGAAGTTGACGCATGCGTTATTCCCTTATATCACTTTCATCATAGATTATATTCGAGAATCCCTTTCTTCTGTTTCTTATCATATTATTAGAAATTAAAAGTATTTACACGTTTACATGTTTATAAAATGCAGAACGATCGAAATAAATGTAGTACAATAGCAATCTGCTCTTCCATAACCAAATTAGAGAGCACATACTTGATAGTAAAAATAAAAACAATAAAAACACAATGAATTTATGCTAAACACTTACAGATAACAAATTTTGCATTTTCGGATAAGATACGTGGCAGCGTCATAATTACTCTTGTTATTATCATCATATTGTTCTTCAGTGATAATATAAAAAATTTGAATTCATGCGTATAACGCGCCGTGGTTCGGTATTATATCATACGTTGCGAACACAAGTACGAGTGCTGAAAAATGACGCATCACTATACAAAATGGAAACGAACTATTGAGAGTTAGTCACTTTCTCATCATGCTTTCCAGAAGTTTGGATTTTGTTGTAACCTCCTCTCAAAAGTTTCGTACCATCCTTGAATAACAGATAGCGGTACAAAGTTTTCTGTTGGGTTTGGTGTCATTTGTGCTTGTGTCACAGAAAAACTCGAAATATAATTCAAAAAGCTTGTAAGCATCTTCTGAACAAATTCTAAGAAGGAGTTTGACGTGGCTTGTGTTACTGTAGCTGCTTGTTGTTCTATAGCCCCAATAGGTTCCACCGAAACCCCTATTTGTGCTACATGAGAAATCTTTCCCACTCCAAAAATTCCTAAATTACTATTTTCGAATTCATGATTCTTCTTCAGAGTGGATATCTTGAATATGGCAGATGGCTTGACGTTTGAAATATACCCAAGAAACTGCCAATTAGGCGGAGCAGTTGGATCTGGCCAACTGAAATATACTGTAAAGACCAAGGGTCAATAAGAATATGCAGATGAATTTGTTTAATTGTTATTATAGCACATACCTGCGCCACCTGTTCCATCAGGAAATGGTATAGCACCAGTGAGAAAAACCACAATATGGTTTATATTATCTGCATCAGGTACTGTTATTAAAAACTGGTTCTCTCCTATCTGTTGAAAATCCGTTTGGACCTAAGAAAGATGTTACATTTACAATTGCATATCATTTATATATGTTTGGAAATTGTGGTTTACTATTTGAAACTTGAAAAAGTGTAGATTCGTCGACATGATATTTACATATTTGATTAAATGCAAAGACGCTCGTGACAAGTTGGCGACGGGGTGGGGTGAGATGCGAACACTACTGAGAGGTAATAGAAACAAGATACGAAACAAAACGACGCAAGCATAAGACATTAGCGAAAACCAGGAAAAGAGAAGTATGTTACGTAGGAACGCTGATACGTTTGTGACAAACGATACATTTACGTTTAATTAACAATTTAGCATCGAAAATGAAATACAATGTCGATACTTGTATAGCAAAGCATTGATACTTACGAGTCGACCAGATACAATTATACCAAGCATCTTTATGTCGAATCTAGATCATTCTATCGCCTTCTACTTATCACGCTACACCAGTAAATGTTCGGCAAGTATATAATAGGTACACAACGTTGTCACACCATCCAAACATTTACAATCGCTAGAATGATGTTTATCACGATTCATATGGCTATATATAGAGTGGAAACTAAAGTAATACTAGTTACTATATCTAAGGTAGTATCCTCATGTGTACATACGAAGCTTAATATGAATAATTTTTCTCCGTGCTTTTACTTTCGAAACCAAAATAAAAAGATTCAACATTCAAAATGTTCTTTTTGTATGATATAATTTCCATAATTTGCTACTTTGTTGAGTTACCTATCATCGTCTTTTATTATATTTCTTTATATGATAAATCGAGATAAACACAGGACAAAGACAAAATACTAATTCAACTATGCTATAATAATACCACCTGTTGGTGATTCTAGTCTATATACTTTATGTATTCAATTTGTTTCCTTTCTTTATACATATATATTTTATGTATTGAAGAATTGTATTTAAAAAATTTAGAATTTTACATTACACACAATTCATAATTACTATATATTATATTGAACTACTTTTTTGTATTATGTATGTTCAATTTACAGATTCAAATAGACAATGATCTTACTTTCGTAAAAATAGGTATGATTAAGAAAGTGTGAAACAATTTGAGAGTACTTTTTTTCGTTTTCGTTAAATCATTTTCAACTGTAATATTCTTTTCGTATACAGTAGCAAAGAATATCAGTTCTTGTCTTCGATATTAAGGTGGTATGAATAGGTGTTCTGGATGAACTATGTATAAACAGCGTCGAGTAGCGTTAAAGTTAAAAGGAAGATAAAGACACACTTATATCGTGTTTACAGTAAAGATGTCATCTCTGTCGGAAAAAACGGAAGATCAAATACACGTATCTAACGAAAATGAAATGTTTGTTTAACATGTGTAACATAAATCAATGACGTCAGTAATTTCCTAATGATTCCCTTAATCTTACGGCAGATGACAAACCATTGAGAAAAGCTTGCTTCTCGTTATTATTCGATCGTTACGTAGAAACAGAATGCGAGAAAAAGAAGGATTCATATAGAGAGCAGATTTTTAATGACGGTTGGAAAAATTGAAATATCGTGAGTTAAAGGCGGAATAAGATAATCGGTGAATCGAAAGTCCCTGGGTGGATGGTGATGGCGATGACGATGGCGACGGTGAGAGCAAACCTCTACGAAGTTCGATGTGTGTGACATCACTCTTCATTGTTGGAGGTTTACGTCATTCTCGAGACTGGTCTTAAGTCGGTGCGCGCGATCTACAGTAGTGTAGACACGCGTACAGACTAGTGGCGGGAAGTGATAGAGACGAAAGAGGCGAAAAACAGGCGAATTACCGTCGCGACTGCGCGAAACATGTTGGACGTGTCGTTTTTCGTCAAAACGAAATTATTGTTCGTCCGGTAGTGCGAGTTTTCCCTTTAAACCGAAACTAATGGCGAATTAATTGGATATAAGTAAGAAAAGGAGAAAGGATACCGTGTCAATGCGAACCGAGGAGTGAGGGTAACTAAGAAGGATAGAGAGGAGAGGGTGAAAGAAAAAAAGAGAGAAGGCTCGCAAGATAGAAAAGGAGAAGGATACGAAGCGCGACGTTTAACAGTAGTAGCGCTGATTTGTGATTTCATCGACGGTTACTGATTTCGAGGGAGCTCGATATGAATCGAGTCTAGTGAGCTTTCGAACTATAGAGTACTTTTTCCCGCGGCAATAATATCGCGTGCGGTGTCACCGATAATATCGAAAAGAATGTTCACGAGCATGTAATTTATTTGTGATACATCCAAGCAGTCAGTGCCTCTTTGACGACGACGCGTTCTTACATTTTAAATATAACGGTGTATAAATAAGTATGAGCAATAGCGGGAGTGCACAATCAGAGATCTCTCATCGTTCATTTTTCCAAAGAATCTGAATTTCATTGTCGCGTGTTTTTTTTATTCGTCGTTGAAACTCGTCAACGAATGCACGTGAAATGCAGTCGGGATCAATGCGTTTCCCTTTGAAGTTTACCACATATGTTTTTCGTGCGTGGGCATGCAGCACCGAACTATCGTCAAGGTTAGTGTGCCTGACAGGCTCTCCATCGCCTTGCGAACTTACGCTAGTTCTCAATGGGTAGCAGTGAGTAGCTGCAGTAGGTAATTAAATAGTACACTTTCATGTGTATGTCTGTTAGTAGTAACGCTACATCTCAACCATTCCGAATATATATCTTGTGTACACGATAACCACGATTTTCTTTCTATATTCTTACATTTCTACTTAAAAAATGTACATTTTAAATAAATTCGAATGATCTTCATGTTTAATGTGTAATCTCTGTAATTATACGCATAGAATGTATTGAACAAAATAAAGAAATAAGGAAAATGATAATAATAACGATGATATCATTTTCTTCCCAAATAGGAAAATTCAAAATTCTCCTCTGTTGGATGATTAAGAGATAAATATATTGGATGGGCATTAATCTCTTGCCTAATCATACATCTGTTTGAACAATGAAGTCTTCCTATATATCTGTTCAAGTTTATGTCAACGGATATCGACAAAGTCTATGTAAGTACAATTTTTGCAAAATATAAATTATTACACATTCCTTATCCATCTTGACCTAATAAATATCTTCGATCAATGAGTGATTTTGTTTCAGGGAAAAGAAACATACGTAATGTTGTCACTTGCATATTGGGTGCATATACACAAAGAGTGGCGACTTACTAAAAATTATTTGATTATTGGTCCTCCTGCTTATATAATGCTCCAAGAAAATTATATCTTTGTCACTGAATTGGCACATTTGTGCAGAGAAAGGTAATGCAAATATTGATCTTCTTTCAACTATTGCTACTTTCTTTCAACTATTGCTACTTTCTTTCAACAATTCGACAAAAGGGAAATGTATATGTTGCAGGCTTAAAGTATCGAACAATTGGTTGTGTCATTAATCAAAGCAGAAATAGTTTTTCAACGATGCAGCGTAGCATGCTTTTCCTTGTTGCAAAAGGATTTGATATTTGGAAGTATGTTTAATACTACAGATTTACATACATTAAGTTAATTGGTAATAAGATGATTCTAGCATTACCACACTCCAACCGAAATTGATTCAACTTTTATCTATATTATTTTACAATCAGTTGAAAATAAAATTAAGAAAAAAAATATTGAATGTATATATATATATATATCGAATCCTCTTGCAAACCAGATAAAGATTGACATTTTTCTAATTCGAGTGTGATAATACTGTTTCAAGCTATAAATAGTTAGTTTCATCAAATTATGGTTAATTTGTGTATATTTTATTCCAGAACAGCCGCTTCTATGAGTACCATTCGTCTGTTGCACTGTGATGGAAAAGATACTAACAACAAAAGCGCTTCAAGTGAGTATATCATACATAGACTTCAGATATGTAGAATTTTGCGTGTATTGACACGTATCGCATGTTTATAGCGTTTATTTCTACAGATAGAATGGCATATGAGGTATTTCTGGGTGGATCCTGTAATCCAACCACATGGAGGACAGAAATAGCGATACCGACTCTACAGAGACTCGGGATCACTTATTACAATCCCGTACGTGACCATTTGTATTTATTCTAGCCTGATCTACCTATTGATTAGTCGTTGGTATAATTGTAAAAATAAATAAATAAAAATATTAAATTTCAGCAAGTGTCGCAGTGGGGACCGGAATTAATAGCTCAAGAATACGAAGCGAAACAAACAGCGAAAGTATTACTCTTCGTAATTGATAATCAAACACGCAATAGCGCAGGCATCATTGAAGCAGCTCAGTTGGCAGTTACGCGCCGCGAGTCTTTAATTCTTGTTATTTATCCGTATCGTCAGGGTCAAACGATACTTGGCGAAACTGTATCTCTTCAGTAAGTACTTTGTTTTCATTTTCTCTATTTTTTGTTGACATAGATTACTCTCATTTTTAGTATTTGTATCATAAATGTTAATTCTTATTTAGAGAATATTGTGACCTGATGAATGGATTGCTAGTACTTCAGTATCTGATGGAGAAGCAGAGGATACCAATATTTGAAAGTGTATCAGTTGCTCTGAATTGTACATCCAAGGTATAAATAGATAAATCAGTGAATAAAATACGTAGTAATAAATGATTGTTGTGGTACATATTTTGTAAATTACATTGAGAGAAATAAATTTAATTGTTTATACTAAAAGCTACTGATGTGCGTTTCTCCATAGATGCTACGTGAGGAAATTAACGTGGAAGATCTGCATGCCGATGATGGTATTAGGCCGATTAAAATATCATTCGGTCAAAATGGAATGGATCTGGTGTAAGGATTTTTCGCTGAAACTGTACATACATGTTTATGTAAGTATGATTGTGTCGAATATTCGATTTTAATCTACTCTCTTGCAGTATGCTCAGGGAGATTTTCAAGTCTATGGATATGAACGATAATGGAGCCGTCAACTTGGAAGAAGTAAGTTTCACTAGCGTCTATTTGCCACATGTTTGTAGAAGAACATATATTGCTTATGAAAAACAAATTATAACATATTCTTGTTACAATTGTTACAATTATAACATATTCTTGTTACATTTGCTTTGCACTCTTGATTTTGTAGGCTTGGATAGCATTACAATCGAGTGTCAAGTGCAACGTACCATCGATGTCGGAGCTTCTTAGTGTCGTGAACAAGTCGGGTAATAAATATTATACTTTTCGCATAATGAAAATCGCACTTGTACATCTAACACGTTGACAATGCCATATATGGTCATAACAGTGCGTAGGCATTGGATTATAGCTCAGCTATATTTTCTCTACTGTCTGTGTTTATATGTGCTTTCAGAAGCGTATAGGACGTTGATTGACGATGGATTTCCAGCGAAGAGGGATCCAACGGAATTACGGATAAACTTCGAACAATTTTGTGCCTTAGCTACCGAATCAGCGTGGAGGACGAAGAGCAACGGCGTCTCTTGTGAAAGTGAGATACCTTCAGTTTGGAGTATTTTATGTAGGAAGGCGTCGAAATTTCTTCGCAGAGCTATCGTGCAACCTTTTAACCGTTTCCTAGGTATTTCTTATTCTCAAAAATTTGCCACGACCTGTAGTAGCGTGTGTATCGTTAGCGTGTATCAACTAGCAAACAGGTCGTTACGAGACGTTCGTGCCTCGATTAATTGTTCACGAAAACGTCCGAGCAGCCGAGTGTACGATTCGTTCGACCGTTCAACTTTTTAGATTGGACCAATTTCTTCGTGCCAGAATCCGAGAAGAGAGACTTGTACGTTGGAGTAATCGGTAAAGATCAGTTTTGGTTAGAAACGACCGCCATACCCTCGATCGAGTGAGCATTCGAGATGTAACGTTCTTTCGATTCTCTTCATTACGACAATGTCGTTGTAAGTTTACACGTAAATTGTTTCTCGTTTTAGATCTATTGGATTATCCTTATATCGATCAAGCCTGAACGAGTACAACGTAAAGGTGTTGCCACAAGAATTGCAGAGGATGAAAAATTCACGGTTAATATTATTGATCGTACCGCAACATTCGCGTGGTGTCACTATAATGGCATTGGCAGCTCACCTCATTGGATTACGCGCAAAATTAGTCCTATGCGTTCAAGCGCTTCCCGAAGACTGCGTAGTTTCTGGTGAAAAGGTAAGCGTTTTTGTGTATGCCTTCTATAAATAATATATACTTCCATAGATATTACTATACACAAGTATACATATACGTCTCATTTTGTTCCTATAGCTTCTATATTCTTTCTTCTGTATTTCTTTTTTCCTTTTTTCATCTCTTCGTCTTTCTATTATCTATATCTTATAATTTCCTGTTTTTCCATTGAACCAAATTCTACATATATTTATATAGAAGGTAACATTTTCTTTCAGCTAACTGAACAAGCCATAAAAGACTACAATCGGGGAAGAATGTACCTGTCGGACTACGCGACGCGCGAAGGTGTACCTGTTTTTCAGAATATCGCAGATGCTTTGCAACATGCGATACAGCTAGTTCAGCATCTCTGTTAATTTTCTTCTTTTTTTTTACATCCCTCCTTTTTACTCCTCCCTTTTTTTTCTTTTAATTTTCCTCAACCCCTTCCGTCCCTCTCCCACTCCTTCTCTTCTTCTTTTTCCTGTTTATATTTTTATCTTTTTCTTTTTCTTTTTTTTTCATACGAGTAAACTTTTCAATTCACCAATTAATTTATTTTTATTATTAGCGATAATGTTCAACTACTAATCGAACAAACAAAAACAAATTTGAGCTTGTCCTGATTAAGTAAAGAATCCCTCCAATTGACAGTAGCTGTGAGATTTACGATAAATCTTGATAGTGTATTAGCGAAAAAGAATAATAGCGTTATCTCGATTTGTTAAAATTGGGAAATATTTACATTTCGAACACGCAACGGATTTCATTCTCATGAAGTTGCTCGTATCGAGTCAGCTACATTAAACCAACTTGAATTTGAAATTTTCTCGCGGTAGTTGAACATACATTTTATAGTGATTCAACTCAATAATTTTGTAACCATTTGATAACTGGTTGAGGATTGATATACGTGTATTGTACATAGATTATTAGCTGTTTCTAACGATCTAATGATAATTAATTTGAAATTTGTTAAAACGGATGTATGAGCATGCGTGGGAGACGTTTGATAGTATTAAATTTGTGTGCGTAAATGTGGACAAAAGACGCGTACCTGTGTACAAACAGAAACCTTTATCTAGCGCTACTTTATACTATATTGTATGCTATGACGCATAACGCGGATCTCTATTTCGTCCGTGGGTAACAGAAATTACAAGGAAGTTGTAATTCTAGAATTCTATCTATGTACGAAAAATATGCAGGACAAACAAAAGTGAAATTTAACTGTATGTAAAATATCTTAAACTCATTCGATATTGGTTGAAATAATTTAAACAATTCAGCGCATTCTCTGCCACTTCCCGTCCCTCCTCACTTTTCGTCTTTGCCTGTCTTTCCTAATTTTTCGTTCATTCAGTCCTCTCCCTATCTTTTTCATTCACTCACTGACTCATCCCACACTTTCTGCTGTTTTTATAACTTGATGAACATTTTCTTTGTACAATAAAAAAATATTGTTTTTATTTGCGACGTTTATTTCATCGACTTTTTATCTAGATAAAATAGCATGATGTATAGAAATGACTCGACAATAGGATACAATGAAAATGATAAAAGAAAAAAACAATATGAAGTAAAAACTTGGCAAATGGTTGAAGACGTTATCGTGAAACATTTGCTGCTCTCATTTATTTTGGCCTGGTGCAGTTTCCTTCAATGGATTATTGACTCTTCGATGGAAATAATAGCGATAAATATTTTTTAAGGAAAACAAGACTGGTATCATTGCTGGTAAGAAGAGAGGTGTGTATACAGCGTATCTGAAATCAAAGAAAGTACAATAAGATGAGAAAGACTTGGTATAAATAAGGATGAACAATAGCAAATATGTCTTACTTTTGATCTTCGGGAAAATATAACAAAGCAAAGAGCGTTGGATCAGAGAATGCTGCTTCCGCAGTAACAAATGCTTCTTTACTTAGCAGAAAACCTACTGCTAGATCGCCACGCGTTAATCGTTGAGCCGAATCTTCCACCAAACGTAAGGCTGTTTTAATTCTGTTTCCTACAATATCTGTAATCACAATGTTACCAATTTCTTGAAGAAGTTGTGCAATCGATTGCAGAGTTAATTTTGCCGATGTTAATTGCTCGATCGTGCGTACACGTAGCAATGCATCGACTTCCCAATCACGCAGTTTCAATCCTGGCAAAGAAACAGCGGTAACACCATTTAAGAATTTCTGGAAAAAAATAGATGCATCATGGAGACACTTTTCATATCAATGAATGGATAGTAGAATGAAAAATAAAAGAAACGCGTAGAGCTAGAGTAAACGAATAAGAAAGATAATGATTTGATTACCGGTTCAGGAATGCCTAAAAGAAGTTTCAATTGGGTAAGAAAGGTTCCAACAATGGTAGCCTGTTCAGGCACAATGGTAACCGGTTGATCGAGTTTCGCAGCCATGCAAGCTTCAACGGGTGGATTGATCAAAACTACACCACCCCATCTATACCGAGAAATAGAAAAGGCAACGTAAATATATTTTAACTGGAGATGACTCGAAATTAGGAGCATTACCTTGGAGAAAGGAACGCTTCGACATTAGCGTTAATTTTCGATCGATGTCCAGAACGCGTGTAAATATGTAACGGGGCGCTGTCACAAGGAACAGCATAGATAACGAAATTGATAGTTGGATGGAGACTAACCTGTGAGGCTAAAATAAATAGTGGTAATGTCAGAATTACAGATTCTATTTCGTTCTTCGTAAGAGGGTGAAAATACGAATAACATACCTAGTTTTTTCTCCAATGGTGTAATTAATTGAGGTAAAACGTCCTCTGATAATGCAAAATGTCTACCTAATGGGCTACTATCGGGCACTCGTTTCGGGTTGACATCCAATGGCAGTAAATACAACCACTGTGATTTGACAGAGAAGTTACTCAGAATCGAAAGCTCAGAGAGAAATGGTTCGACGTATTCTACAAGCAAAAAATATATGTAGACATTCAATAAAGATACACATAACTGTACCAATATCACAGATTTTATATAAAACCCTTTCTATTATTATTACTGTCAAGGTATACATGAAATAAACACATTTTGGTCAATTAGAATTAATAACATAAGCAATTTGTAACAAGAAATATTGATTCATTCAGTTTCGCGCAATATTTCTCATAATAAAATTTGCCAGTCTTAACCTAACTGAGTAGCTTTACTCTATGAGGTATCATTTAGTTTTTAGGATGATTTTAATGCGTTTTGACATAGTTCGTACAAGATTTTGGCAATATTCAAGATGAATTTTATTCCATTGTTCAGCAATTCAAGAATCGATATGGATGAAGATTTACAACTTTTTCTTTGTCTTTTTCATCTTTAAAATTCTCGCATCGATTCTCAATGGATTTAGGATCGGAACTCTGTGCGGATCATTTCAGCTCAGAAAATTTTCGTGTTCTGTGCTAATTTTATATACCTCTTACTGCTTAAGATCACATTAATGTTGAAACATAATCATTTTATACGTACAGTGGAACTCCATTTATCTGAACTTGTCAGGGGTCAACGTTTCAAGAAATGGAGTTTTACTTAGTGTATACTAACTGGTTATACGATCCATTCGATGCAATCGACTAATATTATGACATGGTTAATGGTAATAAAAAATGATTCAGTTATGAAAGCTGTAATTATGCTGTTCATTGTGGATATGACGGTAAAGGCAGAGCTATTAGAAAAATGAGATTTTCTTTCTTACCCACCCTCGGCCATCACGCGGAGATCCCAAGCAACTTTCAGTTTTTCTGGATCTGGATTGACCACGGTAATGAGTACATCGTAAGCCGGGCTAGCCGGGAACCTTCTCCTGTTTTCTTCATCTAGGCTGTAAAGAGTTGGTTCGGTGAGTGCATTTCTCGTTAAAGTCAGTGACTTTTCAAGCAACACCCATTCCGATAATACTTGAATCAAAGTGGAGGCAGCTGAAACAAAAATGAACGGTTGCAAGAGAACGGTGAAATTTTCAGCGATGCTCGATCTTGATCGTAAGATAGGCTGCTTACTGGTTTCTGTAGAAAAGTAAATGGTTCTTCTCGAGCCGACGAGAACTGCATCGTTCAAGTTGTTTGTTTCCAAAAGTAGAAGTTGTCCTACGTCCAGGTCGAAAAACGATGCTATTTTCTCTAGTTCATGATGCGTAAATGCAGAAGTTACTAGATTACTGGATATCACATGGTAAATAACCTCTATTCGACAGATACCTGTAACACATAAAGTTTCTATATATATGTGTGTGTAAGGTGTCCTATAACATATGGACTATATTTCAGCACTCGATACAGTATCTACTAAAAATGGAAAAGGTTTATATCAACATATGTTCTACTTGACTTTGTTCACTGGATATAATGAGCGTTTCCTAGAAAAACATATTTATATAATATATGTATTTATAATAAAAAAATTTAATCTCTTTCCCATTAAATTCTATTAAATTATAAATGAAATATGCCTAACATTTTTCAAATTTGCTCAAGCCCTTGTTCAATTTTGTACCGAAGCGCATATTATAACATTTTCAACAAATTTTGCGCAAACATTTCAACAACAAATTGATTTCGAGTATTCTCGCAAATAAAAATCTAACGGATTAATTAAAAGTATCGCGAAAATATCTTATACTTGATATTTAATAATACTTTATTAACGCATGAGATTTCATACTTTACTGTAAAATTTCTAGCATCGATATTATATTTAATCCATAACTTATTGAAGTTCAATGAGGAAAAAGAAGAGGAATTAAAATTGTTTGTTATAGGAATATATTATATAAAAATTTCTCTGTAAAAAGTTCGCTGGTAAACAAGACCAAATAGGACATGCGTTTATACGATGATCTTTTCTATTGTATCTGGATGCTGAATTAGTTCCTGAAATGTACTATATCTACATGTTACCGTGTATGAAAAAAATATGTAGAAAAAAAGGAGGATGTAATTTTTATTTGCTCACTGGAATTTTTAAAAGCATCCGTTATATGGTGTACCAAGGATTCAGCTCGATCTTTAGACAGAGCTACGACGACAATTTTCGTTTTAATATTGATGTCTAGGTCGGAGAGTGCTTCGATTCCAGCGTAAGGAAGCGATACACGCGGAACTGCGGTAGTGTGCCACCAAAGTGGAACTCCGACACCCAACAATAACACAGCGAAGGAGATAGTCGCGTAAATACTGTACTTCTCTGAAAAATATTATTTTGAGCAAACGATTATTTTCGGAAAACAAATAAATCAGATACTTGCCTATTTTTGACAAAATGCAATTTAGTACACAAGTAAAAATTATGCATTGAAAAATAATGACTAAACCTAACCCCAACCTAACCCCAAATCTATATCATCATTTTATTATTACGACATGATAAAATGTCCATTCGGTCGATTAGGTAAGACTTATCTTATTGATCGGACAAGAAAGATTTTTCTAAACTTATACCGTAATTAATTCAAACATATTTTTAACTTAAATATATTTAAAACTATACAGCGATGAAACGCGTTTCAAACTTTAAAATACACTGTCAATCAATTTTTAAACGAATAATTAAAATGTATTATTTATTGACTTTATAAGAAAATGATAAGTATTGCTTCTGGATATTATATTTTACTACAGTGACTACAAAAAGGTATTGACATATTGCTAAATACTAATTGATCAAGTCCAAGTATACGAAATTTCGTGTCGTACGAGAATTTGATACCATGTAGATGAAATGTAAAACCTGATAAAAAGAACGCTACAAAATAAAGGTTATGTGCCGAAACATTTTGTAGCCTCTGTAGTTGAATTCAATATATATAAAAGCAAATCACGTATTAAGCGTTAATCTACGTGACAAAAAATGAGAAATATTTTAGTTAATCTACTTAATTTTTACAAACAAAAAAAGCGACTTATTAAATATTTGTTATTCACGTGTTCGTCGCATATGCCGTGTATGGCTCGATTCGCTTCAATTGGATCAATGATCTCAGGTAAGAAATGGCTGCAATGTAACCTTGAAAATAAAATTGGACCGAGTCCAAGGATACACGAGTTCATTCCCTTGGTTGTGACCGTTGAAATGCATCGAACTCAACGACCCACCCACTCATAGTACACACGGTCAATGGTAATCGAACGTTCGCCGTTTCTGCTAGCTATTCTGGCGCCAAATTACATCACCGCATGTAGACGGTGTTCCATTTAAATGCGACGCATGATTTTTCAGCCATTTGTGAGCAGTAGTAGGTAAAAACACAGGTATAAGAAAAAAATATGTAGATCACTTAATTCTTTTAAGAATTCCAATAATGCATTACTATCTTGAACATTATCTCAGTTTACTTGAACGTAAAATCGTTTTTCTCTACATTATTTCATTATTCGATCTCTATTAAACTAAATGAATAACCTTCGTTTTGTTATCTATTTTGTATTTGGATAAATTTTCACATAAATAATTTCTTAAATATTTCTAATACATATTTCTTCGGTCCAATAATTAACGTGTTCATCATTCGATGACGACGGAGATATCACTTTGTAACAGAGTTATTGATTGCGAGACACCCCACAAAGATACGTTCGTTGAGTGCAATTGGTGGTACGTACACATTTAGTTATGCGGCCGTAATTTAATTGTGATTATAGAGGATTTAACTGTAATTTTGTAATCAACAATGCAGTCGTCCTTCGTCTTATGCACGTAATTTTCACTTGCCATTGTCAGTCGTCCAAAATCGTTTCTTCTAACAGACGCATTCGTATCCACGTGTTTAATTTAAGATATTTGCCCTTTCAAGATGTCTTTTTTTTTTAGAAAGCAGCAATTTTTAATGCGTTATCAATTAATCTTATGTTTCTCTCACGATTGAGTTTTTAATCTTACGTTAGTCTACTCATAATTAAAACAATATTGCTTGTCACAATATTAAAACGTCGAACGCTATTCAAATATCGTTGGAACTTATCAAGTATTATTTGTTTCAACAATTATACCTTTGGCTGTTTTAATTATTCTATATGAAAATATTCTTTCCAGTCATAAACTGACAGAGAAAACAGGAAGGTCAATAAAAATGTATTTGTTTTTTCTCGTTATCTTTATCAATATCAAAAGAGGAGAGAATGACTGTAATTATAATTTTATTGTCTGAACACATTTTTCGAAAGCTAATATGAAATAAAGAGAACTGACGGTTATAATCTTTGCCTCCTTCGTAGATGCTTTCAGTTCGTGAATTATACATTAACTGTTTGTTAATGCAAACTGTTATATTTAGATAGCGAGCAGCAAATAGATGTATGGGGCAAAGGGCAAAAGTAGCAGCCTCTAATACACAACAAACTGAATAATTTAGTGTTTAAAATAGACGCAACTTATGATTATGATTTCGTTATGTTATGTAAGTTTGATTTAGAGGAAACGAATTCCTCCACTTGTGTATACTCAATACACGTTTAGGAAAAATGATTTGGTCCATTTATGCTTTCAATGCCTCACGTTAAGTATAGTGCAATATGTTCGATTTATTTGTAAAAGCTGTACACGCAATTATGTATTTACTTAACTATTGAGAATACAAAAAAATGTTTCGTATGAAAGTTGTTCGACTTCATGAGGGAAAGTTAGTAGGATATCTCGATACTTTACTTTATGCAATAACGCGAAACACTGTGATATTAGTACGGGATAGACGGGGTAGACAGCTGGATATGTGATGTGAGGAGAAACAGAAATAGAAGAAATAAGTATAGAAGCAGGAAGCAGAGTACTAAAGTATCAAGACAGAATAAAAAAAGAAACAGAGAATGTGATACTGAAAAAATACAGAAGTGAGGTAAATAGAAGAGAATAGGAGGAAATAGATTTGAGGTAAATTAACATTAGAACTACCGACATTTAAGACGAAGCTATTTCTACCAAAACCAGTCAAAATGACTGATTTTTAAAGAATTCGTGATAATAGAATATTTTTATGTTTATTAACTTATTCCTTTCTTACAAAAGGAATTCCATGTTATGTAGTACATTGTTGGTATTGTTAATCCATCTGGGACCATGACCCATAAGTGAGGGTTGGCACATTTATAAAATTGTAAAACCAGTCGTTTTGTCTGGTGTGGTAGTTTCAGTGTCAATAAAGAGATTGTATCATAAAGGAGGTGGAACTAACCACTGGCAAAGGGAGGCAGAAGAAGACAAGGGAAAGAGCAGAGTAGATGAGTGGATTAACAAGTAGTATAGGGAAAAGAAAGTAAGAGGAAGGAGGAACAAAATAAAGTCGAGGATCAACCTCAGCAAAGAAATACAAATAGAGTATGAATGGAATACAAAAATTGGATGACAGCAGAAAGAGCAAATTATATTGGACAACCTGGGCAGACCTTGGACACAAAGGAAAGGGCATAAAACTAAAACCACTATAGCAAGATTTAGATGTTGCAACGAATGGAGAGGCAACAGATATAGGGAAGAAAGTAACAAAAAGATATGTAGAATCTGTGAAGAAAAAGAACAGACATAATAACATATGAGAGGAAAGAATGCAAAATAACAAGAACAATAAATAACACAGAAGAAGGAAAATAAGAGAAGAAAAGGAGAGAGAGAGAGAGAAGGGAAGGAAAGAAATAAATTAAATAGAATTGTAAATGTTGCATATATGTAATAAGTAAAAAGCAAAACCATGTACTCTAAGAAGGGAATCATTGCCTTAAGCGAAAAGAAAAGAGAAGATATTGTGATCTTTTTTTACATTCTTATTTCAAGAGATTTCAATGCCAATGCAACATTTTTAAGTGTGTACGGATGGTGCAATGAATACTAATGCTAATACATTCTTTTTGTTTGCTATGTATGTTCTTCTTGTTACTCGTACCATAAGTTTGACAATATTAAAATTGAAATATCTTTTAAACTAATCATTTTTTAACCCAAGTACCTTCACACCTTTTTTGTAAAGAATTAAAAGATGCATGGAATGGTGCATAAAAAATGTATAGTTCCATTTAAAAAAGTTATATTGGCATTGACCTCTCTTTAAATAAGAATGTAAAAAGAAATTGGAATATATTATTAAGTTTCAATAACTAAGGAGATAACAGCGTGTACAGGAATAAACTGGACATAAGTATATACATAATGGACAGTATATTTATTCGAAATTTATTAGAAATGAATATAACGAATGAAGAAATATAAATAATTACGTCAAATAAAATAGCAAACGAGTTTACTTGAAAATAAAATTGTTTGTAAATAGCGTAAATACCAGGCTTACTAATTTGAAATAAATTAATATTACAATTTCCAAATAATTTATTTCTTAAATATTCGATCGTTACAAATAATAGTGAAAATTAAAGGATAGCAAATAATTATCTTTCGCGTATAAAAAATATATTTACCTCGTGTGAAATATTCGTTTTAGAAAGAACTCGAAATACTGAAACGTTTTATCAGATTGAAAAGTGTGAAAAGAAATATGTAAGAAATATATACATAGACGTACACATCACAATCTTTTAGTAGAGATTCCAAATTCTACCTCAGATAAACATCTGTATATTTTCTTTCCGATTAAGTCGAGTAACAAATACGAGATATACATGAAATGAAACAACAGATATTCAAATAACTTACGTTTTTTATAATTATACTTTTGACACTTGAAACTTGAAAGAGACTCGAAGGAAATCTGATAACATCGGGTAACAACGCTCTCGTATTTTTAGCCATAATTTATTTTGCCTGCTTCTATCGATACGCGTCAAGATATAGGAGACCTACATTAGCTAAAGGCTACAGACTAACAAAAAATAAGGGGTGGTGTATCTCATAATATGCATCACTATGCTTCTCGGGGAAGTTTTAAAAGGGAAATACAGACACAAAATCGGTATATACCACACGATGTTCGTAAATCTGTACACACGAGTCAGAGAGATTATGTGACTGAAAATAAGAGAGGAACGAAGAATGGAATAAAATTACATAGGAAACTTTGTTTTCGAAAAAGTCAAGATTAACAACTTGTCAAAGTATACGTGTATTTGGCTAATTGTATCTAATAAATGACGAAAGTATTCGAACGACATGGTAGAAAGTAATTCATCATGTAAAAATTGTACAATGGATAGGGATTTATTAAAACAAATTGCACTTTACTAGCACATACAATTACAGTGTTACGTCCAGTGCAACGCGTCTCGCTATTTATCTGCCATTTGCGGTTGTGTAGCAGAAAATGTTTTACAACGTAGTTTAATGGTGTCGAGCGTACTATGGATGGGGATAAAAAAATTCCGAAAATACTTTGTTTTCACAACGAAACCAAGGTCACCTTGGAAAACACAAATCTTCCATGATATTGTAGAGCACTTTATGACAAATTCAAAAAGCATATTGCACGATACTGTCATTAACTCAATACCAGGTTTACGGTACACTTTAGTTTAATGCCTGTTCAAATTGCATACCATCTTCTGCAATACAAAATTTTGCATTTTTGCAGAAGCTTGAATAACCTGCTATTTGTTACTACAGTGGCTGCATGTGCAGTAATTTTATTTTTCTGAAATGTAAATTGAATATTTTAAATGAAATATTATTTCCACTACGACGAACCTAATATTAAGTTAATAAAAATATCATGCTTTTTGAATTTTTGTAAAGTTCTATTTACAATCTCATGAAAAAAGCAAGATACGTTCCCATTTATTTTACCGAAGGTGACAGTGGTTTCGTTATGAATATAAAGTATTTTCGAAACTGTTTTACTCGTAGGCATTCGTAGTATGCTCGATAGCATTGAACCGAGGTTCAAAATATGTTCTGATACGTCGTGGCAAACGGCGGAAAAATCGCGTTAAAATCGAGTCGTGTTACGCGAGACACTCTACGTTCATTAAACTAATTACACAAGGCTGAAGAAAGATACAAAAACATGTAAATAAATTGACTGCTGCAACTAATTGTACGTAAATATAAATAATTTTGCCACAATGTACGTTTCTAGTTTGTTTGGTAAGCGAGATGAGACAAGTTCCTGACTGACTATGTCTGTACAGTTTGCTCGGTCTTATTTGGCGAATTTTTCGACACGTACCAAGTTTGCATTTTCTCTAACTACGTTCAGCGGCCTGTTTGAACCATGGGATGCGTCACGTAATAAACACGAGGACGAACGATAGCGTGAGCGGGATTAATTACTAGCGGGATTAAATTGATTTAAACGCCGCCGTGCGTACTTTATCCTCCTTTATTGAAATGTATACTTATTTAAAAAAATTCCAATTAATCTTACTAAATGAATAACAATCAAGAATATACCCATTAGCTCGTTACCTCAAACGACAGACAAACTTTATTATGTATATGAGAAAAGTAAGAAGAACTTGAAAATTGTTGAAAATGTAACTTCGTTCTTCGACACGTTTACACGATTCTCGCGATATCACACCCTGAAACTCTAAACTATGATCGAATTTTTCTTTCCTCTTTTCGTGCGTTTCCGGAGTATCGCCAAAAGCAAACAGCGATTGATCACGTCGAAATCCGAATTCCATGTGGATGATCGGTAGATTACGTTCACGGGTAAACCTGCAATAAGAACATCGACGTATCAAGGTCGAGAGACGGGGAACGATACGTTTGTCACGAGTCGCTGCTTCGTTGAGTTCACTTACCAGTCGTTGGAGAACCAACTAAGCAAGCAGAGGACGAACCATACAGTAGGGGTAAGTAACAAAAAACACGAGAAAACGAGTAGGAAGAGGGAGAAGCGGAAGAAGAAGAAGAAAAAGTGGTGGTAGAGTATTAGCGGAGTGGTAGTTAGAAAGAAAAGACGGAGCAAGCGGCGGGAGGAACGACAACTGAATAAGAGAAAGAGACGTAAAAGAGAGGGGTGATAGTTCAATCGACAGTGGGTTCGATTCTTCAAACGAAACGAGGCAGTGGCAGAGAAAAGTGTGCGCGGCGATCAAATGAAACGCTCGATTTTTATGCGAATCGAACGACTCGATTCTGTCTTGGTGAGATCGGTTCGCGGGAGAGTGAACGAGAATACGCGGCAAATACAATAATAATCATCCGACGATATACCGTACGAGCTGTATTACGGTGATTGAAGAATCCCGTTCATCTTCAAATGTACGCGTTCATTGTCCGGCCACGCGATATCCAATCGAACGATTTCAATTCGTATACGTACGTCCCAAATGTTTGCCCATTTATTCATATTCGTTATCATGAATATTAAAAATCAATATATATATATATATATATATAGAACAATTAAAAAAAGGTGTCTTAACGTACCAATGAAATTCATAGAGCCAACGTTTCTACTATAACACTTTATACTTAAGGGGTGTATGCAGACATAACTATGAAGCCAGCTAAAATCTTTCCATTTTTGTCATTTGTGTTACATATTTTTATACAATATGCGTATGTTTATGCATTTGTTATTTATGGCAAATTGATGATCGACGGTTGCACAGGTGCATAGAAAGCATTTAATATAAAAAAATGTTTGTATAATAATATTCGTTATAACATTTAATAAGTGAAACCAACGTCTTTCTGTTTCTTTAGCTGTGTTCATAAAAATATGAATCTGCGTTTAAACATCTGAAATTCTAATGATAAGGAACCAAGTATGACACATTTAAAACTGTATTAAGATTTTTTCCAAAGCTTCTGCCGATCAAATATCTTTCTTCCAATTAATATTTTGCTTATCAAGTCTTATCTATGATATTGTGCACCCTGCTTTTGAGAGACAACAACAGCTTTTGAGCTGCGGAAATGACTCACATTGTCATTAAAATATGCATATTATATGTGTCGTATGAAATATTTGGAAATTTTATTAATACTACGTAATGCGACTCGACTGTCGTTATTATACACTGCAGTATCTCATAACCATAGAACAAGCCAAAAGCTTTTAATTTTTATATTGGGTGATATATATTTTTATACAGTGGCTATGAAAAAATACTCGCATACCACTGTAGTTATAATAGTATTTACGTACTAATTAATTAGAACCAAGTATATTAAGTTATACATCACTTGGTAGCATTTTCACATGATTATAGAAGTTTGATACCATGGAAATGTAATATGAGATATGATAGAGAAAAATCTATTAAAAAATTAGCATACATGAAAATGCTTTTTGTAGATACTCTATGTTAACACTATAAGGAAGTATTCAGACACTATTTATACTTTACACCCTCAAAACATATAGAATATACGTTCGGAAGAAAAATATGATATAAAACTATCATTGTTATATGCGTGTGTGTGATTATCATGATCATTTTAAATACGATAATGTTCGAAACAGATTTGAATACCTACTACATTATAGGAGTCGCAGGATATTCAGTACAAGTATGCATTTTCCAAAGATCACAAAACCATTGAAACAGTCAATTGTCCACTATGATAAAAAGTCTTGATATATTTCAGATTACTATTAACAACTCACGTTGTGTGTTAATTTTTTCATAAATATATGTTTGCAGTAAATGTCTCGTAATTTCCACTATATTATATTACTATATATATGTAGTATATATCACAGTATATATATATAATATATACTATATATATAGTATATAGCATAGTATATATATAATATATACTATATATGTAGTATATAGCATAGTATATATGATATATACTATATATAATATATTATATTTTTAATATATCATATATTTTATATATTCAGTAGTACAGTATAGTATACTATACTACTGTATATATAGTATATAGCATAGTATACATGTAATATATATACTATATATAATATATTATATTTTAATATATCATATATTTTATATATGTGTGCTAATTTTTTCATAAATATATTTTTACAGTAAATGTCTCGTAATTTCCACTATATTATATTACTATATATACAGTATATATCATAGTATATATATAATATATACTATATATATAGTATATAGCATAGTATATATATAATATATACTATATATAATATATTATATATTTTATATATTCAGTAGTATAGTATACTATGATATACTAATATGATATATTATATATAGTATATATATTACATATATATACTATGCTATATACTATATATATACTAGTATAGTATAGTGGAAATTACGAGACATTTACTGCAAACATATGTTTATGAAAAAATTAGCACACAATGTGAATCTAGAATATGTAATAAATATATGTATAGTATATTGCGAGATTGCTTTCAGATTTTAATATAATCATAACGATTGCCTCGTCACAGCGCTAGTGAAATTTCAAAATCTTTTATCTGACAGACATAACATATACACGGAAGTTTTCGATGGTAAATATTCAAATATTTTGATGAAGTAGCTTATTGTGCGCATTCCATGCATTTTTGCTCCTTAAAGTCTTCTTCGACGAATAAATAAAAATTCACGTTGTAACAGTGATCTTACTTGCAATGATACTCGACGTAGGATCTTATTTTGTCTTTTGTTCCTGATTTTTCACGGCCATGCGATTTCGCGATGTCGGTGCAATCGTATAAGCTACTATAAAGTATAAGCTCAGTATGTTGACTCTTCTGGAATTCATGGCTTGTTGCCGTTTCGGTACCAGTCAAGAGGCAAACTTTGAGATAAAAGAACCGATAAAAAGGCATTCTTATACATTCTGCACTGTTAAAAGTAGGAAAAAATCGATCCCAGAGAACACACACGAACAATATCGCTGTATATTGAATTACTTCTTCTTCTTCTTCGTTAGAAACTTCTTAGACATGATAATTTGCTATTGTTTACTTCTACTGAAAATAAATTCTACAATTTAAGGGTTCTTCGGGTTTCGATCGTGTTTTAACACTCTGCGGACCTCCGCACTTCGTGCAGCATCCTATAAAATTGTTAAATACTGTTAAATAAAACAGTAAGAAAAGCAATGGATGCTATAAACGAAATATTATGAAAATCCTTTTACGTTACATGCTTGAATAATACTATAATATTAATATTATATGCTATTATATTAATATTATATAATATTAAATATTAAATACTATAATAATAATAGTAAATATTGCTCGCTTTGAATTTTTTTCAATCGCTTCAAAAACATCCGGGAATTCAGGCTATATGCTTGTCAGAGCAGCCGGTCTTCAGAGTGTTTAACAGTAAATACACGACCATCCACAAGTATGTGGATATTTTGGTCAATTGACCTTGATTGTAACTAAGAATATACGAATTAATGACAGAGTAATCAAAAGTAATACTGATTGTTAGTATCTTCTTGTGGAATTAGGAATATCGTATGTAGCATAAAAAATTTAAATTGTCTATCTAAAACCTTGCCAATGGTATATTCAAATTAAATAAATCATTTGCACCTTACAATCTGTTTTAAATACACGACGCCTATATAATGATGTCAAGTATAATGAACTCCTTCAATCAGAAAAAAACTGGCTGATTGATATTTATAAATGCCAGTCTTCTTCGTCGTGTTTAAATTTTCTGTGAATGCATAAATATTCACAGTCTAGTCGTTATTGACATTTACTTTCAAAAGTATAAGTATTTTTGTTCTACAGATGATTCAGTTAAAAGGTTAATGGAACGTGGTTTAATTGCAAACGCTTCGAAACCGTACAGACTCGATATAACTGGTTAATTGCTGCACAGTTGTAAACACGAATCTTCATTTTTGTCTCGACTGTCGTCTTAATACAACGATGCCAACAACCGATTCAAACATCGAAAGGAAAGACGCAAAACGTGCACTTGTGCACTGCGTCGATACTGTGTAGTACAATATTTTTCAATTTTTCAAATGGCAATCGAACCATATTTTAACTTGGCCAAAACAACATAATAACTAGACCGCGAATATTTATGCAAACGCATATTTTTATAAACACAACTAAAGAAGTAGAACATACACGAACAACGGTTACAAAATTTGTTCTTGTATATTCTTAGGGGTATATTCTTAAACTTGTAAAGTCAAATTCAGAATCGCACGAGTACGGATCGGTTCAAGTATTTTGTTTGTTGACATACATTTTTTTACATGCGAAATAGCAACAGGACAATATGTCGATTGTAGTTCCGTTGAAATAGCACAATACCAGAAAGCATGGAATTGAATCCGTTTGAAGACGCGAATACGCAATAGCGTAGAAAAAGAAACTTCAACGGCGAACACCGTAAAATGGACGACATGGTTAGGATGACCCATCGTGCGAGACCTTTCAGGTCAATCTCGTTCGGTGTCGCTTGTTAGTGAAATTACTTAGCCCGTAATCCGAGCATGTGGTATAAAAGAAGGGAGCACAGAGAAGGACTGAGGTAGTGGCAGAAGAATGACCAATTGCGGAACTACTTGTATCGTTTCGACATTGTATTAACGATCATAGGAAAACAATGCAATACAATACGTTCATTTTGAATTTTGTTATCTCCCATGTTAACTCAATGTAGTAAATTAATTCATAAGGCGAGCGCTTCGAGTGATCCGCGATAAGTCTTTCGACACCTTCTGTATTTGGATTTCTTGTCTGGCTAGGTACATGGCTTTTGGCTGGACAAAGAATGATGGCGTCACAGACCGATGATCCATATCCGGAAATCATCGATTCCACCAACAAAAGGTACGCATCGGATTGACAATCGATCATAGTCTATCGTTTATTATACAAGAGGCAGAAAAAGGGATGAAGTACGTTTGTGATAAAATAATGAAATCATCGTATTATTTCTAACAGTAGGTCTTCGAGCAAATATGATATCTAAATATCACTAGAGCAACTAAAGGTCACTATTTTCTTTCTCAATAATCTGGATAATAAATTGAAGATCTTGTTTGTTTGGTTGCCTTTTCTTTTTCGTATCAAATCATTATTCAGACCGATTGAACTTTATCATATATTTTATATCAACATATAGGATCGTTCACGAGCCGCTTGCCATGTTTAAGCTGATTTTAACGGTTTAAATAATGGTTTAAACAACAATTTATCAATGTGAAAAGGCTTCAAAAGTACCTTTGTATTTCATAAATAGCACTATACATGTACATATAATATTTTTCTTATCACATTCTTAATCTGTAAAAGAAAACAGATTCCTGAACATTATCAAAAATAATAATAAATTTAAAAAATACAAAATAACACTGTTCTTATGGGAACTTCTTCAAATCCCTTTTCATATCGACAAAAATTGTTTATTTAAGGAACTGTTGTTTAAACTATAAATAAAAAATACATGGGAAACTTAAATCGATTTGATATGATACAAATACAAAATATAGATTCAATCAAGATCTTCACTTCTTATATCCTTCTTATATTTTATATTATATATATAGAAAATAATAACTTTTAATTACCATAGTACTATATTGCTTTTGGCTAAACTTGTTATCAGCTGTAGTAATGTTCTTTTTCAATCTTCTTTTCTCATTCTCATTACTAGTCATCTCTTCAGTCATTGGTGTTATCCTTTCAGAAAGACAGACGGGTTTGCAAGATTGTTGATACAATTCCTTTCAATCTACTGGAGATCGTTCGTGATCGTACTATGGCCACTGATTCTGTTTCCTATCGTTATGGTCGAGACTACCGAGGTTCGTCCAAAGATAGTTTTCCTTTACATTAGTTATACAATTGTTTTATCATTATTGTAACTTTCTCCTGTTTTTGTCTTACTGTTTTCTCCTCTTTAATCTTTATATCTTATAATTTTAATCTTTAATCTTATAATTTATTCGTGTAACTCTTTGTCATTCATTTTTTGCTCTCATTCTGATTCTTAATAATTCAAAGCTATCATAATGTCCTAATGGAAATACATAACATAAGAATTCCGCACATATGTAATTCATAACACCATCTCTTTTCAATTTTCATAAAGTGACTCTTCACAGTCCTTTCAGAACGTTAATGATTGGTTTGTCCACTGATGCATTATGAAATCGAAATTGTGACAAACATGTAACGTTAAAACATATTATAATATGTTGTCTTGTTAACGCTATCCCTTGTGTATTGAAAATTAAATAATAGCTCTCACAATTCTTAATTCGTGTCTTTAGTTTTAGTATAATCAGTATTCAGTAATCTTTTTCTTATACTATCTTCTTTTCCATAGTTTAGAATTTTACTTTCTTCTACTGCTCTATTATTATCTTTTACTCTTTTTCTTATTATTATTGTATTATGTTCCATCTTTCACTTTCTTTTCCTATTTCAATAAAAGTACTTTATACGTCATTGGAAATACAAAAAACCTGCTATTACTATACTGACAAAGAGCAAATACATTTCAATTGTACATTCCCTAAGATCTGACTGTTAAAGTGTTAATTTTTCTTTACTTTATCCATTTCCATCTATACTCTTCCTATTTTATATTCCCTATTTTCTACCTTTTTCTTTCTAGTTTTCTTGTGATCATTCGTCCATTCGTGCATTTGTTGTCTCGCATTGTCATACGTAAAGAATTACGTGTCAATTGAACGCAGGTAATAGCGATGCGATGCCTATACGTGGTTGGTTTGATGGGAATGTTTTGGATGACCGAGGTGCTTCCCTTACCAATCACAGGTTTAATTCCTGTCGTTCTCTATCCACTGATGGGTATAATGAGTACCGGCGATACCTGTACGTGCTATATGAACGACACCACGATGATGTTTATCGGTAGCATGGTGATTGCGATCGTTATTGAAAACTCTGGCCTGCATATGCGCATCGCGCTACTTATCATTAAAATGATCGGCTGCAGTCATCGAAGGTAATTCAGGATGGCTATAAATGCCAAAAAGTATTTAATAGTCTTTCGTTTACTCACCATCTTCTGTTTCCTTATCGGTAGACTACGGATGGAATTACTTTTTACATTCCACTTCTTTGATTCTATCAATCTACTCATCATTTTATATATCATGTAACGACTCTGAATTTTCTAAATTTCTCTCGATGAAATTTATATCGAAGTACTCGAAATGGCAATATACAATAGCTAATTCGTCATTTTGTTGCAGATAATTTTTACGATTTTAAATTGTTTCGCATGATTATATAATTTTACATGATTCTCAATTCTACTATCTTGCATAAGTACATAATTCCGAACGATCAATCATTCCCCTCATTAACTCGATTATCACGTTTTACATGAAACCAACAGATAGGGTTCTAATACATATCTATGAACAAAAGTGTATGTTCATGCCATAAAATATGCATATTATGTAATCTACAGATTAACACTGGGCTTGTTCTGTGTAACCATGTTTCTGTCAATGTGGATTTCAAATACCGCTGCCACGACCATGATGTTACCCATTGTCGAAACTGTTCTATTAGAACTTGAAGCAGTAAGCGATTAAATATACTTAATCCACTGTCAGCAAGCATCTTCTATATTGAACTTTATTCTTTTTTCTTTGGATTTTCAGCAAGGTTTGGGTAACATGTTTATTCAAGAAGAAAATAGCTGTGGAGGTGAAGAGGGTACGGAACCGTACGTAGTCACAAACTCATCAATTGATAAGTTTCCTTAATAGAATCAATAAGACTAAATCAAATGACCGTGTCAACTGCACTTTATTAAATATTTGTTGCTGTTACATATTCTTACTTGGGTGGAGAATAATGTGCTGCAGTGATAGCTGTATACTATTGGTACTCATTGATTATTGACAATTGTTTGCCTAAATAGTGATTAGTAATAAAGATGAATGCAAAGACATTTCTGATAAAAATAATCATATCTCTTCTAAGGAAGAAAAAATTAAATTTCATTAATAATAAAAGTGTTAATGCATTTAAACAAGAAAAAAGAAGAAAGATAGGGAAGAAAAGAATAAATGACAAAAAAACAACAAACTTCTTCACTATTGACATTCAACGCTTATTACTGTAACTTTCTTCTGTATTAATTGTAGGATGAAGAAACCGACTCGTATCACGATGGTTTACTATCTCGTAACGTCATATGCTTCCAGTCTCGGAGGCATTGGCACGTTGGTTGGAACAGGCACCAACTTGACGTTAAAAGGATTCTTCGAAAAGTAAGCCCTCTCGATGAACGACCCACTTTCAAACCATCCACCGAATTGTCTATTCATCTATCAACCGACCGTTCGTAAACTATGAAATGATTAACTGTAATGAGAAAGAAAGAGAAACAATCGTTCATTTATGTTGCAGACGATTCCCAAACAGTTCAGGTATTAGTCTAACATCTTGGATGCTCTATTCTGTCCCACCGATGCTTCTGATGGGCTTCCTCACGTGGCTTTGGCTTCAAGTTATGTACATGGGAATGTTCAGACCAAATAGCAAAGATGCACAAGCTATTGATATCGGCTCGCAAGGAGAGAAGGTTGCAGCAACCGTGATAGAGAAAAAATACAAAGAACTCGGCCCAATTACGTGGCATGAATCCGTTGTTGGTATCCTTTTCTTTGCAGTTGTACTCCTGTGGTTCTTCAGAAATCCCGGATTCATACGGGGTTGGCCAAGTTACCTTACTGATTTGTAGGTATCTTTTTTTTTATTCATTGATAATTATTGTTAATGTTTCGATCCTTTTCTACCTCTTTCGCTTCCTTTTTCTCCTCATATTCCCCTTCCTCGAATAAAAGCTTGTCTTAACAAAATGTACTCAGCAAACGTAGTTCTTTGCAGAAACGTGAAAGACTCAACAACAGCTGCTTGCGTTACCATTCTCTTCTTCGTATTACCATCCAAACTTGATTTCCTTCGGTCGTTTGATCCGGATCCAGTTAATCGTCCGACCAAACCATCGCCAAGCATGATTAGTTGGAAAATGATAAATCAAAAAATGCATTGGAGTTTGATCTTAGTTTTGGGTGGTGGATTCGCTATCTCGGCTGGAAGCACCAGTTCCAAGCTTTCCTCCATTCTAGGAAATGCTCTTATAGCTTTACAATCGATACATCCATTTGCAATATTGGTTATTGTATGTATGTTTGTGGAAATGGTGACAGAACTGACTTCTAATGTTGCCGTTGCAAACATTATTTTGCCTGTTTTGGCAGAAATGGTAAGGAATCCTAAACGATGCCTAAATGATATCTTCTTTTTCCATTTGCCAATTTATTTTCACATTTTTCTTTAATATGCATTTACTGTTTACTATGTATTTATATACTGCTTCTTTCAGTGTGTTGCTTTACGAATACATCCACTGTACTTGATGATGCCAGCCTCTCTATGTTGCTCTTTCTCGTTTCATTTACCAGTAGGTACACCGCCAAATGCAATTGCTACTGCAGCTGGTCATATAAAAACTAGAGATATCGCGTTGGCTGGAATAGGACCTAGTGTTATAACACTTCTCGTTACAACATTTGCATTTGCCACTTGGGGCACATACATCTTTAATCTGTCCGAGTTCCCTGACTGGGCAACTTAATACAATATTTGAGCACTTTGTTGTGGTGTTTACTTCATGTTTACTCGCTTGTACAAATGTTAAACACGAGTAATCAGTAGTCACAAACTAACGTTATAAATAACATTTCACAAAAATATCGAATTTACTAAAGCGACGAAAGACAATGCTCACATAACAGTCGATTGTCCGACTGAATGTGTCAACTGTTTAATTTTTGTTACCATAAAGGACGAGAGTTACAACAAGAAAATAAATATGAAAATCAGACAGATAAATAAAATAACTTACCATTTACGGCTGTATCATAACCTATAGTAACCGATGCTTCACTCCCACTCATATTGTACTCACTTTCCTTCTTGTTATCAACACTTATCACTAAAAGGAAGCAAATTGCTTTAATACATGTACAAAATTTTGCTATTAAACAATATTAAGAAACTTAACCAACCAGAAGTAACATACAGTGTATATTTTCCTATACGAGAAGCAGAGTTCTCTTTACTCGTTTAGTGCAAACACACTTTTACGATAAATAACAAATACCGATATAATCGTACATGCACAACTGAACGGAGAAAAGAAATATCGGCAATTCGTTCTCTTTTTGACAAATTCATTGTACTTGCATTAGCAATAGTTACTTTCATGAAAACCTACCATACGCCGTCAATGATATACTGTCTATGAATTGATGTATACATAATATGTGCGTATACATAAACATTTACCCGTAATTGCGGTAGTGCTTAAAATTTCCTGCGAGAATTATACTAGTTGTATAGCGCAAAGTTAAAAAACCAAAGCTTCAAGCACTTGATAATCGAGGCAAAGATATTATTTATTAGAAATATTTTGAAATGAAGGAAATATGATTATTATGTAAAAAATAAACAGTACAAAATCAAATCTTTTTACATGAATGAATAAAATTAAAGTAATTTCACAAAATCGGCATTGAATTTCCGAAGTAGGTTGCATTAATAAAAAAGGTTTCTTGCTGCTTAATATGATACAGGATCATTTAACCAAATCATGAAAATAAAATTTGACTTAAATTAAGCAATGACAATATTTTTCCATTTATTTATCATATATTTTATTGAATATCGCATTACAATGGCTGTTTAATTAAAGATATAAGAAAAATTTCTGTTATAAAAATAAATCTTTCTTGCCTTTAATAAAATATCATCTATGCAATTGTGAAAAAAGATATGTAGAACAAAAAACCTGTTGTACAATAAATTATACAATCAACAATCTCTATTTTAAAATAGGCATGATCTGATATGATAACTTATAACTGTATACATCGAATTTTTCTTTTTTAATAATAATTTTGCTGAGTAAGAAGTCATGTAAACTTTTCAAGACTAGTAGTTATCAGGATTTTTGGTGTTTCTTCTTCATTCTTCATATAATTGTTGCTTAGGTTCCAAGATATGATAAACTGACAATATTTGGATAAACTGACGAAACAATGATGAGTCTGAGCAACAATGGTAATCATCGTAACCGGCAGCTTGGCATATAATACTGACAAATTTCTGTAAATTACAAGGTTAAATATTATTTTTTACTGGTATGAGTGAACTATAACTTTCTAATAAGAACATATATTTCTTCTTCAATAGGCTTTTACCTACATTCCACTAAATCGAAACGTTTATTAATTATAATTATAATTATACTAGGAAATTATTTTCAAGTTTCATATACATATGAGTAGATATTTACCTCCAAATTAGATGTACAGATTTATTATAAACTTGAGAGAAAGTCATAAATTGTGAGCAAGTTAGAAATGTCCAAGTTAAAAATTCATCATCTTTTATTTTGTTATCTATTTCGCCTTACTTCCAATTATTTAACCATTTCAATGAAGATTACGTAATACCTATCAAATAAACAGATATTGTGCAAATTATGAAAATTGTAAACTATTATACCGGGGTGATATATATTTTCAAAAAATTATACTTTTTTATACGAATTCTTTTTTACCTGTTTTCAATGATCTATACGTCTTTGCATAATTATTCTTTTTAATTTCTTGCAAAAATCACATTTTTTGTATTTTGTTAATAAAATAATTTACTATGATGCCAGCGGTTCAATATGTTTTCACACGAATCATTTTGTCAAAATAAATTTGAATCCATCGAGCCCATTCCTTCGCAAATATGCATTTTCTCAAACTTTGTCATTGCATCTACTAACATTCTCGTATTAATAATTTTTAAACTAAACTGCGGTATATTTTCATTATTAATTTCTTTCTCGCGTACGAAGAAACACGCGTTTCCATCAGAGCAATTCAGAATTATGTATTTTTCTAGCACTTGAACGTCAACGTTATTTTTCATTTCTGTAATCGTATGTGTAAATAATAAATATCTTGTAAATCTTTTAACTTTCTCAGTAACACCCCAACCTTTTGGTACTTTCGTTTTAGTATTATCGATAGCTAAAAGAAGGATTCATATAGCATTCAACTTGTAAATATACCTTTTAAAATATAAATTTGAGTCAGTACAAAGAAAAGAAGCAAAAAAGCTTACCAACTTCACTAGCATATTCTATAGAAACATTCGAAGAATCAGTTAAGGCATTTGTGTTTGCAATAGATCTATTGTGATAATTAGCAGATAACAAGAACGAATCTGGAAATAAAAAACAATGATAATAGAATATAGCTCTGTTACACATTTTTTTTACTTTTATGTTGCGGTAACTGTAAATGGCATATTCTATTTGATATGATTAAATCTTATAGTTACAATTTATGATATGTAAAAGAATATACAAGAGTTTAAGTAAAATATAAAATTACGTTTTAACATTGTTCTTATAGTATAAATAATTTTGCTAAATATGTATCAAATACATCTCTTAATCCCTCTCAACCCCAACCTCTATCTTACCTGTGCAAGCATTATCAACTGTTTTTGAAAAATTATTTAATGCATAATTATGTTCTATGAAATGTCCATCATTAGAATTTATAATTAGAATTAAGCTGTCCTTATCGTGTGTGAATTCATCATTCACATATTTTTTATCAACTGTAAAAACAAATAAGGACTTAATATTAATAAATATTAGTTATCATAGCTTGTTATCATGTTTCATAATTTAATGTATTATTTAAATGAGTTATTATTAACAAATTGTTGTTATTACCTAACATTTTTGAATCATCCTTGCTAATGATTTTCATTAAATCAGTATCGCTACTTACTACAATTTCATTACTAACTGTAAAAAATATATACACATAAAATATTATAAAATAGTATAAGATATTAATATAAATTACTCCCACAATTATTTACCTTTGGGATATAGTTCTTCTTCAATAGCATTTATACTTGAACTCGAAAGTAATTTATGTCCTTTTTCTTCAATAATTGGAGATGCATTTAAATTACTGAAAATTGTTGGAACCGTGCCCTTCTGTAAATAAGGTCGGCCCATTATCTTTAATATCAATTATACAATATAATATTTTAAGTGTCGCTCAGTAATTAAATAAAAATATTTCTATATATACATTCAACATTTCGTATTTATTACAATAACAATATAAACTATACACAAAGTAATACCAATTACCTCAGAAATGATGTTGCCACAATAATCTCTTTGAACGAACTTTTTTATTATATATTCATCTTTAAAATGTTTTTCACATATCAGTTGCCGTTGTTTTAGTTCTATTACGCCAGGAATGGGCTTCTCCCATTTCTTTCTTAATTCCAGATTTTTGGGTGTTTTAAATAACGAATACTTTTTGCGGCAGTTAGAGCCACTTTTGCAATCCGGCACAGCGAACACGGGAGGCATCTTTATCATAATTTTTTTTCATAATCGCAAATCATAATCGTATGCATACATACTTTTTTCTCTATTTCTACTCGCCTCTCTTTTCTCTCCCTACTTTTTCCATGACTCTGATAGATAAATGATGAGCGAATGCGGATGCGCACGCTTGGTTCTTTTTTGCGTTTCTAGCTATTTTTGCGTTCGCAGCTGATTGAGCGAGTATCGAAATAAAATGACTGGAGCAGTGAAGCATGTGACTAAAGTAAAAAATTTGAGAATGACAGACCGACTAGATGTGTGTAAAAGTTATACAAAAAAAATAAAAAGCGTTCTATGACTTAACCCTCACAGGTGGTTGTTAAACCGGTAACACCGCTATACGGCCAGTACGAGAATTTTAGTCTTAAAATGAGAACACACCCTCTACCACACGAAACACGTACGAAGCTATATGTATATACATGTGTATAAGCAGAAAGGAAATAAAATGCTCACCATAGAGATGCAACAAAGATAGTCATGTTACCATGTATTTAAGTAGATGCGATATAAGAATAGGAAGATACACAGAGACTGCTCTTGTACACCTATATATATATTATCGCCCACTTATATATTTGTATTGTATGAATCATATCATGTATTATTAGTTATTAGACAAAGACACAAAGAGTCTCTATGCAGCGTTCTCTTTCTATTTCTATATCATTTTCTCCCTCACGCATTCTATCTCTATAGATAGAGCACTCATGTCCACGATATAGACAGATCTCAATATTCGCTAGAGAACACTGTTCGAAAATTGTGTCGTGAAAAATCAACATGGAAAACGACAGAGTCTTCGTTCTTGCGAGACAGACAGAGAGAAGTAGAGTGTCTTGGTTTCTATTTGAGACATTCATAGCATGCGCATATGCTCCTTGTCTTTCATGTTGTTTTTTCACGACTCAATTTTCGGACATTTTTTATGCTTTCGGTATATGAGTATCAAGACCGTGGTCTATTGTACATTTATATATGAATATGTATGTTTATGGTTGTTGGCTATAGATTAAAATTAAAAGGCTTGTCTTTTTAAAGCAAAAGTATATGATAAAAAGACAGCTTCCAAATTTCATTTTGATTCATTGAATCAAATTTCTTTTTTATTATTTTCCTTGTACTCATATTTGTTTTGATATGAACGAATAAATATGCAAACTTGTGTAATGTAAAGTTGTAAAAATACAATAAATGAAATATTTATATCAAAACCGTGAACAGATGTACGTTAACGCATAAACGTGTTTACTAGTGTTCTGTTTAGAAATTTCGATTGTATTGACGCTCGTGAATACATTGAATAGATAAGATAGACAGAATAACACGTAAGTAACATTAATTTCTTCTTTTTACATAAATATATATTTATTTTTCGGAATATTTGTACTTTTGAATATTTAAAAAACAAATTATGTTATGCAATATTGTCTGAGAATGGTAATGCATAACAGGGATTAGACATTGTCCAGAAAGAATTGTTGGAATGTGAGGTTAGAATTCGTAATTCGGAGAGCAACTGCGTAAAATTTGGTCTGTTCTCACACTCTGTAGACCAACAAGAATGCATTAATTTGTAAATGTTCGAAGGAACATTGTCTGGTTGCTCTAAACGACCGTTCTCGTGAACAATATAACGAAATAGGCGATCATCTTGTACATTTGCATAAGGAAACGCACCTAATGTACTAATTTCCCAAAGTACCACTCCATAAGACCATACATCACTTTTTGAAGAGAAGGCTAAATTATGCAAAGCTTCTGGAGACATCCATCTAATTGGAAGATGACGTATTTTTTTCTTAATATCTTTTATCACGTACGCACTATTGCGAGAAAGCCCGAAGTCAGAAATCTAGACATTGTTATTAGCTATTATTAACATTTTATGCATATCAAGGAAATTAAGAATATTATAAAATTTAGATTAAATACCTTGGCAGTGAAATCTGCGCTAAGAAGAATATTTCTCGCTGCAAGATCTCTATGAGTAATTCCTTTAGCTTCCAAGTGCTCCATGCCCATAGCAATTTCTGTGGCAAATTTTAGAAATTGACATCCTTTTATTCTACCAATCCAATTTTCTTTTCTATATTCTGTTTCTTCTTTACAATTGTTGATAATATTCATATATTGCCTAGATTTGTAACTATTCATTGTGTTCCGTATTGTAGAACACATAGAATACAAAACTGAAAATTAAGATTATATCAAACATTTTAAGGTCTTGAAGCTATGATAAACCAATAAACTACTTACTTTCTGAAACATCATTTTCTTCTCTACAATTATTGGTAATATTTGTATATTGTCCAGGTTTGTAATTATTTGTTTCATTCTCTATAGCAGAATACATAGTATTATACAAAACTGATAATTAAGAGAATTATTATATATTAAGCTTATTAATTGTAAGTGAAGTTATAATAAGCTAATAATGCTTGACAAAGAAACTGAAGTTTTTCTCACTTTGTTGTTTTCTTTGATCATGCAAGTAAGTTAATAGATCTCCACCTTGCATATATTCAAGCAGGATACATGTTGGTTGTGTAGGTTTAATGCAGTAACCTATGAGGCTTACTAAATGAGGATGATTTCCAGCCATTCTCATTATTTCAATTTCTTTTATAAATTCCTGCTGTGTTTCAGAATTGTTGGATATATCTATTTGTTGAGACATTTTTACAGCAACTGAAGTATTGTTTTTATCATCTAACTGACCAAGATATACTTTTCCAAACTGACCAGTACCCAGCTCACGTATTAATTTTACACTTTTGAATGCCACTTTCAAATTATCTGTCCCTTCCATATATCCTTCCTATGAAAATTATTTTAACTAGTAATAGAAGAGAGTTGCATGTTGTGCACATAAAATTATCTTTCTACCTCTGATTCGTATTTAATATACAAAACGTTGAACTTCTGTAGTATTGCTTTTGTCCATTTACATTTACATTTAGAAATTGTGCATGTTCCAGACTTATTGCTGTTATGTACCATAAAGAAATTATAGTTACGATACAATAAGAAACTTACAATTCCAAATAGAATACAACTGGTTAATATTCCAATTAGTATAAACCACTAAAAAATAATACTTGAAAGATATAAACAAAGAAAAACATAAATTAATGTTTCTTATACTCCCATTAATATTCGAGCACTCTTTAAAACAGAGTAACTTTTTTAAAATTGGACCAAATAACTTGAGAAATTTTTACAAAATATAAGGAATAGTTTATTAGTTGATATATAAAAAAATTTTTTTTTACATTGCAATTAGTTGAAATTGCGAAGAAAAAGGTAAAGGTCACATTTCATAACTTGTTTATCTAGGACCGTAATGAAAATTTAAATAACACATTTTAAAGGTTTATGTCAGTTATATACATGGTAATAATAATACTTCTTCACGACTTTCAGCTTGAAATCTGAAAATCCTTACATCTATCGATGCCTGGGGTTTGTTCCCGCATCATCCGATCTTCATAGGATTTTCAGAATGTATATAATTGACATAAATCTTCAAAAGGTGTTATTTAAATTTTCATTATGGAATAGAATAAACTAGACTAGATAAAAGACTAGAATAGACTAGATAAAAAAGTTATAAAATTTTTTGATTTTTACCTTTTTCTTCACGATTCCAAGTAATTGCAATTTTTTCGAAATTTTTTTTTATATATCAACTAGTAAACTAATTCTTCTATTTCCTTGAAAATGCTCAAGTCATTTGGTGCAATCTTAAAAAAATTATTCTCTTTGAATATTAACAAGAGCAATTGTATATATTACTTTGACTAGTTCAATTTGAATAGTGATTTACTATATTGCGATTTACTGATGATATGAAATGTATAATAATATCTCCCTCTAGTCCAGAGCATCCATGATGATTAACAGCATTAACTGCTATTTTATAACCATCTTTAATTTCTATATACTGATTATTGACTTTTAAATCCCATGAAAATACAGTTTTATCTACAGGTACTTGTACTAGTTTTGTCATATTATAAACAGGCAGTCCTTTCTTTGATATAAAAATTGGTACACCAATGCTACAAAATACATATTTAGACAAATCTAACCATATTAATTATAACCATAAAGTTTTGTCATATATGTACCTAATTATATAATACTGAATATTGGATATGTTAGAAGTTGTGCTCCAAGTTATGACAATTTCATTTTCTTTTTGAGAAATGTTTACTTTTGGAATCGGCAGTGTTGTTTTGGCATTAACACAACTGCATAAATGATCTATACATTCAGGAACTGTATAAAGAACCTGTAAGATTTATGTAACTTTCTTGTTAGTTTTGCATAAATAACTTACATCTATTGTATATTCTTGTATGATCTGTAAATAACTTACTTCAGGTGTATTTACTATATATTTTGATCTTGGATTTGCCAGGACTTGCACCTTATAAGAACAATTGAGTTGTATATACAGATCTGTAATATCAAATAAATCGTTGTATTCAGGAAGCACTACATTATGTTTTATACTGTCTTTCGATATAAAGAAAAGTGATCCTTCTGGACATTCTGTGATACTTGTTCTCTCCCTTATTGGTATGCCTGTGACTATAACACTATCATATAAAAGTATGAAAATTGATATTAAAAATTAATAATGAAGTAACAAAGTCAACTTTTATATTCATTGGTAAATGTTCACCTGTAAGAGGAAGGCTGCCTAGCGCTGTCTGGTGGTAACCAAGATATATTCAATCTTAAATATTTATATGCATTTTGCTTTCCTACATATTTCGGATCTTGTAAAACTGTCACACTCAAGTTTCGCACAGTACCAACAAATTCATTCGTATCTCCCGCATAGCTTCCATTACATAAATAAAATGAAACAAGCGTACTGTATATTAACAACGATTGAATTCGTACTGACATTTCATTTTCGAATGAATTTGATCACTAGTAATTAAATTATTGCACTATACATAATCGTGGAATTAGATACTGAACAGTATATCATAAAAATTATCTTCTTTTACAGAATGAACATAGTATTATCATTAAACAATTTATCTGATAATCTCGATATAATGCGATATAACGATACGCTTCGTGATAAATTAAAAGATATGGTTATACGTGCGTATTAAAAGTTTGGATGATTTAAAGTGTATATATTTTAAAATAGTGCCGTAATTTCTGAAAGTGCATCAAGTATATCAAGACAAGAAATAAAAGATAAATATAGACAACGCCGATATTTGGTACATAATCTTTATTTTTATTTTCTTTTTCGTTTGTTGCCTAGTATATAATTGTTTAAAATAATTTAAGAAACCAATGGATGTATGTACGTATTGGAACGATGTTTATTATCTATGACAACTTTCTTGTCGATTTATTGAAATAAACGAAAAGTAACAATTATAAATCCATGATCTATAGATATTTATTAGAAAATGGATTAATTTTTTATTTGAACATTGCAGAAACAAAGAGAAATGGCCTCGGCTACTACATCACCGACAGAAGACGATGAATTAACATTACCACGTGCATCGATCAACAAGATAATCAAAGAAATTTTACCACATGTACGCGTAGCAAACGAATCCCGGGAATTGATATTAAATTGTTGCACAGAATTTATTCATTTAGTTTCTTCCGAGGCGAATGAAATTTGTAATCAACAACAGAAGAAAACCATTAACGCTGAACATATTCTTCAAGCACTTGAAAAACTTGGGTTTGGAGATTATAGTGTAGAAGCCGAGGCGGTTCTACGAGATTGCAAAGCTGTCGCTGCTAAACGAAGACGTCAGAGCACTAGATTAGAAAATTTGGGAATTCCGGAAGAAGAACTCCTTAGACAACAACAAGAATTATTTGCAAAAGCAAGAGAAGAACAAGCGGTTGCTGAACAACAACAGTGGCAACAATTACAAGCAGTTGCAAAAATGGCCTCAATATTACAGTCTGATAGTGAACAAGAAGATTACTCGTAAACGAAGCTTACTTTATTTGTTTTGTCAATGTATTTCGTCGAGATCGATTGGAAACGAATAAGAAGCAATTTCTAAGTAGTGTAGCAAATTTGGGATAATTACAATAATGTATATTACTCTAATCTTTCTTTGATTTATTCATCTTTTACATATTATTATTTATACATAACTTGGGTAAAGGTAGGAATTGCTTTTATATACAAAATGGGTCAATTGTGATGAACAATCTTCATTTCAATCTTTTGTTTCGTATAGTTCTGCGCACATAGCTTCATACACAACTCATTCGGCGCATATGTACTATACTTGAAGATTATGGCATTAATCTCCCATATTCGGAGGAAAGGTGACTTTTTTTAATTGCTTCCATCACTCTTGAAACATAGTGGTACCTAAGTAATTTAATTATAAAATGATTATTATAAAATGTGATGAGAATGAATTACTTTTATTTCTTATATTTACCAATCTTTTTCTGTTAAAGTAGATGGTGTCATTGGATTCCTGGTAACACCATGTATCTTTGTCTTTAGTTTTTCTATTAATTTTTTCTCATTCTGGTGTATTGTAACTTCTTCTAAGATTAAAAGGTAAAGATTTAATTAACACAAACTTGAAAATGGTTGCAATTATTAAGTGATGTCAAACACTGTACCTTCGTTTACAATACGAGGTATAAAAAATAAATTTAAACCTGCCTCCATAGAATGATTACTCATATCCAAACCACTATGGATTTGTAATCTAGAACTGGAGAATAATTTGCCATAAAATTCCTGCAAGTGCATATATGGTTAAACTGTATCGTAATATTTTCAAGTTATCAGTAATTTATTATGCTTTTAACAAAATATATATGTATATACATGTATATTACCTTCACATTTTCCATACTGTGAGGCGTGAGATCTTGTAATTCAGCTTTATTGTGTAAGAATATAATATGAGGATAGTATTCAACATAATCTTGATCCATATTGCTAGTCGAGGATGGTTTTAACATTTCCGCAGTTTGTAAAAATCTACAAATTATATTATAATTTGTAATGATTTGTGGTACAATAGAAATATTACTATACTTACCTAACTAAATTTGGATCAACAAACCAATCTTGTACGAATATGATAATGTGACAAACTGAAAACAGAAATGCTGCAAATTGTAAAGATTGCAGCTCTAAATTAGTTTCTGTATTTATAAAATCTGTTGTAGACTTTTTTTGATCATAACATGTAGAGTAATCTATAGTAGATCCTGAGAGTATGGGTTGTGTATCCAGATATATTACTCGATTTTTTGTTACAAAAAAGTCAATACCAATAGTGCAATTTGCACCACTTTCGTGATGTGTTGTATCTTGAGTTGGAAATATGCCAGACCTGCATTAATAAAATGTACATTTTTTAATAAAATTCCATAATTGTACAGTTAAAGATTCTAAATAATACTAACGCAATATTAGATGTTAGAAAGGACATTATAGTTGATTTTCCAACACCTTGAGCCCCTAAGCATCCTACTACTAAAAAATCCTGTTGATCATAAAGGAATTCAAGAGGACTCTCACAGAGTTGCATATTTTCATCCATAAATTTTACACAACTTGTCATTTCAGGACATGTTGACAGTACAGTACGGATTGCTAAAGAAAACATATCTATTAAGTTTATTATTGTATTAAGAATCAAGATTTAAAGTTTAGAAGAGAGTAAAGAACATACGATCCTGTATCTTTGATGAAACGTTGGAAGATGTATCACTCTGTTTCCTGCAATTTAATAAAATATTTAATAACGATTAAAAATTTAAACATAGCTTTACATATATTTTTAAACAAGGAACTATCCGTACTTGTTACCACCATTGCGTTGATTTGGTGACACAGCTCTGTTTTCGCCTTCTCTCGTTTTCAATATGAATGTTGGACGGTCTATAACCTTAATTGTGCCTCTGCTATCACCATCCTTAGTTTCTAAATCTTTTGTTGCAATCGGTAGCATTTTTTTTATATTCATTGTTTTCAAATACTATTTTATTATTACACCATTAAAATTAAAAACTATATTTTATAATACTTTTCCATATAATAATGTGAGTCGTTACCTATCTGTTAGAATATGCACGCATTACCGTTATTTTGTTTTCGCAAACATGACAGTTTTTATCTCTAGAAATTAACATTTTGATTTTTATTCATTTTATATAAATAAAAAACTAAAATCTTTTATAGCTCCAAATAAAAATGAAAAATGACATTAATTGTATTCAAAATTCATTAAAACATTTTTATATGTCAGAAATCTTTAAATTCTGAATGTTTGAATGGGTTTAAAATAAAAGTATTTGAAAGGATATTTTGTTTATCACATAACAATTTTTATTTGATAAACATAAAATACATAATATGATAAGACATAGTAATGATTTAAAACATTTCGTTCTAAAAACATCGACAGATTTTCTTCATCTAGTAAATATTACTAAACAAAATTTTAAGACTAGGCAATAAAATATACGTACATATGCAATGGTATTGCCTAATATTGCAATACAATCTTGTCGTAATCTGCGAGACTTTATAAAAGTACTTATTTAGTTGTGTGCAATTTCAGATAGGCACGAGTAAATGTATTTAAATGTTAACAAGTATATTGGGAGTACTCGTGTGGATGATGCTAACAAAAGTAATAAGAGATCGGACGTGATGAAAATTTGATTTTTAATTCTTCTAACTGAAGATAAATGAAAGATAGTTGTTTAGTACGTGGCAGATATTTTTTTACTATGGCTAACAGTCTAGCAAAAGTCTTCGCTATCGAAGATTTTAATCCTGAAAAATGTAGGTAAACATGTACAATCAAACTTTGGATTTGAAAAATATATGTAAAACATGGCTCAACATTTGTCTTTTTCACAGTTGTGAAAGAACTTAGCGCTCAATGTGTTGGAGCAGATGAATTAAGGCAACAAAGAGCTAAAATTCAAGATTTAGCAAATAATACTTCTGCACAATTAAAGCGTAATGTTTATCAGAATTATATGCAGTTTATAGAAACTGCTAAGGAAATTTCACATTTGGAAAGTGAAATGTATCAGTTGTCTCAACTACTCAGTGAACAACGTTCGTTATTAAGTACATTAGGATCCACTAGGACTACTGGTGTTACTTTTGAAGATTTATCTGAATCCCAGTTAGAAGATGTTAACGATTCCACTGCCAAAGAAGAAGAACATAAACAAAAATTGGTACAATTACTTGAAAATGTAGAAGGTGCTATGGTAAGTTGTGGAACTATCATTTGTAAATTTACAGGCCTATAATAATAAGGATTTCTTGGTTTGATTTAATAGAGTTTAGCAGAAACGCCTGGGCGCATATGTTTACATGAAGGTTCTCTACTAGAATTAGATCCATTGGAAGGAACACCACTAAAAAGAGTTCATACATATTTATTTAATGATATTTTAATGATTGCTTCTTGGTTAGCAAATGGTAGTAGAAGAGGACCACCAAAATATAAAATGCAAGCTGTTTATAATCTTGAAAGTTTGGCAATTGTTAATGTTAGAGATCTTGGAACGGTCAAATTGGCATTCAAACTTTTGGCATTTTCTGATACAAGAGTATTCCAGTGTGCGACTGCAACAAGTAAAGTTAGTGTATTATAGAGTAAATATTTATAAAAATCATGAGAGCAAACTTTGAATTGGCGTTTATTTTATAGAAAGAATGGTTAGATAAATGCGAACAAGCAAAGAGAATGAAGTTGATTGAAGATAATCCAAATGAAGCATCTGAAAATGATAAACGATCAAAAGAGGAAAAGACAGTACCTTCTAGATCTATGTCACTCGATTCTAATACCCTCGGTATGTACAATAATTTGGTGAAGTTTGTATAATTAAATCAGATGAAACTACATTAAATTGGATTAAATTTTTCAGTTGTTCTTTTATAGGTGTAGATGATGAAGATACAGAATATCATGAACCTCCACCAGAATGGATGCTAGAAGTGGCAGAAGATCTAGATTCTTGTATAGCGCAACGTCACTTTGAAGAAGCTTATAGTCTTTTGGAGAAAGCGAAAGACTATTTAAAAGATGCACAAATGACACCACTTTTGTTTGAAATTCAATCAAAAGTAAATGATAGAGGGAGATCATTGGTCGATGTTTTAACAAAAGAACTTGAATTAAGCGCGGAAGCGAAATCATTGCAAGGTGGAGGTTTGAGAAGTGCGCGGCGCGTGGTCAAATTATTGATACAATTAAGCAGAAGTGCTCAGGCCTGCCAGCTATATCTGCGGCTATGTAGTGCTGTGTTAAAGGCACGTTTAAAACGAGTTAAAGGCGAAGGAGCTACCGCACCCTACGTAAAGCAGCTTAGCGCAATTGCTTTTAGTAATATCGTTGAGATTACGAAAGAATTCTTAAAAATTTTTCCCCAATCGACAAATTGTACGTCTGGTAAGTTGAAAATATTATGAATGAGTAATATTATATGTAGATAATATATAAATCAAATTGTCATTTCTTCTAATTTCTCCCATTTTGTATGTGTAATTTAGGTCTGGTTGTTTGGTGTAGTCAAGAAGTAAAATACTTAACAACACATTTAACTAAACAGCTTTTTATTCCACAAGTGTCTTTAAACACGTTAGTAGAATGTATAGTTTGTGTTCGAAGTCACTGCGATCAGGTATGGCATTCTTCAACGTTGATACTATCTTTATATATACTATTATAATATTACAGAATATAATTTTATGCTATATGTTCAATTCACAGTTAACGCAGTTAGGAATGGATTTTCGTTATCAATTAGATGGTCAGCTCAGAACCCCATTAGCAAAAGCTATACAAGATACAGGCGAGAAATATGTTGAGATTGTAAAAAAGCATATAGCCGAAGACATGTGGCGGCCGACTAATTTGGAAACTTGCAAAAATGTTAAAAAATTGCTATCAGAATTTGATGGCCTTGGAATAACCGTTCCACAATCTTATTTAAAAAATGACTATTGGATAGCATTGACTAATAATACTTTAAGTTTTTCAAGAATTTATGTAAGTTTATTAGAAGATTGCCTCAGTGTTGCTACACCAGAATTAATGGCTATAATAGACACGGTTTTAATATCGGTGATGCGAACTCAAGTACAACACATAATAGTATCGCTTACGAACCCTAAATTAAAACAGGAGGTAATCGATCTTCTTCTTTCTTTTATATATATATCGTTTGTTTGTCACGATATCTAACATTTGAATGTTTTTTCGATGTATCTTTAGAAACAATTGGTGCATAATAATGCGTCGTATATTCGAGATGTCGTAATCATGCGAGGACTAGAATTATACAAATCGACGACAAATCAAATTTTTAAAAAATTGTTGGCTCTAAAGGAACAAATCGTATTCGATACATCATCTCCTACTAAACCAAAATCTATTCCTAAAACTGCAATACCTAAATATTCTGCCACAGAATATATTTAATTACGAAGAAAAATATAAGTGTATACATAGAAGTGTAGGAAATAATTTACAAAGAAAATAATAGACAGTGTATGTGCTCTCTGTATTATATTGTACATATAAGTTAATTTGAATTTTTTGGTAAATACATATATTGGATTTCAATATATTTCATTATTTCTATTGCAGGTACATAAAATAATACTCATACATAAAATGAGCAAAATTATGTGAGTTATAATCAGGAAATGTTGATTTCCTGTCACATAATTAATATAAAATATTTACAGGCCAAAAATTAAACTATTATTAAACTTAAATATTAAAGAATATTAAATATATTATATAGTTCCATTTGGATTTTTATCTATATTTTTATTGATATTCTCTGGCTCCTTAACAGTCGTTTCCAATTTTCTTTTCTTAGCTCGAATGTCTGCTAATGTTTGCTCTATACTTCTTTGATCTTTCTTATTTTCACTAGGAACTGAAATAAACATTCAAATTAATGAAAAAAACATGTTTGAATAGATATACAATGAATGTTACCTACCACAGCCATAACTACTATTAGCTTCTGTTTTTCTAGCTGCTTCTAATGCAGCTTCCTTTCCAATTAAATGTTGATACTTATCCTTGTAATAACTATTTGGTACAAAATTGTCTTTTCGTTTTCTAGGTTTAGCAGCAGCTTCTTGCTCTTCTTTGGCTCGTCTTTCTCTCTCCTCCGCTAATCTCTTTGCTATTTCTTCATTCCATTCTTCTCCTTTACGTAATGCGTTTAACTGATCTTCAGATGGTGCATATTCCCTCTTAAAAATAACGATATGACGATCAACACCTTCTTCACCAAATGAATATGCCCATATGTTTGCCACTTCTGCAACATCATGTCTAGAATATGATAAAAGGTATTAAGGTATTATTTTATTAATAATTTGAATAATTATCTTTCTTTTATATACATTATACTCCTATAGATTTGATCCATGGGGGGAAATTTGTATTCCTTTGCATCGTCATCTTGAAGAAATTTATTAATTTTCCCTTCTACCTGAACCAACATAAAAGAAACGATACTGTACACGTAATAACCTTATTTAATAAAACAATCAGGATATCGATGGAAAATTATACCTTCCCACGAAAAAATTTTAATTTTTCAGCTTCTGCTTTTTGACGCTTCTGATACTCCTCTTTTTGCCCTACATAGTAAAAGTTATTTTATAAATATTGAGTTAATTGCTTGGACACTTATAACATAGGTTAATTTTTAACTAACTTTTCATCAACGCTTTTTGTTTGCCACTAACTGAAGGAGGTTTATCCATTGAGTTTAAGATAGATCCCAGCAAATCCATGATCTTGTTTACAATAAACTTGACAAGCTTACACGCACTAGACGAGAGAATTTCGGAATGTGTATATTCTTCACTATCGCGTGTAACTTCGTCAAATGCACAACGACGTAACGGTACATCGTAAATATTTCAACCAATGACAATTGATTTCATAGAAATATGCTGATTTATTGGCCTGATGTTGATAAGAAAGAATAAATACAAAATTTTTTTTTTTATTTTATTTTGGTTTTTTTACAATTTGTCCTGAAGGACATTTGGTAAAGTGTTATATCTTATTGGTAAAAAAAAATAAAATAAAAATAAATATAGCATGTGGGTGGCGACCCCTAGCGGGGTGCCAACTTCGTTTTTTCTAAGTTATATCTTTTATGATAAATACAAGATAGCTGCGAATCATTTAATGAATTTTTTATTAAATACAAATAATAAAAAAAAAATCCATTAAATACAAATCAGATCATCTAAATATCTGCCTTAATTAATGTTGTACAAAAAGACTTCTTAACACAAAGTTACACTATTTCTAGGACTATATTATTGCAACGATGGAGATAATTTTTTTTCATGTCCACTTCTTTTTTTCTTTTACAAGATCTCAATATTTTTTTAAATAGATTTAAATTAAATTTACTTATTTTTCGATTTACTTGTAGGTTGTGAAGAAAGAAATTCAACGATCTTAATAACTATATTGGTCCCGTTATTTAATCTAGAGACATTTGCATCTGAAGTGCATATATGTCATATCAGAGATGAATACTGGTCGGTAACTTACCGAGATGAATACCGGGAAGTTAGTGGTACTACCAAGAAGTAAAATTTCTGACTTATAGATGGCACCATTGTGTTCAAAATAGGGCACTTTACATTAATTGCATATAATTAATTAATTACGATAAAAATCGGAATAGCATTATATAGAGATAATTCCGAAGAGTTACGGCTTTAATTTAATTCTTAAATAGTACAAGAATTCACCTTATAGACTAAGAAATTTCATTTTTTAATTTTCACATAAAGAGATTAATTCTACTGTTTCACCGCTAGGTGGTTATAATGTTTCGTTGTCCGTGCATTGGACGATTTTTAAAACTTGTTTATAATTAAGAAACGGGAAAGATATTTTTATAAAGCTAATCTTAATTAATTTCTTGCGTTTTTGTTTGAGCCTTCGAAAGTTAAAAGATTCTACCTGGAAGTTGAAAAATTTGAATTATTTCTTTTTGCCACCTGTCGATTGAATACGATTAAATATTACGTATATATATTTATGCATTTCAAATTAAATATCTCAAAATTAAGCCATGGGAACGGTATGATTATTAAGATCGTTAAGTTTGTTTTTTCATGATGTAGAATAACTATAATTATATGATAAATAACTATATGATTCCATTTGAAAAAAATGACGATGACCTTGAAAAAAAATTGCAATGAAAAACCATTTGCACCTTTACTATAATATGACCCTTGAAATAACAATGTAGAATTTAGGATTTCCTATATTTAGGTTGCGTGCAGCTGCAGCAAAGATTGTAATTAGTAACAATATATATGTATTTGCGATGTGCAATAAGATGTGGCCATCATAAAATTAATAAAGACATATATGTCCATATTTGATTGACGTATTTTGTAAAGAAATTTCAATCTTTTTACAGTTCCCTCAAACAGATGTAAAATTACACCTGAATAAATTTGGTCCATTGAAAAAGTTTATTAATTTTATTATCAAAATTATATTAATGTAACGTTCTAATATCACTAGATATTACCACATATTACAATGAGTTAACCGCTTGCATAAAGTCACTGATTCTTCAAATGTCTGTTTTGGGTTAAGATTCTCTTTCTATTTAGTATAATGGCTTCTAAACTGAAGCGCACGGCCAAGTTAGGTATATTACAAAATTATTAATAACACATAAAATTTTAGTTGAAAATTTTGAAAAATGTTTTGCAAAGCCTGTAAAGCATGACTAATATGAATTTATAAAATTAGTGGTATAAGAAGTTTGATTCAACACACGTTCAGTTTTAACCTTAACCATGTAGTTTGTTGCCGGTTTTGTCTCTGTTTAAAAAGACTATCGATATGAGTATGGTTTCCCTGCATGAGCATTACTTTTTCTACATTTCGAAAGATTACTTAACAAGATCATTCTCGATTAAGGCTTTGTATATGCTTTGTATAACTTAGAAATTATGCATGATTAAGAACTTGGTGTTAGAACTATTTTGCTAATATAAAATGTAGATAGTATGTATAATATTTTGATCATTTATTTTGTTTTTTTCAGGCAGTAAACCTGCTAAGGATAAGATAGAAAAGAAAATTGATAATGGGTAGAAGCCAATTATTTAAGTCACAAAGCCATCTGTGAAAATATCCATCACTGCAAAGAAAGCAGCAGCTGGTAAATCAACAAGTGCTATGAACTTTGTCTGCAGCGAAAACTATACTTGCAAAGTCTAAGAAAAATGTTCAATCTGCGAAAAGATATAGAAAGGTGGAAAACCAGCTATACCACTTCAGAAGGCATTTAAAGTCCAGAAAAAGATCAATATGCATAATTTTAACAAAAAAATTTTGATTCACACATATAATATGATTTATCTGGATCTGCATTTATTTATAGATATTGAAAGGTTTTCATGGATCAAGAGTAAGGAAAGTAAGGGCATTTGTATATTTCTATTGGCCAAAAACATTTAGGTCACCAAGAAATTCCAAATATGCGAGAAAATCTGTCTCAAATAGAAACCAGTAAGTATTAAATACTGGTGTTATTTTTATGTATCTACTTATTTATATAAATTTAATTTTTCATATTCTATAATATACATTAATCGTATAAAATCAATTTCAGATAAAAAATATCCAAAATGATTATATTTATTTCAGTTTGGATGCATTTAATATCATAAAATTTCCACTGACCACTGAAGCTGCCATGAAAAAGATTGAAGACAACAACACATAAGTTTTTGTTGCACATACTTCTGCGAATAAATATCACATCAAAGCTGTACGATGTTAACGTTGCTAAAGTTAATACTTTAACCTTTTTGCTATGGAGCGCTCAGAAACGAATTGCACTCTGGGCAGCCGGTGTGACAGTGAGAGATCGGCCGCGCTAATGGTATGATGCGCGAGTCGTTCTTACCATGAAGCGCGGAGCCGATTTTGCTGGGCTTTCCCTTGAGGCAAACGATAATAATAATAATAATAATTTTAATAATAATAACAATTTTAATAATCTTCAATAATCTTTTTTTGTATGATATAATTTAAAGCAGGGTTCAATGCATAATCCAACGTTACAGTCTTTACATTGGAATCGTGTTTTGGCTCGCATTTTGTGTTTGCTGCAAATCACACATTTCCGCCGACCGTTCTGTCGCGTTCCTGCTGGATTGGTGTATTTTGATGGAAAGTGTCTTGAAACCAGTCGTAAGAGGTTATCTTTGGATGCATTTTGACCTCCAGACTTATTGCTACATGTATTTTCATTTGGATATTTTAGTAGAATTTCTCAAATTAGGTATAAATGAAACTTCGCAAATGTTATATTTTTTTTGGACGTAATTTTGTAGAGTATGTAAGTATTGTAAATCGAAAGGTCAAGAATGTGGAAAAAGAAATTCTTATATCATTTCAGAGTTTCCTCAATGGTATTAATGGAATTTAGAATCATATCAGTTTTATTAATTGCTCCCATAATGCGATTATAGTCTACTATGACACTTGGTTTCAGTATTGGTACTCCCGTTTTAACATCACTTTTCTTTGTTTCTACATACTCAGCAGAATGACAGCTTGATAACACTAGCATTTCTCTTTTATCCATCTATTTTAGTGCTAACAGTTTATCTGTAGACTGAAACGCAACTTCGCCTTTACATAAATTATTAGATATATTAGGCATCCACATCTGGTTTTCCTTACTGTTCCAGATGCATTTGTCTTATTTTGGTGTAGTAGGGAAAATAAAGCTGGGCTTGAGTACCAGCTATCGGTGACCAAAGCATGTCCTTTATTCAGATATGGTTCCATCAGCATCATGACAATAATCCCTGATTTGCCAATTTCTGCTAAGTTATTATTGTTAGTTATATTCGTACGTGCTTCACAATAGACAATAAAATCTTCAATATATCCGGTACGACAGACATAAACAACAAACGACTTAATCTCAAATCTTCTTCACTTTGAAGGAATAAAATGCTTGGAAAAACATCGCCCTTTAAAAAGCAGCAAACTTTCGTCGACGCATAAATGCTTATATTGGTAAAATGATCGTGAAAAGGAATTTCGCAATCTATTGATGGTGCTCCGTATCTTTATTAGCGCATTTTGATTTGGTGTCTTACTGTTATCGTGAAAGTACAGCATTTGCAAGAGAGATAAATATATGTCTTTTTTCATGATTCTTGGAAAATTTTCTATTCATAGCAATTCGTCGATTGACCAATATTCATCTATTGATAATTTCCTTACTCTTGAGATTAACATCGACAGGGCAAAAAATCGATACATTTCGATAAACGATAAACGATAAAAATCGATAAACGCTGTTCGCAGGCAAAGGGTTAATTAGACCAGACGGTAAAAAGAAAGTATATGTACGTTTAATTCGTGATTATGATGCACTCAATGTTGCTAATAAGGTTGGAATAATATAAATATACCTATATGTGATTGATATGGAAGGAGAAGTGTATATAAATGTATTTATATGTAATTGATATGGAAAGAGAAATGTATCTGTGCAATAAAGCATGTGATGTAAAAAATCTTGTTACTGTATTTCTTTAGAAATTTTATTCTATAAATTCCTTTTATTGATTAAATGAGGAAGGTAAGGCATTTCCGAGATTCCAAGCTTTAATTTAAGTTCTTTTCAGATAAAATAAATGCAATATTTAGTTACTACCACTATTTCGCCGCTAGATAATTATGTACAATGTTCGTATGCCCATCATAGGCCTACATATATACATACATATGTACATGCATTGTTCATCGATTGACCAAATTTTCAAAAGTCAAAAAACACACTTAAGTTCTCTTTTTGTTTCTTTGTCGAAAATATAAACATTTAGGAAAACAGGATACATTTGTGATTAGCTTATGCATTTATGATTTAACTGACTTTATCAGTTAAGGGTACACAAATGTACATAATATGCAAACATATACAAAATATTGATAGTAAAGTATTCGTTCTATTTTGTGGTTGAAATGAAGAAATTAATTTCTATTTAAGTTTCATTTATTTCGTTATACTCATAAAAATGCGTATTTCCATAAACATCAGCGATCAACTTATCGTTTAAACACGAAGAATGAATTGCACATCATAGTTTAGGTTAGATTTTCTGTGTTGAATAATATCAGAATCGTAACTTCCTCATTTAGAAATTTCTTTATGGGCTGATACTACTTATTTACTATACTTCAATACGAAGAACAAGTCAATATGAAGTTCCGGAATTTTATTATACATATACCTATAATATATGCACACTTAATTAAATGGTACTTGTAGTAGTCATGTGAGCAAACTATGCGCAGAATTAGGAAAAACCTGTATCGTAAATAAGCGTCAAATATTTATAAATCATATATCATTTGAGAACCAGGAATATTAAAAGAATAATTTGTGGCTGAGAAGGGAATCATAATGGTGCAACTGCCAGGGGACCGGGGGATTAGTTTGCTCAGTCTGCCGCGAATCTTCGCTGGTAGTGGATGTATTTTCAATGGCTCTGTGAAAATTAAGGCATTTTCAAATGAATTTTAATTAATGCAGTTTCGTGTACTTAATATTTTGCAATAAACATTTATTGAAAATGTTTAGTCTCACTAATTATTACTTCTATGTTGTAGATAATTAATTTATATCTTAATTACCTATTACTCCTTATTTGAGATCTTTCAAAATATGTATTTGATATTATTTCTATGTACTTTAACATAATAAAATAGTAGTTTTAAATTAATTTTACTAATAATTGTACTTTTAATAATTTAAGTATTTAGGCAGTTGTATGATAGTATTGTATATATTATTAATTACTTAGCTAAGAATTTGAAATTTGTTAAAGTATTATTGATCATCATTATTACATGTTTTATATTATAACATTACAAGATAGTAGCTCAACTATTGATTAATTTACTAACTAACAATTTACGATTATAGTTGAAGTATTGGATATCATTAATATGTATTTCTACAGTGTTTGAAGGTAATTTTGATTTAATTTTAAATAGTAACAATTTATTTGAATTGATTATTGAGTAGCTGTTCCTTCATTGTTATTTGATGATTTGCATTTAATTAAATACAATTATCTGCGATACGTTACTTTTTTAAATCAGAAATTAATTGAAAGTTTAATTAAGTACCAAAAATAAATTGATATCTTTGTATTGATTACAGAAAAATCAGCAGAATACAGTTGCAAATGTAACAACAATCTCCTGACAAAGTATATTATATTATATTAGATTGTATATTATATAATAGAATTATTTATTGTAAATTGTTCTATAAAATATACTCGGAAGAAGCTTAAATAAATCAAAACAAAATAGCAGAAATAATTAAGAATACATGAGTGATAGAAAAATCAAGTAGAAAAATTTCAAAAAAGAGTAAACTTCAATTCCTCAGCGTCTTTCTACTCTTTAGTTTCCTTAAAGAAAGAATTTATAATTATTAAAAATTATAATCTCCAATTTATAACGATACGACTATAAAATTTGATGAAGTAAAATATTAATTTTATTAAAATCGATTAAATAATAATGAAAAGAATAACAAATTTACAGCAGACCATCCTCCTATACAAGTACAAGACAGGAGATGGTAAATTAAAAAGGATAACATCAAATGGAGGTGATGCGTTTGCCTGTGAAAACTGTAGCGCGTGGTAAACTCAATAAACTGGGTAAACTCGTTGTCTGCGGTAAGCGCCGATGATTTCCCACGAAGATGATATCAAGAGCACTCGGTTAGTCGATCGGTTAGTCGTCGAGCTTGAGAACGTCTAAGCGAGAGCGATCGATCGGTTCTAGTATGCAGAAGATGAGGACTTCAGAGCATCAGGGGTTCTGTTGATGGATCTGTTCTGACATGGGTAGAAAGGAGAGGATTCGTAAATAGCTCAACTCGCGATCTCTTTGACGTTGCTCGGCGGTAGTTTGAACAAGGAGAATTGGCCCAGTATAGCTAATCAAACTGGCTCCGATCGGCGATAGAAATAAAATGGTAACCACGGATACTTTCACGATGTCCATAGCCATTTGGAGTTCCTCAGATTCATTTCCATTCCGCAAGTGTTCGTACGCCATCGGTCCCAAAGCTGCCTAAAATTGGAAGAATCGATGAATCTCGTTTTCGCGCAATCGAGATTACATAATCTAACCTCAAAGTATAAGCGAAGTTAAGGAGATTCTATATGTATATGTATATGTCAGAGATGAAAGGACACCGGGCCTTTCCTTTGGAATTCTTTAGAAAATCCCCAATACTTCAATCTCTATAAGTTAATCCAATTATAATTGTCCGAGATTTGCGATAATGAGCTTGGGCTCGAGGCGACAACTAGTTGCCGAACGTAACCGTGGTCACGGGATGAGCTTTTTACCTAACAGAAGTATAGAGTAATTGTATAGCTCTTCTTAAAAGGAAATAGTTGTAGCGGCACTCAACAGTAAACATTCCAATGGTTTCTGCCCCGAGACTCGCCACACACAGACCCTATTCTTCGGACACGGTGAGTACCAGATGTCGATGCATCTCCACAGGACATGTTCAGCTAGCTTGAGGACCCGCTATAAATCTTAGAATTTAGTTAACAAAGGTCCTTCAAACGGACAAACAGTCTTTATTCTAACAATCCTTAAATCTACCACCCACTACGAGAAGGTACGGGAAATCTGCTTTTAAACTATTTAACAGCAACGTCCATTTCCCTCACTTTCCCAGCGAAGGTCTTCCTCGACGAATCCGATGATCTCGTACCCTTAGACACACCCCATCATAGTTTTCCTCTGCAGCATCACCGCGATAGAAAACGCATTCTCTCGTGCGATCTCATCAGCGAGTAAAACAACGTCTTTACGATCAGTTGATACTTAACGTTTCTAACCAAGAGTCAGACTTAGACTTTGGAGGAAAATACATTATGCTATCCCGTAGACCGCGGATTCGTTATCAAACCTAAGACCATTGTCATTAGTGTCTAATCACCGCGGTTACTTGTCAATTCTGTAATACTCACACTTGTACTAATCAACATTACCTCGATTGTATAACAACGATGGCTAATTCCAGTGAAGATCTACTACATACCCCTAACCTTAATCATAATGAGAACCCGACATATATATATATATATATATAATACTTTTTTATTTCGTAAGGCTATCTGCTTGTAACTATTGGATCGTTGTGTCTTATTGTTTGGGAAATCGATCATTGGTTTATTAATTCGATTATTAGTTTAATTTACTGATTATTTGTTAATTCAATTTTATTTGGCTAACCTAAAAAAAAGTCCGAGATGTTTAAGTGTATAAAGTAGGACACATCTTATCGACATAAAAGATATAACCTAGCAAACACGAAGATGGCACCCCGCTGGGGGTAGCCACCCACATGCTATATTTTATTTTTATTTTTTTTCTCAATAAATAAGATATAATACTTTACCAAATGTCCTTCAGGACAAATTGTAAAAAAAAACAAAATGAACTATTAAAAAAAAAAAAAAATCTTATCGATTTCGATGACCTTGAAATATGTCGTCAAAGTCAATTCTAACAATAAGAGAGTAAGTAGCTTTTTCCTACGTTATAATCGCTGCTGCCAATAATAATAATATTACGAAATATATAAACTAAATATTATAGATATATAAACAGAAACTGTTTTAATGGCTCTAGGCAAAGTTATAGCGAAAGAACTAGCGTAGCCAAGAACGAAGAACGCATACCTGTATGGTACCCTTCGGTAGCCAACAAACCACTACGAATAATCGTTCTTTCCACGTCAATGGAGTACGCCAAGTCGCCAAATAAGTGGCGGCACTTCTTCCCTGTGTTCGTCGTGTATAACAAAGGAGATGAGTATAACACGAAAGAAACGAGTTAAAATTAATTTGCAATCTTTTGCTAATACATATACAGTGATTCTCGAAAATATTTCAACATTTATCCTAAAAAACTTTCATGTATGTATACCCATAAAAGATATTTTTTTTTTTTTTTATTTTATTTTGGTTATTTTACAATTTGTCCTTATGGACATTTGGTAAAGTGTTATATCTTGTTGGTGAAGAAAAAAAAAAAAATAAAATAAAATAAATATAGCATGTGGGTGGCTACCCCCAGCGGGGTGCCAGCTTCGTTTTTTTCGAAGTTATATCTTTTATGAGGTCTGTAGGGTGTTTCCTTTTTAGTCTTCTTGCGATGTTTGTTGTGTTGCACGTTTCAGCTGCCAGCTGGTTCGGGTGTGTTTCTATTCTTGCTCTGTATCTTGTTGCGAATCTGGTAATCTCTTCTTTGACCGTTGGTATTCCCAGGTCTTTCCGTATGTCCTCGTTTCTTACGTACCACGGGGCATTTACCATTGTTCTAAGGATTTTGGCTTGGATTGTTTCTATTTTGTTTATATGGCTCATCGCTGCTGTTCCCCATAGTGGAATTCCGTATGTCCAGATTGGCTTTATGATTATTTTGTATATTTTCAGTTTGTTTTCTGTGCTTAGTTTGGATTTTCGGCTTGTTAACCAGTGCATTTGTTTCCTTGCTATCTGTATTTTGTCTATTATTGATTTGATATGCTGCTTCCATGTGAGGTGTGTGTCTATGTGGAGTCCAAGGTATTTGACTTGCCTTGTGTGTGTTATTTGCTTGCCGTTCAGGATGATGTTTGATGTTATCTGTTTTCTCAATGTGAATGTGATGTGGTTGCATTTGCTAGGGTTAGCTTTGATTTGTTTGTCTTGTAGCCACTTTTCTATTCTTGTGATGTGCTCTTGTAGTATTGTGGCTGCTGTTACAGGGTTAGTGTGCCTGACTAGCACGGCTGTGTCGTCCGCGAATGTCAGTATTTTGCTATTGGTAGTAGTTGGAATGTTGGCCGTGTATAGTGTGTATAATATGGGTCCTAGGACGCTTCCTTGTGGAACCCCTGCTTTGATGTCTTTGACTTCGGAGTGTACGTCCTTGATTTTTACTGTGAAGGTTCTGTTGCTTATGTATGATTTTATTATTTGGTATATTTTTTCCGGGAATTGTTTCTTGATTGTTTGAATTAGGCTTTCGTGGTTTATTTTGTCGAAAGCTTTCTCTATGTCCATGAATAGGGCTGTACAATATTATTTGTTTTCTATTGTGTGTATTATTTCGTTGACAAGCCTGTGCATTTGTTCTATGGTGGAGTGTTTGTTTCTGAATCCAAATTGATGGTCTGGTATTAATTTTTCCCTCTCTATTATTGGTTTTAGTCGGGCGTATATTACTTTTTCTAGTATTTTGGAGAGCACGGGAAGTAGTGATACTGGTCTGTAAGATTTTGTTTCGTGTGGGTCTTTGCCTGGTTTGGGTAACATTATGATCTGCGCCTGTTTCCATGATTTAGGATAATATTGCAATCTTAGAATTGCGTTGTATATTATCGTGATTAGTCGTATCGCTTTTGGAGGGAGGTTTTTCAATATTTTGCCATTGATTAGATCGATTCCTGGTGCTTTGTTGTTTTTTGTTTTTTCGATTATGTTTCTAATTTCTTGTGCTGTTGTTTTGGGTATGGTGTATTGCTTGTCGATTGCAGTGCTAGTGGCTAGCGCATCGTCGTCCGTATGGCCATTGTGGTTGCTGTTATTGGTGTTGTGTGGTGTAAATGTGTTGCATAGGTGGTTGGAAAATTCTTCGGCTTGCTCTTCGTTGCTTCTTGCCCATGTGTTGTCTGCTTTTCTGATTGCTGGGGCTGGTTTTATCGCCTTCTTTATTTTTTTTGTGGCTTTCCATAGTGAGTAGTTGTAGTTCTCGTGTGCAGATAGTGACTCTATGAACTTTGTGAATTCGTTGTTGTTGTGCTCTTTTATTTTGTTTTTTATTTCCTTTGCGAGTTTGTTTAGGTGTTTTTTGTTTTCTTTTGTTCTATGTTTTTGCCATTTTGCTTTCGCTTTTCTTTTTTCTCTAATTTTTTCGAGGATGTCTGATGGGATTTGTTTTGTTTGTCTAGTGGTAGTTTATGGTTTTGTGGTTGCCCGTGCTGCTTCTTGTATAGTTTCTGTAAGTGTTGTTACAGCTTGTTCGATGTGTTCGGGCGTTTTCAGTGGGATGTTGCAGTTGATTTTGCTTTCGATTATTTCTTTGAAGGTTTGCCAATTAGTGGATTTGTTGCATAGTGTCTCTGAGTTATTGTAGAGTATTGGCTTGATTCTGTATGTTATTATTATGGGTGTATGGTCGGAGCTAAGCTCGAAACTGGATGCTATGTCTATTTTATTTCCATTTAATCCCTTTGTGACTGCAAAGTCGAGTAGATCAGGGATTTTGCTCAGGTCTGTCGGCCAGTATGTCGGTCTTCCCGTGGATAATATATTGAGGTTGTTTTTCCTGATGTGTTTTTCCAGGGTTCTGCCTCGAGGTGTAGTGATTCTTGATCCCCATGTTGTGTGCTTTGAGTTATAGTCTCCTGCTGCGATGTACTTGTCGCCTAGTTGTTGGAAGTATTCTTCCCACATTTGTGCTGTAATTTTGTGTCGCGGTGGTGCATATACTGCTGACAGCTGTAGACGGTTGCTGCTAGTTTGTACGGTAACAGTAGTTGCTTGTATGTGTTCTTTGCTAACTTGGCTGTGTAGGTGGTGTTTAATATCGTTTCTTATTATCACTGCGGTCCCTCCGTGTGCTTTTCCTGAGGGGTGCTTGGTATCGTATATGGTATAGTGCGGTATTTTTGTGTAGCTTTTTGTTGTGAAATGCGTTTCTGATACGAGTAGTATGTCTATGTTGTTGTGGTACAGGAATGCTTTGGTTTCAAAGGCCCTTTGTTGTAGGCCGTTGGAGTTCCAGGCAGCTATTTTTAGTTTGTCTATTTTTACTTTTTGCTTAGCATGTTTGTTATCAGTTGTATCATAGCTGTGATTTGTAGTGATTTCTGTAGCGTCGTTGGTGTTGTTGTTGTGGTTTTGGCTGGCTACGGGTGTTATTTCCTTGGTTGCTTGCGCGTAGCTTCGACTGCCAGAGGTGTTGGTATTATTGTGGTTGATATTCATTACGTGCTGTACTTTTATTGGTGTCTCAGCTTCTGTCCTGTCTTGTTGTGTGTGGTGGTAGTTAAATGTCCTGCTTCTAGGCGGCGGAAACAGTTTACGTTGGAGTATTTTTCTGGCTGGGCAGCCTTTGTAGCTGGCTGGGTGGTTTCCGTTGCAGTTGTAGCACTTTACCTCGTTTATTTTTCCCGTGTATGGGCAGTACGTTGTCAGGTGCTTTTCTGCGCATTTGACGCACACCGGGTTTCTGTTACAGTAATTTTTTGTGTGTTCATATTGTTGACACCGCATGCATTGTGGTATGTCTTTTTTATGTCTGGGTGGTTCGACTGTAATTATTGTGTTTAGGATTTGTTTGATTTCGTAAATTTCCTTGTTGTTGTTTTTAGGTTCGAGTTCAATTAGGAATAGCGGTAGTGGTTGTTTAGTATCAAATCTCGTTATGTTGTTTATTGCCCTTACCTGGTGTCCGATTTTGGCTAGTTCCTCGCATATGTTGCTTGTGCTTGTCCTTGGGTGTAATCCTCTGATTACTACTGTGTAGCTTTTATCCGATTTCCGTGGTATCCGGCGTTTTTTTCCTTTAGCAGCTTTACCACTTTTCTGTAGGTATCTGGGGTGTTCGTTTGCACTTTTATTTGGTTTAATTTTAGTTGTTTGATGTTGTAATTTTCTTTGCCTGCCGTATTGTTTAGCAGTTCGAGGAGGGGGTCTATTACTTGCGCGTCGATGTATATTGATGGAGGTTTAGTGATGTGTTTTGGTTTTTCCATTGTTTCAGGTTCCTTTTCTTGTGGTAGTACGCTGAAGGGATTTTGAAGTGGGATTTCTTGGAACCACTGTTTACTTTCTGTTTCAGCAGCCCTCCTAGTATTCTCGTTCGTTGTTATTCTCCTTCTTTTGCTGGGAGTTACGACCTTCCAGCTTCCGTCTTGTTGTGTCAGTTCGTTGTTGTTGGTGTTTCTATCGTCGTTCATTCGTGTGATATCCATTTCGGTTTCTGAACATTCTTGAATATCTATGTTTTTTTGTATGGCGTATGTTTCGCCGCTGTTTGATATCCTGAGCGGTGGCACTCGTTGCATTTTTTGTTTTCCCTGATTTTCACACTTTCGGGGGCACTTTCTCTCCACGTCCGGTTTCGGGGGAGAGACCTCTCTTGGCACCCGGCACGTCTGCACTCTTCGGCAGTCAAAAGGGAACTCCCCATAAAAGATATAACTTAGAAAAAAACGAAGCTGGTACCCCGCTGGGGGTAGCCACCCACATGCTATATTTATTTTTATTTTTTTTCCCAATAAATAAGTAAGTTTAATTCACTGATTATTTGTTAATTCAATGTTATTTGGCTAACCTAAAAAAAAGTCCGAGATGTTTAAGTGTATAAAATAGGACACATCTTATCGACATAAAAGACATAACCTAGCAAACACAAAGATGGCACCCCGCTGGGGTTAGTCACCCACATGCTATATTTATTTTTATTTTATTTTTTTTTCACCAATAAGATATAACATTTTACCAAATGTCCATAAGGACAAATTGTAAAAAAAACAAAATAAAATAAAAAAAATGTATGTATACAAGATATTTTTCAGTATTGACGATATATCCGAGAAGGGAGTGATTCTACATGAAAATAACAGATAAATTGTTTCCATTAGAGGTTTTGTTTTTGAGAAAACCGACTGAAAATTCGTTTGGCGTATATGAATTTGGCTAGCTATCGATTATTAGGTATGAGTAAACAACCGACATGTGATTGATTATTCTATGAACACGCAAAGATGTGTAAAAAACGTGGAATAAAATTTTTGCATTCAAGGCATCATTTTCAAGAAAATAGAATTTGAACATATTTAATTAAAAACTTACCATTAATCCGATCAGAATACATGATATATAGAGTCCGAATCTGGATACAGACCAATTCACGAATTCAATGTCAGCACCAATGACTCCGACCAAAATCGGTTGAACCAGCTGCCAAAGTGTATGCGTCACTCGTCGAAAGGACGTCGTCTGAATTCATACGAACGTGTTTTCATACGATCAATCACAAAGTCTGCGTCCATATTTACTAATTTTTATTTATAACCAATATGACTAAAAGTTACAGTATTAGAATTAGTAGATTAGTTTAACTGATTTTGATTACGAATAACTGTGTTAGATCATCAAAATGTTTTCGGTTACCGATAACCGTTATCGATGAAAGAATTTTCCTTTGGTTACCGATAACTTATTATATCATAGATAAGAGAATTTCTCTTCTGTTTGCCTATAATCATTACGTAAGAGAGAAATGTTGTTGTCGTTGGTAACCATTATTCGTGACAGAATTCTTTTTTGCTTATTGATAAACATTTTTCACGACGGAAGTTTTCTTTGTTACTGCTAATTATTATTAATGACAGTACATTTTCTTTTGTTACCAATAATTCCTACAGGTTAATACCTTCTTATAGTGAGTGTCGAAATAGATCTATTAATCTGTATAAATATATCCAAAAGAAATTTCATCTACCATATCATCTACATATACCCCTCTAAATAGTATAATTTTCTTGACCTTTAGAGCTTTTCCACACGACTATTAATAAAATATATTTAGGTGTTCCGATTTAAATGCCTCTCACCTTGTATAACACATAAAAGATATAACTTAGAAAAAACGAAGCTGGCACCCCGCTGGGGGTAGCCACTCACATGCTATATTTATTTTTATTTTATTTTATTTTTTTTCACCAATAAGATATAACACTTTACCAAATGTCCATAAGGACAAATTGCAAAAAACCAAAATAAAAATAAAAAAAACCTTGTATAACAAACGAATAGAGGTGACTTTCGTTTAAGTCTACATAGTACTGATCATTATTAAAGCAAGGAGGAGATTACCAGACTCGCAAGAAGGTACAGAGAAAGAATAGAAACACACCCGAACCAGCTGGCAGCGGAAACGAACAACACAACAAACATCGCAAGAAGACTAAAAAGGAAACACCCAATAGACCTCATAAAAGATATAACCTAGCAAACACGAAGATGGCACCCCGCTGGGGGCAGCCACCCACATGCTATATTTTATTTTTATTTTTTTTACCAATAAAATATAATACTTTACCAAATGTCCTTCAGGACAAATTGTAAAAAACCAAAATAAACTAAAAAAAAATTATTAAAGCAATGTCAAAATCAAAATTAACGATGGCTGAAAATAAACAATAATGGTTATTGGTAACCAGAAATGTTCGACCCTTTCGCGAGGAGCATCTCCGTTCATAGTATAACGCGTCAAAGAGAGTCGTAAATTGTCGTCTTGATGTGATAATCGACGCCACGAATCAGCCGATCCCCTATTTTGGTTAAGATAATAGGGCTGGTTTGAATGATAGTAACACTGAGTTAACAGTTTAAATATAATTTCTATTTCCAACAACTTTTGAAGAATATAAGTTTTTTTTTTAGTTTATTTTGTTTTTTTACAATTTGTCCTGAAGGAAATTTGGCAAAGTATTACATCTTATTGGTAAAAAAAAAAAAAAATAAAATATAGCATGTGGGTGGCTAGCCCTAGCGGGGTGCCATCTTTGTTTTTGCTAGGTTATATCTTTTATGTAAGAATATAAGTGTTTGCGAGTGCGAAAGACGTCAAAGTGTTTTCAGCGATGTGTCTTCTGATCGAAGAGTTAATAGCAAGTGATTTCCTTTGACAGTGATGTCTAGAAGGAAAATTAGTGATGGGAGCTGACCGCCCCCCACCAACGGTCGCTTGCTGGTAGAAATGGCCTTCGAACATCGTACATGAGAAAACTCGCTTATCCCATGTTTTACCGTAAACAATAGCCCCATGGAACGTTCCGACTTGAAAGATGAATTGTGACAGCTAAGAGTCTCTACAGTAAAGGAAAAAATGCGAAATCGTATGACGGCAATTAACGGTTCCTTGGGATTATTGCGGGTCCGAACAAGTATGTTTACACAGCTGCCGATCATCTTGTGCGAAGGATGGACGAGAACATGTGGTTGGATCGCGGGACGTAACAATAAAAGAGTTCTATCATCGATGATGGTATTATTATCGGTAACAAAAAACATTCTGATCCTTATTACGTTTATTTGTAACCAGAATGTTTAAAAATCATCTTTTCTTAATCATTTAGTTTTTTGAAGAGTTTGGTTGAGGATTTAGTGGTCACTGTCTTCTGTTCCATAAAAGATATAACTTAGAAGCTGGCACCCCGCTGGGGGTAGCCACCCACATGCTATATTTATTTTATTTTATTTTTTTTTATTTACCAATGAGATATAACATTTTACCAAATGTCCTTCAGGACAAATTGTAAAAAACCAAAATAAAATAAAAAAAACTGTCTTCTGTTTGAATCAAAATCACGTTTTTGCTAAGGAAATTTCTCACAAAAATTTCAAGAAATCTGCAATTTTTGGTTCGTGCATGTTTCATCGAAGGAATTAAATACTTATCTTACTCTATTACTTCTAAAAGAAGATAAAACACTTACGTCGAAAGAAACGGTCAAAATTCTCCAACCAACCATGCTGACGAACGACATGACTAAACTGGCAAGGTATCCTCCACCAGAGATGGTCATTTTAGCAGTTGCTGTTGTGCACATCAAAGAGCCAAGCACCAAGCAGATTATTCGATACCAGTTGGCGTTTTTCTAATTCGTTGAACACCGATAGAGGAACAGGGAGAGGGCAAGGAAAGTGAAAGAAAGGATACTCACGTGGCTACGATGAGGGATAAATACGAAACAGATACCCAGAAAAGTTCCTGCCATAATGCCCAATATCGAATCGCGAATACCGATGGATAATATGTAATACCACCATTTGCTTCTATCCTCATCTGAAAAACAATTATAATTATCGATCATTTATTGCAGACGAAAATTCGCCTTCATAACAGATGTGAATGTTAAAATTAATGAAAATGGTTTTTTTTTATTTTATTTTGGTTTTTTACAATTTGTCCTTATGGACATTTGGTAAAGTGTTATATCTTATTGGTGAAAAAAAAAATAAAATAAAAATAAATATAGCATGTGGATGGCTACCCCCAGCGGGGTGCCAGCGTCGTTTTTTTTTCTAAGTTATATCTTTTATGATACAATTAATGAAAATGGTGATCAAAAGACGCGAAAAATATATGTACGCAAAGAAGGAGAGAATTTCATTGCGTATATCGAATTGATGTTATTATACAAACATAATTCTTAAATTATACGATCATACCGTTGGCGAAGACGAATGAGTAGCAAATCGTGAACAGGGAGATAATATGCACAACGTCGATACAGGCAGCAGTGGAAAGAATCGTAGCGAGCCCATGGTCTTCGCCATAACCATGTTCAGCCAAAGCCAGGATAGAGTTCATGATTAACACTGGCGACATACAGCCGAGTATTGTTCTTTGCACAAATATAAGTTGATAATAAAAACGAAAAATAGTCAGTAATCTACAAGTAAACGAGCGACGGGCGCGAAGAGGAAAAAAGGGCATATTCCTAGCAGAACCGTATTTGGTAAAATATAACAAACTTTGTAATATTGTATTTCAATTAAGAGGGATTTTCTGCAATGAGAAAGCAGTTTCACTTTCCAGTAATTCGTGTAAACCAATAAAAAAACCAACTAAAAATCATTTTGCATATTCGAGTATGCTATAAGTTCATAGTGAACTAATTTAGTTTGGGACAAGATTGTATTTAATTACTCTGTTGTGACATGCATATACGGTTCTTACTATGTGCACATCACTGACACTAACATCGATTGCGTTCATCAATATTTGTACGTATTAATAAATGCGAGTCTTTATTATACATATAACAAAACACACACCGTTAATTGTTCATTTTCTATTTAATAGAAATAGGATATGAAAATTAACGATGTATAAATATATCGTAATTTGTAAAACATGGCTTTGCCAGGTATCTGGCAAAAAAGAAAAAAATATTGTCTTGTTTTAGATTGATCACTCACCCAGCCATAAAGGACCAGTCCCAGTGATAGGACAGAATGTATCTGCAACATATCGAGAGAACAAGCGCTTCGATCGAGGAAGGAATGATGGCCAGCATCATTATGAAAATCGTATGTTTTCCCAGACTGGTAGTTGACAGCTGAAGTCCAGCGCGTATCATGATAAAGGTTAGGCAAAATGTTCTGATCTTAGAGGTTGTCACTGTACCGAGTTCCTCGTGAATATTGTAAAGTCCAGAATTGCGAACTATTATACCGGCGACTAGCATGCCGAACACCGGTGGAATTCTTAAGTAAGGAATTGATGACAAGCTCCAACCGAGCCAGGCTGAGAATAACGCGAGGGTGTATAAACCAAAACCGTCGTTTGTCGGTAACATCGTGTCGCCCAGTATAAAATATAAAACCGCCCAACCCATCCACATTATGAACACGATAGTCATTAAATGGAATAATTTTGCCCAAGTGATAAATTTGTATCCGAAAAACTGTGAAATAGGCTTCGTTACGATTGCGTTGCGTATCAAAGAAGGAAATATGGTTATTCGATGACAAAACGTGATATCCTCGTATTCGTCTTGTAGCTCATTATCCATTTTTTACAATCTTCGTTTCTATTTTTTTAGTTCTTTTAGTTCTTTGGTTTACTGATATTATCGTAATCTTTCTAGCTTCGATCGATTGAATCCTGATTCAGTCGATTAACGTAGGAACTGATTATTCTTTCCACGTATAATAATCGTGATACTGTGACATCGAGGTTAAGCTTTCTTTCGATTGTTTTCTTCCGCTTTGAACGGTAGTGATCGATACTTGCTTGCATCGAGTGTCGATAACCATAGTCGATTTGTGCTTTCTAAGATTCGTTCAGATTGTGTGCCTCGCAAGATTGAACTAATGTTATTCATGATATTTCACAAATTACAAACTACAGATTGTTATTAGTATCAATACAGTTTACTTACATTAATATTCGAACACAGCGCTATCTCTGTATTTGTTAGAAAAAAAGTGATTTGATTTTGATCGATTGTGTGCTGATTTTTATTGGTTTACCCAAATTACCGGAAGATGGTCTCTTGTTGTAGAATGATAAAAAAAGTTTATAACCTTAATATGTTATTTGTAAATTCACTAATATTTGTAGTTAGTAAATTATTGTGCAGGAAAACTCTGCCGATTAAAAAGTCGACTCGCAATGAAATTCGATCGGTTTTCACGGAAAATGGTAGTTCCATCAGCGCTTCCTTTTTTCGTCGGTTTAGTTCGACAAGAAGGACGCGTTCTCTTGGCTTTTCTTGCAAAATCTTCCTCGGCTTCTGTTGGTCGGTCCCACTTGGCCTCCCTCCTCTTTCCTTTTGTCCCACTTACCTCGACCTGAGTTCGCGCCTAAGTTGCGACACAAGTTCCATCTTCCTTTTCTTCCCTTTGCTTTCCAAAATATACCGCCAACTGTGCAATCGTCACGTCTGAAATTTTTCCTTAAAAGCTCGTGCAGCAGACACATTCAGTGATGTACGTAACTGTGTGTCAAATTATTTATTATTTTAACTTACGGCGTGTGGACACTAAAACTTTCCTCACCACTCACTACGACAAAAGCAAACACAATATCCATCAAAACTAAACTAACAATCATGTTATAAATTTGTAATAACTATAATTCGTAGTAATAAAATTCCTAGTAATTTTTTAGTAAATACAATTTCTAAATATTGAAACTGTCTCCTTATTGTTGCATTAATAAGAATTAATTTGTAATTGTTACAGGCTACAATGTATATTTTTTAATGAAGCCGCAAGAAAGAATAACTTAAGTAAGGGTAATTTTATTTATCCAAAAATGTATTCAATTAATTACAGTTGCTCGAGAAAGTATTCATGTAAAAGCCTTCTATAAATATGAAATATGTATCTTGCAATTTGTACATACATTTTTTCACATTGCTTTTTTAATTTTATCAATATAGTCACGTTAGTCGATTCTTATTAAAGCGCCAATGACATTTCAAAACGTTTCAACGTACACAATATATTCATAAAAATTCTCTATTAGATGTTGAAATACTTTCATGAGCCACCGTTTATATTTCAACACTCGTAATGCATAAACTTTAGCTTCCCGATGATTTTATGATCTACCTATATGTATAGTTCCCAGCTATAATACGGTACAACGAACGGAACGAACCCCCCCATTTCCTCGCTACTACTACTTCCTTTCCCTGTCTTTCGTCCGCAGTTATACGTATCAAAGCGGCTTTAATTATCGTTTGGATAATTTTTAATACGATTTCGGCGAAAAGTCGCGAGTCATTCAAGCATGTACTTTTCCCCAGGTCTTTGACCCGAGCTAACCACTTAAATCACCGGTATTGGATTTGTGTCTGGCTGGGAAAATAGCACTCTTGGAAAATGAATATCTATTTTGGTTGTTGAAACGACGTAGTCGTTCGTACCAATAGGTAGTCGGACGTCAAGTGGATTTCAGGTTATTGAACCTGCTCATTGATCCTTTTCCGTACACCGACGCGCGTTTGCCATCGAGTTACCGCGAGCAGCGCCTACCACCAACACCTTTAACCCCGGATGCGATTTCGCCGACATCGGCATGGCACCAGCACGGCACACCTCGTCTCTCACCCTTTCCATACTTTATCCCTTCTTTCGATCTTCCACCAATTCGACTCGCATGAAAATTTAACCAAACGCGGCAAACATTCCATCTATCAACGATCGATAACACTTAACGATAGATGATTATCGACGGCGAAGAATTCCGAGCTTCTTGACTTCCATATTTGTTCCTACAATACTATGTATCTACCGAATCGTGAATTCTTGATACGCACGTGTGCACACAGTTCTATGTATATCAATGCTATGCATATTCTTTATCATAAGAGTTATGGCATTTGGAAAAAGTTAAGTAAATTTGGGTAATGGAAAAATGTAAATATTTTTTTATTTTCTTTATTTACATATCTATTTATATTGTATCGAGGCTTAGGATTGTAAAATTTTTTATTTATATGTAGAAAGATTAATTTTCATTTCCTCCATCTGTATTTGCCGATATTGGCTGTTGTATAAGCCTGTCTTTCTTCTGAGAACACTTTTGTTAAAAAATGCCACTTACAGTCTTTGTCGTATCATTCTATATTCTACAATTTCATGTAAGAATGACAACAATGTTAGGATAGGTATTAAATATATAGACCGATGATAAACGCAACAGAAAGGAAAGAGAGATTTGTGTACGTTATTCCTGGACGATTTACATACGCACATATATCTGCTAGCTAGTTCTCGACAAACTGTCGCAATGCGCCGCGCCACTCGATTCACCGTGTATTCGCATTGCGAGACGGCCATCAAATAATGACCGAGCGCAAACATCGACACGCTAATGGTAAACTATTTTATACGATCATCTACTTTTTGTTAATTATACATTCATCGTCGTTGCGTGATTTTTGTCAATCTTTTTTTTCCTCCGATTTTTGTGAGGAAGATCGAGGGTCGTGATAATTATCCTTAAGACAAAGTCTTAAGCTGCGCTTTCATTGAAGCAATAACAAGCAACTATCCAATAAATACATATCAACTTGCAGAAACATTGCGTCCACACCGACATTGCTGAAGTAGGTATTTATTCCTAGCGATAAAAACACTTTGAAGTGACATGTATTGCCATGTTTTTTTCATTTCTATTTGATTTTTATTTTATTTTATTTTATTTCTCTTTGCTTTCGTTCGCTTCAAACGGAAATAAGCAAGAAGGTGCAATTTCTGTTGCCGGATAGAATTACTACATAGAAATTTTTTTTTTATTTTATTTTGGTTATTTTACAATTTGTCCTTATGGACATTTGGTAAAGTGTTATATCTTATTGGTAAAGAAAAAAAAAAATAAAATAAAAATAAATATAGCATGTGGGTGGCTACCCCCAGCGGGGTGCCAGCTTCGTTTTTTCTAAGTTATATCTTTTATGTACTACATAGAAATGTGAAGAAAAATGAAGGAACATTGAATAACAATCAGGACAACATTTTCAGAAAACGTGGAATATCAACAGGAAGTTCCTCGTTGTTGCTTCAGTAAGGACGTAGCTTCACGATCTCGTGGAACATACATGGGACGCTTGCTAGTCTTCGTATCGCTTTACATATCGCGTCTCTCGCGTTCCGTGTTCGTCCATTTGCTCGTCCATCCCTTGCTGTACATCAGTGTGCGTCGGCGCGCGTCTGTTTGTCCGTTCGTCTCTATCCCATCCCTCTCTTCCTTTGTCTGTCCGTTAACGAAAGATCCTCTTTGTGCGCTTCAACTAGTTACCGGTACAACGTGCTTCGGCGAACATTGTTTCTCATTTTGCTAACGACATACCTATGCTTCCCTGACATTTTACGTCCGCGAAGATTCGATCTCTGCGCCTCTGTGTTCTCAAACATGCAGGGAAGAGAGAGAGAACGAGAGAGAAAGATAAACCGATTCGTCTTTGTTTCGAACGATCTGTGCTCGCCTTGAAAAAGTTTGCAACTTTTTCGAACCGATCCTCGCCAATGTTTCGCCGTCGGTGTTCGTTCGCTAATGCTTTTCCACTCGTCGACTACGTCTCAACGACGACGAGCATTCCCTTAGTTTATTAGCGACGATTTTAATCTCTCTACAAAAGAGAGGATAACGAGGAGGGAATAGAGCAGAAACCAAAGAAAGAGACCAAGTTAGAAAGCAGAGAACCATGCGAAAGAGGCTTTTCTTCTTTTGATGCTCCTACTTAGCGTACACGGGTCCGTGTTTCGTGTCGTACGCGTGGAAAGAGTACCCTCGAAACTGGCCGTAACGACCGGTAACCCCATCCTAAACGAAACCTTAAAGAGGGAAGGGCAGGGTAACCGTGTAACAAGAGGCTGTGCAAAGGGGTTGAAGAGTCGCGAAACCATGGAGGGGAAGCACGAACGACGTCTACGGGCACGGTGTGACGTGGCTGTATTGTAACTCAAGACTTTTCTTCCACTCGTCTTTCTCTCATCCGTCGCGCTCCGCTCCTCTCTACATTTGCGCATAAAACTGTTTTCTACGTCTCGTTTTGCCTCCTTGTCCTCTCTCCCCTTCTTTCAACCTTTGCTTCTTCTCCTTTACCTTTAGCTCATCTCCTTTACTTCATTCTCATTCCGACGTTTTCTCACGCCTCTCTTCGCTAAAAACATGCTTTCTCTTCTTTATAGTTAGTTTCTCTATCCCTCTCTCGTTGTCCTCTTATCCCAGATTAGGAGCACGCTACGAGCACAGTAAAATCGTTCCGAAGTGGTTCACCCACGTTCAGGTTTCATTTTATCGAGTCACCTATTCGTGCAATCTTCTCGGGGAAATTTCCTTTCCTAATTCCATTCGAGTGAAGATTCGAGCACTGAGACGAGTTAAAGGCAATGTTTAAGTTGCGCGCCCCTGGTCCAGACTATGCGGGAACATACACAGGGCAAATTTTGTTGACGTATCAAAGTTGGAGTCACGTATGAGACCTTGAAGAAGAGGAACTAAAGAAGGGAGGGAAGTAGGGACAGGGCGATAGGGGATGAACCTTGCATGAGACCAGACAGTCGAGTTATGGCGATTAGAATTCTCTGTATGGATCATTTCGAGCTTATTGAGATGTGCATCTTCGATGCAGGGTAGCTACTTACGTACTTAATGTATGCAAATCGCGCGATTTCACATTTCGTGGAACATATGTTGTATGGAAAAAATACATTCAGCCGAAACTCGATTATACGGAACACGTTTGGACCGCTGTGCAAGCGTAGGCAGATGGAGGAAACGTTGGACTATGTCCAACCGGATGATAGTCTAGGCTTGATTAACTGCTCGACTATCAACTGTATCCGTCGTTTTCATATAATACAGATTTATGTGTTATCAGAAATTTATATATACATGTATGTATATTTATATATCGTTGGTGAAAATTCTTATTGTTGACATAGTTTATTCTTTCTAAGCAACGGTAATCGATATTAACGTTTTCGATTGAACTTCACCTTTAATCTGAAATAAGTACTTGCCTTAATATCGATATAATCAAGTAAATGCAAGTTTGGCATAAACGTGCTTAGCTATACCTAAAGTAGCTTTTCTTGGAGATAAAATTCTTGTGAATTCATAATTTTACGATCTGTCTTTCCTATTCTTTGTAGATACATATATACTCCCTTCATAAGGATTAGAACACTTAGGGAAACTGAGATAAAGCTCGGAAATTATTTGGATATCATTAAAAACTTGAAGATTGTTACTATCTGGTTTGAAACATTAGATGAAGATAAACAGATGCTCCAGATTTTTATCTGAATATAATATTCTCATATATGTACACGATGACAATAAAAATGTCCTTATTGTATCGGTTAAGGTTAAATTTCTCTCATTTACATCTTCCACGTCTCTTGTCGTTGTTAATCCAATTGCCAATCCCAGCGTTCACGTTCATATTAATTCTTTTATTATATTTAGTGTTATTTGGTTCTAAATTCCTACTCAAATTTTGATCGAATTTCTTTGCACGCTGCATTCACTGTATTCAACGTTTTTCAATGAAGTTTGGAGACTATGATGACCAATATACAATTGTTAATTCATAATGCCTTTTGTAACTCCTATAAATAGTGTTTGCAAATTCTTGAATCTTCACTTTATATGAATGCAAAGCTTCGATTGACCAATCATTTCCTTGAATCAGCTATCACAACTTAGGTGTTCTATCAACGTGTATATTAACTATGATATATGTATTTCTATGTAATATATTGCGCTTTCAGATCGGTTTCAAATTTGATCAATATAATCATGACAGCCGTGTCCCTTTACATTGTTAAATAAATTTTAAAGTGTTGCATGTGACGCATATATATAACAGAAGATTGTCATAATACTAAAGAAAAGGTGACGGCAAAACGAAAAGGTGACGCTTCTTTCATAACACATTGTAATAAGAATAAAAGAGTAAAAAGAGAACGATTCGAATTGAGCGTCACTGCGACTTCGATGAACGACGTCGGGAGTCCAGAGAGGCAGCGCCTCTCTTCGGGTCGCTACATACTCGGTTTAGCGTTCGGGCGTATTCGGTTTTCCCTGGTCTGGCACCAAGTTGCCAATGAGTGCCGCGAGTCGCGACGTAGCATGTAGCTTCGCGTTGCCAGTCACCGACGGAGCTTGGTCGTCTACGTGCCTCTCGAAACCAGCGAGTTTACAGTTCTGTGATCGAAAGAACAGTTTCTTCCAATCACAACTTGTATTATCTTCGACACACTCTGCGTATTGATCCGAGAATGATATTCTAACAGATGTGTCATGTAAATTTTGCCTACGTTTCCAGTAGCCACATCGAATATGTCTAAAATTGCTCCGAAAACTATATCGATCCGACGTTCGGGTGAAGTGAATACGAACGTGTAGCGTGTAGCTGTGTAGAGTTGTGTAGCGTCGTCGCGTCATTCCGCGCCATTCGCCGATTTGTTTTGACATGTGTGTGTTCTGCCATATTGGATTAACACGTCGTATTTTAAGAGCTAAATAGGCGCGAGTTTCGCGCTAAGAAGGTATGTTTATTCACTCTTTCGATCCGTATTGTCGTTCGTGTAAAGTCTTGTCAATATAAACGACCGTGTTTTCACGACGCATCTAATTGAACAAAAACGTTGCCAAGGATAAACCTGGGTATATTGTTTCGACTTAATATAATTCCACGGTGATACCTCTCTTAGTGTCGATTATTGTGTATCTGTCAGAAAATTTATATCGCGAGGTCGAAAAATGGCCGTCGCGTCCTTTCCATTTCATTTGTAGCGGACCAACTATATGTATATATAAGAAATATTGGAAAAGAAATGGAAATTAGAATTATAAGTTATATGTTTATTAATGAAAATACACCTGTTAATATATAATATGTATATATATATACGCGTGTGTGTATATATATATACAGTGTTTATATAGTGTACACATTCACAGTGTGTATTTGCTTCGAAGCAGAAACAATCCATATATCAATATGATTACAGAATGTTAATTTGTCGCAAGCTTCAAGAACATATTTATCAATAATTTGGATTTTTCATGGACAACTGGAATGAAAACATGTTCTTTAATTAATATACTTGCGTATTCTGTCTGAAGTCGAGGAAAAATTGATTAGCCACTTTCGCGGTTCTCCGATCGATCGAGGTTCGCATAGTCGTCGCGAATCTCCTTCTCGACGAAATAACGCCAACGATCTTTACTTTCGTTTGCCTTTCTAAGGTTTGAGGCTTGGCTAACTCGTACATAGATTTGTCATGTGTTGAGATAGATTTGATAGGGTCAAAAACGGTGAACGGTAAGCGTTACCAGATTAGATAGTCGAGGATAGGGCAGGAGTTCTTCTTTCAATAGCTGTCTTCATTGTGATTGCGTTGTTCGCTGTCATCGATGGGTGCGATTCTTTCAGCGTATGTAGTAGCTTACTTACGTAATCCAACTGTTAGTACGTTGGGCTGCTTGCTCATGGTGATTCATCTTTTGAATCGTCTGAGATTTTTGCGATTTTCTTTGTTCCTTTCAAGTTCACGCTGCATTCACACTATGAATGAAATGGATCGTTGCAATACACATCGTGTAATACACATATGTTAGGATTTCGGATACGCCACGAAATTCACTGCAACGCAATATTTCATAGACACTCGCATAGGGACGAGGTGATACAATCGAAGAGTGGGGAGCAAGGAGGATTGTTTAAAGTGGCATTACCGCGTGTCTCTCCTGCGAAAAAAAGAACACGCAAACATTGAACGTGACCTGGTTTACCTAGGCTATTCTTAGGTATAGCCATTCGTTTGAAACTCTATGTGCATATGTGTGCGTGCGCGCGCGCACATATCAACGAATCGCAGAGAATAAAAAATAATATCAGCTGTTTCTGTATTTTCCAGTTTTTGATACATGATCGTTGATAATTATAGTGTCGTTAATTCGTCGTTGATTAAAAACTCGCGTTTAGTCTTGCGTTTAATCTTACATTTAATCTACACTTTGCGTCTCGACATCGGATACTCGAAGAACTCGTACATGAAATGAGTTTCTCCTTAATTAGTCAATTACTAGCGGAAAATGTCAGTACATCTTGTAAGATTAAATAATTCCGGCTGATTTGTCTTGAAAATTAAACTAGTTTTTGTTTCGACGAAATAGTCGATTGAGGTTAGGGAAAATTTCTTTGATGTTTCGTGATTCATGACGAAGAACGGTATATAGAAATGATTCTACGTCATTGATTTACCTTGAAATTTAAACGAATGCCTTTGTTTTTCACGACATAGTCGATTGAGGTTAGGAAGAATATTCATTGATCTCTCGCAACGAAGAATGGTATAAAGAGATGATTCATATATTGAAATTAATCGCTGACGGAATACTACGTTTTCTTTAATGAAATCATGTTCGAACAAGGTTTAACCGTAGCATTTCATTTACGTTCCAGAGCAATACGTTTTCGGGACAACGATGGATCGTGCAACGAGAATCGCGTGGATCATTTAAGGTACGAAATCGATATTATAGGAAGAAGTTAAAGTTAGCGACAGAGCTAGTCACCGCTGGACCAGCTAACTTCTGTTTGCTCGCACGCACATTTTTGTATACTAGGTGTATCATTAGGTTATTAGATCACATTGCAACCAATTGAATACAGTGTTGTCTAAGAGCGTTATGCTTGTCATAATGTATTTTAAGTAGGAAATTATGGATAAATTGAACTGCAGTGTTTTTATTCTTTATAACTATCGTAGTTATATATAATAGGATATTACGATGCCATTGAATGAATTTTTAAAAGTCAGCATGTTATTTAATGCTAGCTTCAGATTATTTAATTTTTGCATTATAGATTAAGTTAAGAATATTCTTTTAAAATAGCAGAAAAGCTTAGAACGTTAATGCAACAATGAATTTATATAGTAACATATATAGTAAAAAATAAAATATATATTATTGTTACATCTTTTAGTAGGTAATTTAATCCTTTCGTTTAATTGCGTTATTTGAATCATTTCCGATTCAACCGTGTCTTTCTATTCTTACCAAAGAAAAGTATGAAAGAAACATCTTTAATATCGATAATGTCTAGCTTGAATTTTACGTTGAAAATTTTCTTAAAACATTGAAAGTTGCTTTGCTTATGGCTTACTCGAACGAAAGAGAGGTTAGAATAAAAGAATTAAGGTTAAGTTTATAGTTGGCTGAATTTATAGAAAGGCTATAACGAGCGCTGCTTCTGATTATTAATTCATCATTAATTTATACACCTTGTGTTAATCGAAATGCTGATAGTATACATCGACGAAAGTATCCAAATATTTATAAACGATAGCGTTGTGTGTCACAGATCACAGGACGAAGATTTCAAACACGAGATATTATTAGAATTAGCTTCCTCTTGTTGAAATTTTGCTGCTCGTGCTTCCACTTCCTCTATTTCGTTTTATATTTCGAATACAACCTACTGATATAGAATTCAATTTTAGTTCAATTCCTCAACTATAAATACGATACGTTTCGCTTATTACTCGACATTCGTAAACTTAAAATTCGGACAACGAACATGGACCGAATTTTTTTCAGGATAATTATCTAAATTAGCGATTGTCAACTATGGGCTTACAGACACTGATGAAATACTTGAAGTACCTGATACTAGCTGGATGCTGCATGAACAATTTGTGTGATATGCACTGTGAAAATTTACTGAATATGTTTAAATTCTTACATGTAAAACATATGTTTTCCTATTACTGGAATTTAAATCCCCTGTGGCTAAACAAACATACTTTAACATCTTTCATAATCAATCTGAGTCAAATGACTTGTACTCACGCCAATATTTTTTAATTTTCTAGATTCTAGCTTATCAAAAAGAATCTTAAAAGATTCTGGAATTTATTAGTCTACTACATTATAAATTCAGTTTTTAAGTGAAACGCTTGAATGATTTCCTGGAAAAAATAAACGTTTTGCTTCATAGAAATTCACAAGCGATTGATCCACGAAGAAATTTATTTTGATCTTAATCCTACATATGTATGAAAAGCACGACGTTGGAGACTCCCAACATACATATGTCATAGATCGTTAAATAATCCTTAAAAAATTCTCTAGCCTTAGTGTTACTTCTGTTCGAGCATCATCGAAATGGAATTGGCAGAGTGCGTTGCTAGCTTGTCAACAATTCCTTAACGATGCATACTCGCGAGATACCTTCGATAAAATTTCAAGATCTTTTGTATGTTATATACATGAGAAGTTTTTACAAGTATTCAAATACTTTCGATATATATATCGAATATACATGGAGAGTTTATTCATCAAATATACAAACATCTGTACAATATATACATATATATATGTGTCTGTCAAAGTAATACTTGAGAGTGGAAACCCTGTCTGTTTTGATGCACCACAAACAAACGTCATAAATACACGCATCGAATCACGGTTCGAGAGTGCAGTCTGCAGGAATTTTCGGTAACTACAGCGATATACAAACCAGGATACATGGAATCGAGTTCTGCTTACATTTAAATAAACCCGAGTGTGTATTTCCGCAGGCTAGCGTGTTAAGTCGATAAAAACTTAGGAATTGAGGGAAAGTTAATCTCATTTAATTTCCTAAAATGCTTTGGACGATTGCGAAAATTACCGACGATCTTGCGCCGCTTCGATGATTTCTTCGATCGTATCCGTCGTTATTTGTTCGACGGAGAAATGGATCATAATGATACAAGATGACCGGAGAAGAAAACAGTATTAGCTTCGTTTAGATTGGTCAAGTTGCTGCAGTTCGGGTAACTTTGTTCTTCGATTCTCTTCAGCAATTCAAGAATCGATTTCACCAAGATCCATAAAAGTTTTGCAGAGTAGTATTCGTTTTAAAATCTCAAGCTAGGTTTTCAATGGGATTGAAATATGGCCGACTCTGCGCGGACTACTCTGACAAGGGAAATTTTCGCATTGAAGAAATTCAAGCAATTGAAGCGCGATTTCTCGTCTCAGTTCTATGTGCAGTATCTTAAAATATTGTAAATCTTTTGTTCATGCCAAAATGCGAGGAAGATAGAAATATAAAAATTCGAGAATCTTGATAGCTTTAAACGTACGTGGCGCTGATCGACAAAACAGTGAAACGCGGATGTTAACGCCCCCCCCCCTTTCTTCTATATACATGTACAACATACATATACACCAACTTGGATGCAATAGAATATACAAGATGTGGGAACGCTGTGTCCTGCATTTCACACAGTCTCCCACCCTTTTATTCTAACCTCAAATGAAGCTACCATTTTTCGACAAACTTTTTAGTTTATGGAAATGAGAATCTTCCTGGAAATGTTAATCAACACGGATTCATTTGTATTATAGATTGTTCTTCGGTTGTAGATTTTCTGTCTCTGTTGAATCTTACGTCAGTGACAATTTTAGCGTGCATGGATAATCACCGAAGAGGTACAACTAGGCAATAAAAAAGGTAATGCGAGCTTGGGCGATACATTCCCACTCTGCATGCAGCGATGAAGAAAAGTATGAGCACAGACCAGCTGATTTTGCAAATTTCCATATGAATTTGCAAAATCACGATCTTTTGTTCGACTTTTTTGTCAGGTATATATAGGTAGTGATGGTGGAGAACGGTTATGACACAGATTTCTTAGAACAGTTATGAAACTTCATTCTGGATAACTCTTGCAAGGAATCAAAGTTTCTGTTTTCAAAGGAATAGTATCTAAGTTTCAATTCATTAGATGTGCCGATGAAAATATGAGTTTGGATAAACATGTACAATGTCTACCGATGAATTTAAATACACACTAAATATGTGATGTTATACAGTTTTGGTCTTGAATAAACAAACACGTTGTATATATATATACAATGACATGATAAACTTGAATTTGTCCGATGATCCCTACTGCTTTTTGCCTGGAGGATTAACTTTGCTGCTTTCGTTGCCAGAGTTTGCCTTCGTACTTTCTCTATCGGTGCCTCTTACATAACGTTACGCTTCACCTATCTCACCGGTGCGGTGAGAGAATTAGCTGTAGCTTAAGCCATAAATAGAGAGCAGAATCTCGTTTGCAACGAACTTTGTAGAAAGTGATGGAATCGAATATTTTTCCCACTCTACGTTGCTTTATCATTAAGCTGTGCATATTTATGCGAATTCACAGTGGAACCTAAGCTGGAATTTGTCTTATGATAGCATAGCAAATGTAATGAAATATATGGAAATGTAAGGAAATACGTGGTGAAAAGGAGAACAGACATAAGACAAAGAAAGAATTACGCAAAGAAATCAGTTGTGATAAGAGAGTAAGAGGCAGTGTCAAAAATATGTGTGTGTGTGTATTTAGTTACAAGAAACAGACAGATTCAGTAGTGTTTTGTATCTTAATTCTCAGAACTGTGTATGAATATTTACTACTATATATATATATATATTTTTGGCACTGCCTCTTGCTCTCTTATCACAACTGATTTCTTCGCGTAATTCTTTCTTTGTCTTATGTCTGTTCTCCTTTTTAGTAGTAAATATTCATACACAGTATATATATATATACACATATGTATAATATATGTATATAACCTATATATGTATAACAGTATATATATATATACGTATAACAGATGTATATAACCTATATATGTATAACAGTATACACACACACACACACACACACACACACACACACACACACACACACACACACACGCGCGCGCGCGCGTATAACATATGTATATAACCTATATATGTATAACAGTATATATATACACACATATGCACAACATATGTATATAACCTATATATGTATAACAGTATATATATATACACACATATGTATAACATATGTATATAACCTATGTATGTATAACAGTATATATATATATACACATATGTATAACATATGTATATAAACTATATATGTATAACATATGTATATAACCTATATATGTATAACATATGTACATAACCTATATAGGTTATTTCTTTTTAGCTCTAACAATGATAATTTCATACTAGGTCTTAAGTTTATACGCATGTACGATACATTTATGCTAACGAGTAAAGGAAATAGAATGTAAAGGGAATAAAGGAATAAGAATGTAGAAACCAAAAATCACCTCAAGGACCGAATGAGCAAATGAGGTTATGAGGTATTGATAAATAAATACTCTGAATATTTCATATATTTTTGTATATTACGTGCATTCAAAATTGAATAGAAATATCAAACTTTGATCTGATTACACCACGCGTCTAGATATTCATACACGGTAATATACATGTGAACGTCTGCGTAAACATTTCGCTTTCGTATAGTTTACATTTAACGTTGCACGCGTTGATTGTGTAAGGTTCTCGTAATTACAGCAGATTCGCCTCTGTCTTGAAGTATCGTAAAATTCCTCGTACGAAAAGCAATTGTTCACGGTGGTTGGGTACAGGCAGATAGATCTCCGATTCTTTTATCGAAATTATAAAATAGAAATCACTATACATATGTATGAACATAGTTGTAACGTAGTAGATATACACATACAGTATAGAATAGTAAAGTTGATATGATCGCATTGTTCTCTCTTTCTAAATAAGACCATTTTATTTGCACATTTAAAAGAAAACAACAATGCTTCAGTTCAATAGATAAATATGCTAATAACAGTAATTTAATGGATAAACCTATTAGTCAAGTGAAATAATAGTGAAATTTATTTATCATTATATAATCCTATCAATATTATATATCAATAAAAAAATGGCTATTCGTAATTTTTTATAATAATATTATAGTAGAATGTTTTAGTATCTCTACATCTATCGTATTTCCATGTCGATTATTCGAATAAACAAAGTTTCTGCGCAACGATATTACTATCGTACGAAATCGTCTGATTTCTGGTTGTCATGGGTGCAGCAGAGAAATGGAATCTGAATTCGATCGTGACACGGATCTCAGGGCATTGGAATCGAAACATCTTTGACACCTCTGATACATATTTCAGAAGTACGAAGCGAGTTCAGCTAAGATAGTTATGCCTATAGCTATACCCTATGGCTATACCTATGGCTATGCATATAGGGTGAACGGTGCCATCTCGTTGCCGCTTCCACGCTGATAAAATCGATTTACGTACACAGATACACGGGCGCTGATATTATATAATCTGTGTGTAACTACAATGTGTACGTTGGAAGGAAAGGTAGAAGGAATCGGTTGCATCGCAGAACGGGAAGCGCTCGTTCGAGGCAGATATCGATTTCCGACAGCGGCGGCTTCTCTGGTCAGAGAATTTGAACCGCTTCTCTCGGTTATTCGGTCCGCCGATTTAGCATGCGAAACGTGTTTTCGCGTGACAGCCTCCACTGGATTACCATCAGATATAGGGCGACGATATCGAGAGATTTTATTCGTTTGCCGCCTTTACAGCCACTGGTTATCGCGTGTTGCCATATTCGTCACGCTAACATAATCAGTTACTTTTATATATTAATATACCTACCGATCTTCCAAAAGGATATTTAGAACATTAATGTTGTGTTTTCTGTTTTTTACAACGCTACTCGATAAACGTTTGGAATTTATGGTTGCTTGTAAACTAGTTGACAACAGTACACTGTATTAAGCGCAGTACAACGAATGACAATAGTTTGAGAAATATCCATTGCAACAACAATGGAGGCATATCACGAGGAGTAAGTTCTCACTTTTCCTTTGTTCTAATCGCCGCTAATCTAATTCTCGTTTATATCAATTTTCCATCTTCCCTTCGTGTAACTCTTTCTTTCGGTTTTCCATATAGTTACGCAATGTGTTTCAGATACAGAGAAACTGATTAGGATCGAATGGAAAGGAAAATATCCATTTTGATATTAGGATGAAGCATACAGTACGGTTTTTACGCGAAGCAGAAATAAGATAGTATCGCAGCCGAGAAGGGAGAGAACAATCCATTAAGCGCGTTGTGTCACATTATTCACATTACTCGCATTATTCGGTGAAAATCTGCGTACCCTAATTGCGGTATTTATGAAACCGCTGTGAAAGCTTTATTATGAGTTACTCCAAGAAACAACTACCCAAGCGTTGTGCTTTCAAGTAAAAGCGATCTAATTTGTTGTTTACGGCCGTAGAAAGCGTCGAAGAAATTTACATTTACTTGTTATTACTCTATCAAAATTATATAAACGACTTTATTTTCTAGTAAGTAAATTTAATTATCACAGGGTTAACAAATCTTTTCGCTCCACTCGACGATTTATCGCTACGAGGAGTAAGTCGAATAATACATTTAAAAGTGAAAAGAAAGAAGATAACTGTAGATAGTGTCCATCCGAATTAAGTTGTATGTATTTATCGTTTGATTCATGATAGATATCTTATTATCTTATACAGGAATTTTCAACGACTTTCACCTCTTAGTTGAGCTGTCGAATATACACATACATGGAGGAACGACTTTATGCACTTGCATCCCATTGACATGGACAATTTTGTCTGATCTGACAATGATCTCAGCCGGTGAAATTGAAAATTGATTGAAAGCTGCGATGGATGCAAGCAGCCAATTGAATTTTTCCCCTGCGTGATTTGCCTTGGCGAAACATTTTGAACGCGTCGCTTAGCAGGAGGCTTAGTTGAGCAAACGTGGCTGAGAGAAGTTGGCTGTACTACAACGTTCCTAACGTGTGATCAAAACAAACACGTCGAAAAGAACAAGCTGATCTCGCTATCATGTTTATCTACGATTTGTTGATTCAACGCCACCTGGACAAGCTAATCAGCGCGTAAAAGCAGGGCGCATGATTTGCATTGTAAATTTCCGCTACAAATAACGATATCTCTATAAAGGTTAATCACGGCACAAAGCATTAGAAAGAGGGAATGCGCGAAGGGGTTAAACGTTAGCGATGCGACGAAAAGTGCAAGGTTAGGTTGTGTCGACGAACAGACGGATACACACGCGGCTGGATGGACGGATAGATGGATGGGTAGGGACGAGCATACTGCTTCGAGGTTGGTCTCGTGAAATATGCAAGCTGCAATCACGTCTCTTGAATAGAAAAGGTCAGGAACAAGAGAGAAGGAGAAGGAGTAGTCGAGCAAGGGATGGATGGAGGAACTGGTGGAAGGGAGCAGACAGAAGAGAGGGGAAGTGGAGGGTGCAGGGTGAAGAAGGAGAGAAAGAGAGAAGTTGCGAAGTGAAACGTTCAAAGAGTGGTGGGGAGAAGTGGGAAGAATGGCGCAGGGAGGCAAGGGATGGATGATAGCAACGTCGAGAGTAGAAGTAGAATCGTGGGCCGAGACAGATACTACCGGCAGGAAGAAAAGGGTCCTGAGAGAGGAGACGAAAGAGAGAAGGAGACCACAGGCCGAAAAAGGGAAGAGGAAAAAGCTGTGCCTACCCTTCGCGCGTTTTGAAGAGCACCACCGGTCGTAATACTGCTGAAACTGCGAGTCCCTCTTGCACTCGTTCTGCCGCGTTTGCAAAAAATTTTCATAACTAACCGACCTATCGTTCCGAATCTCTGCTCCCCCTTTCGTTCTTTTTGCCATTGTATAGCATATTTGTATATCATAATATACGGTTACTGCCATTAACGTTTCAATTAAAATCCGATTAGCGATACTACGTATCATCCCCCTGTTTGTTGTTTTGCGTATAAGGGTGCTTTCGTGTAATCGATAATATCGTCGATATTTCAAGATTCTCAATGTTGACGATATTGTAGGAGAGTACACGTTGATCACTTTAGTCGAGAACCTTGAAATATTGACGATGTACGTAGTATGCCAGCTTTATCCGACTTAACGTCGTCATTTATATTCTGTAAGAGAAGATAAGGGGAAAAATGTATAATAAACGTACGCCATTGATAGAGTAGATTAAACAGATGTTTAATTTGTAACATGCAAAATCTCACTTTCTCGTCTCTGTACATAACCGGTGAGATACGGAACTCTAATTTCTAGGAACAATCGTGTCTTATCTGGCTTCCGTTTCTTTCGCTCGAAACTACACGAGATCGACGAAAATTCACAGAACTGTTGTTTGTTCCAGGTCGGGGGCGATCAATGCCCGATGGCGTGGACTGGAACGCAACGCTGGAGAAATCCTGCTCCAGAGTAAGTAGAACTCTTTGTAAGACAAATGGCCGAGAATAGAGATGAAAACTTGTTTCGTACGGCTTTTACTTTCTTTCATATTCCATAAATCAATCGCGATATTCGGATCGCCGTAACTCGAGCCTTTGTAATAATAATTCGAGAAAGCTTTCTTCTATCCAGCCTGTATTCTTCTTCCTTTAAGGTATACAGGGTGTCTCAGTTAAACGAGATCATCCAAATATCCGCCTCATCTACAAAGTTGTTAAAACACTGATGTTTGAAAATCGATGCGAAGAAACATTTCTTTTTATTTTTCAAGAAAAATTTAAATTGTCATTCAATTCAAAAATTCAAAATTGTCATTCTTTGTATTTCCAAATTGTTTGCGCGCTAGCATGCGCCCGTAGAAAGTACAGACAGCCAAGAAATTTCTTTCTGGAGGGAGAATCTTAGAGAATCTAAGAATGTTTTACTTTTGCCAGAATTCGTCACGGCGCAGATACCTTAAAAAATCGATGATTTTAAACGAGGCACGTGTAGGACAAATTTTAAACTATTAATCGTCGTACAAAGTTTTTTAAGTGGTTTTTGTTCGTTAAATTTCTTACTCGGCAAGTTCGAGGAAGCAGTCACATTTTAGCTTTTCCCGTGAGATTCCAGTTACTGAAGTTGCTCTCTGTCGTTTCACGTTGTCAATCGAGTCGAAGAAAAAGAGTGGAAGAAAAAGAGAAAAGGAGTCAAAGTATCGGCTTGACATCGACATTGGCCTTCGATCGATTCGAAACGCGGAAAGAAATCTGGATGGCAAAGCGGCACGAGCAGTAATAGGCGAGTTCTTTCGACTGCGAAATCGATATGTATACTCGGTACTCTCGGCCACTCTACCTTTCAGACTCGATGAACAAGGCAGAAGGTTTCAGCCTTGTCAGACTTCCAGCTCGAGCATCTTTTATCAGAGACTGTCTCGATTGGATGCTCCGTCGTGATTCTAATTATGAATAATCGAGAAGCGCGCCTAGGGAAATTTACGTCGTAAGCGTTATTTTGCCTTGCGATTAATTGGCAACTTGTCACGTTATTGATTTTCTAAGAAACAAAAAATAACGAAATTTCGTTTTTCATCCTGCTTATTCGATCTAGCCTCTATTATCGATAGACCGTGCATGTTTACGCAATCAAACGCAGGAAATGTAAAGATGCAGGAATATATCCCAGAAGATATACAAAGCAAATAATTCACTATAATTGACTTCTCCATGGGCAAAACAGATCCCTACTTTGATTCTATTTATCTATGTTTTCGAATGTATAAGATGGCGATAATTATCATCGAGGAACGCGATGCTTCTGCGTGAACTAAACTTCCAGTGACACGTATAAGAAGGATAAAATGCGAAACAGGAAATAATAATAACAAGCGATCCCATTCACGCAAATCATACATACGTAGGAAAGAACTGCTTGTTAATCTCTGAACAGATTACATCGTAATGCATTTTTCAGGGAAAAGAAATTTAACGTAAGAAAAGAAAGTAGAGAAAAGAAAGGGGAGGAGAATCTCGTTAGTTTCACGGAATGTTAGATTACAGCGTATTTCGAGGGGAAAAGGTTTTAACCTAGAAGAGAAGAAGGAGAATAACGTGGGGGAAGAGTGGAGGGTGCGTTTGTCTTTTCGCGATTCTATTGATAGACGGCGCCACCGCGCGGATTAATTATCAGTTATTGCTGCTGGTGCTGGTTGCGGAGAAGAAGCGAAAATGAGAATGGAAACGGGATGGAGAATAGCAAGCGAATACGAGGAACAGAGTGAAGGAGAGTAGCTGTATCGGCAGCAGACCAATTAACTACTTATAGGGCAGCTTTCATCGGCTCGACAATCGGCCGGATCGATTCGGGGTGAATAACTTTTCTAGTCGCGTTCTACGTACTGATATTGCGTAGCATCTATGACCGAGATGGATACGTATCCGCTCGTTAGGCTCCTTTCATAGTCGGTCAGTTACCGTTGTAAGTCGGTATTGCAAATCGGCTCTGCCATTTATCGATCCGCGAAAGGTATTCTCTAGCTCGGTGAATAAATAGACAAACAACAAGGAAGGAAGGGCGCAGGCAAAGGAGAAGATGAGAAAACGAGCGAAGAAGATGCTAGAGGTTAAAAAAAAAAGAGTAGTCTTTGATTCGAAACCGAACGGGGTAATTCTATTTACCGACTGGAACGAATGTATTCTTAAAAAGAAAAAAAAAAAACGATCCTTCGGTATTGATATCATTTGCCTTGTTCTTATATTATAATAGGTAACGGTGGATAATTGCACTCTCGAATCGAATCGTTTAAGAATACAGACTGCGAGATATAATATCTCGATTCAGTGAAAGATCTCGAATTCCTTAATACATCACATTATATTGCGTATTGAATGTTATTTTTAAATCGAAACCACTTATCTCGCAGGTTTTATTAACTGAATCTGTAGGAAATAGGCAGCGTGTACAGAGCGTGCAACGACCTTTCCAAGTGTACGTGTATATGTACTTACGTTAGGTAGAGCCGATGTCACTTTATTCGATAATTGACAGCACTGAAAATCCTGTCAGACACCAGCAATTGCATTATCTTGGAAAGCTTCACAGTTAATGTTACGTCCATCCTCGGAACTCGTATATCCTTCTCACCACCGTATACGGTAATTATAGGCATAGACGGCGGCTCTCTCAGGACTAGCGAACCCGCGACGTTTCGTCTTTGCAATTAATAGCATCAACATAAGAACGATTCTATACGTTTCGACGTCACATCTCTGTAATCTACTATCAATCTACAATTTACAATATTATATACAGCAACCCGAATTAATATTCGAATATTTCACGAAATTCTACGTGATTATTTAGCTTTATCTTTAGAAAGGAATTTACTTTATCGTGTGTTTATTATTTTGGGAAAGCATGTACGTTAGACTAAAGATCAGAATAAGATTATACGAATAGCATGAAATATGATTGAATGTTCGGCGATTTAACATATTCCATGACAAAAAAGGTATAAGGAGAAGGTAATCTTTGAGACGAACCACAGGATAATTCGATGGAGAGTTTCACCAGTTAGGTCTGAATGCGATTAAGTCATTAGCCGACGCGTTAACGTCGTTTGCTTGGTTGCCGGAAGGGCTGCTTACGATCTTATTACATCCGACGAATTAATTGAAAGTTATTTCACCCGAGAAATATCGATCTCGATCCTGCATACATATATTGGGTTGGCAATTAAATGATTGCGGATTGCACTTAGTTGCCAACCCAATATTTAGCAGGTCAACTACTTTGTTCCTCATCAAAAACTACGCAAAAGAACGTTTCACCATCGAGCCACGGGCAACTATCGTACAACACGATTTATGTGGTGCTTTGTTCCACCCTACCGCATTTATACCGGGTGTCCCAGTAATCATGGTACAATTGTGAAATCGACTCCACGTGAGAAAGTAGATGGAAAAAAAATTTTAGCATAGAGTGTTCTAGTAATCGTAGTTCGACAATGGAGCGATTTCGTTTTAAAAGAGGTGGGAGTGGATCGAAAATACAGATTACAATTTTTTAAAAAGTTCAGTTTGAAAATTTACCAAGTGTGCTAGTGCGAACTGGATACGAGTAGATAGTCAACAGGGAGCTTTCTAGATGCAAAAATAAGTGGAGAATGTGAAATAAATATTTCCCTTTGGAGGTTTCGTTTCCGGTTTTCGTTCAGAAAATAGAACGAATGTTATTAAAAAATTATTTCTTTAAACTAAATTTACTTAAACGCAAGGCTTCAAAGCAAAAGATACGTTATTTTATATTTTCCTATAACACTTTTCGGATACCCGTTATATACAATTGCGATTACAAGCTATGACTATCTAGTCCTCGAGACAATACAGTAAATCAAATGTGCTGGTAATAGCAAGTAACCGACGCACATAACGGGCTAACGATTAATAATAAACCGAAGTATGACCGACACACCCATACCCCACCCATGCTTCTATACTCGCGAAGAACCGCACATCCATCGCGCATCCTTTTAATCGATCGATATGGCGATTTAGGTCGATGAACCCGATTCGCACTATCGTTCTACTCTATTAGTTTTCCGTCGGGTAGATTAAACTCACGTCGGTATTGGTGACAAAACTCTGTGTATCGAGTTCACCTTGATAAATGAGAAGTTCAGTTTCCCCTAGATTCGATGTTTTTGTAGTGGCAACATTGTAGTCGTACGCAGGCTGACGAAAGTACTGGAACAGCTGTATGTGCAGACGCATTGTATAACTATATTATCTGTGTTTTGAAATTTGATACGCTTTGAAATTTCACGAGTACTGTTATGGGACTCGACTATCATGATTATATTGGTAAAGTTTGAAACATATCTGAATATGTATACGTATAGAAGTTACAATATATTTAGTACAAGTATGTATTTCGCAGCGATCATAATAGTATCCTGTATTATTAAACTTGAATATTCAGTTTCAGCGAGTCCATATTTAACACTTACAACGTATAATATGCTTGAAATAACTTGGCCAGGTTGTGCAGAAAATTACCAACCCTCCATTATCTGAAATTGAGCTTCGCTTTAGTTCGAAGATTTTAATTTTAAAAAGTAAGCTTCGTTTCTGTCGAGTATATTTGGTTTCATATTTCTCTTGTTTTCTAACTTATTTAACTTAGCGAGTTTATTCGATAGTGATAACCAACACGACCAACGTCAAAGTGGTTTGGAAGTGGTTTCTCCAAAATAATTGTAAGCTCTTAAAATGGAATTATGGCTTGCTAGCTTGGTAATTGTATAATGTAAGAGTTGTTCTATGGGTTGATAGTTGTTCGCAAGATAAAGATCGCGAAGTTATAGGATCCATGATTAAATGTGTAACATTTTGTCATTTTAACGGTTGGTATGTTTCTTCTACACCTTCAGATGGGTTCAGACATAAGAGAATCACGGTCGTCGTGCCTCGTTATGGGACTAATGAATTTTCCAAATCGTACGATTTATCTAATATATACATAGGAATATAAAAATCTTCTATGGTAAATATCTAAATGTTTTCGTCAGCCAATATACCTATATTGCTATTATTATATATTATATTATATATTAGTATATATGCTAATCTTTGATGCAGGCTGATGCTAACGTGTTTTGACTACATGCACAGTAGCTCGCAAAAGTATTCGAACGCTTACACTTACAAATTTCAATTAATAAAATGAGGTGTACTAAACTAATTTGTTCAAACAATTTGGTATCTATAGCGACGGGAAAGTCTCAAGATTACACGAACAAAATTTGGAAACGACTGAATAATATAGACAGGAATTATGATACATTTATTAGAAATATTCGTAATAAGTGTCTCGCAAAAGTATTCGAGCGCTGTAACACTGTTGGTAGCTTTTCATCTTCCTTTGCACCGAATGTAAACATCATTGCTAAATGAAAATATTGGTACGTTCACTTGATGTTAGGATATGGTTTCAGTAACAGTAACGTAAAAGCGTGCACAATAGTATTTAAAATGAATACCAAAAGGTCTGAAAGAAAAATATGAAAGAGGAATAATATTCCAATTACATGAGGACAGCCAATCATATAACGAGATTGCTGGAATTGTGAACAGAAGTAAGTGCAGGATACATTATATGATAAAAAAGTCAAAGAATGAGGGAACACTTGGAAACAAAGCTCGACCAAGTCGACCAAAGAAATTGACTGGAAGAGAGGAGAAAGTTATCATTGGCGAATTAAAAAAAAATCCTACTACATCTGCTCCTCAACTCGCAAGTATGGTAGCTGATATATGTATATGATATATTCATAAAGAAGTTCATCCGGAATTACGTCGACAAATCTTATGAAACAATGATTTTCATGGCAGAGTACCGCGAAAGAAGCCATATATTAATGCGGTAAATCAAAAAAAGATTTACTTTTGTAAAAACCTATATTAATAAAGATAATTCTTTTTGGGACAAAGTCATCTTTTCGGACGAGTCAAAGTTTAACATTTTTGGCTCGGATGGTCAAAATTATGTGTGGAGAAAACCAAATACGGAATTGGCAATTCGACATTTACATCAAACAGTGAAACACGAAGGTGGATCGGTCATGGTGTGCGGGTGCATGACTGCCAGTGGCACCGGGAAATATTTATTGCTGGAACACTTGACAAATATAAGTATTTAAATATTTTTAAAAATAACCTTAAAGAAAGTGGCCGTAAATTAGGATTATCGTAAGATTTCCACTTCCAACAAGATAATGATCCTCAGCATACTACTAGAATTGTCAAAGAATGGATCGTATATAACACACCACACATATTAATTACTCCACAGGAAAGTCCAGACATAAATCCGATCGAAAATTTATGGGTTGAAATCGGAAAAAGATGAAATAAATTTCAGACGATTTCAAAGCAAGCATTGAAAGATAAAATTATAGAAATATGGAACTCCGTTGAGTGTAGTTTTACAAAATCATTGGTTTGCAGTATGGAACGTCGATTGAGACACACTATTGCTGCTAAAGGTGGTCCAACAAAATATTAACATTAAATAATTTAATAATATATGTAGCGTTCAAATACTTTTGTCAGTCACTTAAATCCTTTTCAAATTTTACTGACATAATCTTAAGACTTCCATCTTCCTATTCACATCTGCTTGTCTAAGCAAGTTACTTTAATGTACATTATTTCGGCTATTCAAGTTTGCATATGAAAGCGTTCGAATACTTTCGCGAGCCACTGTATATAAGCTAATCTTCGACGCAGGAATAAAAGGATACATCAGGCTGATTCTACGTGTTTTGATTACATGTATCTGTACATATATTTAGCTTTGTCACGCGTGTCGTTAGGACGGTTAGGTAACAAGATACGTGCTTATCAAGTAATCATCCGTATCGTAAGTACACGTGTATCCACATACGTACGTGCGTAGGTACACTGTGATTCAAAAATACGCGCACGCTTGCTCATTTACGACAGAATGTACAGTAGAATTCAATAGTAAGTAAATTTATAAGTAGAAATCTAATAACGCGTTAATTCGTCGTTATGGTATGGTTGCTAAAAAATTGACCAAAATGTTCAAATACTTTTGAACGCTCCTATATATATAGTACATACGTACGTACTCTATGGACGTCCATACTGCGTAGATAGGTGCGCGACGCAGGACACGCGTATCGACCACTGACCCATATTCGAAAACGGCTGCGCGCCGCTCGATACTCATCGATTCGTTGAATTACCCAAATAAAACAACACGCAGTGGAACAAGCGATTCTCCGTTTCCTCTTCGCTTGCTCCTTCTTTCACTTCGTCGTCTCTTTCTGTTCATAATTACAGCATTAGAACGCTTTCAAATTATTGTAAATGTACAGAGTGTCTGGCGAAAGCTTACGAGCACATGCGAACTAGCGTCCTTTGATCAGATTAAGCGGTTGTCGCAACTATGTCAAGTATCGCATACGTAAATACAGAAGTTAAAAGGGGAACCGTCTTGACAAGACAAAGTTACACTGAGCGGAAATAAAAGAGAAACGTCTCGTTTAATGCACCTAATATATTCATAAAAAAATTCTCTTCCAAAGGTTTCGATACTTTGCTGAACACCTCCGTGCACGATAAAAACAATATCCTTTATCCTTTCTGGAAGCGATAAGCGGAGGAAGAAGATGATGAAAGACGTTTTGCAAGCAGAAACTGTGGTCGGTGACAGTCAGATTTCTCTGTGTGCGCCTTCTGTTCGTTTTAGTCTCTCGTTTCGCCTTGCCTCGTGCAATTTCCACAAGCCATTTGAGCTGCACGCGTAGCAACAAGCGGAAAAGGTAAAATAATTTTCCTTCGGTTGCATCTACTCGAATAAACGGAATGGAGGCAAGCACGATTAAACGATGCAGTAGGAACATTGATTCGTGAGAAAGGTTAATGACACGGGGACACGCGCCAGGCTGAATTTACATCGGCGAAGTTGAATGTCGTTTCGATGGGAACAGGGACGATTGCCACCTAACTGGCTGCGTAAACAATTCTAATTGGAGGGTAATCCAGCAACGAGCTCCATTCGTAGATCGAGCTGCTTTTTCCATGAAATTTCTGACAATCGTTCGGGAAAGAGGTGCAGTGGGCGAGGATAAAGAGAAGCGACTCGTTTACCGAATATCTCATTCGACTTTTCACTAATTTCGCGAAATGTTTGCGAAAACAATTTGATCGTTAGAAAGCTGATTAGAGAAAATTTGCTCTAGCACCGTCTAGTACCATTGCTAATTGGCGAACGAGTTCCAATCGAATCATTGAATTGGTTTCCACCTTTTGTGTAAGAGTGTTGATTAGAACGAGTTGTAGAGCGAGTTTTAAATCAATAAAAATGTACTCGTTATGCTTCCCTCCTGTGATCTTCATATGCGACGTGCTCTGGTAAAAAGAGATTAACGCGCGTAAACGACTTTTCCAGATAAACGCGTTTAAACTTACGCACTCCATAACGCGCTTATCCATTTTCTTTACAGCTGTGTTACGTATTTCATTTGAGCTTCATCACAGTATCTACGGTATTTTTCAGCAACGAAGCTGGCGCATACAGCCGATTAAAGGTGTATCGTAATTTGTATTAACGTAACACGTCATTGCCTACTTTCATTATGAATATTCATTATCGTACATGAAGATTTCAACACTTTACCGACCGATAGCCTATTAATCAGTTTTTCGTCGCCGACGCTTACCGATCGGTGGCCTATTAATTGGCTTTTTGTCGCCGACGCTTACCGATCGGTAGCCTATTAATCGGCTTTTTGTCGTCGACGTTTACCGATCGGTAGCCTATTAATCGACTTTTTGTCGCCAACGTTTACCGATCGGTAGCCTATTAATCGACTTTTTGTCGCCGACGCTCACCGATCGATAGCCTATTAATCGGCTTTTTGTTGCCGGCGTTTACTGACCGATAGCCTATTAATCGTCTTTTTGTCGCCGACAATCTTTTTCATTATTCGAACAGTAATTTGTTATTTAGTACCAAGGTACCATGCTCAGTTGCGTCAGTTGCGTTGTTTTGGAAGCTCGCACAGTTTTATACCAATTTGAGAAACTTATCGTTCGCGATGAACGAAAAGAATGGTATTGGAGGGTCTAAACCGAAACAGAGCCGGCGCTAGGGAGAATCTGCGCCTGAGCTGCCGGTCGGACGTGCGTATGCTGTTCAATATCTAGCGGCCGGTAAAGTGTTAAGTATTTTAGAAAATTGGGCTTGCTATCATTGCAAACAACGTGCTTTTGTTTATAAAACATGAAGGTGAAAAGGTGAAAATGGATTTTTTCGCAACTTTAATTTTCCTACTAGAACACGTCACGTATTAATTCTGGATCCGCAGTATTTTCATTTAATAAGAACATAGACAGCTGTAATACGGAAAACAATTTATCTTGCATACAAATAATAGGTACGTTTGAGTGAAATATTAATCTGGAACGAGATTGCGGAACGGTTAATCATGGTCGCAATTACCACCAGAGCAACGGTTATCCGTGAAAGTTGTTTAGGTAGTTTGACGTAGCTTTTTCTCTGGTATACATATACTCTAATACGAGCACGTATGAAGTGATGTGCAAAAAGTTGGAATCAACGCATACGGTTATATGTTATTTTTATCTCAAACGAATTAAGCTAAATACAAATTTCAAACGTGTACGTGTATATGGGCATTTCAGTTGATTTTTTCTTTTTTTTTTTAAATCGTTTATTTTGCCAAGATTTGTTTTTTTATACATTTTTGAGATTCACAATAAACAATGAATTTGAGTATAGTGTGTTAGGCAAAAGTACCGATACGCGTCGGTACGACGTAGCCATGCTATATTATGTGTCGTGGTTTTTCGGTTTTTGTGTTTATTTTTGTTTTTTGGATTTAAGTCGCAGGGGAGCGGGCTTTTGTGTATTCTTGTTTGTGTTGTATTTTTGTCCTGAAACTTGGCCGCAAAACAGAGTTGATTTTTATTAATAACACTGTGATTATTACTAAGAATATATGAATTAATGGCTCGATGACTAGATAAATGATTATAAACGATGCTTGTAATGTCCTCTTCTGCATTAGCAGATGTTTTGCATATCCAGTGAAACGTTAACTATTTATTTTCAATTTTATCAATGGCATATTAACATTAAATGATGTTTCAAATGTTCTAGTTGAAATAAATCACGATAATATTACAATCTAAAATTTGCAAGGTTCTCTTCGGTAATTGTAATTGTTCCATTCGAGTCGTTCCACCTCATTGGCGGAAATAATTTCAAACCTAACGCAAACCGAACGAAACGAAAAAGTAGGAAAACCAGTTTTACGAATGCCCCGAGAACTAAAGCCGAGCGGCGGTAACACGTTTAGAGAAAACATTGTTCAACAAAATATTTATTGCTTTCTAACATGTTCGAAGGTCATTGAAATCAACCAAGTGTGCCCTTCTCTATGTTATTTACAGCTCGATAACCAGACAAATCGGATACAATGAGGTCTTGAAATGAAAAACGGCTCTGTTCTCCACGTAATAATCATAATACTGTTTACTAATAATCTACACGTTTCAACAATATATTCTGAACGTTTTGCTCAGGACGAATTAACGAATGGGAATGGTTTGTTGAAATAAACGAAGCCTTGTTATGATATGTCACTATCAACTGCTACCAAGGCATCAAGTGGTCATACGTGACCACCAATAAGATAAACGGTCCATTGGGGAAGAATGTTGCTTACATCAATTTGTTATTATTTTGCCATTGTATGCTTCGAATAATAAAAATACTCAGCAACTCCACGCTCATAGGTGCCAATCTCTTTATCGCATATTAACTTTTAAAAACAAATTTAATCCTGTCGTGATATTCTATTGGGTTGGCAACTAAGTGTGATTGTGGATTTTGTCATTAATCACTTAGTTAATTGCCAACATAATACGATAGGTCTAACAGAGGATAAAACCTTTCTGTTTGCGATTACGTAACTAATTTATGTAAAGTTTCTGTGTATTTTCAAAGAATAGTGTAAAACGTAAAGCAGAGACGTATTATACACTATCGTAGGTAATTATTTGGACGCCCGATATAATATTTATGTTATATTTTCAATATTATTTATAGAAGGATACTTCTTTATTGTTAATTCTCTGCGTCTTGCCACAACTGAGATGAAATGATCTATTGAATTTAAATTGAAACAAAGAATACACTTCCATCATTGTCTCTAATAAATAGTCGACGCTTGATCATATCTATATAAACTTTTAGATTATGGCTGGAAACACATGTTCTAATTACATGTGTGTTCCAAGACAATTTGCTCGCATCGATCCAAAGTTTAATCTCTCTTCTTCCTTTAGCAACAGAAAAGTCGATCTAACATTGAACAGTTTAACTTAGATAGATATTTGGTGCTCCACAGAAGCGACTTTCATTCACTTTCCATTATTACTTCTTTATTTATACTAATTAACACTTTGACTGCCACGTTGGTCATATATGACCGGCTACGGTTCCTCCTGTGACGCCACGGTGGTCCTTGATGACCGGAGAGCTTCAACTTCTTACAATTGTAAAAATTTTATGAAAATTGACAATTAGGGCATTTTGAATATAACCGATAAATAGGAGATACTTTAAACAAAAAGTGCCCTATTGAACAATTAAACATTTTTATTAGAACATCTTGCATCTAACGGTGCACTGTGTTAAAACACTTTAAACATAAATGTGGCTCATCGATAGATGGTCACCTTTTGGTCCGATTCATAACAATTTTTGATCCTAGCTGTTTAACATTTTTTTTATACCACTCTCTGCAAAATTTTCGTGCCAGGTACGTTTGCCCTTCTTTCATCTGCATTTCGTGCCGCCATCTTTGTCGACTAAGTATATTTGACGGCTCTGGCAAATGGCACTGTGTAAGGTGCATGGCCAGTGCCATTCTAAAATCTGATACCTTGATTTTTGTTTTTATTGCTTGTTTATAGAGTATCATCGCGTTTGAAATTCATGTATTTAACAATAACTGTTACGCCCCGAGGCTTACTATAGGCCGTGTTCCTAATTGTCTCCCTTGGTACTACAGTGCCGCAGACAGATCGTCTTACATGACCGGCGAGATATACACAATATAGCGATAAACGCATAGTTCTTGTGAAGTAGCGAGTTCTGAAAAACATCGATTCGCCTTCGGTCCATTATTTTACTTACACAAAGAAGATGGCATACGTGATCATAGGTGCGAACAGTTGCGAGACCCTAGCGTGGTGGGGGTTGTCTGCCAGAGAAGACAAAGGAAAGAATCGAAGGGCAGTCAGTGTCATTTGAGGATTCAAAACGAATGCATCGAGAGGTTTAGAGAAATAAAATCAACAATATATTTGCACGTTTTGCCTACGACGAAATAACGAATGCGAGTGGTCTGTTGAAATAAACGAAGCCTTGTTCTAATACGTCGCTATCAGCTGCTACCAAAGCGCCACGGTGGTCACCCGTGACCACCAATAAGATGAACGGTCCATCGAGGAAGAATGTTGTCGTACATCATCAATTTATTATTATTTTGCCATTATATGCTTTAAATAATAAAAATACTCCCGTGGAGTCCTTAGTGAAACGTGGCAGTCAAAGTGTTAAGATTTAACAACGACTCTCTTCCATTTGAATAAAAATTCATTTCTACTTGATGATTCTGTGGCATACAATTTTCAAAATAACCGTGTCACTACAGGAAAAGTTGTTTCGAATACTTTTCTCAGCTTGTATACTCGTTCGTATCGTTTGATGGAAAGTAACAATATATTCTGAACGTTTTGCTCACGATGAATTAACGAAATAAACGAAGCCTTGTTATAATATGTCACTATCAACTGCTACCAAGGCACCAAAGTGGTTACCCGTGACCACCAATAAGATAAACGGTCCATTGGGGAAGAATGTTGCTTACATCAATTTATTATTATTATGCCATCGTATGCTTCGAATAATAAAAATACTCAGCGAAACATGTGAATTCGACGTGACAGTCAAAGTGTTAATATCAAACATTGTTTTCCCAATCTACTTACTGTATACGCGGTTACTTGAAATACGACCAGAGACGGAAATTATATTGAAGATCTTATACAGGGTGTCCCAGTGTTTCCTGCTGAACTTTACCAACTATGAAAAACGTTATACGAACACAGGCTCTTCAGTGCTTTTTTAAAAAGTTGTAACAAAAATACGATACGATGTAATAACTACTATTGTTTCGCTCTATTATTCCATATGTTTACATAAATTCTAAGGTTTACCCAAAGAGGACGTTGATTTGGTCAACCAATCGGGCAATGATCAAACGACCTTCAACGAGGATTAATTTCTTGGCCACTGACATCATCAGATATTATGCCAATGAATTTTTACTTACGAAAGAAGAAGCTTATCATATTATTAAACACAAATTAATATACGTCAGGAGTTGGTACAAACGTTTCGCGACGTACCTGTTCCAATTAAGGAACATGAACAGCAAATTAGTCATGCGATAGATTCTATTGTCCGTAGATGTTCGTAATAATTAGAATTAGAATGTGAACCGACATTCTATTCTTGTGCGGTATATAAGTGGTTTTTCCTATGTTTACTTATAGAACATACTAGTAAAGTTCCGCGGGGAAAAAATCGCGATATTCTGTATGTTTGTAATGATTTCCAAATACTTATACGTGGTAGTGTAGTTCTGCCATGGCTCTGCAGAAAGAAAGGAAGCGTATATCGTGTGTCTAAACCGGCTTGGCGTTCTTCGATATCGTAGAAAGTCGACGAGATTATTTTACGACGATATTCGAAACTCTCTGCGGCAGAAGTAAAAGCGATCGATGAAAATCTGCTGTTGCGGAAGGTAATAAAACACAGAAACACAAGCCGTAAACCTGTCATGATGGCAATCGAACAACTGATAGTGATAGGGTAAACGAAGTTTCAATGTACAGTGTAAAGAACGAAGTAAAATAAGCCGAAGAATTGTAACAAATTCGTTGCGAAGATCGTTGAATTCTTTTTTGGCTAATTTAGCTACACAAAATTGGAGACGTACGGACTTTCGTGACCGATTGCAAATACATATGCAGCGTGTCCGGCATAGTTTGGTCAACGGGTTAGGGGATTATTCTACGCGCAAAAGTATAATTTAAAAAAATCGAAAAAAAAATAAACGTGCGAAGAATACTCGAACTTGGCTAATTGATACGGATAAATAATCAGAGACAGGTTATTCTACATGCGAAAATGGATTCAAAATGTGGAATAAGATTTTATCGTTTAACCCATTCACTGCCAGGCAAATTTTATTAGTTACAGACACAGTACTAAAATGGCATTTGCACTAATTTGAAAATGAAAAAAAAAAACAATACGTAGCTGACGTCACTGAATAAAATTCCTGCCCTGGCACCGCAATCATCGAGTATCTTGTAGTTGGCAGTGAATGGTCTAAAGTTCGATCTTCGAGAATATAGAATTTCAACGTGTTTCATCAAGCGTATGATAAACTATCTTTCCTGGAAATAGAGCTTTCAGGATAGAAATAGAAATATAGAGTTCTATATTTGGACCGCTTATTTCAATGTTAGTCTAGATCAATTCCAAAAATGAGAGACAATTTGCATAATGAATTTACATACATTTAACTAGCATACATACAAGCTAGGTAGACGTTACCAGAATTAACGTTACGAAACAAAGGAAAATGAACTTGCATCATTTTCAAAATCCATCCATTTTCGACTTATTTTTAAATATACGATCATCCTCTAGTCGGTTGACCACTGACCACGTTATGTGGGACATCCTGTATAATCAGCTAGAACGCGTCGTTATTTACGAGCCACACAGTATATCGAACGCTTGAAAATCGCTTATAGGAAAGGAGAGAAAAGAGGAGCGTATTTCCATGGTGTATTGTCACCTGACGCTTACGTGAAATTCCATGTTAGAGTTGTAATTCGTTGGCAAAAAAAAGGGAACGATTCGAGTCTGTAAAGTTGTACGTCGGGGCGTTGTTCATCGAAACGATCCTGCGAAGAGAGAAAAGGGAGAAAAAAGAGAGAGAATAACTCGCGATTTTTATTCCGGCAGCTCTCGAACAATTACGATCTTGAATTATGAATCAAACGTTAACGAGTCCGACGACGAGCCGCTGTATTCCGTGCCGTAACGTTGAAAAGCGGAACAAGGAGAACGAGTGAGGAGAGCGAAGAGGGGAACGAGACGGAAAAAGAAAAGAGGAATGGATTTCTGGTCTTTGTTCCGCCATTAAAAGATTTTGCTTTGGACAGACTCTCGAAAAACGGCCTTTCTTGAATTCGCCCACCCTCTTGTTTATTCAGCTATTTTTCTGTCGTATCTACGGAATTTCTCTTCCTTTATTCGCGCAAACCCTGGCACAGGTTTTCGATTCGATCGTTGGATAGATCTTGGCGCGCTTATAACGAGCGAACGAACAGAGAATGGAAAGTATAGAGACAGAGAAGAAAAGGTATGGAGGGACGTACGTGGTTGTTACGTTGCAATTACGAGACGCTTTTTCTATCTGCGATAACTGTTGCACATTACCAAGCACTTGTTTTTACCAAGCAGTTTTGTTCAATTTTTCTTTCTCCTGCAAAATTGCGGACGTAGACCGTCACGAATGAGAAACATAAATTACTATGTATTATATTTCTTTTTTTATAGAATAGCAGTTTTTAAGTTAGACACGCTATATATCAATTGCACATCAAAATATATGTTTCTATCATCGTATCGAGCATTTCAAAAATATTAATGAGGCGAATAACAAACAATTTACAAATTAAATCAACATGACATTGATTTTCTGTAAAAATCGAAGTTTATTTAAAAAAAAAATATATATAGCGTATTGTTCAACCGCATTTCTCGTTGCGTTCTATAACTTTAAGCCATCTATCAGGCAAGCTGCAATCGTCAGGTCGTGTTTCTGTCTCATTTACTAATTGCAAGTGAGCATCGGATAAGGCATGTTGCATCGATCTGAAACCCGTAGCAATCCAAAGGAGTAACGTCTAGCGAATAAGCTGTGAGACATCTAAGCCAAGACTCGTGATGTCTTTTGTCGCAGAAGCACGCGTGTGTCCTAACGTTGTCACGCGGTAATTTCGCAGAACGTTCTCCTTTGTCAATGCCCTGACAGTTGCATCTTGTTTACGGACAATCAGCCAGTATCTTTCGCTGATGCAATTCATCGCTTGCCTGATGTGTGGCTTAACGTTATAGAAAGCAGCGTCACAGAGAAATTCCTTGATGCAACAACGCGCGATATTTTTCAGAATAAGGTTCAACATTTTTGAACTTAATAATTTACCGATCGATAGCCTATTAATCGATTTTTTGTCGCCGACGCTTACCGATCGATAGCCTATTAATCGGCTTTTTGTCGCCGACGCTTACCGATCGGTAGCCTATTAATCGACTTTTTGTTGCCGGCGCTTACCGACCGATAGCCTATTAATCGGTTTTTCTCGCCAACAATCTTTCTCATTCTTTGAGCAGTAATTTTTCATTTAGTACTAAGATACTTTGCTCAGTTGCGTCAGGTGCGTTGATTTGTAAGCTCGCACAGTTTTATTCCAATTTGAGAAACCTATCGTTCACGATGAACGAAAAGAATGGTATTGCAAAGTCTAAACCGAGACAGAGTCGGCGCCAGGGAAAATCTGCGCCTGAGCTGTCGGTCGGACGTGCGTGTGCTGTTGTACCATTAGTGGTCAAAAAGTGTTAATATTTTCAAGCTGTAACGACTGTTTTCCGAAATGCTTGCAAACCACTCGAATGTACTTACTTGCGACGTGCGCACCTTAAGGAGTACAAAAGAGGAAAGGGAATCGATGATTAGTTAGAATAGTAAGCGCGTCTTTCTTCTTCTTCGCTCATTTCGACGACAAAGTTTGTCAAAGGTCAGGTTTCCGCGGTAATTAACAATTGCGATTACCACTCGACCAACCAAAGACCACCGCATTGCGTCAGTACGCGCGGCGAGGTTTATCGCAAGGTACCGCCTTGTAACTTTCCTCGCCAACCATCCCTTGCTACTCTCGCTATTCCTCTCGCTCATTCTCCTCGCCACTCACCACCTACCACTCCTCTTTGCTCCCCCTGACCTCTACGCGTTCTTCCCTTTCCACCCCACTTGCCGCCGCTCTTACCACCCTTCATGCTCCTGGCAACTAGCGATGGGCTCAAGTACAGTGCATCGCTGGGAAGACTAAGAAATGCGAGTCTGATCGATTATTTCGTGCAGACTGGCTACCTAAGCCAAACCATAAAGCTAAGCGCGCGTATGACCGAAAGTGTCACGTATATAAATAAGATACAATTACTGTCTTCTTTGCAGCAATGCAGTTACTATGAATTTATGTTACAGTTACACACTATCGCTCAAAGATATATGCACATTCGCTTAGTCCTCGTAGAAATAATAAATTAATTAGAAAATTACGAAGAGAAAGATTTTACAGGATTTCCATGGAGCTGTCTTTGATAAAGTTTGTTTTTAAAATCTATGTACATTGTCCAAATCCGCTTTAAGTTTCAAGTACTGACATAAGCTAATAGTGTTAATAATGGAAATGCACTTCAAAATACATAGCATAATAGATATGTAGGATGAAAAGCTTAAAAGAATAAGTACATATTGAACTTGATCCCATCACTACTGGCGGCAGGTCTCGCTCCCTTTTAGTCGGCTTCGCTCTTTTCCTTCCCTTCTCGAAGCTCAACGCCCCGACCTCCTCAACCTCAACCTCGACGTCGACGTTGACGTCGCCGTTACGTTCTCTGCCATTACTATCACTCCTACCAGTCGCCGTTACCGGCTACGTCTCCGTCATCGCCGCTAACCCTTCGTGTCCTCTCTTGTGTCTTTCAGTCGCAATTCGACAGGATTTAATTAAACGTTGTTATGAAAATTAATAGACAGCGTGGCGTACTGTCGAGCCAGTAGTAGCAACGGCGTTAACACCTTACCGAACGGTAGCCTATTAGTCGGCTTTTTGTCGCCGACGCTTACCGATCAATAGCCTATTAATCGGCTTTTTGTCGCCGACGCTTACCGATCGGTAGCCTATTAATCGGTTTTTTATCGCCGACGCTTACCGATCGATAGCCTATTAATCAGCTTTTTGTCGCCGATGCTTACCGATCGGTAGTCTATTAATCGACTTTTTTCGCCAACGCTTACCGATCGGTAAGCCTATTAATCGGCCTTTTATCGCCGACAATCTTTCTCATTATTTGAGCAGTAATTTGTTATTTAGTACTAATGTACCATGCTCAGTTGTGTCAGTTGCGTTGCTTTGGAAGCTCCCACAGTTTTATATCAATTTGAGAAACTTATCGTTCGCGATGAATGAAAAGAATGATATTGGAGAGTCTAAACGGAAACAAAGCCAGCGCCAGGCAGAATCTGCGCCTGAGTTGCCGGTTGGACGTGCGTATGCTGTTGAACCGCTAGCGGTCAGTGAGGTTAAGTATCAGATTACATGTTTTCGTGCAACATGTACCCAGCAATCGCGATACAATCGGCTGGGATTGACTGATTCTACGCGAACAGATAAGAAGAAAATAGGAATAGTAAATGCAGTGAAATTTGTTCGTTCGCTTATGAGAAGATAAATTTTGAAAATTTGTCGAGTGCATTTATACTTGGCAACGGTATGATGGAAGAAGTTTCTCTGTAACTGCGATCGAGCACTATGATACTATGACAAAAAAAACTGAAACGAGCGACATATTTGCATCGCTGGACATGTTCCATGTTTTTCTGTAACAGCTATCCGATTCCAACTTAAAAAAGGCGAATTACTGGCACACTTATTGCTATATGAAAAAAAATGTTCAGACAGCGTTTTAATGGTTTCGAGGGAGACATAATCTGAGGTAATCAGTTCTTCTGCGGATGGACGCAGAACGGAGGTCGTACGAAGATGACATACGTTTTCTTCAATGAGGTTATGTAATTTTTAACGCACTAATCAAAATAAAAGTTGGAGTATCCAGCCAATTAACAATAATAATAGCTCCTCGCCGTGAATAGATTAATAATTTTGTATAAGAAATGCGACATAAAAGATATAACCTAGAAAAAACGAAGCTGGCACCCCGCTGGGGGTAGCCACCCACATGCTATATTTATTTTTATTTTATTTTTTTTCTCACCAATAAGATATAACACTTTACTAAATTGTAAAAAAACCCAAATAAAATAAAAAAAAAAAATAAATGCGAGGACGTATCGACTAGCGCGACAGAAATTATACTGCCTTTAAAGAAACGTATGTCGAAACTCGAATTCAATTGCTGTGTAAACATCTTCTTCGCACAACAGATAGTTACGTCAGTCACACCAGTAATTCCTATTTATAGATTAAAACCAGACAAACTTCTTTGTACAAACTTGTTTCCTAATAAGATCTGTGTAATCATAAATTTCTAGTTCTTCGGGTTTTAGCTGTGACCTGACGTCTCGTCGATATTTCCGGTTACCAAAACTGCTCCACGTCTGCCCCGCAGAAACGAACTTGGGCAGAAAACCTAAGAACCAAAAACCAATATATAGCCGTTTAATGATCGTGAAAGCTTCGAATCTAAAACGATCGGATCATATGCGTGATCTCTATAGAATCGAACGATACGTTTGTTCCAGAGGTGACGATGTACAACGATCGATCGAGCTGCTGGACAAAGTGCTCTCAGAGTACGACGAGCACGAAGCAGAGGGCGAAGGTGGTGGAGGCGTCGGCGTCGGCAGTGGCGGCGGCGGTGGCGGTGGCGGTGGCGGTGGCGGTGGAGGCGACGGTAGTGGGGGCGGCAGCGGTGGAGGTGTCGGGGATTGTGGCAGCAGCACCGAACCGAGTATTGGCCTCACACCCGACGACGAAAGTCCGTCCTTAGGTATCTTTTGTCCTCTTTTCTCTTCTCCCCCCTCCTGTCCTCTCCTTCGCCCCCATTTCTTTCCTATCTTATTCCTTCCTTCTCCTCTTTCGTTCTTTCGATTTTCGCCATCTCGATCGTATCGATTACATGCTCGTTTATCTTCTTTTTTACCAAATTACGAAAGCTTCTTGTCTCTCCCGCTCCCTCCCCTCTCCGCATACTATCATATTACTTCTCCAGAAACTTTTTATTATTTCCGATGATTCGCCACGGGTTTCGTCAGTTACGTTCTTTAATTAATTATCACAGCGGTTGGAAATGATTGCCGCTATTTTTTTAAACGAAAAGAGTAGATCGCAATGTTTTTCTCTTTTTTCCTCTCGTTAAAATAAATAAAAAGCCTCGTACGAATACATGTACGTCCTATGTACCGTAGTTCTCGAGCTATGGGCGATTAGAGAAAATGTTCAAAGTGTCTGTCTCGTGCCTCAACACGTCAGCTGCGTTCAAATAGCTCTACTTTCGAGCTGCACGAGAAGGAAGTCACGCGACTCGATGGAACATTGATACGCGACTCGTGCGTAGAACTAAAATTGCTATAAAAATACCAGCGAGTTTTGCAATTAATCAGATTCGCTTTCTAAGCGCACAATTTTTTTCTTTTTTTTCTTTTTCTTGGCTTGCGTAACCAAACGTTGTTTTATCAGGGCTGCTCGTGGAGAAACCACGTGATTTCAAATTAGACAGAAATAAATGATATGAATAACACTTAGGAAACTTTCGTGCTATAAATGCTGTATGATAAACGAGATTTCAACGAGACTGGTTAATGCTCGATGTAATTGCTGTAATCGGTTTAAAGCTGTGAAAGTTTATGTCTCATATCTTATATATTATTGCTTCATTAACGGATAATGCCTTTCGTCCTGTCACTCTACCTCCGTAATAAAAGTAATAAATAATAATAATAAGAGTAATAAAAAAGGGAGAATATTTGATGGTTCGAAACGAACGGAAAAATCTTTCATTTAAAAATTCCTCTACACGACGATAATCTAGCAAAACGTTTCGAAAGATGTATGGCGACGATTGTAACGACTAGAACTGCGGATTTTTACAACATTTTTTTTTTATATATATAAACATTTATTTCACTCGCTAAACGTTACAACAGATATACTTCGTTTATTATATATATGATATACGTTTTATGGAACCTTAAATGCCCCAACTCCCATAAATGGCTAGTGTAGTGACGATATTATTAAGTGGACAAGACGTTAAAAGGTTAAAATAAAAGGTTCATGTGAAATTTCACTTCCGATAATGTTCAGGATATGGTTAAAGAACGGTAAGAATAGCCGGGTTTTTTTCCACAGGACATCAATCCGAGGACGACGGTTACATGAGTATGAATGGACGAAAAGCGAAGATGGCAATGATAGCGCTGCGTCCAGTTCCAGATTGTCCAGAGCCACAGGATCTCGCGGGTATATCTACGCAAGAATTTCCGCCACCGCCGGAAGAAGCCGAACGAATCATTTCTACTTTGTTGCCCATGTAAGTTCACCTCAGCTTGAAACGAAAGGCATCGACTCAACGACACGCTTAGCCCTTCGTCTTGTCGTATATAAACCTTATCTACCATACTTATCGTATGTAAACAGACTTTTCGCATATGGTTCGATATTGACACTTTACCGACCGATAGCCGATTAGTCGGTTTTTGTCTCTGACGCTTACTGACCGATAACCTATTAGTCGGTTTTTGTCGCCAACGCTTACCGACCAATAGCCTATTAGTCGATTTTTGTCGCCGACGCTTACCGATCGGTAGCCTATTAATCGGCTTTTTGTCGTCGACGTTTACCGATCGGTAGCCTATTAATCGACTTTTTATCGCCAACGTTTACCGATCGGTAGCCTATTAATCGACTTTTTGTCGCTGACGCTTACCGATCGATAGCCTATTAATCGGCTTTTTGTTGCCGGCGTTTACTGACCGATAGCCTATTAATCGGTTTTTCTTGCCAACAATCTTTCTCATTGTTTGAGCAGTAATTTGTCATTTAGTATTAAGATACTTTGCTCAGTTGCGTCAATTGCATTGCTTTGTAAGCTCGCACAGTTTTATACCAATTTGAGAAACTTATCGTTCGCGATGAACGAAAAGAACAGTATTGGAGAGTCTAAACCGAAACAGAGCCGGCGCCACGGAGAATGTGCGCCTGAGTTGCCGGTCGGACGTGCGTATGATGTTGAACCGCTAGCGGTCAGTAAAGTGTTAACGACGAACTATAATAATGCCAATAACAAGAGAGTAAAGAATCGAAGGGAATTCAGAAAAGCTGGGAACTTTGAAAGAAACATTGGCTGACGAAAGTATTTGAAAGTACATAGCGTTAATGAAATTTCAAAATGTTTTATGCGCGTATAGTACGTACTACCCACGCGAGCTAATAGCTACGAACGTAAAAGTTTAAAATACGTGGAATCGCAGTACAGCTGCAACGATACTCGAAGTGATAAAAATCATTTTTTTATTTTAACAAACTATCGACTAAGAATGAGACCTCGAACGAGGTGCAATTTTTCATATTCTTGCGAATATTTACGAAAACTATCTACACTATAGAGTATACTATGGTGATAAGGAATTGTCGAGAAGCATTTCGTTAAAATGATTTTCTTGGACATTTTTTCAAAATCGTCGAGTTAGTAGATTTTGTTTAAATTAAATTAAAGCTAGCTAATAGGTGTCTGACGATAACGACTGATAATAATTGATAATCTATTCAAGCCAAGACAGTTGCTCGTGCAAGTGCATATTTTTATGTAATAAAATGCAAGTAGAGAAATGAAATTTAGATAGAAATTTGTTATCTTGTCTATTTTGCATTTTCTGCATAATCCATGCGCTTTGCATATTTATGCTTCGATGCATAAATATGCAAGAATGTATTGTATATCTGGTGCTTATGTTGCATAGCTATCTCGTTATCGGATAACCTTCTAATCTAAAATTTTGCGAAACGATGGAAAAACTGTAAGCTTGAATTCATCGACATAAAGACGGCTGTACGTTGGGAAAGCAATTTCAATTAAACAAATAAATAACGATAATAAAAATCAGAGTATGTAACAGCTACATATAATCGTAGGGTATCGCCTGGAAATTCTTCGAAGAGAAACCAAGGTCACTCCTCTTCTCGTCGAAGCGGTCGCCAACAGTGGATGATAGCCATGGAGGACAGCATACGACATGGAAACGGTAGCACGGTTACCACTCAAACGACTCTCGTGAGTATCCTTGCGAGCTTCTTCGAATCTAAAATGCTCTCACGTCTATCGTTCCTTTCTTACTACATCTTTATCGCAAAGGTCGGCGGAGCAGCTCTCATTCCTAATGTAAACGTACAGCGGTGCGTACAACGTGCAACTGAACCAATAGACTTGTTCAATTTGAAACACGCGGCCAAGAAATAAATTCGCCTTATACGTATAATACGTACTTACTTACATCTAAACAACTATAACTAATCTTTGGTGTCGTTTTTATTCCCCTTTTATTCCTGTTCCTTCATCTTCCTATGATCGAGCTACTCTTAGTCACAATCACAAATGGGAGATACTTTAGCGAGCCTATCCGCAATAAGAAATGATGATTATGGTTCAGTAATGCTCTCTACTGTAGATAAATTGTATTTTCGCGCAGCCCAAAACTCGACATCAGAGACCGTACGGCTGGGAAAATGGGAACAGCGAAGGATTGAAACTAGCTCAACCTCCGAGCCCGCCGAGCAAATTCGCCAGCTTGCCATACGATGGCAAGGTGTCTTTCGGTTGGATCCCGCCACGAACTAATCCAACTACCATCGAGAAGCATCGCGAGGTCAGACGTCGATCATCGGAAGAAGATGGCCTCGAGGCGGACAAAGCTCATCGACAGAGCTTCGACAAGGATCGAACGCCTCATCTACGAAAGCAACGTCAGAGTAACGAAATCATCAAGTCGAGCAGCGTGGAGGATCGTCTGCTGATGAACCACGAGCAATCCGAGCAGAACAGCCGAAGAAGGAACGATTCTGACTCGAGCGAAGGCAGATTCTCGAGAAACTCGGAATCAGAGAGATCTTCGATCCCACGGTCGAGCTCGGTCAGCGTGGAAAGATATTCGATGCGAGCAACTTGCGGATCATCCGACTTTTCCAGGGCCAACTCCACCTCGAACGAAAGATTCCACTCAGATTTTTCGATAGCCGTAGCCAGTGCCAGTTCCAACGACCGAGTCTCCGTGCCAACGTCCGATCCTTTCTCCATTCGAAATCTCGACTTTGTTTCCTTCTCTTTGCCGACCAGAACAGACTCCAATGAAAGATTCTCCGCACCAACTTCGGACAGGTGTTCGGAGGAACGTTACTCGGACATGTTTTCCACGAGGAATTCGGACTTCTCCACGAGGAATTCCACAGACTTTAGGACTCAATCCGAGGAGGAAAGATTTTCTGACGACTCGTTGGAGGAGCTTCTGCCTCCTCCGCCGCCCATCAGTAAGAGACATTCTATTGCTTGGGAAGTACCTCTGGAGGATGATCCACTTTATGCTCCCGGAAGTACCAAGGTGATTGGTAGGAGACGACGTAAAAGCAGCGACGTGTCCAGTAAGTTATTCTCTTGCTGACTAAATTCGATAGTCGATATATAGGGTAGAGTCCATAGAATTATTTGCTATTAGCAGACTGCGGATTTTTATCACACGCATAGAGCGAACTCCACGTTAAAATAGTCGTATGAACGTTACAGCGAGTTGTCAATATACACAATATATTTTCTTGTTTACGAAAACCACTGAAAAGCAAAAGCAACATAGTCTGTTTCCAAATCCAATTTTTCATTCTAACGAAACTTTACGCTATTTTTCAGCCATTTGCGAACATGTATGAGAAACAGCTATTAATCAAAATCCATCAGTATGTCCTGCACACCAACTACAGCTACGTCTGCAACGAAAACAAACATTTTTAAAATAGCTTATCTTCGTAGCAAATCGATACATTCTCTTTCCATTCATTGTATTATGGAGGTCGTTAAGATGCATTGAAAATTATTTTAATTTGGCTAGTACAAAGCAAATTGTTCTACCTTAACGTAAACGACTCAACTTTACCCTATATCCTGGATTAATTTCATTTACTCATTTTTAGCAAGTGATACAAGTAAGTATCATCATCTAATAGATGTTTGTGGATGTTTATGCATTTTTGGGAAATGAAAGAGTGTCAGAATAAGGAAATATATCATACAATATCTCTGGTAGGTGAAACAAATTTTTATCCAATTTTTATTTCTTTAATGGTATTCTTTGATCATAAAAATATAAAGATGCATAATCACTCATGGTATTAATATTAATATTAATATTAATATAATCATATAATGGTATTAATATAATAATTAATATAATATTAATATAATATAAAATTAATATAATGGTATTAATATTAATATAATCGATCCTCCTTGCAATGAAAACATTCTTCAAGTAAATTTTTAATTTCAGGCGTCGGATCAGCATCCAAACTACGCGACTTCGACGACTGGCAAGATCCCCGATTATCGACCACTGACGATGATCTAGTCTCTCCGTACTCGGACTCGTCGACGAACGACCTTGATCAAATACGACCCCAAGAACTGACCAAGAACGGCACTTACGTGATACGTCGTGGTAGAAAGAAAGAACGAAAAAGTTTACCAAAAGCCCCAACGAAAACCAAAAGCTTATCGTTTGAGAATAACGAGGAGAATCGGTTGTCCGACGTGAAACGGTACTCGAGTACTTTCGATAATATTAGAAGTCTCTTGAGAGAAAATAAACTGGACGAACCTATGAACGATCCACCGATGAAATTTCCACCGTCGGTTCCACCCGACCTGGTCAGAGTCGTTTCTCTTCCAGCGATTAACGACGAAACCGGCAATTGGCCGCGAGAATTGGAAGTAACTGTCGAAGAGGAAGAAAGTTCAGACCTTTCGGACAAGGATAAAAAACCTCGGGAGATGTTCGAGCTGCTCCAGTTGTCGTCCTCGTTATCGTCCAGCGACAATCCTGAGAAAGGCAGAATCGATGTCGATTCGTCGAATCAAGAATCGAGAAACGCTACTACCGAGTTGAACAGCACGTGCAACGGAGTTTCGCTATCAGCCTCTAACAGCTATTCGAAAGGGTTCGCTGGTTTAACACCGTCTAGTGGGAATGTGTTTAACGAGGAACCAAGAAAATCTCCAAATCCTAGTAACGAACATCGATTAACGTCCAAGATCCCTGTTAATTTACTGATTGAAGATCAGATTGTGAAAAAAGCTTTGAAGGAGAATCGCAGACAACTGGAGAAGGTCAGTGATGCTATCAAGGAAATTGAGAATGTGAAGAACAGCGAGTCTTATTCGGAGAGCAAGACACGATGGACAAGGAGTGGAGAAGCGAAGCAACCATTGGCAAGGAAAAGCAGTCTTGACAGCGAATCGAATGATCGTGGAGTTGTGGATCGAGGTGGGGCGAGGAAACAGCACCATGATTCGGATTTTGATTCGGATACAGCGTCTAAAACCAGTCCTGAAACAACGGATATAGAGGCAAAGAGAACTAATGGGTCGGATATCTACGCGTCGGGGAAAAGATTGAGACAGAATGGAGTTGTCGAGACTCATAAGAATGATCAGAAGCAGATTGAAAATGTGATCGACGCTATTCTTGAAGATTCCAAGAATCCAGATTTTCAGGTGAGTTTTTGCTCATTGGTGTCGAAAGTTGTACAACTTGAACGAAGGAGAACATTCAAGATTTTCACATATTACAATGGTGAAAGTATACATATGAACGAAGACCACAGAGGAGAAATATGATAAATTTGATTATAATATGGCTTGATGGATAAATGGAAATATTCTACTGTGATACGTTTGGAGAGGAAAGGAATTTGAATTAAATGTAAAGATACAATATATAAAACTATTGATGTAACTTTTAACTTTTAAAATACTCAATTGCAATTTTGTTCACATCAGTAAAGAAAAATCTAATAACACAGAGAATTAATGACATTGTATTGATGATATGTTTGCTTCTAGGTGAGCGTGGAAGTTCTTGAGTTTCCTCCGTTACCACCATCGCCTGTCGAGGAAGCGGACGAAGAAAGTTCAGACATCGGTCAGACTGCCGCAATCGTCTCTAAGCCAAAAAATCATAGCAATCGAACAATGGAGTACAGACCTAGGGTACCACCTCATCGTGGACCTGTCGCTAATCATTCCCTCTCGGATTCGAAAGATCAACAAACGTCTCTCAATACCAGATCCATGGATGCTGGATTTTCTAGGGGTAAAAGAACAACACCTAGTGCCACCAATTCCAGACGAGAGGTGCGTTTTAAGAAATTTAAGCGAGGTGTTTTATCGTGTTTCAGGTAAAAAGATACCTAATAATAACAATAAGAAGGTGAATCACGAGAAACAAGATATGTAGATGTCTCCGTTAATTGTTTTAATTCAATGATTGACTTCTCAGTACAAAAATTACAGTATTTGAGATCTATGTAATTGCGAGTTTACAAATAGCGAAATAAATTTGATTAACTTAGATATAAAAATCTCTATATCTGTTACTCTGTTTCTGCTTCTTCTCGTCGTTCACCTTTGTATACGCGCTGTAACATAAAATTATTATCAGTTTTTAATTGTTGTTGTTGTTGTCGTTGTCATGCATTATTACTAGTAATTTATTTCTCGTAGCAAATACCTGTAGAACGAAGGACTTTGCCTACGGACCTTCCTGGACCTTCACGACGACGTCCCTTCACCAAGAGACATTCGCCATCGGCGGAACCGTGCTCCTCAGTTGGAAATGGGGGCTGTAGTAGCAGTACTAACGCAAACGGGGCAAACAACGGAGCTTGTGGCAGTAGCAGTGGTGGAACCACCGGTAACATAGCGACTGGTACCAGTGGAATGCAAACCTCTTGTTCGCTTCCAGAAACTCCTGTTTTCGCTAGAGGGAGCGACATTCCCAGAACTCCTCAGCATGCCAGCAATTCGACACAGATGCGTCGACAACCTGGTTGGTACGCTCCAACCACGGCTACCACCGGGTAAGAATCCCCTTTTTCCATCAGGTTATTGATTTTATCAAAATTTCAATATTACTACACATCTTGTCTTCCATTGTATTATCACGTTTCTTATTGCGCTGCTTTCGTTTTTCTAAATATTTCATCATTTTCTTTCACTGATATAGTAGTATTCTCTAAAATATCACTTTTGAAAAAAAAATATATATATATTTATTATGCGTTTTCTGTTTCTTGAGAACAGTTTCTCCGTTTTCTGATCTGAAAAAACAGAATCATTTGCTAAGGAGAACATAGAAAGCTTAAAATATAACTGCGTTATTGTCAAAAACCATATATGTATTTCTAACCTGTACAACGGTTTAAAAACTTGAAAAATGGCGCTTCGTACGCGTGCCACGAGCGCGCTTGCGCGAACATAACCACGAATTCCCGCGTAAGCGATTACTGTTGATCGTTGACTAATTGCATATGCACGTGTATACCGTATATGTACGTGTATACAACTTAAAATTGATAACTCGAGTCAAAGAAGGAAACAAAAACAATAGCGATAACAAGAGTACGATAAAAGTGGATAAAATAAAGAGTATAAAAGTTGATATTCGATGTGAACAGGTATCGCAGGAATAACCCGGGTCTGGAACAGGCGATAATCGGAACCGAGTTGTTGCGATTAGCCGGTGGCCCGAATCGTGGATGGTACCCGACGAGGAAGGCGAACCAACCGCGGCCAGCCTCGATCGAGCATCTCGAAAGACTAAACAACGCGTACGATCCACGCTTGGCTGGCTCCGGAGACCAAAGGAAACCATTGACTCTGCCGACAAACATCACACCGAACAAATACTTCGGCCAAAGTAAGCACAGCTCCGCCTCCAGCACTCGCGAGGCGCTACGGAGGGTCACTAGCTTGCTCATCAAGAAAGGTAAGCGCTGGAATTTGCGCTATTACAAGAGCCCGCGATCGTGGAAGCAGTGAACGTCGCCGCGGCCGGGCCTCTAGAAAATACGATGTCAGTCGCCAAGCCATCTCGATTCACTGTGAATCCTGTTTACTTCACAGATCGTCGTTTTCTGATCTCTAACTTTGCATTAAATCGAGTTCAAAGAGTTTACGTTGTATTTTAATGAAATTTGTTTTATTCTCTGATCGAATTAAGGTTAGGTAGATCACAAAATAACGTTTTGTGATGTAAATAGATTCACAAACCGAGTATTGCTGCGAACATGGTTTTCGAAGTAACGATCGATTTCCCCCTTATTCGATAAATCGTTATCGCTTCTAGAAACGAAAACATTTGTACTTTTATTCTTAGAGGTATAACGTTTACGACGACGACATCGTTACAATAATCGATAAGTCGAAGTCAACGTCGATCGAATTAACCTAGCGCCAAAATTAAATTGGTCGAATTTACATATACGAGTATATAAAGTAAATCGTCGTTATTTCAAAAGTCATTCGCATCGAGTTTTCAAGCGGTTTGACACATTTATCGGAATCCATGTAATAACCTCTTCAAAGCAACGCCAATAGTTTCTCTGACTTACTTGCGTGACCTTTCGTGGCACTGAGTGTCACCAATTTAATTCTTGCTATCTTACTGCTGTACATGGTTTGTTTAAATAATTTGCTTTTCATAATAATTCTCATGTCTCCTATTGTAAGAAAGAAACTGAAAACTTGAATCTTATTATCTTGAGAAATCAGTTTCTTTCTCGCGATAATACTTTGATATATCTATATGTAGTTATCGCATTTTTATACTGCCATTAACACGCTGCAGATGATCGATTTATTACTTTAGTACACTTTACTAGTTTAATCTAATTTTTTCTATATTACTTGGAAGATGCTTTGACAGGTTTGTGTAGCGCTACAGCTATATGTGTATTCCTGCCACATAAATAAAACTCTCCTGGGGGTATTCTAACCTAGAACTTGTAAACAATCGATTTCTTTTTCTCATTTTCTAAAAGTATAGGTTTTTTCTGAAAGCATAAGTTTGTGACAGGACTTTTTCGAAGTTGTGAAATAAACGAAGCAATAGGAATTTGAAGATGTTACACAATATATAAGACGCGAATTTAAAAGCGTACAAGTTTTGAAAGGGTATTCATTTTTCTTGAAACTGCATTTTTCTTAAACCATTCAAAACGCGACCTCTCAAGTTCAGTTTGACTGATTGATTCCAAATTTTTCTCAGAATTATTAAAACAATCTTTTCCTTGTCTTTTTTCCTTTTTCCATCGCTGTCGTATCTTTCCCAATGGGAAGCTTAGTTTCCGGTAGGCCACGTGTATTTCGTCGCGTCGTGATTGTACAGTGGTTCCATCTGGCGAAAGCTCCGCAACTAGGTGGGACGAATCAACTGACCTTGAAAATATGAATGTACAAGACAAGAAGGATAGAGAAACAAGGCCTCCCTCCTCCGCGTTACACGCTGCAAGGCTAGCTTGTACATTTCCACGAGGCCACTCAATTTTCATTTTATCATCAAAACACATTTATGTCATTCCACTCTTTCTATTTCAATGCTCATTAGCCTTCCCTATTATCCTATATCGCCATATGGTTTCCAAGTGTAAAGGGACTCGAGAATCGATCATATCGGTCCAGGTTACACTATACACAGTCGTCGACCTGTTCTCGAGTCTTGTAACGTGGATAAGGTGTGTGCTCTTCTCTTTTCGAATAGCGCAACGTTGCGCCGGCCGGTTAGGGCAGTCGAAGAACCGGTATAATAAGAATGGTAAATGCTAAAGATTCACTAGAAAACTAGCGACGTTGCAGGAGCTCGCGATTTCCACGTCGAAATATCTCCTAGTACGAACAATACATCCCACGTCCTTCCACCAGTCGTTCACGTTATTGATTCAACTACGCATATAGAAGAAAATGTTCACTTGTTTCTCGCGGCGCGCGACGTTTCATCTTCCAATGCTGTTTCCGATTTCATTGCCTCCACGTTCGTACGAGGTTCTATAGAGGAGACACTTTATCAACGACCATATACGTTTTACACGAACGAATGTATGAATCGATGCTGTATAGTCGGTCCTACGATGGATATGTCTAAACTATATACGAGTAAATTCGCTGTAAGCAACATGAATTTGGTTGTGCCGATAGAGAAAACGGGCGCGTCACGGATCAATACTCATCCATGCGGAGATAGCGTCGACCGAACTGCATTTTCTCTTTCTTCGAATGTTACTCATGCAACATTACCAACTCGAGTCAACGACCCATGTCTTAGTTTGTCTTTTTTTTACGCTAAATAGAATCAAAGAGCATTCTACGTCATCCTGCTTACGACAGCATCATTCAGAATTTATCTGAATTTATACATATACAGCGTTTCTTCTATTTTCGTATACATCGGGTCGAGCCAACACTCTGAACACAGCGAGAGAAAGCGAAAATAACATGGATGTACGCAACCCTGTGCCTCCAGTCTTATCACCACCGGTTATTTATTTATAGAACGTCGCGGTATCGATGCTCTGAAAAAAAGCTTCCGCGCATGCGAACCAGATAACGCTTATCCTTTATTCAGCTTTCCCTCTTTAAAGCGTGGGATCCGTCGGGAAATTGACCTAAGCTACGTTGTACTGTGCTAATCGTAAGTTTCAAAATATTTCCTTCCAGCTAAAACAAGCTTAGCTTACGGTGGAAACGGTTCGGTGTATATAATATGTACTGAAACAAATATAGCAAACATAGCATAGCTTGGCGACGCTCAACTGTCCGGTAGATCCTCAATCAGGTATCTTTCCAGTCCCAACCATTTCTCGATTTCCAAATGTTTCGCTCCATATAGAAGCTGAGTATCGCTCGAACAGAACGACGTAGCGTGTAACCATTGAAAAAAATGGTTGGGAGAAAAACAGCATGGGGTAGCAAAGGCGATTGACCAACGAGGGGATGTTTTCAGTTTGGTTAGTAAGCGGCCGGCTCGCTGGACGGGTTGGGTTGGGAGCAGGGACGCGTAGGAAGCCGGAAGGACACGGAAGGGGTGACTAGCTCGACTCGAACCAGGGGTGGTGGCAATCGTTACTCCCGTCTGCTGTTGGTCTGTCTAGCAACCCTCCATAGTCGACCAAATGCCATCCCTACCAAAGCGGGAATTTGTATCGTGGTCGTCGAGCTGCGTTCTCAGTGAGACTTTCCACCCAATAGAAATTGCCGGACTATCACTTTTCTTCACCCTCTCCTCTTTCCTTTCCCCTTTATTTTATGCGATATTTTCCCTTCATTTACCTCCCTTCTTTGATTCCTCCCTTTTGTTCTTCATCTTTTGCTATTTCAAAAATACTTTAATCGATGAGTCTCTCTCTCTCTCTCTCTCTCTGGGCCACCAGCTCGATGACTGCACATTTTTCATGGAAACTGTGCTATAACTGTTATCATCGATATTTCTAATTATACCTACGTCATTGCACTCTGCCAGCATGCAGGGGCTCGCTGATGATACATGTGGCATTTGCCAATGCCTCGAGATCGATCTACCGGGTGGTCAGAAACATCTGACAAAAGTTTCTATACTCGGTGAATGATGCAAATAGAAGAGGGCGTTCCAAATGCGAGTTAGAATATTTTGCATATGTGAGGTCCAACATTGCCATGTCTTTATTTAAAGATTCTATCTATATGTTTTTATTTAATGATTTACCCATTTACGTGTCCTTTTATTTCTGCGAAATATTTACATTTGCTAGGGCTAAATGTAATTGGGACTAATAATTTGCTATATTAATTTTTAGTTTCCTAATTATACGAGCTTCTAAGCGAAGGATGAGCCGGTTAATAACTGCTGTGTAGGTACGGCAATTAACTCAAATTAACTTAAAACACCTTACTCTATAAAATTAAATTCTACGTCGCGTCGCACGATAGCAACCAAAAACCGGTATAGCATTTCGCTTGCTCGCTCTCAGCTCTCTACCTGTCACTGTATCCTCTCACAATCAGTTCCATGATAAATCCGCTGCTTTTCTTTTCTTCTTTTTTTTTCTCTCCTTTCTCAATAATCAACGTACATATATCCAGCCACTGTTGACAAATTGAGAAAAAAGCATTTGAAAAATCGTTCGTTATCCGTATCATTCGTTATTCTCCGAAGCAGCTGATAACCCGTCTCAAAATTCACTCTCAACATTGACAAGTCGAACGAAACTGTTTTGGTAATGAAGAATTTTCGTCGTTATCACTTGAGAGAGCGTGTGGAGAGAAAGAGGGAGTGTACCCACGTGCGTGCGTCTGTGTGCGTGGTTGGTGGGAGGAGCGCAGGAGGGGGGTAGAGGGGACATAAAAGGATGGGTCAGAGCAAACTGCGCCAGACTGTGAGTCGTGAACGTTTGGACATTTAGAATGTCAGCTGGTTTCAGTATGTTGCCAAGAGAGATTCCGCTTGTCCTTGAACAAACTTAATCTTGCTTCCCTTCGTCTTATCTCCGGGGCTGGAGATTTACTTGAAGACATTTTTTTGAAACGTAAATACCAACTTCTTTCCTTTTATTCCTAAATAGAAAAATATACACGCCTATGTTACATCTCACAACTATAAAACTACCCAAAAAAATTTTATATGCTATGTTATTTATGTATGTCCTGTGTTAACGCGATGAGTAGACTGGAAATGTTTATTCAAAATCATGTTTACGAAATGTGTTTCGTCTATTAAATATTAGAAGGTGTACTGTCACGTGCATTCTGTATATTTTCCTACATTTAAACTTCCTATAAATTCGTATACTTTGATATTTTATATATTCTGTGTCTTTTATACTTTAAATATATATATTTGTGTATTGTATGTATTCTGTATACTTCTGTACATTTCAACTTTTCAAACATTCACATACTTCGATATTTTCTACTTTTTTGCATCCTCTACGTTATATGTATTCCGTGCATCAGTGCATCCTGTGCATCCAATCGCAAGGAAAGTTACAGTAGGCGAAAGATAGGGAAAGAAAAGCGAGGGAGAAGCTCGTTTCGGTTGTTGGGAAAATTATCGATCGATTCGAATATCGTGAACAAAATCACTCGTAGCACGAATGCCAAACCCATTCACTCTCGCTATCTTTGGCTCGCGACGAACATAAAATTGCAACTAGTTTTTTTTTTTACCAAAGGTTTTTTTTTTATTTTATTTTGGTTATTTTACAATTTGTCCTTATGGACATTTGGTAAAGTGTTATATCTTATTGGTGAAAAAAAAAAATAAAAATAAATATAGCATGTGGGTGGTTACCCCCAGCGGGGTGTATTGCAACTAGTGTCTGCATCTTCGAGGAACAACTAAAAATACTGTATCGCCACGATCGGCCGACTCCACGCTCTTTGTTTCGTTTCGATACATCAGGTTTCTTTATTTTCATGGTTAAGCCATAAGTTGTCTGTTATCGTCTAGATTGTCACGTGCTAGATAATAGTAACGACACTTAACCATGGCATTGAATAAGAACCCTAGACACGACCATGACCTCAATCGAAGGTAACTCATTCGTTTCTCGCGCTCTTTTACTCTTTTGTTCGTCGTCTCTCTCTTACTCTTTGTCATTCCTAAACAGCTACAACTTCTTTCAAGTTATCTAATTCAAGTTAACTAGTGATGAGAGAAAGAAATCCGTGGAAATGGAGTTTCTAAAAATTGTACGGGGAGATCGAATTTCATGTTTGTACGCGCCTTTGTAAAATCTATAATCTAATATACCTGGTATCTCGGCTAAACGAATACCTGAATACCTGCGTTATCTACGATCGTATGAAAAAGCTTCTCAAGACGAAGTTAGATCTTATGAAGGGACTCGTGTAACGGTGAAAAGAATCTTTTCTCAGCCTCGTTCTTTTCCTTTTTCTCTTTCTCTTCTCCTCTTTAAGAAAGGAGATTTCAAGGTCATCGGTATTTCCTAAATAGAACTCTATATTTTTCACACTATGGACGTAATTTTTCATTCTCCGTGCAAAAGTATTAAAGTATTTATCAATTCTAATTGAAATGTAGTGTATTAGAAGAAGTGAAAACAGAAACGTAAGAGCGTCACTATGCCTCTTTCACATAAAAGATATAACTTAGAAAAAAACGAAGCTGGCACCCCGCTGGGGGTAGCCACCCACATGCTATATTTATTTTTATTTTTTTTTTCTTCACCAATAAAATATAACACTTTACCAAATGTCCATAAGGACAAATTGTAAAATAACCAAAATAAAAAAAAAACTATACCTCTTTCTTTGTCTCTCACCCGAAAGTGTTACAAAATTAAGATTAAAATATAAAAATTTCAGCCAGGCATTTCCAGACACAAATACTCGAATATCTTTGGGCGGAAAATAAAGATGTCTTGGAATTTCGTGAAGAGATGACCTTGAGGAAAAATCCATTCGTTGTACGTGTCCCTTGAAACGGTTGAGCTCTGTCTTGAGAAGATTCTTCATAGTATACACCTATAAGATTTCCTTTAGCCAAAACGTACATAGAATATTTGGAAAATTTGTGATATTTACAACAGTTAGACGGTAAAAATAAAATTTCCGTGACGTTATTCCACGATACGAAGCAAACAGGACAGAAGCGTTGAATGGAAACGGCGCCTTCGGTAGAAACTGAAGACACAGATCGGCCAGGCTTTCCAACAATTTTATTTCCAATCGTCGCGTCGTTTACAAAGTTAAAGCTGTTGGCAAAGATCTCGCGTCCTGTCATCCAAAGCTAGCCGCTGAAACAAGATATGGAGAGGTTATTATTATCCTGCCAGAAATAGAGTGGCGAACGTATATACTGGTGGTTATTACTGGTGGCCGAATAAACTCTGGATGGAAAGGGAGCAAAGTACTTTGGTATGGCTTGGTCTAACGCTGAGACAATCTTAGAGAATTAACAAGAAGTTGCACGTTACTTTACATCGAATCCATAGATTCTACATGTAATCTGCTCGAAAGCAGCTTTAACTAGAAATGTTGCTCGCTAGGATCAGAGCTGTGTCGTGTTCTTACCTGGCATGCGGCAGCCGCTGGATTTTATTTGGTGAATTTTCAAGGGGAACACGCGCTGTACTTGAAGATCATCTGCAAATGTTGCTATACGAGTGATCTGGTACTCGCCTATGTCCTTCGTACGCGCGTTTCTCCTCCTCCTCCACGTTACACTTTTTAACTGCATTTATTTTTCGCTAGCTTTTGCGTAGTGATCTGTGGTTTCCCATTGCGCTCAGCCGTGCAATTCGAAAGAAAACTATGTTTTCCATTTTCTTACACCAGAACTGCTTCTTGGCTGTTTCAGGAAGCGGCAGCAAGGATGGCAAAAGTGGAAAGGACAATGCATCACCGTGTGGCCCATACGCAGGTAAGTTCGCATTTTATATCCCCCATCCGCCTTTGCCATACTTTTACGATTGAAATAATACACATCGGTAACTGGAATCTCAAGCTTAAAGAGCTAAAATTGTCAAGTTGCGAAGATTTTTTTTAGCGATGAGTTCAAGTCCAGTAATTGATAGTTCACTTCGCACGGTTCGAGTACTATACTCGTAATAATTTTCACAAGTATTCCATTTTCACAAGCTATTTTCCCACCTTGTGAGTATTCGAACGAATTAGAAGGAACGTTATCAGGTTTGCGTGACTTTTCTCTGTTCCTCGAAATTGAACAAATAATTCAAAGCTCTCGTACAGTTGGAAATGTAGGGAGAGCTACGACTAATCCAAATCCAGTGGAAGTTCTCTAGGATGAACATTCGTAGCGCTGACTTAAGTAATGAAAAAAAAGTCCCCTACTCTGGGTGTATCGCTTCCCGAGGGATCTGCTGGGAAGACTCAAAGCTGTAAGCTAAAAAACCTTGTATAAATAGAGTCTCGTTACTTCTTAAACAGACCATGCACGAATAGAGCGGTAAATTATGTTGCAATGCAAATTATGTATTAAAGAGTATCGGAGTCGCTGGTCCAACAATAAAATACGATAATGAACCGAATAAAGTTCATCGCCATAAAATATGTAAAGTATGTATGTAAATACAGTTCAAAAAGTGCAGCAACGTCGATCCACGGTTTATAGTAAAACGAGACGGAGAGACGGAGAAAGAGAGGGAGAGACGAACGATAAGTGGAATAACTAATTGAAAACGAGGCGATAAAATAACAAAATCACTATTAAATCATCGTGATAAAAGAAAGCACTGTTACGATGGAATATTATTACGCAATAGCGAGATTAACAAATTTTTTTTTTTTTATTTTATTTTACAATTTGTCCTTATGGACATTTGGTAAAGTGTTATATCTTATTGGTGAAAAAAAAAATAAATATAGCATGTGGGTGGCTACCCCCAGCGGGGTGCTAGCTTCGTTTTTTCTAAGTTATATCTTTTATGAGGTCTATTGGGTGTTTCCTTTTTAGTCTTCTTGCGATATTAACAAATTGACTCGTATTTTTGCACTCTGTGTAATTGTTCAAATTTCAATAGTTCCTCTTCGCATATAATTAAGAAGAATTGCTGGTCCAAGTTTGGTGCCCTTCCTGCACCATACGATACTTATCCTTGTAAGTACTTGTTTGTAAGTTTTTGATTTTATCGCTGGTAGAGGGAGAAGGTGGCTGTGTGTGTGTGCACACGCATACATCTTTACAGACGTAACATAACCGGTACACACATGGCATTCCAAAATATCCATTCCCTTTCCACCAGCAGTTTACCAATGTCCGCCTCTAGCCTGAACAGCCAACAGCAGTTCTATTAATATTCTTTGGTTATTTTTGAAAAAGCTCTTCTTACCAAGAGAAACAGAACGCAGGATAGAGAAGAACTTTATGTACAAGCCAAACAACGTTTCCTTCAATTTGCCTGTAGAGGTGCGAGCTGGATAAAATTCGAGCGCAAAAGAAATATGTAAATTGCGCCGATATTTGCTGATTGCTGACCTCTAATGATCGTTGTAAATTGACTAAGGAACAAATTGCTCGACGAACGTTTACGCTAAACGAGCGTAGGCGAGTGCTGCTTCTCTATGTTCTATGGTCGTTTCGTCTAATCTTAACACTCTAAACAAAGACCTCGAGAAGTACCTTCATTGCCACCACATGATTTCTCGCCAGTAACAAGCAACATTGCTGTCAAGTTCGGATAGTTTGGCAGAGATCAGACACACCCAACAATTTGCGTGTACTACGTGCGCTACGTAGCTGCACACTATCGGTATTGATCCATACGCACCGTTCTCTCCTTCTCGCTTTATCCCTTTTCTCCGGCTCCTGGCATCGCAGAGATATGGCCTCCTTCTCACGATTTCTTATCAACAACGAATACTGGCATGTATGAATATTAACGTGGCTAACTGTATTCGTGAACCGACCAGGACACCCGGACAAGAGTCGAGAACTTGGACCGATACGACGGTAACCAGGAGAACTTTAAACGTTACAGAGAGAAATAACAGAAGGATAGAATCAATGGAGTTTGTGTTTTCCGAATATGATATATTCTCGAGCGAGTTGGAGCGCATCGAGAGATGGAGGAAGAGTATCCGCCGTCGCGACGGTCGTAGCTGGTTTTTAACGTCCGCCGATTCGAAGGAAAGGCCGGAAAGGCCGTCGATTATTATGCAGGCGACAGACAATTGCCAACGCTTCCCCTATTAACATATAGCGAGAGTAAAAACGTGGCTGAAATACACAACGCAGTTGGTGCGTCGCTCCAGTACCAGCTTTGCCTGTACACTCAGATTTTAATAATCCAATGAGATAAACAAGCATACGTACTATAATATATAACACGCGACGATAGAAAATTCAATTACAAATTATTTCTCTATCGGTAAAGAAATGCGGATGATTCGAATGGGTGTCGGAGTAGCATGTAAGAAAGAAAGGGTTTGGCCCACTGTCCACGAAACGTCGTTTCATAGACGCTCCCATGCAACGATCGTTGTAAAGTAACGTGCACCTAGTCACGAAACAGCAGCGAACCGTCTTCGTTGTTACGCATTTTCATCATGACGATTGGCGTTAATATAGCGCGTTCTCTAGCTGTTACAAACTAATGTAGCGTTTTCTCGTTGCTCGATATTTTAACGACGGGACGAAACGTATCTCGCTGTACATTTGGCAGAGTACTATTGTCATCGCGTCTGCACTCGTCTACACTGACAGGTATTGTCTGCGTTCATCGTCCGCCGACAGTCGACAGAAGATGTCCAACGCTGTTTAAGGGTAACGTCGTTTGTCCAACAGCATCGATGCGATGGAACAAGCGAACAATGTGACCATCGCCGACCCTGAAGTACAAAGAAAAGACTACCTTAAACCTTTTAAATGCTGACTATTGATAGTCATTAATAAGTCAATAATAATGATAAACACTTACTTTGTAGAATCATGTAAATATAAATTTTTTTTTTATTTTGGTTATTTTACAATTTGTCCTTATGGACATTTGGTAAAGTGTTATATCTTATTGGTGAAGAAAAAAAAAATAAATATAGCATGTGGGTGGCTACCCCCAGCGGGGTGCCAGCTTCGTTTTTTTCTAAGTTATATCTTTTATGTTGTAAATATAAATAACAAATTTTCAAAGTGTCATGACATATTGATCAATGTATTTGTTAACGTATTAAAAAATGTATAGTACGATTAAGAAAAATGAGAGATGACCTTTGTTCGTTACGACACATCCACGATACGATTTTGATTTTACTTTCTTTCTCGTCTCAACATTTTTTTTTATTATTTAATTTGTACTTTACAATTTATCCAGCTGGACATTCGGTAAGTTCTGGCTCAACGTAAAGTAGCAAACCGTGTGACGATCGAAAAGCTCATTCTGCTTACATTTGATAGATGCATATCCGTTGACAAATGTGAATTGTCTGCGGATCTTCTAAGAACGAAAGACAGTTGCCGTGTTCGGACAAGTCAGTGTGGACTTGGCTTTATAATAGACTACGATTGCGCTTCTATGAAGAGAAGCTTCGTGGACAGTGAGCCTACAGATATATTAGGAGGGAAAGAGCCGCGTCATATTTTTGCTTCAGCTGCCGAATGCGGGGACGCGCCAAAGAAGAAAGGATTCTTCAAAGGTTTCTGGAAGAGGTCGCGTCATTATTCGCTGGAGAACCAATAGCCCAGGTTAGGCGGTAGGGTGACGAGCCAGCAACGACAGAGACAGGCGCCACGGCAACAGCACCATTATCGACACCACGTCGCTACGAGCGCTTTGACACACAGTGCTTGCTGTTGCATCGTCCAGTAACCTCGGTGCTGCTTCGTGGTAGATGCAGCGACAAGGTTCGCGTTCCTTCGTCCATTTCATCGAGCTTTTATTCCGCCCGATCGGTGGTCTCCGAGTCCAACAAGCTACGTCAGCCCGTGGGTAAAATCTTTTTGCGTATTAATTACGTTTCTCTGTCCCTCCTCATTTCCTTTTTCTCAAACACTCTCTGGCTATTCGGCTAAAAGATGTTCTTTCCATTCCTTCCGTTTCTCGTTACATCTGATCGTATGCGGTAATTAGATCGTTTTGTAAATTATGCTACGAGCAGCAAAGGGAGGGTTCTATACGAAAAATAAGCCGAAAATGTAGAATGATGTATTTTGATTTAAAGCCTTGTTTGTCTATTCTGCTTGACGCAATGCGATAAATATAAATCCAAGTAGGAGTATTAGTATGCAGCGAGATCCTTCGAGTCGAAACATAGACAACCTTGCAGAGCTGCTTGTATTTTTAATGCGTCTGTCTTTAATTTCAACAGCAAAGAAACGCTTTTAAACTGTTTCGAGACAATCCGTAGCTTCGTAGAGCAAGAAGAAATTAATTGGATGGAGGATTAGCCAAAATGTGTGTTAGAATTAAGACCGCATGCGTTATAAATATATTTTAATTAATTGAACTCAGATTCTCCAAGGATCGAATAAATAGAGCTTCTGAAAAATAAAAGAATGGTGTTCTACGTTTTCAACTTATTTTATCGCATAGAATCGTCACTTGCTTGTTGGTCTTGCTTGTCTCGAGGTCGAGGTTATACCATCAATTACAAGATAACCTGCAAATGAGATTGCGTTACGTTACGTTTTCGTTACCATACTAAATCGTTTCGTTCCTCTCGCACAGCTCGTTTGCTCGTGCGAGCGCGTTGCTAGAAAGCACGAAGCGGAATAGAAGCAACGAGGCAAAGTGCTGCGCGAATCGTGTCGATTTCGTCACCAGCTGGCGTTGTTCGAATCATTCGAGCAGGTTATGAATCGACTTTTGCTAAATCGAATCGAAATCGATCTTGAGTCGTGTAAACAACATGAAGTACGCGATATCAGAAAGGATTCGAGCAACGACACAGCGGCAGCAGTTGATCCGTTGACTCGTTCGTTTACTCTATTTATTTCTATTTCTTGAAACGCATAGAAGAAGAAAACTTACACAACACATCACTATATAGCAAGATTTTTCAATGGTAAGATGGTTCGAGTTTGCTCGCAAGGCGTGGTGTATACACGCTGAGTTTCACGTCACGAGCAGTTAAACGTTCGATAGTTTTTCCACTCGAGAGGTAAATCGCAAGCTTTGTACGGCTTAACCTAATTGTTAGATGGATTTCGATTAAACGGAACTTTTACTTTACAGAGGTAACAGCACCGATTAAGTCTTACGACTTATTATTAATGTCATCGGGGGTGGAAGGTTAGATCAGAGTCGATTGGAATGGGCAACTGCTTGATTAGTAAATGCCAAAAAGTACACGGTAGTCGGCTTTCTCATTGACGGACTCGATCGATAATCGACGATCATTGCGATTGATCGACGAGTTGCGACCGATCGCGTGCATCAGAACACCATAGGCGTTTCTGTCCCACCATCTTCCTTGTGTGTATCCGACACGCCAGCACGTTTATAAAGAGCGAGCAAATAAACTATAAGTTATCAAGTATTCGAGTACTCGGTTATCTAAATACGTGTACTTTAGACGGCGTTTATTACTCCCGTATTATGGCAGAGGCAATAGAGAGAAAGAAGAGAGCATAGAAAAACGCACGGAGGGACGAATGCGTGCGGAATCATGACCATGTAAAAAGCAATCACATTGTATTTACTATACGTATTTATTGTTATTCGAGCAATTTGTAATTATACCAACGAAACGTTCCCTCTAGTTTCAACGTTACCATATAAATAACTATTTTTATTACGGCAATTCATTACCTGTATCATCATCATCGTCATCATCACCACCACCATTGTTGTCATCCTCGTCGTTATTTATTTCTCATTTCTGTTGTTAAGTTGGTATGTACGAAATACGCTATTCCGCCAAATAAGGTTTTAATCGATATATTTATACGATTCAATGCTCTGTTTTAATGATTAATTAATGTCATTATTTCAAGTTTATAAGAATTATCGGTTGAAAAATTCAGAATCTCTTTAATTTCCTCGGTTATAACTTTTTTTCAGTAATTTACGCATTGGAAGATTGCAAGATGGGATAAAAGTTGTGTTTAATTTTACCAAATACTAAATGTTGGTTTTCAACAACTTTCGTGCCACTTTTTTTTAAATTTAAGCTCATAAAAAATTACACAAACTTTCTGGCTATCTAGAAGTAATAATAAACTTTTGGTATATTTATTATAAATCTTCTAACATGAAAAATTACGTTAAACATACGTGATTTATGGAAAATTTTATAATATTTTTGATAATTGACAATAGATCAAAATTGAATGGATACTATTAGAGCGCCAAATTTGAATTCGAAGAAACGACATTTCATACGCACCAACTTAATACACATAATTAGTACCAATAACCACTTTCGTCGCCACAATCGTTGCCACTGTGTTTATTTATATGTTTCCCTCCTTTATTATCATAATTTTTCCCTTTTAGTCGCCTTTCACGGCACGCAGGGATTGCATATCTGGGCCTATCGAGTTCCTGGACCTAAAAGGACTTACTATTGTAATATTAATATTATTATTGCTATTTATTTGAATTATTATCGTAGGGTTGTTGTTACGATCATTGTTATTACCATTGTTAATCCTGAAACGCTATCACCAAAATGATAATGCTTATGCAGAAAACGTTGAAACACGCAAGTGAAACGCAAGAGACGATAAATGCGTTATCGTTACGGAACGGTAACCAGTGTTATCTAGAACTAGCGGTTGAATTACTTACTTACTTGCTTACTTACTCAATTACTATTATCGATAATCCTCTATTTGTATGATATATAGAAGGAAGGCGAATTAAGATTATATAGCCAGTAATGTAACAAAATGGTCACGATAATAACGATAACTCTTGCGAAAATTACATCTAGTAGAGAATTGGAAAATTCGATATAGGATGTAGCAGACGATATTCTCCTCTCGAATTATCGATAAAGTCGATTCCAATCGAAAAATCGCTTGAATGCCAAAGATTGCCTTCGCAATATATCGCCAACCTGGCCAACGCATACAAACATATAGAGAATCACATTTCTTGGTATTCGTTCGACTTTCATTTTACTTCGATTCTTTATACAATTTTGTACGAACCTCAAAGTGCAAATTTTAGTCGATCAATCGAACGAACAATCGTTCCCCTTTCTCTTTCATTTCCTAATTCCTTTTCCTTTCCTCGTTTCAAGCGCCAACCAAACGCAACAACGTTAATTTCTTCATCGTGGTCGTGGTCGTTATCGTCGTCGTCCTTCGAAATACGCGGAAACAGAATTTCCCTATGAATCGTGTTCATCGTGGAAACGTGTTTGCACGTCATTTCACTTTGCAGGTTATTTAAAACGTATTTTAAATAATCGTATCGTTCGCGGCTTGTTCGATATATCGAATATGGTGGAAGTCGTTGGAACGATTACGAGGGCGATAACACGAGCACGTGACTTAAAAGGATGCTGGAATTTCAAGGAAGAGGAAAGAAGAAATAAGACAGAAGAAAACGAAAGAAAGAAAGAAAATTGGCAAATGTCGCTAGGCCGCAACATAGGTTATGATACTGCTTTTTTCGCCCTGCGTGATATATTTATTTATTTTAACGCGGTTTTATTACACAATCTATGTATAGTGACACTTGTAAATAACGAATCGCGAATCATAAGGATACGTGACAAAGGAACGTAAGAAGAGAGCAACTGTTCCGCGATCTTTTCGCCGCGAAAAGATCGAGCTAGGACTGTGAGAACGATGGGCATTCGAGATACGCATCGGCCGCGTGCTAGTTGTTGCTACCGCTGCTGTTGCTGCTATTGCTGTTACCGTTGCTACTGTTACTAAGTACTACAGTTACAAAACCCGAGGGCACGCTGGCCGCTTTGTCGCACATTCGTTGACATGCATGCACACCTATCTAATAAGATAACTTAAAAGGTAATCTAATAAAGGTTAATGCTACTTAAACTTAATGCCATTTAAACGAACGTTTGTAAAGCAATCTTCGTCCCAGCGTTGCGCGGTATGCTATATCTCATTTCACGTACACGCGTGTACGTGTTCAATCACTTTTTTCAACGGTGTCTTCTGTTCTCTTCGTCATCTTCCATCATTTTCTTCTTTTTCGTCTTCTTCTTGTTTGCTTCTGCCCCTGTTCTCTCCCTTTCTCCCTCTTATCTACGATTTCAACAAAAAAACCATTGTTTCCCTCGAACGGGTAGTATCGTGAAATAAACGCTGCTAGCCGTGGAGACCCCATTTGGAAAGGAGAGAAGCACCGAAATGACTAAACTTTCTTGACAAATAGCCAAGAACAGATAAAACGAAGAACGAGAGGAAAGATGGATTTCTTCGAAAGAAAATTTCGAATATTTCGAAACGAGTCGAGGGACTCGTTCGTGTTTCTCGTGTCAAATATGCGTTAAATACGAAGGAAAAATGTGCACGATACTCGTGTAATATATACAGATCATGAACATTTTAATCCCGGTAACAGGTGAGACATTTCGAAAGTTAAATATCGAAACATTGTTAACCCGTATTAACGTTTTTCACATGTGTTCTGAACATGATTGTATTCGAGAAATTCCAATACATCACCGATAGAATAAGAGACGCACACCGTGCACGCTAAAGCCAAGTTATCGAAGTTGCCGGGCATGTAATACGATACGGTATTCGTGTACGCCATTATCAAATCCACTGTTGTTTAACTAGCCACGATGTTAAGACCGGTTCGTTGGGCGCATCGTTTCTTCTAGTCTTTGTCTCCCTGAATGAAAACGAGCGTGTACAAGTTGGGAAAAAACGGGTCAAAAGCGGAGACAAACTCGGGTAAATAAAATGCGTATGCTTCGCGTAGTTTTAACGATTTGTAGATTACACAGAGTAGATGGACAAAGTCTATGAAAGGACTAACGCAAACGAGGAGAACATTTTAGTACAAATTCGATAGCTTTATCGTTTCATCGTTGGAAGAACAGGAATTAAAGGTACTAAAAAAAAAGAAAAAATAAAAAAGATGATATGGCAATAAATGAGTAGCGCAAATGCACGAACGCAGGATTACGAATGCACGATTAGGAAAGTCATTCGACGAAATCAAGCGCTCGACGCCTCGGTACTAATATCGACGACATTTCGTGAATTACGATCCAAGTCTTTCCTTCGAATTCCGTATATACGTAACATTTATCCGAGACCATCCGTTCGTTTGTATCTTATATATATATATATATATAATATATATAATATATCTATATATCTATATATATATATAATATATATATCTATATAATATATATATTATATAGATATATCTATATCTATATATATATATATATATATATATATATAGATATATCTATATAATTGTTCTCTCCACCGCAAAAGGCTTGCGCCTCTCATTCTGATCTCTCTAGTCGTTATTTATGACAGAAAGAGATTTGGAGAATCATCCAATTATTTACTCTGAGATGCGAATCGAATAAATTTCGCGAGAACGATCTAAAAATAGTAGGCTATAAAGCGTTGATTAATAGAAAATATAAAAGTGTGGCGATCCAGGTCGCTGTAATTAGAAGTAATGTTTTTTAAGATGAAACAAAATCAATGCGAGTAAGCGAGAGCGATTTTTATGTAAATTTTCTTGATAATTTTGTAAAAAGTTTTATTTAATCTTCTAATCTACCAATAAATTAAATAACGGTTTATAAATTAAGATGAACCGATATTATATATATATATATATATATACACACACGTATGCATGTACACGTATACGATATGCAGGTTATCCCATTCTCCGATTTTTTTGGAATAAGAACGTTTAGTATGATAAACAACATCAAAGGCTTCACGAGTTAGACATTCTCCTCGGTACATAGCTATTTGTTTCCTCCTTTCTTTTTTTTTCTTTTTTTTTTTTAATGAAATCAACAAAATACGATCGAAGAACTGCGTATTTGCAGGAAATTAATTTTATTAAATAAAAAATAAGCAAAATTTCAGTACTATCGAGTACCATGGTTCGAAAGTAAAAATAACATTTACTCCCTTGTATGCTTGGTGGCTTTGATGCCGTTTATTAGCAATAAACGATTTGTTTTTCACGCTTGATTTACAGGAACCCCTTCCCTTTCACTATAGCTCCTCAGCCAACTCCTTTAAAAAATAGGGAAATAATGAGACACGCTGTATATATGCACTACACGAGAAACTTCTATTCCACGTACAGGTAAGTGTAATTTCCCAATAATGTATGTTAAATAATATTTTGAAATAAGAATAAACGCGTGCAGAAGCCGAGAACCGGAAGTTACATACGCGTGATTTAATCTTATCCTTGGTCGCGGAAGAACGCGGTTTTTATCGTCTATTTATCTCCGCGAGATATGCGAGTTGTGAGGCATAGAATTCTACGATAATTTCTCTATTTTGAACGTTATTTGAATGAATGAAAACAAAAGGCGTTTCATTACACCGCTTTATACAAATTTATTGTTTCCTTAAACATTATTCGTGTGTCACGATTCTGAAGATTCTTCTTATCGACATTTGCAAAAAAATCTTAAGAGCAAATATATCGGCTTTACAAAGTTATATACCTAATTTTAACCAACCAAATGTAGCCGTCTCTTTCTCTCTCTCACTCATGCGCACAGGCATCCCAGCGCGCGCAACACCCTCACTCATCTCCCTATCCCACCCGCTTTTGCTTTCTATTTCTGCCTTTCTTGAACCATAAACGTCGACCATCTTCCGGTGTACATATTATTTTTTCTAAAAGTCGAAAATGCTTTTATCGGCCGTTGAGTTCGATCCAGTTTCGATAGGACACGAAAAATGTAGCACGTATATATATATATAATCGTCGCATCGTTGCTTTCAATATAACGAGAACGATTTTTCTTCCCACAAAACGAAAGGATCTCAAAATATATATTATATATATGTGTATATATATATCCTTTTTCAAACAAAAAAGGAAAAGCTAAAAGCATGAGGCGGATGCGAATATTTCAACGACGCCTGGGAGTTACCTTTTTATTACAATTATTACTTCAATGTTTATTCCTTATTTTGTTATCAATAAAAATCGTTACATAGTAGTTTGGGTTGCTGCTTGACACCAGCCGAATCGACAAGCAACCAGTTATAATAATAATAGTAGCAGTAATATTACAGTAATAATAAATGATAGCGGTATCGTGTATTAGATGTGTGTGTGTGTGTGTGTGTGCGCGCGCGTGTGTGTGCATGCGCGTCTGTATACGACTGCGGGGATGTTCTTCTTGGTATAACTTATAGAAGACTGCGCTAGTCGAATGAGAGACGTTTACACGGCCAAGGAGAATTATATTGCTCTTCCGAGTATGTTTTAATATAAATCCAATTTTTATTTTCACAGATTTGATTTTGTATTAGACCCACGTATCGAACATAAAAGACTATCTTCGATTATAATCAGTTGCATTAGATAGGGAACACTGATTATATAAAAGAAGAAACTAAAACTAAGATGTAAATGAATAAACGAAGATATAAAAATTATAGAAAATCGAATTATATGTTGTATATTCTTGTTCCGTGTATAGTTCTACCTTTCAACTTTCGCAATCGTGTTCGTGTTTTGTATGCATGCCACGCGCGCTTGAAAATGTCATATTTATATATTTATATTATCTTGGTGTACATCTTGCGACTCTTTTTCTCGTTCCAGTTCTCACCTCTGTCCCTCGCTCACACTCTCTCTCTCTCTCTCTTTCTCTCTGTATTTCTTCCTCTTATCGATAAGTGACACATCCCCCGATTTGTTTTATTCTTCTTACACATAGCAATATTAAAGAGAGTAAATAGTTAAAAGGGTTGTATCGATCTGGATGGGGGAGGGAGAGGCCAGCCAGGATTACAATCAATCCACGCCTTTTCACCCCCTACCGCACGTTTGCCTGCATCGTCCGCACCGTCCTCTCACCGCCACCATTGCTGTCAACTGTTTCATCGACTGTAGCTTCACTTCGCCGTTTTATCATCGTGTTCCGTATCTATCATCGGTGTTATACCTCTATTGCGCTCCCTTACACATTTCCAGACACCGCTTCTCTTGTTTCCTCTTCGCGATTCTTCAATCCTTGAAATTAATTTTTTCATTCACATTCTACCTCCCCCTTTTCCCTTATTATTCTCACTCGCACGCTCACTCCCTCTCTTTCTAATTCGTTAGTTACCTCTCGATCATTCGCTTCCTCTTTCACGCCCATTTCTCCATCTTCACCTCTTCTTCTATTCCATCGAACTTTCTCTAACGCTCGCACTCTCTCTCTCTTTCTCTCTCTCTCTCTCTCACCGTCTCTAACATCCTTTCATTCTCTACAAAAAAGACTGTAAACCTAACACGCAATAGTTTACTATTATTTATTATCATTATTTCTTATACTTAATGCATGCGTCTCGTGTATTTTTGTCTCTCCGTCAACGAATCGACATAATACGATCGTTCGCAAATAAAAGATGCTTCTTTTCCCCTCGTTTAATTCATCCCGGCTCACTGTATGTCATTATCACTTCTGAGGTAAATACTTATCTGTTTGTATGGTGCGTATAAATGTAAAACTGCATGGTACTTGCGGTTCATAATTTTTCGTTTTATTATTCAATTGTAAAAAAGCGTTTTTTTCCTTTGTCTTCATCGAAGCTTTCGGAATTCCTGTCGTTATAGTACTGACATTATCTCGGTCGTGAATACACAAACGGACATAAAAATTCGAAACATGGGTGCTACGATGAAACGAAAACAATGAAAAGACCGCCCTTCATCGATTACAATTTGCGCGATCATTTTCCAAGTAAATGCTTAGGAGCTTTTTTCGGAAGTTATTACGCACACGTGAGCGCGTGCGTCTGTTCCCCGAACGTCGATCGGCCGAATCGAAGAGGAGAGAACGACGACTGGAATATGATAGCTGTGTTGCTGGTGTTGTTGCTGATGTAGTTGTTGCTCTTCATCGAATGTCGCGCGGCAAGCTTGCGGCAGTTCCGGCGCGATTCGTGCGGCATGACGCATTCCATTCGCTGTTCATTAAAATAATCGATCGTATCGTTTAATATTAATATTAGATATTTATGTTGGGTCCCAGAGATTACTGAAACAAAAAGAAGAGTGGAAAACGTTCCGCTGTTAATTTGGTTGTACGAACACAATTAATTAGTTAGTGTGAAGGAAAAGAGAAAGAGTGGGGGAGGAAAGTGGAAAATAAAATCTACTTATTTTCGTTTTTTCGATGCCATATAAATTTTTCAAGCGATAAAATATTAATATGCCAATCTATTTTTTTTCAACGAGGAAGTCAGTTTTGTAAAAAAAAAAAAACCTATTTGTCACATTTTATGCCCCATCCTCTATATAATTATGAATAGCGTCTTTCCCCTTTTTTTAAAGAAAAATTCAATAATAAATGTAATGTTTCACATGTGATTGATTTCTATTCTGTGTTCTTTATCTAGTTCATAGCTCTCAAACAAAGAACACACGTTCTCTGTTCTTTCGTTGGTAGAAAAAAGTACGTATTTGTCAGTGCTTCTCAGTGTGCGCGTGCGATCCGAGCACGAGGGACGCGCGCAAATCCGTGATTAGTCATCGTGGCAAACTGATACATCGAGCCAAAGCGGTCGACTGAAATTATGCGAGAGTGACTCACTTATGCATGTGTCATTTCGTACGCGCGTAACGAATATCTTTGAATTTCACCGTTCGTCTCGTTCGGCTGGAAATTTTTCAAAACTATGTAGCGTGTAGTTCATGCATTGAAAATATACGCGTACAGTAGCCATCACGATACAAAGAGATTACGAAATTGGTCAGTAATCGACCGTCGACGCGTTCGAGCGAACTAACCTATACCTAACAAGATAAGGTCCCGAAACATAAAGTAGTCAGGGTCGCACAAAAGGTATAACCTTAGCTTTGCTTCAATTCTCCCTACCAAAAAGTATGGAAATGCTGCTTATGATTCTGCGTGTCAACAATCGGCGCTGCTACTCTATGTTTTAACCTATCACCTCGACATAACCTATATCATGGTGACTACCGCACAGAGACGTGACAAAGGTTTAATGTTTGACTACTAAATATGAGATTATAGAAGTGGCGAGGAGCGAGGATAGTGGTGATTAGTGATGTGATCTGGAAAAGTTCCTATCTGTATTGTATATGTACGTGACGACAAATTCGAACCAGTTCAAACAGGATTCGAAGGTTAAAACTCTTGAAAGTTTTGATTCAGACTTGAATCTCAATTCCAATTGTTTCAGAGCCCATCGCTACTCGCCGTTATCCTTGCTCCTCGCTGCCCTACTATATTCGCAGCCTAAGGATACATATAATCGAATGATACATACGTACGTATATACCAACCTAATAGCCGCAGGACACAAGGTAGTCCCCGAGTTTTTCAACGACCGATGCGGCTTGCTGTGGCTGTATAGGGTCTTCGTAAAGAGAAACAACTACCGCTTGCGTCGTCTTCATGCAGTGGACGCCGACTTTGCCAAGCTTTGCCCTTATCACTCGATCCGTACCTGACAGGTAAATGTACCTGTTGCCGGCCAAGGTGACACCCGACGACGTCAGAATATCCTGCTCGTCGAATCCCTGGACCAATTTTGTCAACTCTTCTTTACTTACCTATGCACAGAAATTATTTTCATCTTCGTACAAAAGTCAATTTAAATCCATATTTAAATGATAGACAGTGCATAAGTGTAGTCCTTCATTATGTGTCTCCCCTATACATAATATAACATAAATCCCCTGTACAATGCAATGTAAATACGACTTATATAAATAGAAATTGATAGAATTCGATTTTACATAGTTTTGTCGTTCCTGTTATCCATATATCAATACTTTTGTGTATATCAGATATAAAAGTGAAGTTTAGCAATCATAACAAAATAGATTAATCGGTGTTCTTGCGATACCACTTGTATCAGATATAGATACATAGAAAACATATCTCTATCTATAATCATTTTTGATAACGACTCGCGTCACCTTACAGAAAAATTGCACCGCGTGATACGCTTTCCTGATGCAAGATGATCATCATATAAATGTTAAACCATTATCTTCATAATTCTCAACTATTTTGTTCGTTTTTTCAACGCGTTTAAGATTTAGAATTAAAAATATTTTTCTGGTATTTATATGGCAAACAGATGAGCGCTATGCGCGCGCATATGTGCTTATGCGTTTGTGCGTGAATAATTATAGGATATTTAATAAAGTACCACTGACAGATAAAAGAACAATAAGGGGAGACACATTTAACAATCGTAATCAGATACGTTTATCGAACGTCAAGGTTGTCTGAAATTATCTTACATTAAATTGGGCAACGTTCGTAATCCTACCTTGCGCCAAAACCTATCGTAATTTCCACAAAGTATAATTACTGCGAGAAAGGATTCGCGCGCAACTGTGGCCGCACGTCGACGACCTCGTGACATTTTCGTGTTTAAAAATAACTCGAAACGGTAGTTTTGGATTGAAATTCAAAGTATCACTGTTATCTAGAACTCCATGATAATTTGTTAGTTTGTATAAAATGTCATTATTCATAGCAATCTAACCTCATTTTACCTCATAAATATAATTTAAATTATTTTGTTTTAACTTTCGCATTCGAGCTATTACCTACTCCACTCCGAATCTCTCGAAATATACTCGTGGAAAAATTTAACAAAATTCTGGTAGGTGCTCCGAGGGTAAAGTAGATTGCGAAGCATGAAAAGATGAAGCGTAGTGGCAGGATGGAAGAGCAAGATACTACGAAAAATTTTGGTCAGGCGCCAAAACGCCCATTTTCAGACTCCAGGTACGATACTGTGGAAGGTTGCTGCCCGGCCGGCATCGCCATTTTGGCATTCGTAGCCGGAAAGTGTGTGTGCGCGCGAGGCCACGGTGCAGCTGGCGACCTTTATCTATACGTTTCGCCGTCTTTCTTCGCGTAAAGCCTTTCTTCGAATCCAAGAAAGAACTGCTTTACCTTGTAACCAAACACGCTACGCTTTTGCATTGTCTTTCTTTCTCAGAAACTAAGACATAATTTTGCTGTTTCCAAATCATGCATATCGCCAAAATACTTCGATATATTTCCCAGAACTCGAGATTATGCTTGCGAGTGAAAAGTAAAATTGTAAAAAAAAATTAAATGCCTTGTCAATTCATTGACGAAAATGACAAGAGGAAGACCTTAGTATCCTTAGAAAAAAGATTCTATGATTGTATACGTATACGCAAAGAATATCTAGTAAAATTTATATGGGAGGGGAGGGTTCCTCCCTTGTCGAAGCGAGACAACCTCTTTGTTCCAACTTTCTCAACATTTTTAACCCCCCGTCGTTTCATTTTACTATCGCACACGCTAATTCGAGGTCCTTAGAATTTACCGACACGATTCACAAGAGCTTTTTAAATGCAACGCGGATGGCGCTTCGATCGACCTCAACTTTTCTAGAACTGTCTCCGATCGTTTTTTGTAACATTAAACAATTTTACTTGGGACATTGGTGAAAATAAAGAAAGGGAAGTATATAACAAAAAGACTCTATTACTCGAATATAACAAATCTCCAAGTAACAATTCTCGAAAATTCGAACTGCTCGAATATCCAAATCTCACGTATACAAAACAAAATCTTTATTTCATGTAAACTCTGCGTTTTTCAGTCATTTCGGCCGGGTATTGAAAAAACAGAAAGAGACAGAAAAAGCACAAAAGAGATAGGATACATCGAAATCGAACATGCACGTAGGCGTCACTGCGTACGTCTTTCGATAACAGAGGATAGCTTCCGAAGAAATGAGTCATCTTCGTAACGAATGCCATCAACGTTAAAATTTTCGTTCGCTTCGGGGCGAATACCAACGTAAGTGACGAGAAATGTTGAGAATGGAACAGCTTCGATAAGGAATAGAAGCCACTACCGACAATAGGAGCCACCATTTCCATGGGCGGCAGCGGCAACGTGCCCGGCAGGCAGCCATGTTAAACTTAGTCGAAAACCATTCAAGTTCGACCAGACAAAATTTTCTCTGGTGAAAATTGCCACACCCTACCCTGTTAGACCACCTTTATAACCGCACGAAACAAATTTTCTTTCGAAATCTAGCCGGAGATAAATTCATTTGCTTATACAATGGTTAGTTTTCCCATCGATTCGAGAATTTATGCGATGTATCTACGACGACCGGTCCTCTGCTGCAGACATATTTGGGCGGTGGACGAAATACCTTGGGAAAATTTCCGATAAAAACGAAAATCTCAATTATTGTTGATTGAACAGTAACGAGTTTCAACTATATCCGACAACTTAATCTAGAATATTACTCGATCTAACCGGCGTCGGTAACACGAGGGGATAACCATGCCGGGTCAACACGCGGAACTTCAACGATTTTTCCCATTTATTACATACCCAAGGATACCTATTTCCTCGCTTTGGAAAAACAAAATATGCCGATGATTACGTGGCAATATCTTTTTCACGACAAAAACCCTCTCTACACTGATCATGTTATTTCGCAAAATTCATTAAGAATTCTACTGGAACGTATTAAACAAGAAACTTATTAGTAATATATAGTTAATCAATAGGCATAAAACTCTATCAGCAGTAAATACATACATTACGTGCTAATCACTAATATATAGCACTCTAGCCCGATATAAAGAAACTGAGAAAAATATTCGATACTGGATCAACTGAGGTGAACGATAACTAAGGAGAAGGGAGAAAAGATGAAAAATACGAAGTGCAAGTTACTGATATGATACGTTTAAATTTCTCTGAAGTATATTCAGTGCGTACTTTCCCTCTTGTCGGCTAGCTAATAATAAGCTTCCGAGGCGTTAGTCGAACGACATACTCACTTCGAAGCCTTCAGACTTTGCCCAAAGGTTGCCATCGTGTCCCGCGATTGCAGCTTTGGTAACACACCTAGACGCGAGCAGCTGCTTGTCAACGTAATCCTGCCAGCTCATTTTTTAACACAAGCGGCTCGACTCAATCGTTCACCACGCCACTAAAGACACAACCCGTCACTGACTGACTCTTTTCACGACTACCTATATGCGCTCAACGCCGGCCACACTTCTCTCTCGCCCCTCCTCTCCTCTCTTCGTGGTTAGCAGCGACCCCTCTCGGCCCCACCAGACTCTCCTTGCCCGATGATCGTGTTCTCCCCACTCTTGATAACCGGCCGGTAATTGACTACCGAAACCGAACAGTTCTGCCAACCTATAGATTCACCAATCGATATATTCAAATCCTCGATATTCGCGAAATTATATTCTTTCATCTCTTTAATTTTCCTCGTGCACTAGCTCATCGGATATTCGGTTATTTAATTTTAAAACTTTTCATTTAATTTCATTTTATTACTAATCTCTGTCGCGGAAAATGCCCAATATAAAATAACATGAAATACCCTAAATTTCAGTAATCTGACATAAATTATTGTGATATATAATCCAACAATACTATTTGAGGATTAAATTACACATTTTTGTTTCATCATTTCTAGTACTTTTATCATTTAAAAGAAAAATTTTCGTTTTCTACTCGAATGTACCATACTATATTCATACATATTATTGCATCCTATCGACTTTTCAAACTCTAATCTTACATACTTTTAAATAATTTTTTTTTTATCAACAGAATAGCAATGGAAGTGCTTTTTAATTGCAAGTTCGTTAATTGGCATTCGCTTTAATAGTTTTCACACTTATACATAATAAAGAACATCGTGGCGACCTCTCTGTTTAAAGTATATACATACATATAACTAACTTACGTGCTAAGTATTTATGTAAACGTTATACATACATAAATTTATGATCTCTTGAATTTATAAGAGAATTTCGGCACGTGTTCTGAGGTTTTGATTTTTAATTAATTATGAACAATATAAATTACAAATTTGATATACTTTAATATTGTTATATATATATATATATATATATATATCTGTTTTTCCAAAATGCAAGTATCTTGCCCGAATGATGTGAAAATATATAATCTAAGCGCTGGGAAGTCTCTTCCAGAGGTAAATATTTATTTGTTGTATCAAATATCGTTCTATACATTTTAATGGTACTAATTTTTCATCTTTTAATTTTCGTCAGTGGTTATCTGAACGTAAAAGACGTAACTTATTGAAGAAAAATGTTGGTAAGTAAACTTTTCATAAACCTGTTACCTGTTATATAGTGATAAAATATAAATATTATATGTAAATCACAATATCATTTTGATAGACATTCGGCGTCGAATCGAACTTATCCAAGATTTTGATATGCCTGGTGTTAGTACTTCAATCAAAATATCAAACGATGGACAATATATATTTGCGACAGGTATATATAAGCCGCGTGTAAAATGCTTTGATGTAAAGAATCTATCTTTAAAATTTGAAAGATGTTTTGATTCTGAAGTTGCTGCTTTTGAAATATTATCAGATGATTATAGCAAAGTATGTAAATGTATTTATATTATTTATATATTATCCATGTATTAAATATCTGGTAATTGAATTTATCATTTTATTCTTTACCTTTCAGCTAGTATTTCTACGCTATGACAGAGGCATAGAGTTCCATGTTGCTTATGGAAAATATTATGTAATGAGAGTACCTCGTTTTGGAAGGGATATAAAATATCATTATCCATCTTGTGATCTTTTTGTTGTGGGAGATAGGTCTGATACACATTCTTTTCAACAATGTAATCTTTATTTAAGATCTTAAATAGTCAAAATTTACTTTCATTAGCTTGCATTATGTTACAGTAGCGAGATTTACAGAATAAATCTTGAAAGAGGGCAATTTTTGCAGTCTTTCTTGACAGAGGCACCATCCATAAATAAATGTGAAATAAATCCTGTACATTATCTTCTTACTGTTGGAACAGAAGAGGGAAAAGTAGAAGTGTGGGACCCCCGAGTTAGAAATAAAGTTGGTAGTTTGGACTGTGCTTTACATTGTGTTGGAGAAGATAATAAGTATGATAGTATACTGTAATGCAATCTACTGGCAAAAGTTCTTGATATTTTCACTTATGGTATTTACTTTATTATTATTTAGATTAGAAAAAGTTCCTGCGGTTACTAGTTTAAGATATCAAGGAGGTTTAACACTTGGAGTAGGTACATCGACTGGACAAATATTATTATACGATATTCGTTCCAGTAAGCCATTTTCGGTCAAAGATCACATGTATGGGTTGCCTATTAAAAATATTGAATTCCATCAAACAATGGATATGGTTTATTCTATGGATAGTTCTATTGTGAAAATATGGGAAAAGAATAACGTGAGTAAAATTTATGAGTTGGTGGATAAGAAAGATGAATAATAATTGCAAACATCTTTGAATACTTTGAAACAACGTTTTACAGGGTAAATTGTACACATCCATAGAAGCCCAGCACGATTTTAATGATATGTGCGTTATACCAAACACTGGAATGCTTTTAATTGCCAATGAAAATACGAAAATGCAAACGTTTTACATCCCTTCCCTTGGCCCAGCTCCCCATTGGTGTAGTTTTCTAGATAATCTGACTGAAGAACTAGAAGAATTAAGTTTCGATATTATTTATGATGATTATAAATTTGTAACTGAAAAAGAGTTAGAAGAATTAAGCCTTTCGCACTTGAAAGGCACTAATCTCCTTAGAGCTTATATGCATGGCTACTTTATGGATATTCGATTGTATAAGAAAGCAAGAGATGTAATGAAACCATTTGAATTCGAACAATATAAGAAAAAGAAAATTCAGCAAAAAGTGGAAGAAACTTGCGGTAGTAGAGTACAGGTATTAAATATTTTATTACTCTATAGTGTTATCTACGGAATATCATACATTTTTCATCTATATTTATATGTATTTGTAGATTCAAAAAATGCCGAGTGTAAATAAAGAACTTGCATTAAAGTTAATGGATAACGAAACAAATGCGAAGAAAAAGAAAAATGTTTCTTCCAGTCTTTTAACAGATGAACGTTTCAAACAACTGTTTACTAATCCAGATTTTCAAGTGGACAAAAATTCGGCAGAGTATACGTTGTTAAATCCCGTTATCTCACAACTTAGTAAGAGTAAAGCAAAGAAGTTAAAAGCCAAGGTTGAAAAAGAAATGGAAGAAGAAATGGAAATTGATCCAATGGGAGACGAACATCATGGTTGTACAAATATTTATATATATATATATGTATGTATGTATGTATGTATGTTGAATTAACTTGATAATGAGACTTATACTTTCAGATAATAGTTCCGATGAAAGCTTTATTCATGATGATAGTAGTTCAGAAGATGAGAGACAATGGGTTAAAGAAATGAAAAATCAATACCGGTTGATAAAAAAGAACGAGAGACAAATGCAAGAGAATGATGAAAGCGTGACAAATAATGACGAACGTATTCAGAATGAACCTGAATTCTATGAAATCAAAGATAATGTAGAATTTAAAGATGCAAAACCGGTGGCAAAGAAACTAAGCAAGTGCGTATTGTTATGTATATAGTTAGTTGAAAAATATCGACACGTAAATCTACTTCTACGAATTTATTTTCGTATCTTTTTTTATTGTTGCCATCATTTTGATTAATTGTTTTAGAGCTACTTTAGGAGAGAGATTGAAAAGAAATGAAAATGAGGGTCCTAAAATTTATAGTTCACGTGGTAACAGAGAAATGACTTTCCATATTGAAAAGGTACACATATGTTATAAACGTTACACGTGACATATACAATGTATATAACATGTATATGCTTATATCCATATATGTATATTTATTTACAGAAACAGATAAAGCGAAGAAAATTATTGGTGAAGAGACATGAAAAGGAATATAAACATCTACTAAGACCAGCAGGAAATTTATCTAAAAGAAAATATTAATATTTATCATTGTATTTAATTTGTTAAATGTTAGGTAATTTTTTTCTAAAATAAAAAATATTTTTACATCATCTATTATTTTGTTTTAAAACATATATCTTTTCGGATTCCTTTGCTCTATCGGTCCATACTAGAAGTTGTCCATACAACGAATAAAATAATTTATTTCGACGCGATGTATATATGGATATCTTGACAGAGGTGAAGTGTCATCTCAAAATAGTGATATAATAAATTTTATATGCTAGGGTGAATCACGCGGAGTATCGATACAAATGTTTTCTTTTCAAGTTCAAAAGCACTGTGCTCGTTTGTCAAGAAAAATGACATTAGTAAGTTTTACATTATATTTCCCATAATTTTTTATTTTTACTAGTTATATACTATTTATTATGAAATATATTTATCATATAATATATAATATCGTGATTTTATCGTGGACTATTGTCGAATTTGAATTTTGGAAATTAACACTTAACATACTTGTTTGAATAGAAACATAAGGTAATTATTTTTCTATATAGAGCTAATTACTGTTTATTTTGATTTTGAAGATCTAGTATGTTTACATTCAAATCACTATCTATAGATCTATAATTTAATCTAGATCTATAATTTAATACTTTACATTTACTTCTTGGTTTTCATTTTTGATGGATTATAAAATCCATTTTTTCCATCTTATATTATAGAATTAATAAGTAAAATTGTTAATAATAAATTGATAATAAAAATGTGTGTTTTAATTACATTCTAATTATCATTGTTTATAGGTAAACTCGAATAACGAATCAAAGAATGGGAAAGATCCTCCACAGCAAAATCATGAAGGAACAATTCAGGAATCTACACCATCTGGATTGTCAGACTTGCACATGCAAAGTACAGAAGTAAGACTATTTAGCATTTCTCTTTTAGTACATGTAAGTTATATGTTCTTCTTATTTTATGATAGATTGGTGAAATCACAGAAATGCCAGATTTTGAAATGCTGAATACATCAGCAGTACTTCATTATTGCAAACATAAAATATTAAGACCATATTTGAGATTATTAGGAGTAATGGGCTTAAAGCCAATAAGCAATGATGATTCACAGCGATGCACTTGTTATTGTATTTTTGCGAATCTTCATACCTGTCAAGTTGCAATATTTATGTGCATTGGATATATACTACAATACATGGCATGTTTTAGGTAATAACACCTAGTATAATACTTTTAATATAACTATTATTAAATGTAATTGGTTTTCTAGAAGAGACAGAGGTTTTTGTTATAAAACAATGCCTTTGAAATTTCAATTTGTATCTAATTTAAATAAGGAAGATTCAAAAGAAATTACTTGCTTTGGAAATGTTATATTTAGTTATCTGGTTCCCAGTATTTTACATTTAGTTGCATACATATATACAGTATATCTGTTCCGAATTAAAGAAAACGAACAGTTACAAAATTTAATGGAACGAGCATTTCTTCTATCTTCTAATTCTGTAAATCGTGGAAATCAAAGGAGACTTGTACGGATATTATGGTTTTTCATAGCATTGAGTCTTGTATGGATAATTATGGCATTAATTACAGTAAATGTGTTAATGGCTCGAGGAAGCATTATATTTCAATGGCTAGAACATAGGTAAGTTGCCTAATATAATATTAGTATCATCTAAATGATAATTAAAGTTATATATTTTTTCCCATTGAAGCATATTCAATTCTATATCCTTGAATATTCTATTCATACTATTAGCATTATTTTATTCTGTACTTCTTCCAAGTTTATTGTTTGCACAGTCCATATCAAGTAAAAATAACAATGAAAGTACTTTTAATCGTATGCACATTATGGCATGATATGGTTCAAGGAACAATTATAACCAGTTACTGCTTGCAAGGGCAACTTTTACTGGCACATCTGTATTTTCTTCGTGGAAAACTACTTCATCATACTTTAGCTCCTATTGATTGGATGAGGGTTTGTAATTTGATTTCTATGCAATTGTTTCCTTTAACTCAGATCAATTAGTAGATAAAAAATTAAAAAATAACAATTAGAGAGAAAAAAGAAATGGGATGGAAAAACCAATATTATTTTTGTTATTTCTTATATTACAGGAGATTAGCGAATTTAAAAAGTTATTGAAATATTTCAATAACGATTTAGGGCCAGCTGTATGCATTTACACAATTGTAAATTTATCATGGGCAGCCGCAGGTACAATTTGGCTACTCCGATATGATAACAGCGACATGCAAACTAATTCTGTCACGTGGATTGAAATAACAAACGTAGTTCTGTGGATTCTAATATCGATAGTTCCTTTTATCCAGGTACATTTGTTTCTATATATGGATCACAGGCGGAAAACATAATGAGTTCTTTTTTTTTGTTATTTATAAAAGAGTACTTTTAAAATTCAATACATTGTCAATCAGTTCCATATTGTTTCTTACAAAACAACATTATAAATTTGTCACTTATCTTTAGAAAACTTATTATCATATTTTATGTCTTTGAATTTGTCAGATTCTCTTTTTTTAATTATCACATATTAATATACTTCACCTCATCATTGAATGGCCTAAAAGTAAGAAAATTGACAAAAATTATTTTTCATATTATATCTTTCCCATGTGCTCTTATGTGAAATAGAATCAGAATGAATAGTTTGATATTTGATAATTATGCATTTCAAATATTGAAAAATTCAAAGTATAGAAAAGAAAGTTTTAACTGATATTCTATTATTTTTCAATAGGCAGCACGTTTAACAACTGCTTGTTCTATGATTCAAAGTATTGGACATGAAGTGCGCATTCGACCATTTGTTTATCAAAGTACACCTGGTGAAGATCTTGATACTATACTTCTATATACATCATCCTTGGAAATGTGTGCACGACTCTTTAGGGTACCAATTACGGGTAGATATCTTTGTTTATTTCTTACCATAGGGAGTATCTTGATCCTTACACTAGGACAATGTCAGTTCTTCTAATCATTTCCTACACTTTGATAAATAGATTACAGATATTTATGTAAATTCATATTTTTATAAATATAAATTAAAAAAAGGGAACATAGGTAGATAATAATAGTTTAATTTGCTAAATATTATAACAAGTAATTTATTTTGGTTATACCATATATTTTTACATATCATGCACATTCTGTAAAGTGATATGCTTTCAAATTCCCTATAAATGTATAAAAATCAATGATCTATTGATGAATTCAATCATACAAAATATCCTTTTTGTATATTTTTCATTCTATATTTGTAATCAATACTAACAGCCCTTAATTCAGAGTAATGTTTACATGTTTTGCAAAACAAGATTGTTTTATTTAATTCAATTTGCAAGTTTACAATAATTGTATAATTTTACAATGAGTTTATGATTTTCTATGTAATAACTTGTGTAGATGTGTAATTTTATAATAATTTTATTTGTAATAATATCCTATAGAGATGATTTCTGAGAGTTAAAACTTTATTTTAATTCCTGAATAATTGAAGAATTCGCCTTATAGATCAAGAAATTTCTTTATTGGCCATCAATTGGACGATTTTTTAAATTTGCTTATAATTTAAAAGCCAGGAAAAATATTTAGATAAAACTAATCTTAATTTATTTCTTACGTTCTAAACTTTCATTCGAGCTCTTAAAAGTTAAAAAATTTTACGTAGTAGTCGAAAAATTTGGATTTTTTCATTCACCTGTCGTTTGAGTATATAATTAAATATTATATATATATATATATATAATATTATATTATGTATTGACTCCATGTAGTGTCGAATGGATAAAAACAGATAAAGACATTGTAGTTGGAGATGATGTATTATCGTTGAATCCAGATGATAATTTCAATATTCACTTTCCATATAGGAGAGGAGAACTTAACATTCATTCTGGTCCTGGTGGTAGCTTGAGATCTGTTATGGTTTTTATGTATCTAAGCATTTATAGAATATTTTCGATGAATTAGAAGTGAATTTTACTATTGGAAAAATAAATATTATATATATATATATATATATATATATATATATCGTTCTTTTCTATTTCACGCTTTTACGTTTTACAAGGATATCGAAAAATAAATACATGTATAATTCTATCTAAAAAAATGGTGATCTTGAAATTTCGTAAAAAAAAAACATGGCTATGAAAAAGAACTATTTTTACCGTTGCATGTGGCCCTTGAAATAATGTAACTTTGTTCTGAGAAGTCTTTTTATACAACAATAACTGAAGCAAATTATTTAGATGATCTCATTTAGCACGACCAACCTACACATAATATCACTATACTATAAAAAAGTCAGTACTAATAAAAACAAACACATAACTTCTTTATCCTATATTTTCCTAATTAGTTTAGTTGTAAATTATGAAATTATAAATAGTCATTCGAAGGAATTTTACTTTTTCATCGTAGAAAACTGCTATTAATAATAAAAAAGTTAGAGTAAAAAAAAGACGTTCATATTTAATTATCCTTCCTTCAATACTTGTGTGATTTACGTATAAGAGCAAGGGTACACATATATATGTATGTATGAAAGAGAATGCAAGTTATATGATGCATGTTGTATATGTATATGTTATGTTTTTATGTATCTAAGCATTTATAGAATATTTTCGATGAATTAGAAGTGAATTTTACTATTGGAAAAATAAATATTTTTGGACATGGCAAACTTACTATGGTGGTTATATGGAATGAATAAGTGGAATTAGAAGTAATAAAATTATATTTAATATCTGTTTTATTCAGAAATTAAGAATTCGAATAGCAAAACATACACATAACCTATCATAGCGTAAAGTGATACGAAAGTTATAAATATGCCGGTTTTTCAAGAATCATGTGCAGAGGTAACATTTACAATGTGTTTACAGTATAGTAGTACAACTATTTTAAATATATAAAACTTTTTGTACAATTATCTTAAATGTGTTTCAGCAAATTCAAGCTCAAACGATCATTATAATTCATCCTGGATCCATGTATCTTAGGATGGGACGAGCATCTGACTTAAATCCTTGTACAATGCTAAATGCTGTTGCCAGAAAACGTTTAGCTGGAGGGTTAGAATATAAAGACAGTTTACTACCACCAGCTGTACCACGAGTAAGTTCTTTTTACAAATAACACTTTTATAAAGATGTTTCATTTTTTATTGTTTTTAGTAGACAAAAGAGCTGACACAAGCAATGGAGGAATCTCGTCTACAAGTATCTCATACATTACAATCTTGTCTGCAATCAGATGGAAGAAGAAGATATGCTACGCCACCCCAACAAATAGCTGCTTTTAATCGCAGATCCAATCCAGAAATATCATCTCCATGTAGTGTCGAATGGATAAAAACAGATAAAGACATTGTAGTTGGAGATGATGTATTATCGTTGAATCCAGATGATAATTTCAATATTCACTTTCCATATAGGAGAGGAGAACTTAACATTCATTCTGGTCCTGGTGGTAGCTTGAGATCTGTTATGGCTGATTTAAAAACGATTTGGGAATACGTTCTCACAGAAAAAATGGACATTCCTTTAAGAGATTTGAAACATTATCGTGCTGTTCTTATAATTCCAGATATTTATAACAGGCAATATTTAAAAGAGTTAACAACGCTGATGCTCTGTGATATTGGATTTGGAGCATGTTTTTTATTACAAGTTGGTACTAATATTTTTTCTTTTATTCTTAGAGTATACTATTGCTGGTGAATTAATATTTCACTACGTTTCAAAGGATCACGTGGCAGCTACGTTTGGTGCAGGTCTGGGATATGCATGTGTAGTTGATGTTGGAGATCAAAAAACGTCAGTTTCTTGCGTAGAAGATGGAATCTCTCATAGAAATACTAGAGTACGAATGGATTATGGCGGAGGAGATATCACTCGGACATTCTTCTGGCTACTTCAGAAATGCGCTTTTCCTTACAAAACATGCGATCCATCTAATAAGCTGGACGCGTTACTCTTGAATCAATTAAAGAAAGATTTCTGTCACGTTGATTTGAATGTATGCGGATCTCAGGAAAAGACGTTTGTAGTTCGGAAACCGAAGCAACAAACCGAGAAATACACTCTACAAGTAGGCGATGAGTGCTTAGTCGCACCTTTAAGTTTATTTCAACCAGAATTATTTAAAGTTACTGGAACACATAGCGTACATATACAAAAGAGGTCAATGGGAGATCCGGAAGACCCGCACGACGAAAATTACCTGCGAGAAACGAGTGTATGTAGATTTACATAGAGAGGTGAGTATGCTTATTTTTCTAGTATGAACATTAGTTTCGTTACTAACTGTTTAGAGAAGAGGTATGAAAGAAAATCTTGAGCAAACATCTGAAATGCAAGAAGAAGCAACTGCACCAACTGTAGCAGGGGAAGAAGAAGTGGTTGTAGATGCTGTAGATTCAGCACCGACCTTATCGAATCGAGATCTGGATGCTCCACGTGACTTTGTAGTGGGTCCCCAGCAACTATTAGGATTAGATCATGCTGTACTTCAAAGTATCGATCGCTGTCGTATGTATATTCATTTAACTCATCAAATGTGAAATATATATAATATATATAATAAACTTTACTTACTATTGCATTTTTGATAGCCACGGAAGATCTGAAAAGAAAAATGTATAGTTGTGTACTTGTTGTTGGTTCTGGTATGAAATTTCAAGGTATAGGTATGTGGCTACACAATCGGATTTCTCTTCAAATTCCCTACATGTATAGGGCTGGTATGTATATATATCTATACCGTTTTATCCTTAAATAAGAAAGGTACTATATATTCTATTTTTCATATAATGTAAAGAACAATTGGATATTATAACACAACCAAAAGAAATGGATCCTGGTATGACAGCATGGAAAGGAGCAGCAATTCTAAGTTGTTTAGAATCTGCTCAAGAATTATGGATTGGTCGACAAGAATGGGAACGAACAGGTGTCAGAGTATTGAGAGAAAGAGCACCATTTATGTGGTAAAAATGCTTGAATAAAAAATTTTTTTTTTAATTAAAAAATTTTAATGTAAAATATTAAACCTAAATTTTGATTTGGCCACTTTTTTCAATTATGTATTACATATACCATTATCTACCATATAATATCACCTCCCTATCTTTAAGCACTTAAATGTAAGTAATTAAAAATAAAACTTTATTTTAAAAATATAGAATTTATAGTACATATTATATACCTATAACATATCCATTAATCTAACTTTAGTTTTATCATTTCTGTGATACATAATAATGTCAGCTTCGAGCAGGAAGTTTACAAAATGCAGAGATTCCGGTGTAACATCTACATACACATCATTACCACCTCTTGTGTACGACGTTGTCAACTCCTGAAAATTTACACCCATTTGTTCTACCTTGTGAATAATAAAAACTTTTGTATGACTTTAAATATTCTGTACTTACTCCTAAAAACTCTTTGAAATTCTGATTTTCTGGGAACAACTTTTCTACTACTGCATGCTAAGCATTTACACATATATAATTATAATAGATTCATTATAGATAAAGCGTTAAATATTAAATTTATATATTTATATTTTTTTTCATACCAAATCTCTTTTTACAGTTCGAAACATGCGTTTCGCTATAACATGTTCCGTATTATAGGTTGTATTGGCCGTCAATTCGTTTGCACCTAAGTAGGCTTCTTTCATCTTCTCCAAACCCATTTTTTTGTTTTGCAAGCTGAAACAAATATATACGATTTTATAGAAAATCAAACCAAAATAATTACAAAGTGATACTCTATTATTTTACGAACTATGATATATCGTTTTTAATATCCGAAAGTTGCGTCTTCATTTTCTCAAAAAGTTGCTGAGCATTTTGAACTTCCTTTTCGAGTTCTGTTAAGACTTCAACGTGCAAATCAGACGTTTTAGGAATGGGATAATCTTTTGGTTCTTCTAAAATAATTTTACTAAATAAACTGTTACACAATTTGTGTTGCTTTTTTCTTACATCTTCTGGATTGCAAGTTTTATTCAAAGCGACTTGTTCGTAATTGTTCGAAATTACATCCATCGTGTCTTCTATTTCTTTTTGTCGTTCCATCTGAGTTTCTTTTAGAGCTTCGAAAGCATCTTGCAACGTATATTCCATTTTTTTCTCTTCTCTTTTAGACTTTATCGTGGAAACGAGACATCTAAAGTATCATGAAACTCTTCTGTGAAATGGCGGGAAACCAAATATGTATATATACCTGTTTTTCATTGAACATTA